>BSBM01000239.1:9802500-10402500 GCA_027924585.1 Larix kaempferi | reverse complement strand
TGTATTCCCGCTCCTCCTGGATGCGGTGTTGGTCGACGGAACATTCCACCGCCAATACACACTACATCTTTAGTTCCGTCTGTAACCGTTACTCACAGCACAGTCTCAGAACCTCTTGTAGTTTCTGCAACCACTAGTATATCTAAGATTTCCACTATCACTTCACCCACTGTTATTCCAGATATATCTGCCACAGTGGACAACATTACAATGGCTGAATCTAGTACAGCCCAAAATACTAGACCAGAGGCCATCCTCTTACCCGATGTCAACACCTCCCTTCCACCAGAAAATTTCCACGATGACACAGACGGATCTGTTGGCACCACCGAAGGATCCAACCAGGATATATCTAGTTTAATTTCAGTCCCTGGCGGGTACATCGAAATTATTGAAGACACTCAACTTCTTGATACACCTTTTGAACTTGACTATGGCTTTATCACTTCCCAGGCAGAGCTTCCGCCTGTTATCACTGCACCATCCAGTGTTCATCCACAGGAAACCAGTTCTTCTAGCAATGTACCTTGTACCATATCTCTCCCCAACCTCCCTCCGGGACATGAGATCATGGCCTCCATTCAGTCTAGTATGGTTAGTTTAGCAAATTCCCCATTAGCATCGGCACAGTTTAAACGAGATACAGAGCAAATGCTCTCGAAAGCCTCCAGATATCCCCCTGTTACTTGTCCTCCTGACTATCAGGATCCCAACATCCCGTCTAGCACAGAGTTTCATCACTCCTATGCAGACGGATCCAGACCTTTAGACGTTACTATACCTATGTGCCCGCCGGACCCTGAAACCCCTTTTCAGGACATGAACCCGGACCCAGTCTTCGATGGTCCTCCTATCATTGAACATGCTATGGATGATACCCCCGATACCCCTCGGTTAAATTCCCCACATTTGTTGCCATCACCCATGTTTGGTGCACATTCTATGAGGGATAACCCAGTTTTTTCTCTGTCCTCACCTGTCAGATATGGAAGACCCCCTCCACAAATCGGCACTTTTGGCACCGTTGGCCAATCGACACTATCATATTTGGCTAGTGGAAGAAGAACACCAAGTCATACTGTTGGATCTTCCATTTTGACCGGAGGTTCACCTTCAGCCACTATCTACACTATCTCAGGAGGTCGACAACCGACTGCCACGATCCCCAACTCCAACAACCAAACTCCTCCTGGTGGGCCATCAACCCAACCAGCTGGAGGACAATCCTTTTGTTGGGAACCCCGTCCCTAATCAACAACCTCCTCCGATAGGACCATCCAACCCATCTACTGGAGGGCAACCCATCAGCACCATCCAACAACCCTACCAACCAGCAGCATCTGCTCAGTATGGTATGTGCAACACACCTAGTAGCGGACAACCTTATACCGATTTTTCAACTGGGCCTCATCTTCAACATCCCTTGTCAGGTGTGCTTCCTTCTTGGAAACCTCAAATCCCACAGAGTAGGGGGTACTCATTATTTGGAAACTGGAACCCAGCTGGGGGGCAATCTCAAATTCACCCCAACTTGACTCCGGCTTCCTCTATCCTTTGGCTGCTACAACTCCGTGGAACCCATCCCTTCAATTTCCACACGTTCCTCAAGTAGGAACAAACATTCCATGGACACCACTGTCGCAACCACCCCCCAACCCTGCTATGGGAAACCCTCCACTTACTCAATATAGTGGTAACATTCCTGGAACACAACAACTCCAGGGAACTTTTTCACAATCAGGAGCAGCAACCATTCCTGGGTTACAGCAACCCCAGGGTACCATACCTACCATCCCCACTCAGCAGAACATCCACCAACTGGTTACCAACACTCAATCGGTTAACCAGATGGCTTACTACCCACAGAAATTTCAGCAGTACCCTCCGGGAAACACATATGGGTATAACACGCAACAGTATGCTATGCAGGGCCCCCCAGGTTTCTCTGCACCATACGGTTATTACTCATACCCGCAGACTAATCGTCAACTTCCCTTTTTGGCCACGCTAGACTTACCTGATTTGTCGAAGCTCATTAATGATCCCATATGGCATGAACCTCACTGGCCACCCATTCCAGCCAAGCTTCCATCGGACATTCCTAAGTTCGATGCTAAGCCCAGGGAAGACCCCAAGAACCACGTAATGACCTTCCATATTTGGTGTTCATCCAACTCCTTGATGGACGATTCCATTCGACTACGGCTCTTCCAGCATACGCTTACCGGCACAGCAGAAAAATGGTACATCGAGCTGCCACAACACTCTTTCCATGATTTCAACACCTTAGCTATGCAGTTTCTGACCCATTTCCAGCTCCCCATCCGGTACGAGACTGGAACAGAATTGTTAACCTCACTGCGTCAAACCACTTTTATGCACATTTCGAATCACATCCATGAATGGCATCGACGTCGTAGGCTAATCAAGGCACCCATTCTGGATTAGCTACTTGCCGATTGGTTCACGAAGTCATTTTTGCCTCCCATAGCTAGGGATATCGCTATGTGTGGGCCGGTCACAGAAGAACAAGCCATCTCGGCAGCTCAGTACATGGATTTGGTATACACCCAATCCAGCACTTTACACAAACTTCTTCCCCATGGCGCCCGCGTTACCACTGATCCAACGAAACCTGCCACTGAACCCCCCATTGATGGTATTGTTGGTTCAGTCAAGGCCCAGCCTATTACAAACTCAACGGGGCAACAAGCTTCTGCTTCCCCCGCTCTACCTCAGGCTGCTTCAAAAGCTACTACTTCTCCTACTATCTCCTTCGAAGTGAACGCAGTTCAATCTATGTCACAACCATTCGAAGGAAAGAAGAAGAACAATCGTGGTAAATCCAAGAAGAACCAGCAGGAGAATCCCAAGCCACAAACCACCCACAATGACCCGAAACTACACTGAAAGGCTAAGTTTCCCTGCCTAATTTGTCAAGACGATCACTACACGTGTGACTATCCCTACAAGGATGAAGTCAACAAATTCGTTAAAGGATCCTCTCGCCCGGTAGTGTTAACTGACCCTTTCCCTCAGCAGCAACAGCAAATGGTTTCCCAAGAAACCCCACAGTGGGGCAACTCGGGCAACCCAACTTACGGAAAGACGTACGCAAATCATGAAATCCTGATGACAAGTAATGAGGAGATTCATATAACCACTCATTCAAATACATATGAGAACCCTCCAAGTTCAAACAAACAGTCGAAGATAGCCAAATGCAAATCCCCTGTTGAAGATCCAACTCCTACCCCTCCCCCTACCGGCCATCTCCATATCGAGAGACCGCTTATGGACACAGTGCTACGCCCACCCAAGGGCACCATACGAAAGGCAACATTTAATCCTAGTGCGCGAGCTGCCCAAAATTACAACATTGTTGAGGATTTAGGTCAAGCACCTTGCGCCATGTCGACTCTCGAGGTTCTTCAACACTGCCCCACGTAGCGTAGAACCTTACTTTCAGCACTGGGGGCAATGGACCCAGATACTTCAAACACTATCATGTTTAACTTGGAGCATGCCAAACCTCGGCTATCTCACCAGTTAGCCTTCCAGGTTCATACAAAAAATCCATGGAAATAGCATCCATCGCACTGTTTTAGATGAAGGTGCCTCCACGTCGATCATGTCTTTGAATTGTTGGAGAGCCTTAGGCTCACCTAAAGTCACGACGTCTCCCACTACTCTCAGGGAATTTGATGGAAACGGTTTTCAACCTTATGGACTCATTCCCTCAATTGGTGTTGAACTGGGGGGGAAAACAGTATCCGTACACATTGAAGTCGTGGATGCACTATTAGACTAAAATATTCTACTTGATCGAAACTGGTTTTATGCCATGACCGCCATAGCATCTACTATCTTCCAGATTGTGCAATTCCCTCATGAAGGGAAAATTGTCACCATTTATCAACTTGATTACTGTATCCCAGACTCTCATCCGAACTCCGCCAACACCATCCCGTTATTGGATCAGCCTCAGTACCGGTTCCAAGACATTGGTGTTGGTCTTATGAAGGATTCTTTTCTTAATGGAGTTTTTTCAGAGCTGGGGACCCATGTTCAACCAGTCAACATGATTTCATCAAATGTCACCCCTTCCAATGATTCATGGGTGATTCCGAGTCCCGCTGAGATTGAAAACTACAGCAACTCCATGCCTTCGAATAGAAACCTCGCAGCATATGAAGCAATCCAATCAGCCACCGATTGGGTCGACTGTTCTACCCATCACACCGTGGCATAGCTCTCGTCTGAGACTCATTCATCCCCACCACTTATCGATCCTCTCAATTTGATTTTTCCCACTAACGAATCAATTATGGAGGTTATGTGTGGTGATGATCCACCATGGGGAGATTTTCATCATCGATCTTCATTCCCCACCATTCAGACACTTGAGCCCAATACAAAACCCAGTCCTTCACTTGGAATGGTTCAAACCAAGTTTCCCACTTCCCTCGATGAAGTATTTTCCGAAGGAAACTTGGCTAACCTGATGGCAACCATTCCCATAGATATTTCAATGAAGCCTGGTATCATGGAAAACATACATATTGGCAAAACATGTACTCCCCTCGAAATGGAGTTCTACACTGCCTACTTCAAAACCTTCCGTGATGTTTTTGCTTGGAGTTATGAAGAAATGCCAGGAATAGATCCCTCGATTGTGGTCCATGAAATTCCAACCTTCCCTGGCACCCGACCTATTCGGCAGAAACTTCGACCCGTCCATCCTCGTAAGGTAGCTGCTATTAAAGCAGAAGTTGAAAAACTTTTGAGTGCTGGTTTTATCTATCCTGTCCCATTGACAGAATGGGTATCTAACATTGTTCCCGTAGCCAAGAAACAGGGAACGATTAGAGTTTGTGTCGATTACCACAACTTGAACAAAGCTTGTCCAAAGGACAACTACCCAACTTCGTTCATTGACCAAATCATTGATAACTGTGCTGAGAGTGTCATCTTTTCATTTATGGATGGCTTTTCTCGCTATAATCAAATCGATATCCTCCCAGCCGACCAGCATAAAATATCCTTTATCTGCCCTTGGGGGATTTTTACATATCGAAAGTTACCTTTTGGCCCTAAAAATGCCAGGGCAACTTTCCAACGAGCGATGTCGTACACATTTCACGATATCAAACATATTGTAGAACCATATCTTGATGATCTTCCCGCTCATTCTCAGACCGGGGATGACCATCCTGATCACTTAGGTGCCATTTTCGAAAGGTGACGTCGCTACAATATCCATTTGAATCCACATAACTGCGTCTTTTGCGTAGAAGCCATAAAATTTTTGGGATTCATAATCTCCAAAAGTGGGATACACTTAGATCCTGCGAAGGTAGAAGCCATCTTATCCCTGCCTTCCTCTACAAACATTCCAGAACTTCGAAGTTTGCAAGGGCACGCAAACTTTCTATGTCGTTTTAGCTGTAATATTTCTGAGATAACAAAAGGCTATATAAGGCTTCTCAAGAAGAACACTCCCTTCATCTGGGACAATGAAGCCCAATGTTCCTTTGATAATCTATAGGCGGCCTTAACTAAAGATCCTGTGATCCAACCCCCCGATTACACACGGGATTACATTCTTTATCTCGCAGCTTCGACTTCCACCATTGGTATGGTGCTAGTCTAGGAAGACCATAACGGCATAGAACATGTGGTATACTATCTCAGTAAGAGTCTTCTCGACTCCGAAACTCGTTATTCACATGTTGAAAAACTGGCTCTGGCAATAGTTTTCGTTGTCCAGAGATTCTGTCATTACATTCTACTCTGTCAGACCACTGTTATAGCTGATTTCATTCCAATGTATTATATCCTCATGCACCAAGTGCTTGGGGGCAAATATTCTCGTTGGATCGTCATCCTTCAAGAGTTTGACTTGGAATTTTTCAAAGCCAAGTCCAAGAAGTCTTTAGTCTTTGCTGAGTTGATTTGTAACTTGCCCCATGCTACCGAGCAATCTGAGCCCATCGATTCTCTTCCTGATGAATCATTGTTCCTCATTAGAACATCTGATCCATGGTATGGGGATATTTTATTATATCTCCAAACCCAACGCTTTCGCCCTGACCTCACTCTCGATGAACATCGATGCATCCGACATCACGCCAAGTACTACCTCATAGTCAATGATACCCTCTATCGACGTGGTGTCAACACTGTTCTTCGATGCTGTTTGACTCTAGATGAGGCGGAACGTGTTCTTAATGACTACCACGCTAGAGCATGTGGTGGTCATCTCTCTGGGATGGCTACGGCCCAGAAAATACTACGAGCAAGATATTTCTGGCCCTCGATCTTCAAAGATTGCATTGAAACGGTCAAGAAATGTCCACCATATCAATTCTTTCATAATAAAACACGCTCGCACCCTGCTCCACTCCATCCTGTTATTGTCGTCGGCCCCTTTTCCAAATGGGGCATAGATTTCATGCACTATCAGCCCACTTTAGTCGGGGGGCATAGCTATGTCATAGTAGCTGTTGACTATTTCACAAAATGGGCTGAAGCGATGCCTACTTATGCTAAGGACGGAAAAACAGCAGCACAATTCATATTCAATCACATTATAGCTAGATTTGGTGTCCCACAATCCATTGTGACCGATCATGGCTCCCACTTCAAGAACCATATGATTGAGGAACTAAGTGCCAAGTTGGGTTTTCGCCATGAAAACTCAACCCCATACTACCCACAAGCTAATGGCCAAGTTGAAGCCATTAACAAAGTTCTGAAACGAATGATTCAGTGTATTGTGGGTACTCATAAATCCAAGTGGCACTCAGCTCTATTTTCAGCACTATGGGCATACTGAACCTCACTAAAAAGTGTTACTGGGTTTACACCATTCCAACTGGTGTACGGCCTAGAGGCCATTTTACCGATTGAATGTGAAATTCCATCACTTAAGATAGCCATAGAGCTACTTCACCACACCACTTCCGAACAGGAATGGTTTCTATACCTAGCCAAGCTAGATGAAACCCGTCGAGACGCTGCTTTAGCCAACGAAACTCATAAAAAATGTGTCAAAGCACAGTATGATAAATCCGTTCAACCTCGGGTTCTCAATGAAGGTGACCTTGTACTCACATATGATCAAATGCACGATAAACTCAGAAAAGGAAAACTAGAATCTATGTGGTATGGCCCCTTTGTTGTAAAACGTGTCTTGGAGAAAGGATCCTATGAACTCGTTGATTGTGATGGCACACCATTGGCACAGCCCCGCAATGGGCTATACCTCAAATGCTTCTACGCGTAAGGTTACCCTATGCGGGATACTTTTGTACATAATGTACTTAGCTTGTTTTCACTCATCTTTTTGGTGTGCGCACGGACCTCATGTATCCATTCTTACTTTGACTTGTGATTTTGTACGCAGATGTCTTCCTACTTCGGATTCGCTGATGGTGCAAGCCGACATACCCGGAACCTCGCTTCTGCAGCATGGGTAATCTATTCTCCCACTAGCGAGTTACTATCTTCAGGAGCCAATTGTTTGGGCCCTGCAACCAACAATATCGCAGAGTACCATGCAGTCATCGGACTCTTAACAGAGGTTGCTTCCCTTGGAATTGACTCCCTATCAGTCTTTTTAGACTCCCAACTCGTGGTTTCTCATCTGAATCGTGTTTACATAGTTCGCGATCCTATCCTACTTTGTTTATTTCGGAGGGTACGCCTCTTGGAACGATCTTTTAATTTCATTTCATATCAACATGTACCAAGGGAATTCAATTGTATAGCTGATTCATTAGCTAATTACATTTTGGATTGGCATCTTGCCCATACATAAAAACATATCACAAAATAAACACACAAGTCATTGTAAACAAATAGATCATAAAAATAGGACCATATGTATATCACTGTATATAAAAGTGTTTTTTCAAATACATAAGGTTTGTGTTTTAAAGACAAAATTTGGGACCTAATCCCATACAAAAATTTGGCTCTCAAAGCCTACATATCGTATACATGCCGCAAAAAGATAAAAGCTACCACCTAAGGAGATCTGGGAGATCTGTCATGTCCCTCATCAGATTCCTCATGTTGCTGGTGATAACACACTATAGCTCGAACCACCCTATGGAGGAGTCGGCCAATACGCCTAGGCACACCTACGGTATGCCACTGGAGATGCAAAGGGATGTCATCCACCCTCATAGTGGAGATACCATGGGTTTAAACCTATAGGTTCCTCTCTATCTCTTGGACCCCTCCTGCCTCATCCTCATCTTCTTCCTCGACCAAAGCGGCTTGATTATCAACACCACCTCGGTGTAATGGCGAGTACCCTGCCGGTCTCTGTGGTCCACGATCTACGACATGCACACGTACATATATTAAAGTCTTTTACACATTCTAAAAAACCATAAAAATTATATATTCAAAAAAGAAAAAAATATATCCATGAAGGTCATACCTGATTTGTCCCAATCCTCATCTTCCGGCAGTGCCAAGTCTATGTCCTCGCGGAAATCCACCCTTGCATAGGGGTAGTCATCGATAATCACAATCTATTCCTTGAGCCATGAGAAGAAATCCTCACTGAAATCCAACTACTGTGGCCCCCCAAGTTGTCCTGTGTATTCACTCCATCGAGCCATCCATGGCTCGGTGGGTGGACGAGGGGGCATGTCTATCTGTGGGTGCAACAACGGCACCCTCGCCAAGAAGAAGGTGACTAAGATGCTCCCATACCCAAAATGAGAATTCTCTCCAAGCCTACACTTGTTCACTTGCTCTTTGAGGTTGGTCAACACTGCCTCACACCAGTTGAATACTGTTCCTACCATACAATCCACTGCAAGATTCATCTGTGTACGGGACTCCTGATGGGGACCTGTGCTCCCTGCTACACATGTGATGGTAAACAACATGGTTTTTATAGGAAGTTCTACAATGTCTTTGATGAACACCTTGCCACTTTTCTTCCCCAAACCTTGACAGCAATAACGAGCAATCAAAGCATCCATGCTCGCCTTTGAGGCTGTGAACCCAGTAAAACTCACCCAGGTTCCTCTTTTTGAGAGGCCTGTGAGGAAATAAATGTCCTCGAGTTCAATCTCGAGGGTGTGTTCTCCTACTCGGAAAGCCTAAATGTCAGGAACCCATATTTGAATAATGTGGGTGAGAAGTTTTGCCTGCTTACGGATGCCTTTGGTCTTGAAGAATTTTAACAAACCACATTCCCGCAGTGCAGTCACAATCCTTTGGTCATTTTCATCCAACAAATCATCCGCCTCATGCTCTCTTTCTTTCCAATGGACCATTTTGCTCCAAACAAGTTTCAAACACCTGCAAAAGGTCATAGGAAACATTCATTAATCATTTAACAACTTGATCTCAGCTAAGAATTTGAGAAAAAATGATTTTTTCATCTTGAAATTCGCCACTATCGTTCCTGGGGGAAATTTTACTGTACGGTACTGCACAGTACCATGCCAGGTTTAATCTTATAGCGCGGTACTGTTGCACAATACCACACTTCCTAATATAACGCCCACGCGGTACTGTGAAGGGCGAAAATTGCCTAATAGGGCTCGCCCAAAAAATTATTTTTCCCTACTGAAAACAAGTGATTCATACATGAAATGAAAGAGGGGCTTGAAACCTCTTACCTGGCACAGACGGCTGTTGAAACGGTGCCCCGAATCTCTAGATATGAACTCTTGAAGTTTTTGCTCCTCAAATGGGTAAAATCTCCTCTTTTGGTAAATGCATAAGTGAAATGGTAACTTTCCATATTTACCCATCCTTTATATAGCTTTTTCACTTATTTTTTTTACTCATTATTTTATCTGGTTAAAATAAAACCCATTTCACATTACTAATATCTGGTTTCATGAGCATTTGTTGACAGGATCTCCTTTAAAAAATATTCACATTGGCGTTCATTTATTGTTTGACCTCCATTTTGAGCTCACTTTATCTTTTTCGTGCTCTGGATTAAAACTTTAAAAAGATTCCAAGCGCTTTTACACCCGTGTCGTGCTTGTCAAACTCAAGTAAATGGTGTCGAGTTTGGTCAGCTTTACTCATGCTCGTTAAACAATGAGGAAAGTATTATCCTGGTTGTATTTTATTCTCTTTTCGGACTAGAATAATTAAAAATTACGAAAAAGACCATTGGAGACCATAGTTAAGCTCTTTTCAGACTCCCTAAAATTGAAAATATTGCCAAGTGATCTTGACTCTTTCACACTTGTAAAAGTATTTGAAAGGTCATCTATTCGATGATAAGTTACCCCTTTTTCGGCCCATCTAGACTATTTACGAGAAAGGTATACCTCGGTCAATTCTTGGCTGGGAGACTTCTCTCGGGAATTTTTTTACACTTTTTCCGGATCGAGGGACTAAATTTACGAAAAAGTACACTTTGGAGCCTCCTTTAGGTTTTTCAGGCTCTCTAAATGTGAAAAACTACCGAGTTTTCCTTCCTTGGACTCATTAAAATTTAACATTGAAGGACCCACTTTGGGACGAACCCCTCCTTTCTCAAGTTCGTAAAACATGTGAGATTGGACTCATCTGTTAGATGAGCTATACCGAGCATCTGTTATTCTCTTCAAGCTCGAAAAACAACAAAGAGGTACTCATCTATCATGTCGGGGGAATATGGGAAATAAGTCAAGTTTGTTTTGGCAGCTTGTCAGTCATTACCTTTGAACATGGCATGCATCTATCCCTTGTCTATTTTGGGTATCTATTTTTCACTGAGTTATGGTCATCATCCTGAGTCGTCTCTCTGGCCACGAGCCTACTCGTTCAGTGTCTATCCTCTGCTATCAATAATCCCTACTTCCAAGTCCTGTTACATGCCGTTACATGTTCAAAGGGTTGCATTGTTCAGGGACATTCATTGTGTCAGACCTCCATTGTGTGACTACATGCTCCATTGTTTCATCACCTTATACTATCTTTCGTTCTGATTTCATGTCGATGATGTGGGAATCATTATGGCCCACCTTCGACAAGTCTAATCCCGTCGATACCAAATCACTATCCGGGAATTTGACTTAGGTATCAACCATTAGTACCTTGGTACCTGCATGCCTCAATGGCAGGTTTCCTCGTGTTCGACAGTAGGTTTACATCATTGACCTCTGATCGAACGATCTCTCGAATGCTCGACATCAACTCATCTATTCACATTTCATTGAGATGTACTTCGGATACCTTGGGGATCATTGTCATCATTGGTGATTTCCCTCGCATTTGTTAACGGTTCACATTATTGACCGGTAATCAAATGGTTTCTACCATGTTTGACTTCAACATTTTGTAATCACATGGCTAGATTCGTATCATTTGCGATTGGGTAGAAGACCCTGGGTGCACCTTTGTATCTTGATTGCGTCTAGGTTGCGATGGAGATGTCCTTTATATTGTCACACAAATCTACTTTTTGTATTGGTTGTGGCTATGTCATTACTGTCTCATGGATCTACGATTGTTCATAGTAGCCATGATTTGTCTATAGTCTATATCATCTCAGTACTCATGGATCTGCAATGTATTGGTCGGCAGCCATACTTTGAGTCATTGGTTTCCGAGCATGGGGATGCCCGCCTCGGTGGTATATCTAACATTTTGTTTATGTTTCAGCTCCTTGTTGCTCTCCTCAATGCTATATCCACATAGTATTTGTAAAGTCCTTTGGCCATCAGTCCCTTCTAACCTCACACTTTATGGGGCATCTGTTATACCTCCATATTTCACAGTGTCGTATCTTCACCACAAAAATAGTTGACGACACTTACCCTACTGCTTAAAACACCCAGAAGAGAAAAATGATGAGTGATCCTTGAAGGCAAACCTACCTTGTCAAGAATCAACCTAGATGAGACTTCATATACCTGCACTACTGTGCCTTGCTCCATCTTAGGTGTGCGGTAGTCCACACTACAGCGCTACGCTCTTTCTCTACCACGCGGTACTACTGCATTATGCTCTGTTGGAGAGGCGCGGTACACCTTTTTTAGCCTTTTTGCCATGTCTTGTGGGATCTTGATTTTCAAGATATTTTTGAGGATTGGTGTCCCTGATTCGATCCTAACTCACTTTCTGTGATTAGTAGGCCTGGTCCACTAAACTCTCCCAAGATCCACCCTTCTCTCTTGTTGGTTAACCCTACCACACACTATAAGAGAGAGGCATTCCATGAGCAAAGGGGAGGACTCTTGGAGACATCAGACTTATGATCTTGAATCTTTGTGGAGATAGCTAGAGGAGGAAGCACTTGGAGCCAGAAGTTGGCTTGGCTATCAAGCAACCATTGTAAGTAACTTCAAGTTGGTAATAGAACATAACTTGTCTTGTTTCCCAAATCACATATGTTGATTTTGTTTCAATTATATGATTTGTATCTGTTATAGATTTAGATCCTAACTCATATTTCAAGTTGCTAGAGAATCATATATGCTTGTATCTTGGTTTCATTTTGACAGGTTCATTCGCGAGGACTTGGAAATTGGAGCAACCATAAAGACAAGCAATTGGATTGAAGGTCAGTTAGATCTCTTCTGTTTCTTCCAGCAGTTTAATCTTGAAATGTCTGTTTCGATCTAGGAATTCAAGGTAGCATTTGTTAAGTTTTGTCTTAGTTTAGAGTTAGTTAAATATACTTTATTCTAAGAGAATTTCTACCTATCCGTAGGGAGAAAATTCTACATACAAGAACAAGACATGAGCCCACGTCAGTTCCTTGACCACATGCCGATGGCATCGTGGGGTCCACATGCACTTTCCCTATAGACTTGGTAGCTAATCAAATGCAAAATTTGTCGCTCAACCAGTCTGCTCTCGAAAAGGTTCACACCATGTCCACTTCCACTCCGTCGTTTGATGTACACAATGTGCAATCAACGAAACCGTCAGGTAACCAACAACCTGGTGGTAAGAAAAAGGGGATAAATAATCGTAGGGGTGGAAACAATGGAAGTAATAACAATAGAAATCGTAATACTCCTCCTAAAGAGAATGCCAACCCTCCTCGGGAAGGCGGTAATGCTGGCGAGGATCGTAAACCTAGGCATAAGGTGAAATTCCCTTGCAAACTTTGTGGGGAAGATCATCTTACTCACTTATGTCCTTGAATTGAAGAAGCATCGAAGCATTTGGCATAGAGCCCAGCTGTGTTGAAGGATCCGCTACCTCATCACCAAAACATGGCTTCGCATGCTCCCACCATTGGTTATGGTACTAATGAAATGGCAACGTCTTCTTCTAATACTAGTGGTTATGGATGTGTGAATATGGTTCAATTGGAGGTTTGTGTTGCTACTCGTCAGCGTGATTATGGTGCACCACAACCCAACTTGGGGAATGAGCCTCCCCCTCCTCTTGACAATTCCTTGCATAACGAGAAGCCTTCCATTATGTCGCGGATACCGAAAGGTGTTCTCAAGTGCTCCACGCATAATCCTAATGCTCAAGCCACACAGAACTACTCCATCGTAGAAGATTTGGGCCAAACTCCGTGTGCCATGTCGACTCTTGAAGTTTTGCAAGCCTGTACTTCTCAAAAGCATGCCCTTTTGAGTGCATTAGGAGTTCAGGATGGGGGAAATCCCACTGCTATCAAGTTCAATACTACTCATGTCCATCCTTGCTTACCTTATCATGTGGATTTTCAAATCCAGGTGGTTTTCCTTAAGAGATTCGTCAAACATACTATGGTTGATGAAGGTGCCTCCGCGTCAGTAATGTCGTTAGCTTGTTGGAAAGCTCTTGGATCTCCTCCTCTACTCGTGTCTAGAACTACACTCACTGCATTCGATGGTAGATCTTTTATGCCGCATGGAATTATCCCTTCCCTTATTGTCTCCTTGGGAGGTAAGTCTATGCCTATTGAAGTCGAAGTGGTTGATGCACCCATCGACTACAACCTTTTACTGGGTCAGAACTGGACGTACACTACGAAGGTTGTCGCATCTACTGTATTTAGAGTTATCTGCTTTCCCCATGAAGGCAAGATTGTGACGATCGATCAGCTGGATTATGTTGGAACTCCTTCCACAGCATCCACGGGATCTGTAATCCTGTAAGTTTTTAATTCTTAGTCGACAACTCGGAACATAAGTGTTGGAATGTACCCCTCATTGATGGAAACTTTTAACCATTCTGCACCTGTGAATTTTATTGAAACCATTACCGACAATGCGTCTCCTCCTTTGAATAATATGTTATTTAGGACCTCCTGATTAGATGATCCATGGACTTTACCATCCACGATTTCCACGTCTGGAGACATTGCGCACGTCGGGATGTCTATGCCTTTATCTCTAGTGGAGCTCAGCTACGATCATATCCAACAAACCACTGCAGATACAGATCTCTCTTCTTCGTGGATAGTAGACAAAGATGTTGTTATGCTGCCCACGTGTGCAGTCGACCTATCTTGTTCACATGGTTTCCTTGACGGTATTTTACCGTCATATGAAGTTTTTATTGAGGCCATGAGTGGTGATGGCAAGCCGTGGGGGGATCTTTATCATAGACCTCATTCCCCTCCTACCCTTGATCTTACTGAACATGTTGAGTCTAGAATACAGTCTGCCATACATGTTGATCCAGGCATAGTTTTTTCTAGCCATGGTTTGACATTAAAGTCTAATCTCCCTAGTGATGAGTCTGTAGACTCTCCTATAGATCCCCGAATCGATGATCCTGATGAGTTCGATTCTACTTCTAGAATTTCCAACTCCTGTGATGATGAATTTGCCACTACAGATTCCTTCACATCCTTCATCTTTGCTCTTCATTTTGAAGATGATCATTTTGATCCCTCGGGTATTAGTACTATGGCACCTTCAGTGGTTAGCTATACCTGCGTTATGTCTGAGGTTAACAATAGTGAAGTTGAAAATGTTTCTACCGCAGTGACTTCTATCATATTTTTATTTACATGTGTTTTAGAGATGATCTTGGTACTTATGTTTCTTGGAGAAAGGATTCTTAGCTGGACTTATACTTGGTTACCGGTCATTTTCGACATTTGCTTTGGTCATGGTAGGAATATTCGAAACCTTGCATATAGGTTTAGGCCTCCCCATTGTTATGATGCATTTGAACCTATTACTATCTGAATTAGCAGACACCCCCTAAGTGTCCTTATCTTGCTCATGTTCCTTACATTATGCATAGCTTTGTTCCATGCGCTTGGAACTAGTCTTGGATGTCTCTGACACTCATTTTCCCCCATTACAAGCATTCTTCCATATCTCCTTTGAGCTCGTTAAAAACATTAAGGAGGTCACAAGTTTACTTTTTCGGGCTCATTAAACCTTTACGGAAAAGATTTTTATAAAGTCTTTTTTAAGCCCTTGTTAGACTTTTTCAAAATCAAACAAGATTGTCGAGTATGCTTGTCATTTCAGACTCATTAAAGGATTTGAAGCGACATTCACTTAGGTATAAGTTTACCCCTTTTCCGGACCTTTGTGGATTAATTACGAAAAAGGTATACTCTAGTCATACGTGACTAGAAGAGTTCTTCTCTCATTCTTTTACACTTTTTCGGGTGAGGAGACTAACTTTACAAAAAAGGACTTCCCTTTTATGTAATGTTGTGATTGCATTGCATCATCCTGCTTGCCGCTTGAGCCTTGTGCTGGCTCCCGTTTACTCAACTGTTAGCATGGTGCTTGAGCACTTTTCCCCTGTCGAGCCCTGCAGAGCTTATATTTTCCCTTCACAATTTGATGAACTTTTGACCCTGAGGGAACATACCCCCGAGTGTCCACATCCTGCATGCATTTCCTTGCATTGAGCATAGGTATGTTCCACTGCTTGGGACTAGTCTGCTAGCTATTTGACACTCGTTCCCTCACTTGTTGTATTATAAGCAATTTTATTCTTTTTCAATATTTTCCCAAATATGAAAAAGACCAAAAAAATCAAATATTCCAAAAAGCCGGACGGGATTATGGTCACTATTTCTTGTTGGCAGCTGTTGTGTCTCCTTTGAACAGAGCATTCATTCCACTCCGTACATTATGAGTCAGGACTATAGTTGGGCCTTAGGAGCTATACTTGTTTCTTAGTTTTCTCAATTGATTAGTTAAGCTTCCAGTCATTATGGAGCCCTCTATAATGTCTCATGCATTGCACAGTTTATGTCAAGTCTATGCTGCCTAAGTCTATCCATCTGCTCATGCTCTTGTTCAAAGGAAATCCTGATCCAATGTCGGCCACTCCTCAGATCTCTTGAATATTGCATGTCGACCATCCTTATTGAGTCAGTCTGTTTCACCTGAGATCTTCCAAATCTTTCAGCATTGCTGGTACCTCGTGCCGGTTGATGGGGGATGCCTTAATGCCCTCCTTCCAGTGAATCTTGTTCCGTCTACTTCAACCCATTTATTCCAGTACTTGAGACTTAGAGTTCATTTGAGTACCTTGAGGATTGCAATCATTAGTGGCATGTTCTCTCACCATCGACAGTTTTGGGAATACATCAATGTCCCCTGATCGATGGATTCATCCTAGTGTTCAACGTCAACCCATTTATTCACACTCCGATGATTGTGCTCTATGCCTTGATGCCCATTTTCATTATTGGTGGGTCATCTTGTGTCTGTTAACGGTATACATCATTGACCGATAATAAGACGATGTCTCATCAGGTTCGACCCCAACTCCTTTATTCACTTGATGGGACTTGCACTGTCGAAGACTTGTGTAGAAGACCCTAGGCGATTGTGGCATTCAGTATGTTACATATGACTTTGACTTTACATTTGAGATATCACCTCTCAGATTTCAGTAGTTTGTACCTCCAATTTGCACCAGTTGTCTTCTTTTCAGCAGAAGACCATATCTTACTGTAGAGGGATCATGGCTATGATCACTTATGACATGTATCCATTATATACTGCCTATTCATGGCCATTGTATCAGATTGTTGTAGTATACCGACATGTATTCAAAGATACTATTGTATTATGACAAGTGAGCTGCTCTTTCCACTTGTGTCTCCATCACTCCACTTATGAGTTTTATAATGTATTTCGGCCATAGTAGCATCAGTCTCTGACCTCACACATTAGGGGGCATTTGTTACATTGTAATCTTCCACCCTGTGAGGATCATCATTCTTTGGCCTGTAGGATCCATTTAACTGACTCAGATCCACTTTATATCCTTCAGACATACTACTTCCTAATTTTTCCTCTAACCCGCTTGTTGCATCACTATAGCAATCCTACCCGCGAGTTGCATCACTATAGCCCGCGGGTATCAAGTAAAATGGTAAAAACCACTATTAATTACTTTTTACTCCCAAAAAGCGATCATTGGGTGACCTTTGGCTCTCCATCTTCCCAAGTAATGTCTCGATGTGTCCTTTCACCTACCTTTGAGAGGACTATATATTGAGCACATATGGCTTATGGACGGGAGGAAGAAGAGAATAGCAAGAGAACTCTAGTGGATTTTTGCCCTATCTTGAGTCTGCACTCATTGATCCTTGTAGTTGTGAACCCTTTATGTTCACCTTCCAAAATCCTATCTAGTTTGAGTTCACCATTCATGGAGGATTGAAGTGGTGGAGGCAGAAGTGGATTGATCTAGATCTTGGTTCAGATTGGCTGTCGCCAAGAGGTTGTATCACTTTGTACTTCTTCTTGTTCATTAATAGAAATGCTCATATTCTCGTCCATTCATGGTGTGAATGTTGTTTATTATACATTGGGTTACATTTTCTTATGATACTATGGACCATTGTTATTGATAATGTTAATGTCAATTATATATTATTTGTACTTGTTGGATATTGGCTGTCAAGACTAATTTGCAGATAACAAGTGCATGGATTGAAAGCTCCAATGGGGATCTTCATCAAATGTTTGGATCGAGGTTGGTTACATTTCTCCATTATCTTAACCTTGTCATTTATAATAGCATTTCTTTGAGAACTAAGTATATTTCTGGTAGTCATCTGTCTGTTGTGGTATTCCCAAGCCACAGTGAGTTTTCTCCAATACAATGGAACAGTTGTAAGTCGAGGACAACTCTCATAACCAGGAACTCTAGAAACAGTGATGTCACCCCGAGGACTTGTCACTGAACATAGAATCCCCTCGATCAGCTCATGTCCCACTAAATAAGCAAAATGGGGGAACCACCCTTTACTTATCCAAATTGACCTCGTGCTTGATGCATGTTTCAGAAGCGCTTTCCCAACAAGCGTTTTTTGCTACTAATGGATTTACTCTCTTTAATCGATGCTAGTTTCAATTTTTTGCAGCCCAGGAGTGTTAACTCTCCAAACCTAATCCAGAGCACTAACCTAAACTTGTTGGTGATATAAAAATCAAAAGTTTGTCACTTTTATATTAAGCGGCAATTTTAAGGGTATTTTGCTTAGTTTGAGGAGTGGAAGTGAAATTGGTGGTGTTTTGACTCGAAAATAGGAAAATGAACCAAACAATACAAAATGCTCACTACTCTACCTTTCAATTCGATGAATATTATAAATTAAGGAAGAGTTAGAGGTTCATGAGTTTCTTTCAGACATGCAAAATTTTTGGTAGATTTTGTATGTTCATGCACTGTTTTTTCTGAAATATTGCTAATAATTGATGTTTAAATATCAATGTAACCCAAACAGATATCTCAAGTAAACATGAATCTAATTCTATTACACATGGGATCCCTGTTTCTCATTCACAAGATCGCCATAAGGCCCAAGTGAAGAGGATACACAGAGGCATTTGGAATGCTTATGAATTAAATTCTAAACTGTTACTAGTGAGATCCACTTTCTCATTCACAAGATCGCCATAAGGCCCAAGTGAAGAGGATACGGCGGCTCAAAAAAATGTATGCGAAAATTAAATCTACTCTGTTACAAGTAAGATCCACTTTCTCATTCAAAAGGTTTCCATAAGGTGCGAGTGAAGAGGATACAGTGGCTCAATATAAGATGCTTTGAAGAATCAACTCCTAAACTATTACAAGCGAGATACACTTTCTCATTCACAAGGTCACCATAAGGTGTGAGTGAAGAGGATACAGTGCCTCATACACAATATATCTCAAGAAAAAAGAACTCTAAAAGTGCAATTCTCTCTAATTGTGCATGAAAATCATGAAAGTATTCTAACTTCAAAACAAAATGTAACTAATTTAAAGTTTATTTATGTTTTTTGGAAAGAAATTCTCTCAAATTATCTCAACATGTGATGTTCAAAGTGTGTTCTTCAAATGCAAATTGGGTTCCAATGATCTTTTCAAATGTGAGAACTGAGATTTGGTTCCATGTTTTAGCTATGCAAGTGTATGAGATGCATAAATTAAAGGGCCTTACGGTTCTTTACACAAATTCTTATGTTTTTTCAAATTTTCACTATTTGCAAACTTATAAATTTAATCAAAATTGTCGAAAGATCAATCTTAATCTTATCAAATCAAGGATCTAAAATCAAAAGATGGCCTTAGGAAAATGGATCTACTACAATATGTTAGAAAAATTTGAAAGAAATGTCAATTTAAGCCATTTTTAAAGGTTTTTGGATAGAAATCCCAAATCTGAAAACATCAATCCAAACCCTCCCAAATTTCTCAAAACCTATTGGTAAAATGATCTTAACATGTATTAAATCAATATTTTGGTCTGCAAGTACAAAAATGATGGCTAAAGGTGGCCCTAAAACAGTAAAATCTCAAAACTAGTTCTAGCAATTTTTGCAAATTTAAAACAAGAAGGCTTTAAAATTCTTTAAAAATCTTCCAAATATTAAGCAAAGGAGGGTCTAAATGAGGTTTAAACTCTAATATAATAGGTTCCTAAGCCCATCCATAAAGAAAAGATCACAAAAATCAAGACAAGGATGAAGAACATCCATCCAAAAACTCAAAAACTCAGTCGGCACAAAGTCTGGAGCATAACAAAGCGACAACAGTGAGTCATCGTAGGTTGTACATAGGTAAAGTGCTACACTATCATAGTTTGCTAGTGGACAGGGTGAGACGTCGCTCTGTGGACACAAGTAGGGTGCGACATCCTTCAAAAGCAAGAAAAATCGAGATTTGGGCTCAATTTTGAAGAATTTTTTAAGTTGGAAGGTGGATTTAGGTTGGTTTGGGGCTTCTACATCTGCATCAATGGTTCTTGGATGGATATTGACGCTGAAATGGAGTAGATCTGAAAGGTTAGAACACCAAAAATATGAAGAAATTTTCAAGAAATTTCAACAATATTGTATGGTCGCCAATCTGATAATAGATGAAGTAGTTTGCTAGAAGGGAGTTAGATCTGCAACATATCAATCTATCTTACTAAGAAATGGTGAGTTTCTATGTCAGTGAATGAAAAGATTATCACAAGTTTCTAAATATCTATATTCATTCATCAAAACTCATTAAGATCTAAATCCATTTGAGAATTAAATTCATACATGATAAGCAAAATTCAAACTCTTAGATGGTATAAACTTGAATCCATTCATATTAAATCAATGAAGAGGTACATCCTTACCATGGATCTTGGTGTGAATCCCTCCTCCATTGCCATGAGCTTCCCTTCCTTCACCCTTGATTTTGAAGAATTTGAGCTCTTTCTCCTCCTTCAGAATCTCTTGAGCATGCCTTTGCTCTTCCTTTGTGTACTCTACAATGCCTCCCATGCCTTTCTTTTATAGCATTGGGAAATGTGCTCTCAAGTTTCTCTTTTCAATTTGGGACTGTCCCTTTTCATCTTTTTTTATTATTTTTGCTCAAAAACCCACTTTTCCATAGTTTTTAGGATTTTTTGCACAACTTGGCATATTTTAAGTACGATTAATCCACTTTAATGCATTCATCTTCACTTTTTGATTGGTGTAGCTTAGTTTTGGACCTTTTATGAGCGGTTCAATCACTGAACTTGGTCTCCTTAGGTTCTTATTGTCTTCACTTAATTCTTTGATTTATGGGAGAAGTGATTAGATCAGAGAGGACTTGTCTCTTAATGTACTTGTGTTGTGTCTTCATGTTGCAGGCGCATAGTAAAAATGTGCTTCTTTCATCACATGACTAAGGGTGTTAATTTGATTGTTAACAACCATTGCGGAAAATACTGTTGTGGAAGGGAAATTGCGGAAGCACAGTTGCAGAAAGAAAATTGTGGATGAGGAAAGTTTTGCAAGGCCAGTTACAGTCACGGGACATGGAGATTTATATAGGGGAATGGCGCGTCCAAGAGTGGCAAAGGGGCCTGTTTTTGTTACCTTTCTTGATCAAACTTGGACGGCCGGATCCGATGGATGAGCAGGTAGCTTCGATGGCCCTGTTGATATATATGTAACTTTGGAATGTATTTCATTTATATATTTATTGTACTCCTATAGAGATGTATTAGTCCTCTATAAGGAAGTGTCGTCATTTGTATTGACAAGTGTCGCAAGTGTGTTAACTTGTCAATGGGTTGTTAGACCACCTTGTAAGGGTTCGGCCCAATATAATATAATATGAAGTTATTGTACCTAGCTAGACAAGTCTGCCCCATAAGGTTATTGGGAAAACAGGACAAGTATAAATAGAGATCGGGAGATCTCTATTTGGATCACTCAGAACTCACACTTCCTTCACTCGGAAAGTGGCGCACATGTGAGGAGGAGGGTCAACTTCTAAGAGGAGTCTATCTCTTGTACTTTGGTTGTACTTTGGTTGTGCTATTGCTTTATCTATCTCTGAGGAAGTTGTGGGATTTTTCACCTTAGGGTTTTCCCCATGGAAACTCTGTGTGTCTATTGTCTATCATGATTTTGATTCTTGTGATAATTGACATGCTTGTTATGATTGATATGCATTGATATATTGTACATGTTGTTCTCTCAGAGAGATTACTGCTCTGCACTGTATTAAACTCGGCCTCTTAATTCAATGAGAAGACTTGATTTTGGAGCTTGAGATTCTTGTGTCGTGTGTTCTGATATCCATTATTTCCTATGTATGTGTTCTTGCTTTGTATTTCCATTAATTGGTTACCTCTCCAATACCTAAAGATCAAGATTACATGGTCTGGAATTCATGCCCACATGCTCCAGATGCATATGACAAGGTATTCCACCCTTTTCCTCTTGAAGTTGTGGGTTAGAATTCATTCTTAATTGCTATATCCTTGTGGTCGAACTTGTCTCCTTCCTCTACCTTCATATGCTGATTAATTTGACGTGAAAGAACCATGTCTACCTTGCCTCCTGCTCCTACAATCGTGGCCCAAACCTGCCATTAATGATATTTACCCACCGAAGTTGACTCCATGCCCAACTGTCCTCATGTTCTTAACTCCAACCAACCAAAAACCCCTTTTAATTCGTTGTTTGAAGGTCTAGCCACCACTTTGACCGATATCCCAGCCCATTTCTAAGCCGCATCCTGTTGCTGGAAGCCCCAAAGGGAGATCCCTCCCTGTGGTTGGAAAGGCTAGTTTCTATCCACTAAAGATTGGTTTTCAACAGTTACCCCATGGTCTTTCCTGCCACAACCCAAGGAAATCTTGGGTGATAACACTGTCTTTCGGTTCCCTAACCTCAAGGGAGTATCCCTTAGACTTATCTCATTAATCCTCAACCTACTCTATCCATTTGTTCATATAAATATGATGCTCCTCCCCATTGGAATTGGAGGAAGGCCTATAGCACTCTCATGCTTGTGGAATTATCTTAGGTGACCCTTATTCATATTTGGAAGGATTGCCTCATCCTTGGAGGCTTGGTTTGGCTTGTTGGAAGGAAGGTTCCAATGTTAAGGCATAGGTTGTAACATTCCCTCTTATTGTACTCTCCTTTATTACAGTTAATACAATATCTTCCCATATACATTTTTGTGTTGTTAAGGTTTAGATCTTACTTCTTTAATTGTTAGCTTAGATCAATCATATGCAATATATGCTTTTGTGAAGAACCTGCAATAATTAATTAATAAAAACACACAAGATAGTAGAAATAATAGAACTCGGAATCACTTTTATATTGATCGCAGGCCACTTTGAGGGGGCAACCTCCTTTGAGCAAGCTCAATACAAATAACTTCACGGTGCCTTCATTGGTCTCAACACAAACTTATATATTAAGTCTAGGCGCCTGTTGACACCAGGTCTGAAAAAATAAAAAAAAATAAAAAAATAAATAAAAATTAAAAATAAATAAAAATTAAAATTAAAATTAAAATTAAAATTAAAATTAAAATTAAAATTAAATTTTTTGCTAAATGGGTCCTAAGAGAAAGAATCATCACAAAAAAGGGTTGAATTGAATATTTTTATATAAAAGAATAGAAGAAAAACCCATATGTATAAAGTCCGCCAGCAAATATAATGTAAAGGTTAAGCCCCAGTCAAGTTTCGTCGGCGGAGATAGTATAGATCAAGATCAACGGTCCATATTAACCCCGCGTCGCCAATGTAATAGTCAACAAACGGTGGAGGGTGGTAGCGGACATAATACCACCAAGGCACGTGTCCCATATTCATTCATCCGCGCTTGGAGAAAGTGGTATCGGAAACCACTATAACACCGCGCGGAACCACCCATTACAGAAATGTGGAAAGATACCTTACGTGGCAAGGTGGGACCTAACAGGTGACGAACAAAGAATGGATTGATAGGGCCATGGCACGTGGCACTGTACTTTGTAATGATCGGAAGGCTAATACATACCTCAATCAAATCAACGGCCAGCGTTTCATCCGCGGCCAGGAACATGCGCACGGGATATAAAGGAAAGCGGTCGCGGTAAATAAACCGCCTTAACAGGTGTCAGCAGATGGTGTATCCGCGCGGGTAGCAAACCTGAAAAGGAAACCGCCTTTCCGATCGTGGATACCGCCCGGTGCAATAAAGAGGGACAAGATCTGACGGTTCAAAATAATGGTTCAAAGATCAATGGTTGGAGATGACCCGCGTTCATAAAGGTGCAAGGAGGTTATTCTAAAAAGGATTATATAAAAAGAAAGGGCTCCACATAACGGCATTTTGTATGTGTCGTTATCCTGGAGAGCTCCTAAGACTGGTGGAAGCCGGCGATTGCGACAGAAGGCGAAAAGCAAGCACTTACAGGTAGGGTCTGGTGACCTGTCACTCTCTTTAAACGGAATTTTGTTTAAAAGAAGCATTTAGATGGAGACTGTACAAGATATAGACGTTTTTAGGTCAAAAGATTCCCTAGAAGACAGAGATGAAGATGTTTTCGATACCCTTATTAGGTTCCCGGTCTCCGATGTCAAAATTAAGTTGTCTGAGCTATTAAAAGAGGGTATAGACCCGCATAGAGTTCACCAGTCATCTCTGATAGCTTTTTGCCCTGACCAATTCCCTGTTTTGCCAGAATTCGTCTCCTGGTGTGCCGAAAACTATTCACGGGAAGAAAGAGTTGTTTTAAACAGTCAGAAAACTAGAGCCATTTGCAAAATTGAGCCAGCCGAAGTGATTAGAGCCCTGGAAATAGATTTGCCCCAAACCCACGACCCTGAGGTTTTTTCTGAGGTGTCGATTATTGAAAATTTTCACTACGCTTCTCATAGTGATAGGGAAGTGTTTTTGTCGACGTGTCTCAGACCAGAGACTAGCCTTTCTGAACTCCCTTACCCTTTAGATATCAACCTTTTTAATGAGAATACCCAGTTGGTCTTGACACTGTTGGCCGTAATTTTAGGGTTAGATACGGATTTGTATATAACTGAGTTTCAATTGAGTTTATTGTACAGAATAAGTATAGTCCAGTCGGGAATTGACGAAAGTCAAATTCCCCGACTAAATTTTGAAGCCTTCATAACCGAAAAGATGCATGACCAGATGGTCAATTTTTCCATGCACAGACATTTCAGGTTTCAAGCCTTTTTAATGAGAATGATTATGGTATCCAGCCAGGAAGAATTACAGTTCCCAGAGATTGTTTTCGCAACTCCACTGGAAAACAATATTTTCAATTTCATCAATTACATGCTCTCGACGATCTTTAAGATGATTTTCGGAAAAAATCTGCCTAGGCTGTTGCCGGAAATGCAGGTATCAATGCAATTGAATACAGAGTATGCTACAGGAGACTGGTTTTTATCAAAAGATAGTACAGTGGTCAGATTGTATGGATTCAAGCATAAACCCTATGTGCTACCAGCATTCCTCACCTTGAGGATTTTTGCCTTAGAGTTTTTAAGACAGAAATTAATTGTAGAAGATAAAAATTTTTTAGTCCACAGACAAGCAACGGACATTAAATACCCTTTTACATTAGGTTCGTTTACAATAAAGAATAAGAACGCTGCTGTATATATAGAGAAATTGTTAAAAGACATGAATTTTGAGACAGATGCAGCTATGGAATATGACCCATTAAATATCATATCCAAAAGAAGAATTGAGCATCGTATTAAGGCTCTGAATCATCAAACTGTTGAAGGGATGGCAGACAAAGCCAACTGGCTCGAATACAAAGAAGAAATTATCCCAGACAAGTCCGACAAAGAAAGGTCATTGGAAGAAGCAACGGCAGAAACAGAAAGCGAAATCAGTTCTGCATTAGTGGGGTCCAAAAGACCTATACAGGACATTATGATCATCGATGATGAAGAGATAGAAAAAGGAAAACGATTGAAAACTGATGAGTCACAGGATTTGACAACCATTTCAGAAGAAGCAAAAGCTACAGAAAATGAAATACCAGAGGTTACAGTGAAGGAATACAATATTGAAGAGAACCCTGTAGGGGATGATGTAAATAGACCCAAAAATTTCATGGATGTATTTAATGAACATAGTAAAAACAAACAGGAATCCGCAAAACAAACAAGTCTATTGTTCCCAAAGGTCAGGAATATATCAAATAATGAAGTTAGCTTATTCACTAGCAGGAACATCAAAGAAAATTCTTTAAAATTTTCAGTTGTGACCAAAAACAAGATCTCAGAGATGAGTGTAGATTTGTCAAAGATAAATGCCCCTGACAAAATTTTGTTACATAGACAAGCTGGAGAGGTTATATACTCAGACTATTTGGGGGCCACATTGAGAGCAGACAAACTAAAGAATTCAGTAGACAAATTAAATAATCAGTTGAGACAAGAAAAAGCAGAGAATAAGTCTCGACAACAGCAAATTAAGAAACTGCAAATAGAGTTAACTAATAAAGATGGAGCTGCAGCCACTAAACTGCTCCAGGAGAAAGAAGAGGTGATTTTAACATTGAGACGAAAGTTAAAAATCCCAGATGCTGTACTCATTCAAGGTGCAGAATTGACAATATTAGAAAAAGAGAAAGAAGAGTTATCTAACGAAGTCAATGATGTCACAGCTAAATTGTTAAAGCTCTCTGACGAAAAAGATTGTTGGGAAAAAGAAAGGTTCATGTTAGAAGAACAGTTGGCAACAGCTAGAAAACAATTAGCAGAGAACAGTCAGCAGCAAGTACAGGCAGGCCCAGAAGAGGATAAGAATAGTGTAGATGGGATTTTACAGGCAATGTCACAAATAAGCTTAAAGGATAATGAAATCAAATTGTTGAAATCAGAAATAAAGAAATTAAAAGAAGAAAATGAAGCAAAAGAAAAAGAAATAAAAACTTTGCAGGCAAATAATCAGGAATTGAGCAGTAATAATAAAGGATTGGCTGCTCATGCAACAGGACAAGCTGCTATGCAGGGATGTAAACATATGGTGTGGGACCAGATCATTAAAGAAGTTGAAAAACTTAGGCCATATTTGGATTATATAAGAGTTAAAGAAAAGGTAGCCAAAGATGCCTTCGACAGTTGCCGGGCAGTCAGGGAAAGCTTGAATAGAAAGCCGAAAGAAATAGCCCAGAGAGCAATTACATTTTTAAATAGTTTATCCGAGGCAGACCTGACAGCCATGAGTATAACAAACAGAATTTCTGTCATCACTTGGGCCAGAAGGATCCTGGGCAAATACTCACATGTCGAAAACATCGAGGCCAAAGCAGGAGAAATAAGGAAAGAAGTAATCCAGTTCAAAAAGCAATTTGATAAGTTAGTGAACAAGGGATTCCCAGCTTTCTGGAACGAAAATAATGAATTAATTCCTCCAAGTGATTATAAAAGATTACTGTTTGATATCAGGATGGATCACCGAAAATTCCAGCAGATAGATCACATGCTCACAGGAAAAATTCTAATGGAGAAAATGTCAGGGGAATTTGAAATTTTAAATATGTTGATTTCAACTTGCGCAAACCTTCTTCCTATTTCTTATGCAGGTCATATCGAGATGCGAGTCTTGGTGAAAGAAATGACCAGTTATGACCTACCCACTGTTGACCAGTGGAATTATGTTGAGAAATACGGAAAGACCAGATATTCTGTTCACACCTAGATGCATTTGAGACTCTTGCCATGTGGCAAAATGATAATATCCAAAAGTCTTGCCAAGTGGCAAAAAGACTTTTTATTTTTAAATTTGTAATATTATTTGAAAGACAGTTATGGGTTACTCGAAAACAGTTATCTTTTAGTTAAATATTTTTAATTATTAGTTAGAAGAAGCAGTTATGTGGAGCTTCTTCTGAAAATTTTGTATAAAAAACAATGGAGGTCATTGTTGAAAGGGTTGGAAAATTTTTGAGAAACAAGTATGTTTTGAAGTTTATTTTTGAAATAAAGGCAGTACAGTGATGATACCTATCTTTTGATACAGAGATTAATGAGTTAATCAGTCTTGCAGTCTGTTATTTTCCTTATCCTTATATGTGCATGTTAATCTTCTTTGTTATATCTCCCATGGTGTTTTTCTTCTATATTTAAATGAACATTTGAAAATAACTTGAGATTCATACTGGTTATGCCTCATTTTATTCGCATTTAAATATCCATTTTATTCTCCAAAGTTGACAATAGATTTATCCTGGATAGATACCTGTTGTTGATGGAATGTCTTTACTTCTTTCTATGTCGCCTGAAAAATCAAATTGACTGTAACATGATTACTATCTTGCCTCTGTGAAAATCTTTATGGTGAAAATCTCTTACTGGTTTATCACACTTTGAAAACTTTGACTCCATGCCCAATGTTTCTTGTTTACCTTTTCGACCGGAAAATATCTTTTGAGAAGTTTTAAGAAAACCTTTGTATATTTTAGCCTTCATATGTATATCCCGAGAGAGCCCTCTCTGGTAGAGAAAATGGCTAGTTCTTCTACCTAAAGCTTGGTTTGAAATAGGTTACCTTAGGTCTTATTTTCTTACAACCGGAATAAAATCTAAGTGCTAACATTTTGGCGCCGTTGCCGGGGACGAAGGTGAAATTTTCCCTGGGAGAAACGACAAAGAAAGCTCAAATTTCTTGGGCAAGGAAGTTTGAAACAAGTTTGTTGTAGATATTGCCCTGGCGACTTCACTTGTGACAGTTTTTAGAAGTTTTGAAAGTAAGTTGAGAAAGACATTGTGGCTACAAGAAGGAATCCCGGTTCGCAGTTCTTTTCAGGCGTAGATAATCCAGAAAAGCTCCTCAAGACGGAGAAAATCAAAGGCAAGACGAAAGAAGGTATTTCCCAGTTTTCGAATATATTCCCTTCTTTGCAAGAACATTTGTTTGAGGAAGAAAATATTGGTTCAAGTGAAAAGATTCTGTTGAGAACTAAGTCAAATTCTGATTTGAAAGAAACAAAAGTTGATCCACAAAGTTTGTGGGACTATTCTTTAAAATCTGTTTGGGAAAATTTACAAAAATCTGAGAGGAAAGCACCTGAAATATCCAAAGCCCAAAGAATACCTGTACAGGGTAATAGACAACAGGCGGCCGTAGTTGCACCTTATAATCCACCACCCATGGCTGCCAGATTTGCTCCTTTGGTTTTGCCAGCAGTTTTACATGATTTGCCTCAAAATTATGCACAGACGATCTTTACTTTTGATAATGAAGGAAATTATACAACACAGCAACATGTTGATAATTTCAGCGATTTTATTGATTTAGAAGAAGTAGATTTTGATGATGCTAAAATGAGGTTGTTTGCTCAAAGCTTGAGAGGTGAAGTGAAAAAATGGTTTAGAGCTTTGGCCGCTGGATCTATTGCAAATTATGATGCCTTTACAACCCTTTTTATTGAAAGGTGGGAAGATCAGAAGAATCCTTCACAGGTATTGACCCAGTACAACAATTTGAAAAAAGGAGGGTTTGAGTCAGTTCAGGAGTTTTCTGCCATATTTATGAAAGTCTACAATTCAATCCCTACAGATATAAAACCTCCAGTAGGAGCAGCCAAGTTACATTATGCTGATGCTTTTGAAGGTGATTTTTCATGCACATTAAGAGAAAGAAGATCTACTACTTTGGAAATAATGATGAAAGATGCAGTAGAAGTTGAGGCTAATATGATGACTTCTGGAAAAATGAGACATAGAGATATGGATAGAAAGAAAATTAGAGAAGATAATCAAAATGTAGCTTCTTCTTCTGCTTCTTCTTCCTCTACTGATATAAAGTTCGAAGCGATGATGAAAACTATGGAAAAATTGTTAGAAAGATTAGTAGTGGACAATAAAACTCCAAATAAAGAACCAGCAGAACCTCAAATCAGAAACCCTAACTTTAGGAGGCCTTTTGTTCTAGCTGTAAGACCGAGAGGACAGCCAAACCCAAGGAATGCAGAAGAAGATCAAATCCGACCTCCTTTTCCTGAAAATTATATTGCTGGAGAAGCTGAAGCCGAAATGCCTGAAGGAGATATTCATCATTGTGGCAGTTTTGATCCAGAAGTGTATTTGACTAAACAGGAGCATGATATGTTCATGGCAGAAGGAGAATGTTGTAGTTTGGAGATAGGAAGTGATCAATACCAGATTGGTTATCAAAATGCCATAAATGATCTTCAAAGAAAGATAAATCTGAGGAACCGAGATGTTGTAATTGACAAAGGGAAAGAACCAATAGGCAAGTCAAAAAGAAATACTGATAAAACTTCTACTAGTCAGCCTGAACCACAAACTAAAAGAAAAGAAAATGAAGATGTACCCAAGGTAATCCCAGACATCAAGAAAGATCCTATGAAGGAAAGTGATAAAAATTTGGTTCCTTTCAACATACAGAATGAAATGTCAAAAGTTAAGATTTCAGTACCCTTTAATGAAATACTGAAGAACAAGGAATACAAGGAACAAATTTTCAAGATGATGCAGGTAGAAAATCGGGTGGAAGTAGACACTTTGGAATTAGATGATGATAATCCTAATATCTGTTTAGGATCAAGAATGGAAGACAATAGTTTGGAGGAAGTTTCTCCCTTCTATGTGAATTTGGATATTCATGATAAAGTGGTACATAACTGTATGTTGGATTCTGGAGCTTCTCATAATCTGATGCCCAAACTTGTAGTAGATTCTTTGGGATTGGAAATCACAAGACCATATGATGACTTATTTTCTTTTGATTCAAGGAAAGTTAAATGTTTAGGGTTGATTAAAGATTTGACAGTCAATCTCAGTAAAATACCAGCCAAAGGTATCCTCATGGATGTGGTAGTTGCTGATATTCCTGCAAAGTTTGGTATGTTATTGTCCAGGTCGTGGGATTCAAAGTTAAAGGGAACTCTACAAATGGATATGTCTTTCGCTACTATTCCGGTGTTGGGGGTACACAGAAGATTGTATACTGAAAAGAGAGCTTCTTATTTGGTAAGTGATCTAAAAGAACCTGAGAAACATGCCATATATGCTTTAGACACCGATTTGGGGTCTTGCATTTTGTACAATGATGTTGAATCTAAAGAAAAGATTGATTTAATTGAACCTAAAGAAAATAAGGAGGAAAAATTGTTAAGAGAAAAGATCAGGAAAGAAGGTACTTGGACGATGCACTTTGATGGAGCTAGAAGCAGAGAAGGAGCTGGAGCAGGAGTATGGATAATTACACCTGACAGAGAATTTCTAATGTTTTCTTACCAATTGAATTTTGAGTGTACCAACAATGTTGCAGAGTATGAGGCCTTAATTCTGGGATTGAATGTGTTGAAAGATTTGAAAGCAAAAAAGATTGAGGTATTCAGAGATTCTGAATTGGTTATAAATCAAGTAAAAGCTATTTATCAGACCAAACACCCAAAAATGAGGTCCTATAGGAATGAAGTGTGGGATTTACTGGAAAACTTCTTTGATGAACATGATGTTATCTCAATTCCCCGAGTTAGCAACACTGTAGCAGATTCTTTAGCCACTGCAGGAGCTGCGTTCAAAACTCCCGTCTTTTCTAAAAAGGAATATAATATCGAAGTCATACATAGACCATCTATTCCAGACAATGTCAAGCATTGGCAGGTCTTTGAAGATGACCAACAGATCGAACGCTTTTTGGAAATGACAGATGAGTTCAACTACAGATCTATTGATGCAGAAGGTGACGAGATGGGTCCAGATGAAGTGGATTCTCCGGAGGAAGCTGAAAAATTCAAGCAGAGGATCGGAGGTAAGGATATTATTCAACTGAAGAATAATGTTATTCCTAGAGGTTTAATTCCTTTAGAAAAGTTATTTGATAAAAATGATGTGGTAAAGAATCCAAAGATTGAACCAAAACCTGAAGATGTAAAAGATTATAATCTGGGTTCTGAAAAAGATCCAAAATTGGTAAAACTTTCAAAGAAATTACCAAGAAAAGAAGAAGATAAAAGTGTGGAAGTAATGAAAAGGTTTTCAGATGTTTTTGCTTGGAGCTATGAGGATTTAAAGGAATATGATATTTCTGTTATACAACATACAATTCCAATTAAACCAGGTGAAAAGCCTTTTAAGCAAAAGTTGAGAAGAATAAATCCCAAGCTACTGCCGGTGATAGAAAAAGAGGTGAGGAAGTTGTTTGATGCTAAGATAATTGTGTCTCTGAGGTTTTCCAAGTGGTTAGCAAATTTAGTACCTGTAAGGAAAAAGAATGGAGAAATAAGGCTGTGTGTGGATTTTAGAAACTTGAACAGAGCTTCTTTGAAAGATAATTATCCACTCCCTAAAATGGACCAGGTTTTACAACAAGTTGTGGGAGCCGAGAGAATTTCCATGCTAGATGGTTTTTCAGGTTATAATCAAATCAAAGTTCATCCAGAGGATCAAGAAAAAACTGCTTTTACTACACCTTGGGGAACGTTTATGTACGCCAAAATGCCATTTGGTCTAATGAATGCAGGAGCAACATTTCAGAGAGCTATGGATATTGCATTTGCAGATGAAAGGGACAAAATTGTGGTGGTATACATGGATGATATCATTGTTTATTCAAAGAACGCTGCTGATCACTGGAAACATTTGGAAAGAGTCTTCATAAAATGTAGAAGGTTTGGAATTTCATTAAATCCAAAGAAATCGCATTTTTGCATGGAAGAAGGAAGGTTATTGGGACACATCATATCCAAAGAAGGAATTAAGATTGATCCAGAGAGAGTATCTGCAATACAAAAGGTGGGAATTCCTAGAAGTAAGAAAGAGATTCAGTCATTCATAGGAAGGGTAAATTGGTTGAGGAGGTTCATTCCCAGTTTTGCTGAAATTTTAAGAAATATAACTGAAATGTTGAGAAAAGATAGAGAAATCAAATGGAATGAAGAAGCAAGAAAATCCTTTGACAACATCAAGAAAGCTTTGACTGAAGCACCGGTGTTAATTAGTCCAGATTATACAAGGGATTTCATTATGTTTACATATGCATCGGAGCACACAGTAGCTGGAGTACTGTTGCAGAAGAATCAATAGGGTATAGAACAGCCTATTGCATTTTTTAGTAAAATTCTGAGAGATGCAGAATTAAAATACAACATCATGGAAAAACAAGCTTATGCTTTGGTGAAAGCATTGAAGGATTTCAGGATATATATTTTGCATTCTCATACAATAGCGCATGTTCCATCAGCAGCAGTAAAAGACATTCTTACACAACCAGATCCTGAAGGGAAAAGAGCAAAATGGATAGCAGTATTGCTGGAATATGACCTGGACATTAAACCCACCAAATTAATAAAAGGTCAAGGTTTAGCTAAGATGATGACAGAAACAAATTGGGATTCCCTCAGTATAAATTTTATGGCTGAAACTTCGTCCGAGGATGTCCCAAAGTCACCAATAATTGAAGATTTCTCTTTATCTCCCTGGTACTCAGATATTGTATATGTCTTACAGAATCTCCAAGCACCTGCAGACATGGAAAAAACAAGGGCCAGGTCAGTAAAACTGAAAGCTGCAAAGTTTTGCATATTAGATGGGAATTTGTTTTGGAAAGATCCAGGAGGAATATTGTTAAATTGTCTTTTAGAGAATGAGGCTCAGCATATTATGGTGGAATTTCATAAAGGTATGTGTGGAGGACATCATTCATGGAAGGCTACAGTGAACAAAATTCTTAGAGCTGGTTTTTACTGGCCTAGCATGTATTCCGATGTGTATAAAGAAATAACAAAATGTCATGAATGTCAAATTTTCGATGGAAAAAGAGAATTATTGCCATTTCCATTGAAACCCATTTCAGTTGAAGCACCGTTCCAACAGTGGGGGTTAGATTTTATTGGTGAAATTAACCCGAATTCTTCAGGACAACACAAGTGGATTTTGACTGCTACTGATTACTTCACAAAATGGATTGAGGCCATCCCAACCCGAAATGCTACAGAGACGGTGATTATGAACTTTTTGGAAGAAAATATTTTGTCCAGGTTTGGTTGCCCTAAAAGGATAGTGACAGATAATGCCCCAGCGTTCAAGTCAAAAAAGATGATAAATTTCTGTCATAAATATCACATACATCTGAATCATTCAACAGCTTATTATCCACAAGGAAATGGATTAGCCGAATCTTCAAATAAAAGTTTGGTGAGAATCATAAAGAAGTTGTTAGAGGATAATAAGAGGGCTTGGCACACCAAACTGAAATATGCTCTATGGGCAGACAGAATCAGTACAAAAAGAGCAATTGGCACTTCCCCTTTTCAGTTGGTATATGGTACAGAAGTAGTTTTTCCTGTTTCTTTAGGATTGCCAGTCATGAAATTGTTACAAGAAGTTGATGAAGAACCAAATCATATGCAAAGAAAAATAAATCAAATGATAGAATTGCATGAAGTCAGAGAGAAAGCATATAACAAGACCCAAATACATCAAGAAAAAATGAAAAAAACTTTTGACAGAAAAGTTAAGGAAAGAGATTTTCAAATAAATGATTTGGTTTTGAAATGGGATTCCAGGAAAGAAGAGCACCATGGAAAGTTTGAACATTTATGGAAAGGTCCATATATTATTGCAGGATGCCAAGGAGAAAATGCTTTTATCTTAAAAAATTGCAATGGATAATTTTATCCTGGAGGGCAAGTAAATGGGAGGCACCTCAAACATTATTTGTCCTAACAGATGGGAGTGAAGGAAAGTCCTTGTACAGTGTAGATATCTAAAAAAAAAAAAAAAGAGTGCGGCCCAATGGATCAGGCACTTGGTCTACGATGTTCTTTGCTACCTCGCAGGGAGGATAGCATCCCCAGTTGGAGCCAGTTGTTGACACCAGGTCTGAAAAAAAAAAAAAAAATAAAAAAAAAAAATAAAAAAAAAAAAAAAATAAAATAAAATAAAATAAAATAAAATAAAATAAAAATAAAAATAAAAATAAAAATAAAAAATAAAAAATAAAAAATAAAAAAAAAAATTGAATTTTTTTGCTAAAAGGGTCCTAAGAGAAAGAATCATCACAAAAAAGGGTTGAATTGAAGATTTTTATATAAAAGAATAGAAGAAAAACCCATATGTATAAAGTCCGCCAGCAAATATAATGTAAAGGTTAAGCCCCAGTCAAGTTTCGTCGGCGGAGATAGTATAGATCAAGATCAACGGTCCATATTAACCCCGCGTCGCCAATGTAATCGTCAACAAACGGTGGAGGGTGGTAGCGTACATAATACCACCAAGGCACGTGTCCCATATTCATTCATCCGCGGTTGGAGAAAGTGGTATCGGAAACCACTATAACACCGCGCGGAACCACCCATTACAGAAATGTGGAAAGATACCTTACGTGGCAAGGTGGGACCTAACAGGTGGCGAACAAAGAATGGATTGATAGGGCCATGGCACGTGGCACTATACTTTGTAATGATCAGAAGGCTAATACATACCTCAATCAAATCAACGGCCAGCGTTTCATCCGCGGCCAGGAACATGCGCACGGGATATAAAGGAAAGCGGTCGCGGTAAATAAACCGCCTTAACAGGTGTCAGCAGATGGTGTATCCGCGCGGGTAGCAAACCTGAAAAGGAAACCGCCTTTCCGATCGCGGATACCGCCCGGTGCAATAAAGAGGGACAAGATCTGACGGTTCAAAATAATGGTTCAAAGATCAATGGTTGGAGATGACCCGCGTTCATAAAGGTGCAAGGAGGTTATTCTAAAAAGGCTTATATAAAAAGAAAGGGCTCCACATAACGGAATTTTGTATGTGTCGTTATCCTGGAGAGCTCCTAAGACTGGTGGAAGCCGGCGATTGCGACAGAAGGAGAAAAGCAAGCACTTACAGGTAGGGTCTGGTGACCTGTCACTCTCTTTAAACGGAATTTTGTTTAAAAGAAGCATTTAGATGGAGACTGTACAAGATATAGACGTTTTTAGGTCAAAAGATGCCCTAGAAGACAGAGATGAAGATGTTTTCGATACCCTTATTAGGTTCCCGGTCTCCGATGTCAAAATTAAGTTGTCTGAGCTATTAAAAGAGGGTATAGACCCGCATAGAGTTCACCAGTCATCTCTGATAGCTTTTTGCCCTGACCAATTCCCTGTTTTCCCAGAATTCGTCTCCTGGTGTGCCGAAAACTATTCACGGGAAGAAAGAGTTGTTTTAAACAGTCAGAAAACTAGAGCCATTTGCAAAATTGAGCCAGCCGAAGTGATTAGAGCCCTGGAAATAGATTTGCCCCAAACCCACGACCCTGAGGTTTTTTCTGAGGTGTCGATTATTGAAAATTTTCACTACGCTTCTCATAGTGATAGGGAAGTGTTTTTGTCGACGTGTCTCAGACCAGAGACTAGCCTTTCTGAACTCCCTTACCCTTTAGATATCAACCTTTTTAATGAGAATACCCAGTTGGTCTTGACACTGTTGGCCGTAATTTTAGGGTTAGATACGGATTTGTATATAACTGAGTTTCAATTGAGTTTATTGTACAGAATAAGTATAGTCCAGTCGGGAATTGACGAAAGTCAAATTCCCCGACTAAATTTTGAAGCCTTCATAACCGAAAAGATGCATGACCAGATGGTCAATATTTCCATGCACAGACATTTCAGGTTTCAAGCCTTTTTAATGAGAATGATTATGGTATCCAGCCAGGAAGAATTACAGTTCCCAGAGATTGTTTTCGCAACTCCACTGGAAAACAATATTTTCAATTTCATCAATTACATGCTCTCGACGATCTTTAAGATGATTTTCGGAAAAAATCTGCCTAGGCTGTTGCCGGAAATGCAGGTATCAATGCAATTGAATACAGAGTATGCTACAGGAGACTGGTTTTTATCAAAAGATAGTATAGTGGTCAGATTGTATGGATTCAAGCATAAACCCTATGTGCTACCAGCATTCCTCACCTTGAGGATTTTTGCCTTAGAGTTTTTAAGACAGAAATTAATTGTAGAAGATAAAAATTTTTTAGTCCACAGACAAGCAACGGACATTAAATACCCTTTTACATTAGGTTCGTTTACAATAAAGAATAAGAACGCTGCTGTATATATAGAGAAATTGTTAAAAGACATGAATTTTGAGACAGATGCAGCTATGGAATATGACCCATTAAATATCATATCCAAAAGAAGAATTGAGCATCGTATTAAGGCTCTGAATCATCAAACTGTTGAAGGGATGGCAGACAAAGCCAACTGGCTCGAATACAAAGAAGAAATTATCCCAGACAAGTCCGACAAAGAAAGGTCATTGGAAGAAGCAACGGCAGAAACAGAAAGCGAAATCAGTTCTGCATTAGTGGGGTCCAAAAGACCTATACAGGACATTATGATCATCGATGATGAAGAGATAGAAAAAGGAAAACGATTGAAAACTGATGAGTCACAGGATTTGACAACCATTTCAGAAGAAGCAAAAGCTACAGAAAATGAAATACCAGAGGTTACAGTGAAGGAATACAATATTGAAGAGAACCCTGTAGGGGATGATGTAAATAGACCCAAAAATTTCATGGATGTATTTAATGAACATAGTAAAAACAAACAGGAATCCGCAAAACAAACAAGTCTATTGTTCCCAAAGGTCAGGAATATATCAAATAATGAAGTTAGCTTATTCACCAGCAGGAACATCAAAGAAAATTCTTTAAAATTTTCAGTTGTGACCAAAAACAAGATCTCAGAGATGAGTGTAGATTTGTCAAAGATAAATGCCCCTGACAAAATTTTGTTACATAGACAAGCTGGAGAGGTTATATACTCAGACTATTTGGGGGCCACATTGAGAGCAGACAAACTAAAGAATTCAGTAGACAAATTAAATAATCAGTTGAGACAAGAAAAAGCAGAGAATAAGTCTCGACAACAGCAAATTAAGAAACTGCAAATAGAGTTAACTAATAAAGATGGAGCTGCAGCCACTAAACTGCTCCAGGAGAAAGAAGAGGTGATTTTAACATTGAGACGAAAGTTAAAAATCCTAGATGCTGTACTCATTCAAGGTGCAGAATTGACAATATTAGAAAAAGAGAAAGAAGAGTTATCTAACGAAGTCAATGATGTCACAGCTAAATTGTTAAAGCTCTCTGACGAAAAAGATTGTTGGGAAAAAGAAAGGTTCATGTTAGAAGAACAGTTGGCAACAGCTAGAAAACAATTAGCAGAGAACAGTCAGCAGCAAGTACAGGCAGGCCCAGAAGAGGATAAGAATAGTGTAGATGGGATTTTACAGGCAATGTCACAAATAAGCTTAAAGGATAATGAAATCAAATTGTTGAAAGCAGAAATAAAGAAATTAAAAGAAGAAAATGAAGCAAAAGAAAAAGAAATAAAAACTTTGCAGGCAAATAATCAGGAATTGAGCAGTAATAATAAAGGATTGGCTGCTCATGCAACAGGACAAGCTGCTATGCAGGGATGTAAACATATGGTGTGGGACCAGATCATTAAAGAAGTTGAAAAACTTAGGCCATATTTGGATTATATAAGAGTTAAAGAAAAGGTAGCCAAAGATGCCTTCGACAGTTGCCGGGCAGTCAGGGAAAGCTTGAATAGAAAGCCGAAAGAAATAGCCCAGAGAGCAATTACATTTTTAAATAGTTTATTCGAGGCAGACCTGACAGCCATGAGTATAACAAACAGAATTTCTGTCATCACTTGGGCCAGAAGGATCCTGGGCAAATACTCACATGTCGAAAACATCGAGGCCAAAGCAGGAGAAATAAGGAAAGAAGTAATCCAGTTCAAAAAGCAATTTGATAAGTTAGTGAACAAGGGATTCCCAGCTTTCTGGAACGAAAATAATGAATTAATTCCTCCAAGTGATTATAAAAGATTACTGTTTGATATCAGGATGGATCACCAAAAATTCCAGCAGATAGATCACATGCTCACAGGAAAAATTCTAATGGAGAAAATGTCAGGGGAATTTGAAATTTTAAATATGCTGATTTCAACTTGCGCAAACCTTCTTCCTATTTCTTATGCAGGTCATATCGAGATGCAAGTCTTGGTGAAAGAAATGACCAGTTATGACCTACCCACTGTTGACCAGTGGAATTATGTTGAGAAATACGGAAAGACCAGATATTCTGTTCACACCTAGATGCATTTGAGACTCTTGCCATGTGGCAAAATGATAATATCCAAAAGTCTTGCCAAGTGGCAAAAAGACTTTTTATTTTTAAATTTGTAATATTATTTGAAAGACAGTTATGGGTTACTCGAAAACAGTTATCTTTTAGTTAAATATTTTTAATTATTAGTTAGAAGAAGCAGTTATGTGGAGCTTCTTCTGAAAATTTTGTATAAAAAACAATGGAGGTCATTGTTGAAAGGGTTGGAAAATTTTTGAGAAACAAGTATGTTTTGAAGTTTATTTTTGAAATAAAGGCAGTACAGTGATGATACCTATCTTTTGATACAGAGATTCATGAGTTAATCAGTCTTGCAGTCTGTTATTTTCCTTATCCTTATATGTGCATGTTAATCTTCTTCGTTATATCTCCCATGGTGTTTTTCTTCTATATTTAAATGAACATTTGAAAATAACTTGATATTCATACTGGTTATGCCTCATTTTATTCGCATTTAAATATCCATTTTATTCTCCAAAGTTGACAATAGATTTATCCTGGATAGATACCTGTTGTTGATGGAATGTCTTTACTTCTTTCTATGTCGCCTGAAAAATCAAATTGACTGTAACATGATTACTATCTTGCCTCTGTGAAAATCTTTATGGTGAAAATCTCTTACTGGTTTATCACACTTTGAAAACTTTGACTCCATGCCCAATGTTTCTTGTTTACCTTTTCGACCGGAAAATATCTTTTGAGAAGTTTTAAGAAAACCTTTGTATATTTTAGCCTTCATATGTATATCCCGAGAGAGCCCTCTCTGGTAGAGAAAATGGCTAGTTCTTCTACCTAAAGCTTGGTTTGAAATAGGTTACCTTAGGTCTTATTTTCTTACAACCGGAATAAAATCTAAGTGCTAACAGCGCCAATACCATGGATCAATACCATGTAACAATACAAACCATGGGCCAATACAAAATATGTATCAACAATTACTACGGGACGACTTACAAAGCATATGTGTCCAACAACAATAATACAAACTATGGATCAACAAATACTATGGGACGACTTACAAAGCATATCCTTCCAACAACATAATACTAACAAAGTAAATAGAAGGGTTGACATGGGTTCCTAACATCTCCTCTCCCTTAGAAAAAACTTTGTCCTCAAAGATTTAGATGTGGAAATTTATGTAGAATCTGGAGGAGTGGTTCCCCTATAGCATCCTCGGGTTGCAATCCAGCCCACTGATGCCTTTTGAGTTTCAAGGAGGATTGCTTGGAAGGTTGTATATGAAGAAGGACCATATCAGCTGCATGAAAAGTGCGCTCAGAACGGTGCTGATCTGCTTGTTGTTTCAGTCAAATTCTTGCCATGTGAAGATTGTCCTACAGAATGAGAGGAATTTGATCACGGTTTCGAAAAACCGAGTCAATTTCCTGAACTAGGGAGCTGCTGAGCGTGTATGGAAAAAGAAATGGTGATACCTGTCCATAAACTACTTCATATGGTGTCCTTTTAGATGTGGTATTGTACCACTAGAGTGCTTCTAGGAAATCCATAGAAATAGCTATCCACATCTGTGTAGGGATGGGAAAGGGTTCGAGCAGTCCCGAAAGGAGTGTCGTTTCACCCTTGTTGACTCGGAAAGTATCACAGTCAGCCACCATATGTTGAATTGTCATTTTCAATCCCTGCCAAAAGAAGTTACATGGTTCCTGGTCATTCATTTTGAGGAACCCAGAGTGCCCTGCTGATGAAGAAGCATGGAGTTCATAGAAGAGATAACCCTGTTGAACAGATTGCAACCAATTTGGAACAAGCAGAAAAATAACTGTAAGAGAAACTCGGTCATCAAATGTGTGAGAAGGAGCATCTGTCACCATATTGTCCTTACCCTTCCTATAAGTGATCACATAGGCATAATCCATGAGTTGGATAACCCATTTCAGGTCTGCTGGGGAGGAGACCCATTGTTCTAGGAAATTTTCCAGACTCTGGAGATCAGTCTTGATGCAGAAATAATTCCCTAATAGGTATGGATGCCACTTCTGTACTGCATGTAAAATAGACATCATTTCCTACTGAGATGTAGATGCGGCTAAATTCATACCGGAAAGGTCTCCTAAAGGTGACAAGCCCACTGGTTCAGCAAGGACACCTGCATATCTATCCAAGGAAGTAGGGGAGACCATTGATAGGTGCATCTGAATGGAATGGAGTTGAGCGATGATACCATGTGAATTCTTCTTAAGGATCTTTTCCAGGAGATGTGAACTGATGATGCGGAGAGACCCTTCTTATAAGCCCTTAAATTTGTGTTGTTTCCCATTGACTGAAAACTGCATCCAAAGTTCAACACAATCCCATAAGATAGGGCCAAGTTTGCGTAACCATTGAATGCCCAAAACCACATCACATCCACCTAGGGACAAGGCAAACATGTTAGAGCACGGGTTATAATATTCTAGAGAGATACGCACATTGTGACACTTCCCCTTGCAAGGTAAGGTGCCCCCATTGGCAACCATGACTTCAAAGTTGGAGCAAGGATGGACAAAACAATCAGCATGTTTGGTGATCTGAGGGTCAATGAAGTTATGAGTGCTACCAGAAGCAATGAGTATTGTAAGAGGAAGCTTCTTGAAGTAACCCCTGACCCACATTGTTTGGGGGGTGGTGACGTTGGATAAAGCATGGAGAGATATCTCCGGTTGTTCATCCTGAGATGGGGGGTCAATAGGCGGCTCCTGAATGTCGACCTCATCATCCATTGTATCTGGAGTTTCTTGACCAATTGTAGAGGCAGGCGAAGAATGCATATCCAAGAGATAGATCTTTTGTTGAACACATCTATGTCCCTGAGTGAATTTCTCATCACAATTATAACAAACCCCTTTTTCTCTACGTGCCTGCATCTTTGTTTCAGACAAATGCTTGATAGGAGCTGGTCGAGGAGCTGGTGGGATGGGAGGTCATTGAGAACCCATATTGCAGAAGGGAACAAAAGTGGGTTTGGAACATTGTTGGGCTGCAATCTTGTCTTCTGCCAACTTAGCCAACCCTAGGACTTCCATCATTGTGTTGGGACAGAACATTTTAACCTCTGACCGGATTTCATTCTTAAGACCACTGATAAAACAACTCCTATAGAATTCATCAAACAATCCTTCTGTGTGATTGGATAATTTCTCAAATTCTGTCTGATACTCTCTCACAGTGCCACTTTGACGAAGTTTAGTGAGTGCTCCAGTGAAGTCATCAAAAGCACTAGGACCAAATCGTTGCAAAAGGAGTTGGCAAAAATCTGTCCATTTTGGCTCGTCATGAGCCTTGATGTACCAACGGTACCATTGAAGGGCTTCCTGTTCCAAATGAAAGGATGCAAGTGGAACTTTTTGGACATCAAAATTATTATGCAGATTGAAATATTGGTCTACACGATAGATCCATCCAGTTGGATCAGTACCATTAAAGAAAGAAATTCAAGCTTCGGACCACAGAAATTACTAGAAGAAGAGAACCCATTGGTTGTCGACGATTCGTGCTGTCGGTTATTGTTCATGGTTGAATGCTGAAGATGGAGGCTGAGAAATTTTTCATCTAGATCTTGGAGTTTGGTTTGTATGGCTACAAGTGCTTCCTCCATGGCTGTTGCTCTTGCGTGGGTGACAACCATAACCAGGATTTTTTTTTTTTTTTTGGAATGGATAGAAAAACACAAACAAAAGCTTATTTAGTAAAGGAAAATTTGGATTTGGGAAAAACTCGGAGGGGTAATTGGGGTTTGAGTAGGTTTTGGACCTTTCTGATGGACAGGGAAGCAAAAAATGGGGATTTCAGAAGCGGGGTGAAAGAATGAGAAAATTTGGCAGAAAGGGACAAAGAAACAGAATTAGGAAAGGAACTCGGTGGTAGAATTTGAAGGCGATTGGGTGAAATCCGAAGAAGTTATGGCAAACCCTAAAAATAGACAAATGTGGGATTTCAGGCTTTGGGAAGTGGAATTTGGGATAGGGTCCTCAGGAATGAAATATGCAGAATGGGATTACTGGGGTGTCAAGGAAGTTTCAAGGTAAATAGAGTGAAAACAAGGGAGATATGGACAATTTTTTTTTTTTTTTTTTTGTCAGGATTGGATCTGCAACTGCATGGAAGGGATCTGAAATAGATAGATATGCAATGGCACGAAAGTGATTAGAAATAGAGGGATCTGAAACAGCGTCTATTGGATCGAAAATGGTTGGATCTGAAATAGATCTAAAATGGCTGGATCTGGAATGGCTTTCAGAATGGATCTGAAACGGCACGGCAGTGATCAGCAACAGTTCAGCTAAAAATAGATATGGACCCCAGGTATGTGTGGCTTCCTAACAGTTTAGGGGTTTCACTCGGCCACCTATGTTGTCTGACAGCTTGTGTATTGGGGCAATACCCCTCACTCCACGGCTCAGGTAAAACTGATAATTGCTTTGCCACAAACAACAGCTCTTGGTTTACCTCACGGGTGGGAACTAGTCAATCAGGTAGGGGTTGTTGCCCTTTTCACTGGTAGGTCCTCTCAATGGGCCAACTTCTTTGGGGTTCCTGTGGTACTCCTCACAAAGAGTTTTAGGGCTTATGCCCAAGTACTTCCCACAATTAAGCGGATAGGGATTATTCCCAGATTTGAAGCTGCAACAGATGCGAAATAACAGAACTCGGAATCACTTTTATATTGATCGCATGCCACTTCAAGGGGGAAATCTCCTTTGAGTAAGCTCAATACAAATAACTTCATGGTGCCTTCATTGGTCTCAACACAAGCTTATATACTATGTCTAGGCGCCAATACCATGTGTCAATACAAACCATGGGCCAATACAAAATATGGATCAACAATTACTACGGGATGACTTACAAAGCATATGCGTCCAACAACAATAATATAAACTATGGATCAACAAATACTACGGGACGACTTACAAAGTATATCCGTCCAACAACAATATACTAACAAAGTAAATAGAAGGGTTAACGTGGGTTCCTAACGTCTTTTGTTGTTTGTTTGTGTCTACTTGTTCAACAGGGATTTGCAGCTACAAATCTGAAGGTTCTGGAACATTGGATGAAGCAAGGAGAAAAGGGAATTGTGAATCTCATGCAAGAGATCTACTTGTTATTTTGTACTTCTATTGATCTAAGGAAGTTGATTATATTATGTACTTATTTGTTATAGATCCAGTTGGACTAGGGAGATCTATCCTTTAAGTCCGCTTAGGTATATTGTTTGAAAACATGCTCTCAAAATGTGTCCTTGGTTTCTTGCTCAAACTCCTTAATTGTTTCGAGTATCTCCTTTGAGATGGGTTCCAAACTTTTCTCCTTCATATTGGTCTCTGTTTTCCGGTATTCTTGCAACTTTTGCTCAATTTATTCAGAAAGTGCAAGCGCCTCTTCCCGCAAGAGCTATAACATCGATGAAGTTTTAGTTTCCTTCACCCTTAACGCTTCCTGCTCCTTCTGAATTTCTTTCTTCTCTGCAAACTTCTGGATCCTTTGCATTGGTGGAAAATCCTTCATAGCCATGTTCACAAAGTCAATATATTTCTGTCGTTGTTGTACCTCATCCTGAATTTTCTGTAACTCAGGGTCTTCCTATAGCATAGCCCATACCTTGGTAATTTTATCAATTAGTTCTTGACATCTCGCTGCTTCTACTGAGATGTTTTCTGTTGAAGCCCTCAACTCCTCAGTTCTTGCTTCTTTATCTTGTTGGGGGGTGCCAGATTGTTGTCGAGCTTCTAAGTCATCAATCTGCTCCTTATAGCCAATCTCCATGTTTTCCATCTTAGCCTTGATATTGTCTACCATGGAACCAATCCTTAGGATAGTAACTTCTACTTTTGGTTATTTTGGGCATTCTCGGATCTTCGCACAGACTTCGGAAACAACTTTCTTCAACTTCTTATGATTCTCTTACGCATATGATAACTCCTTGGTATTCAGTGCGCATTCATCCTTTATCTCCTTATAGCTTTCCTCCAGCTTCAAATGCTGGTTATAATAGACTATGTATCTATCTCAGATTTATTCCACAACCTGCAGATGCAGATTATGTAGTCCCTCAATGGGAAACATCCCAACATTAATATCCAGATTTGCAATTTGCTTCGCACCTTCAGTGAGATCGTCGATCGGTAATATGATGTTCATTGGCTCAATTCTAACTATCCAAGGTCTCATTGTTAAGGAAGGCACCTTTATTTTCCTTTAGCTTGACTCACCTTCCCGATCATCAGAATTTGGTTCTCTCACCAATTCCCGCTAGACTTGTTCAACCCTTGCTAAAAGACTCTTCAGTTCTGCAAGGCTCTCCATCATGCCTGCTTGGACTGCTTCTTGCTTAATTTCCTTTAATGCAAGTGTTTCTTCAATATGCTCTGACACTCGGACTGTGATGCAATCATAGTCATCATCATATAACTGCGCATCGAGGGGAAGCTTACTGTATTTTTGTTTCTTCTTGTGCATTCCTTATGTCCCAAATATGTCGGGTTCCTTTCTTTTCTCGCCTACTGACAAGCCAACAACTTGTTGTTGTTATGTGCCTTGGCTTGGCTCTCGATTCTTCGCGCTTTTTGTATCATCACCTTGTTCTTGTGGATTTTGCGCTTTGCTTTCTTCTGAGGTGGTAATCAATGTGGCAGGCGCATCAACCTTCCATTCTAGTGGCCAGTTTTCCATAGTCAAATCGATTTTTTTTCCTTCTAACTAACATAATCCTTCAAACCATTGAGGAGGCATTAGTTGTACTCATGGCCAAATGTATATAAAGTGCAGTCCATCTTTGAAATTCATATTACAAATATAGCGAGTTGTCACTTCCTTAGTGATATGTGGAGTCCTCTAAATGACTTCGCATAACTTCTCATAGTAATTGTACAGCTGTATGTTGTTTACCCTTTGTCGATATGGCTTTGATTTTTCCCACATGTTCGCAAACCTCGGTCCTCGGCAATCTCCAATAAATATTGAGACATTATGTTGATAGTTGAGCCCCTTCCATCCTACAAAGGAGACTAGTACTAGCAACCAACTATAGTGGAACCAATTTCCACTTTCTTGTGTATCTCGAATGTCTTCTAGGAATTTGTTCAACAGGTAGCTCACCCAATTGAACTGAAGTCCATCCTTGGTCTTTGAAGCTAAGGATATTGCAACAGTCGGTACCTCATTCGGTCTACATTTTCTCAGGATCTTTCCTGCAAAAAGATGGAATATGACTCGGGTGGCTTGATCCTTGATCCCTAGGGTTGTATAACCATGGCTTCCTTTGAGAAACTTGAATTCGCTTTTCATCCTTGCATCCAACTCTTTATCCTTGGTCTTGCCAACGAACTCAACTACAGGATCAACACCTCTCTTGCATAAGTGCGTGATCTGGTAGATGAGATCGATGTTAATGTTTATCTTGTGGTCTAACCACAAGTATCCCTGGTGCGTGCATGAAAGAAGTGTGCGCACCACAGCTGTAAGCTCTAGGATCCTATTAAAATGTGGAATTTGAAGTAGATTCAACAACCCTAATGACTACAACGACGCAATCCAATCTTGCGGGTGAATGGTTTCCCGCTTGGTATCTTCATCATACCTTCTGCACATGTATTGATGTAGTTGGAATTGTGGAATTTTTTATTCCTAGAGTAATTCATGGTCCACGAATATGCACTCTGGAATTTCACCGAGCAAATTCTCCTTAATCCACACATGAATTGACATGGGCTGCATCGGAATCTCATACTGAGGATTCCTCATGAGAAGCACCTCTGGTGCATCTTGTTTCCTTGGATGGATGTATTCTGGAACAAGCAGGATGGGTCTCTCTTGAGGCAGTTCCGAGGGAAATGGCTTCAGAACATTCGCGGCCTTCGGATTTTCCTGTTCAGTGGCCTTCTTCTTGTCTTTCTTCTTCTGATGTGATACATTCCTTGATGAGTTTCTAGATTCTCCACCTCGTTCTAGGACTACTTGCTTCACAGGAGTCTTCATGACTCCTTCCAAACCAGAATCTCAGAAGTTGCTCAAGATTTCGTCTAAGGTCGAATGCTCAGACATAAACTGTTGGATAACGATTTCTTTCAAATGGTAAAAACTTGGAAATTATAGGCAATAAAAATTAAAATTCGTGGTAAAAATGGTAATTAAGCGGTCTTTAGTATTTATAGGCACCGCAGTATTAACAGTGTGCACAAAAACGGATAACTTAGCATTAAGTGCTATGTCCATTGGCCGAATATTGATTATATATTGGTCATTTCCCTTCATTGAATGTTTCTTCAACAGATGAATATGCCTTAATTGTGGGCACATCTGGTTTCCGAAAGTACTGTATAACGGCTAATTTCCAAGCAAAACTGTAATGGCTAATTTTCCTTTACTTCTCTAGCGGTTATGTGAATTGTGAATTTCACTGCACATTTCCCTTTGCTTAACTTGAAATTCATGGCGCAATTCCTCTTTTTCTTCACAACTCAACTTGCTATGTGTGCTTCGTGTTGGAACATTTAAAAAACCCACTATGTCATTCTAGACTTAGGATAAAATAATTAATCATTTATGATTAATTTCCTGAGTTTTGACTAGGTAGAATAGGCCAGTTTTGTCTTTTAGTGGACCACATGCTATCCTCATTCACAAAAACGAATTTGGATAGATTCTGGATAAGATTTCCTTGGATTCTGTCTGATTTTATTATATTCCTGAATTAGAAAGACACTATCCAGTTTTAGTTAGCTTTGTCCTGCTTTTTCTACTTTCTAGTGGAAAAGATAAAGCTAGTTAACTTGCAATCTTTTGCCACTTGAACAATTCGATATCCACATCATATCTAACCTTCTAAAGCCATCAATACATCCTATTTACCTCACTCATGAGATGCCATACCATACTTTCCAAATTCGTGAGCCTCTAGCACAGTTTTGGAAACTGCTTTTGCCACCTAGGGGGTTTTTTGTCTTTTTCTAAGCCTTTCTTTTTTCTCTTTCCATATTGCCTCAAATAAATTCGATTTTTTCCATGGAGAATGTGTTATATATTGTTACAATATCAATGAATAAGATATAGAGTGTTTTCCATAATTTATTATCTCTATTCTTCTTCTCTCATTGTCTAAAATATTCCATGGTGAAATTGTCTTATGAAAACATCCACACACATTACTCATGCATACAGCATATCAGCAATCATCAAATTAATATGGTGCAGAAGTAAATACATAGGCAATAAAAACAGTTATCTCCATTTTTGCAATTGTCCCAAACAACTAGCTACGTCGCTACAACATTCCACCCAACCATAGGCTCATCAACAGCTTATACTAAGTCCGTCCGAAGGCCACCCCCGAGTTGGGCATGATTCTCACAAGGAAAGGGAACATTCAGCTCATACACAGCCCATTTCTCATTTCATCTAAGCCAAGCCAGTGCACAACTGGGTTTATCGGGCTGCATTTGAACCTTGGAGGCTTACACTCATGTTCAAGCCAAAGCAATGCATTTACCAACAGGTTGGCCATGGGTTTTCCCAAATTGTTTCCAGTCAAAATTGGATTAAGGGATAGGCAAAACAATCACAGGGAAAAACGAATTCTTCCCCTGCTAATCAGGAATTCAATGGCCCAAAACAACCTCTATGGAACCCCAAGTCAATTCCTCTTCTTCCCCACTGGTAGACAACACAAAAACACCCTTCTCCTGACTGAGGAAACAAGGATAAACAGAAAAACGTGGCTGCAAAGCACCCAGGTAGCTCTAAACTCGTGAGGGAGGAAGACTGGTTGATGGATAATGGCTTGGGAGAGAAAATCATGGTTCATTTCTTTCCCAAGAAGCAAAAGGAGATTTCCCATGCAAGGTGGCTTGCCCATACTCGAATTTGGACAGCCATACCTCTCATTCCCCAAAGCATTAACTACCTCAACCAACTCTTGGGAGAAAATCAATGATTGGGTTCAAAAGTCAACATGGGTAGTTGAGGGTTTGATGGGTTCTCTCATTGACACTTGGCTTGACTTGGTTGGCTCAAGGGTTTGAATATTTTCCCTCCCAATTCCTTGTAAAATCATGCCCCCATATCTTTGTTGCATTGCATTGCTAGTTGTGGGTATTTTTATTAAAATGCATATTACATGATGTTTGAATTTCCAACATGCCTGGCTAGCACACGAACCATACGCATTAGTAAATCGATGGTGGGGCCTTGTCCTTGAGTTCCTCACCATGATTTTATAAGAATATTACATCATTTACATTTTTAATGTGATAGGGTCAAGATGGGGACGTGACACAAAGCAATTTCCAAGAGTGTTTTTTGCAGGTATTTCCATCACCAAGAGCGCATCAGTATGGAGCAAAATCAAGACAAAGCTGTGACTCTCACACCCTTCAATTTCTTTGACTGGAAGGCACGTATGATCATCCAACTTTAGAGCAAAGGATTGTATAGAGTCACTATGGGGCTCGAAACTGAGCCAGGAGCTGTTGCATTAAAATCCAAATGGTTCAATAGGCTTGATGAAGCTTATGGGTTACTTTGTCTCTCTGTATATCTAGATCTTCTATTCCATATCAATTCTCTATCAACTCCAAATGAAGTGTGCACAAAGCTAGAGTCTCTCTTTGGAAAACAGGATGAGCTTAGAGGTCATTTGTTGGAGATTGAGCTGATCTCTCTTAGTCCAAGTAATTTCGATTCTATGGAGGGGTTCATCTCAAAACTCAAGAACCTAGTGCTTCAACTCAAGCAATGTGGCATAGAGAAGAAGGATGAGCAATTAATCCTTACCATTCTGTCAAAACTGAGTTCTGAATACTCAATATTTGTGTCTACTTTTCATTCTACAAGACTTGCAGTTCCAAAGTGGAAGATGCCAACCTTGGATGCATTCATTGCTTCGCTCACTCAAGAAAAGGACAAGCTGGTCCAAATGAGAGATCAATCACCCTCCAAAGGCTTTGCACTTGTTGCTCATGGAGCAAAGAAGAATGACAAGTCCAAACAAAAGACATTGTCAAATGAAGAGGATTCTGATGGAGATTCCAAATCCAAGAAGATGAAGAAGGAAAAGCCCAAGTGTTGTTATTGCTACAAAGGAACTCATCCTAAGAAATCTTGCTTCAAGAAGAAATTGGACATCATGGCCAAGATGCCTGAAGAGCATAACATAGATGTTCCCGACTTTGTAAAGAAAGAACAAGGCAAGCTTGTTGTAGAACAAGAACATTGTTTCCAAGCCTCTCCCAAAGGTAATCATGCTTATGCTTTGAGTGCTAGAGTGAAATATAATTCTGATGTCTCTGATATTGATTCACATTCTGATATATCAGAATCAGAAACCTCCACTTCTTCCTTAATGCATTCTTCAGTCAGTTCACCCAAGTCGACTCTCAAAACTAGTCATTTTTTACTAGCTTCTGACTTGTCTTCTGAAATCTCTTTTCACCAACATTCAAATATTTTAGATTCTGATTTAGAAGATGATTCATAGTCTGATATGCAGGTCATTACATATCCCACACTATTTACCCAACCTTTAGATGCACAAAATACCCTACAAACCCCAAGTTCTCTAGTTAAGAAACTACACAATTCTATGTTTTCCTACACTGTGTCAGTTGCCTCTGTTGCACTTTTGTCTTGCATATCTTTCATTGGTTGGACAACCATTGTTTTGGAATTATTTGGACTGATATTCCACACATCTGGACCTGACCCCATCACTCATGGTTCAAAATTCAAGTCCTCACACTCTCCATGCTCGCTCAGTTGTTCATGTGATCTAGTTTCTCAAAAATTTTCTATTGAAATTGTGTTCGATCATGGAGACTCCAAATATTTATTGGTTCCTGCTCCATATGAGTTACATTTTGATATTTCAAAGCTGCATGATCTTATTTTAAATATCAGAAAGGTTCTACATCAGTTTGAGAAGAAAGTACAAGAACTAGTACACCATATTGCAGCTACAGAAGAAATTGATCATGTTGAGGTCATTGTTTCTCCTTGGGAAGGAGTATGCATAGATCTTCTTTCCATAATTGATTATGTTTTCAAATTTGATTATGTATGTTATAGAAGAAAGAAAAATTCATTTGATGCTCCTCCATCATCAGAAGATGAGCTTCATAGAGCTTCAACACATGGTTCTTGCCTACACAACATTGATGCACTAATGCATGATCATGACATCCACAATCTCTTCATCAAGTCAGTTACTCAGAAGCATCCCATTCAGCTCATTCAGATGAGCAACATGACAGTATGAAGACATCAAGCATGTACATTTTTGAGGGAGGGTTTTGTTCCCATGAGGTTTTCCCTGTTTCCTCGATTTACATGGACTAGTTATTTTTGTATTGGGGTGACCATAAGCCTTGTTGCTTGGGCCCTATATTTTTTATATTTTTTTGATTCCCATCACATAAAGTCAGGCTTAATGGGGGGTGTTGGAACATTTAAAAAACCCACTATGTCATTCTAGACTTAGGATAAAATAATTAATCAGTTATGATTAATATCCTGAGTTTTGACTAGGTAGAATAGGCTAGTTTTGTCTTTTAGTGAACCACATGATATCCTCATTCACAAAAATGAATTTGGATAGATTCTGGATAAGATTTCCTTGGATTCTATCTGATTTTATTCTATTCCTGAATTAGAAAAACACTATCCATTTTAGTTAGCTTTGTCCTGCTTTTTCTACTTTCTAGTGGAAAAGATAAAGCTAGTTAACTTGCAATCTTTTGCCACTTGAACAATTCGATCTCCACATCATGTGTAACCTTCTAAAGCCATTAATACATCCTATTTACCTCACTCATGAGCTTCCATACCATACTTTCCAAATTCGTGAGCCCCTATCACAGTTTTGGAAACTGCTTTTGCCACCTAGGGGTTTTTTTGTCTTTTTCTAAGCCTTTCTTTTTGCTCTTTCCATATTGCCTCAAAGAAATTCGATTTTGTCCATGGAGGATGTGTTATATATTGTTACAATATCAATGAATAAGATACAGATTGTTTTCAATAATTTATTCTCTCTATTATTCTTCTCGCATTGTATAAAATATTCCATGGTGAAATTGTCTTATGAATCTAGTTCCTAGTAATTGAAAATTTCACACTTCGCAGCACATCCTTCAATTTTGTGAAAACTTCGCATTTTACCAAAATTGTGTGTAGACTCTTATTCTTTTATTTTTAGTGTCCAATTTCAACTGCACTTTACACTTAAAATTGCCTTGCATTGCTTAGCTGATACCTAGATGAGTAGGGCCATCCCTGTAAGGATTTGGTCTACTCCCATTAACAATTCCTTTCAAATTTTCTCCAAGTAGTGTGGCTAATTGAATTGCACCACCACTAGTGATGTGATTAACAATCTATGGTCCTAACCAATGCATTTTGAATTTTCCGGGAAATTTCATAAATTTGCTATCATAGAGGAGGACAAGGTCTCCTACCTAGAAAAATTTATTCTTGCTGTGTCTACCGTGCCATACTTTTTCTATGTCTTTCTACGCTTGTTGGTGAAAACCTACAATGAAGCAATCTTCCTCCAATCCAACTAAGCGTAGTAGTCTTGCTTGCATCGTCCGATCATCTGCCATATCTGTAAATGTTGCAATTCTCAAACTTGGTACTGTGCATTCCATGGGCAGGATAGCTTCATGTCCATATGCTAATTTGAAAGGTGTATGACCTGTCAAGTTCTTACAAGTTGTTATATATGCCCATAATACTGCTGATATTCTAATATCCCAATCATCCTTGTTTGTGTTGCATACTTTGGTCAATGCATTCTCCAAGACTTTGTTAAAGGATTCTACAGTGCCATTAGCATGTGGATGATATGGTGTGCTCTTTTGATGGTAGATATGAAATTATTTTGTCTAGGCTGCAATAGTTTTATTTAGGAAATGGGTTCCCTGATCACTTGTTAAAATATTTTCACATCCAAACCATGTCAAAATATGCTCAAAAAAGAAATACACGGCGGCAATTGTGCTACAGTCCTTCACTAGTTTTTCCTCTGCCCATCTCGTTAAATAATTTGTAGCTTTGATGATATGCATTGAGCCAATTCGCTTTCCTAGTGGATTAATGGGTACCACGAAGTCAATATCCCATTTATCAAAGGATTGAAGTTTCAGTTTTGGCATTAATGTCATCTCATCGCGACATGATGGCTTTCCTGTTCTTTGGCATACATTGCACTTCCGGCAATGTTATTTTGAGTCTTTGGGCATCATAGGCCACCATAGTCCTGATCTAAAACTTTTATGCACAGTATATCTTCCTACGTAGTGTCCTCCAGAACACCTGAATGTGCTTCAGCCAGTATACTAGGTATTTCGTGTTCTAGTACGCATCTTCGCAATACTTCATCTGGTCTTAATTTATACAATTTTTCAGCAATTAGGGTAAAGTCAGCTGCTCTTACCACTATTTTTTTTTTGCTGCTCTGTAGGTGCTAATCCTTTAGTCATAAATTCTATGATATCTATGAAGTAGTCATATTCTATATGGATAGAAAACCACTACACATCTAGTAGACTATCTTCCATATTACTCGATTCTTCTCCTGACTCAATGCGTGAGAGATGGTCAAGTCCTGCATTCAATCTTCCTAGTTTCACAATGATTTCAAAATCATATTCCTGAAATAGTAACAACCATCTACATATTCTTCCCCCTAACACTGATTTATTGACCAAGTACTTCAAATTTGAATGGTCAGTAAACATACAGAAATGCGAACCTAACAGATAGTGTCTAAACTTCTACAGAGCATATCCCATAGCTAAGCCTTCCCTTTCTGTCATGGTATAATTCTTTTCTGTTGAAGATAGCTTTCTACTTGAAAATGAAATGGGATGATCGATGCCTCCCTCACCAGGTTGAGCTAGTACAGTGCCAAGTGTTATAGATGAAGCATCTACATGTACATGAAATGGTTTATTCCAATCAAGAAAGACTAGAATAGGTGTCGTAACCATTTTCTCTTTCAATGTGTCCAATCCTTTTTTGAAATATTCAATCCAACTGTACTTCATTTCTTTCTTGAATAATTTCTCCATAGGCGCAGTGATCTGCATATATCCTTTGATGAATTTCCTATAGTATCATGTATGCCCCACTGTAGTGCGTATGTTAGAATAGTAATCCATACTTAGTACCATAGTCAAATTTTATTGCTCATGTGCTTCATTACACCATAGTTTGGACTAGGTGACTTTAGCTGGTCAAATACCCACATTTGAGAGTGTTCACACCCACTTCCAAGCAAACCAGTTCACCCAACCTCCTATTTTGTCCACAAGTGTGCCCTCATTAAATGCTAGAGCGCTCTCTCTCCTTGACTTGGGGAATTACTGTTGACTAGGAGCGCTAGGGTGGATTTTTCCCAATTTTGGCTAGATTTGGAGCATTTATTGCTCCCTTTGTCCTCCCAAACACCTCTATTTGCTCACCCACACCTGCCTTGGCCTCATTTATGACCCACCATGCTTCAACTACTTTCACACCTGAATTTGTGATTGTTTGGGATGATTAGGACTGAGTTGGACCCACCTAGGGGGGATTGAGGCCAAATTGGCAATTTTGACTTGTACACTCATCTTGAGCTATCTAATGCTCTTGAATTTCTCATGGATGTAATAAAAACCTGTTCTTAACATTTTCACATGTTAGACAGTTAGATAATGCAAAGATTAAGTTCACATTGTGTGTAAAATTGTCTCATTTTTCAAGCTTTTTCACTGGTTTTACAAATAATTTGATTTTGTGAGGTTCTCCATAGCACCTAGATCTTAGTGTGATCAAAATACTCACATGGTATCAGAGCAATTGTGGATTTAGTGATTTGCAGATCAATATTGAGCATTGAACTGCATTCTAGAGAGGATTTCCAGATAAAAATTGAGTGTTTTTTGCAGGTGTTTCAGTAGTTTTCTCACCATTAACACAGCAGTAATGGAAGCAAACCAAATGTTGCTCACACCCTTCAATTTATTCAATTGGAAGGCTGAAATGGTTATCAAACTGAGATCTAAGGGCACAGAAGTGGAGCCAAACTCTGCTGTGGAGAAAGCAAAGTACTACAATCGACTTGATGAAGCTTATGGATTGCTATGCCTGAGCATTTCAAGGGAACTCTTGTTTCATACAGACAGTTTGACAACCCCAAATGAAGTATGGGTGAAGCTAGAATCACTCTTTGGAAAAACTAATGAACTGAGAGGCCACCAGCTTGAAAACGAGCTCATTAGCTTAAGCCCAGTGCATTTTGAAACCATCCAGGAGTTCTTCACTAAGTTCAAGTCACTAGTGCTTCAACTGCAACAATGTGGAATTGTTAAGGAGGAAGAACTGATTCTGTCCATCCTTTCGAAGCTAGGCCCAGAGTTTTCTTTATTTGTTAGCACATTTCACTCAGCCAAGATGACCCTTCGAAATTGGGAAATGCCATCACTAGCTACCTTCATGGAGTGTCTCACTCAGGAGCAGGATAAACTAGTTCAAATGGGCACCATAAAATCGAAGGACCAAGCATTGGAAATGGGTGTTTCAAATGCCAACAAATGCAAGCAGAAAGCCAAGAATTCGAAGCAGCCAGAGAAGAGGAAGTTTGACAGGACCAAGTCTACAGATGGAGGTTCGAATCTGTCAAAGGAGAAGGACAAGAAGGGAAAGGAAAAGACCAAATGCACCTATTTTCATAAGGGATGGCATCCAGAGAGCTCATACATGAAGAAAACCATTGAGTCAATGACCCAGCTACTGGAGAAGAACAACATCCCAGTCCCTAAGGGTGCAAGGAAGAAAGAGAGCACCTCAAATCCTGAAAATAAGGAGAAGTGTCATGCTTTGGTAGCAAGTATTTGAAATCCCTCATCCTTTATCATTGATTCAGGAGCTTCCAGACATATGGTTTCATCTAGAGACCTCTTCTCTTCTATGCATTCGAATGGTGGCCCAACAGTTTGAATGGGAGATGATTCAGAAATCCAGACCAAGGGGATTGGTAGGATTGACATGGAGCATGGCTATTTCAGTGATGTGCTCTATGTACCTTCATTGGCTGCAAATTTGCTATCAGTTTATCAAATGACCCATACAGGAGAAGCCAAGAGAGTAACATTTACTCCAGATTTGGTAGAAATCTCAGAAATTTCTTCAAATCAAGTTGTGGCAGTGGGGTATGCTGATCATGAAGAGAGAATGTACAAATTCTCCCATTTCATTCCAAATTCAATGACCATGCTCTTATCTCTCATGCCAACGAGACCTCCAAGTTGTGGCATGAAATATTTGGCCACATGAACTACAAATATCTCCAGACATTGCACAAGGACGAGATGGTGGAAGGGCTTCCAGAAATCAAATCTTCAAATGGTGCATGCATTGGCTGTGTAGTTGGAAAGCATCCTAAGCGCAGATATGAGAAGGGAATGGCAAGGAGAGCCACTCAACCAATTGGATTGGTACATTCAGACCTCATTGGTCCTCTTCCCACTCCATCATATGGTGGATCAAGGTATGTACTCACATTTATAGATGACTACTCTCAATTCTATTGGGTTTACTTCCTTAAATTGAAATCAGAAGTGTTTGAGAAATTGAAGATTTGGAAGGCCTTAGTGGAGAATCATAGTGGTCATAAGATAAATATCCTTAGGACTGATAATGGAAAGGAGTATGTGAACAATAACATTCAGCATCTTTGTGAGCAATGTGGCATCCAAATGCAACATTCAATCCCCTAGACACCTCAGAAAATGGTGTGGCAGAGAGGAAAAATAGATCTCTCAAAGAGATGGCCACTTGCATGATTGAAGCTACGGATCTAAGCCCTAAGCTATGGGATGAATCCATCAATTGTGTTTCTCATATTTAGAACATAGCCTTTCACAAATTAGTCAAAGGAAAAACCCCCTATGAGGCATGGCTTGGCCAAAAACCAAATGTGTCAAATTTCAGAATTTTTGGGTCTAGAGCATGGGCTCGAGTTCCATCAGAAAAGAGGAAGGATTTGGAGCCACAAAGCAGAGAATGTATCATGGTTGGATATGGTGAAGACACAAATGGATACAAGCTCTTTGACACATCCACACTCAAAATTTTCATTGAGAGAAGTGTGCAATTCGAAGAAGAACCAATTCCTGATTTTGAGCTTGCACCGGGGGAAAGCTCTTCTCCTCCACACCTTAATGAAATTAGTGATGATTCCAGTTCTGATTTTTCTGATATTTCTGAAGATGACATGGCTGAAGATGAAATTGCTGTACATAAGTCACCATCAAGGCACAAGTGGGCTGAAAAAATCATACAAGCTGCAGGTGAATTGGCAGGCAATCCCCAAGAGCCTAGGAAGACTAGATCTCAAACAATCAATGCTCCTTTGCAAATGAAAGTGAACTTGCTGATCATTGCTATATGATGATTGGATCTGATCCAACATCATATCAGAAAGCACATCATGATCCAAGGTGGAGAACAGCAATGCAAGAAGAATTCCAATATCTCCAAGAGAACAAAACATGGCATTTGGTGCCTCTTCCTCCCAAGAGGAAACTTGTGCAATGTAAGTGGATTTTTCGAACCAAACCTGCTTGCTGATGGTTCTCATCTGAAGTATAAGGCTATTTTAGTGGATAAGGGATACTTACAAATCCATGGTGTGGATTATACAGAGACCTTTGCACCGGTTGCAAAGATGGACTCAATTAGACTAGCTCTAGCCATGGCAGCTAGTAAGGGTTGGGAAGTTCACCATATGGATGTTAAAAGTGCATTCTTAAATGGTGAGATACAGAAAGAGATATATATGCAGAAACCTGAATGATTCCAAGAGGATCCCACACTTGTTTGCAGGTTGAAGAAGTCACTATATGGACTCAAGCAAGCCCCCAAGGCTTGGTATGCCAAAATGGATGCTTTTTTGCTCTCAATTGGTTTATGTCGATGCAAGTCTGATCCAAATGTTTGTTTGCAGTAATGTGATCATAAGTTGTAGGTCATTGTACTGTATGTTGATGATCTTTTAATTATAGGGAGCTGCAACAAACAAATTGGCTCAATCAAAGTTCTTTGCACAGTGAATTTGCCATGAGCGACATAGGATTGCTAAGGCAATTTTTGGGTTTGGAAATTGAGCAATCTGAGAGAGGTATATTTCTTAGTCAACCTAAGTATGATTCAAACCTTTTATTAAAGTTTAAAATGGATGAATGTAAGGCAGCCAAGTGACCATTCCTTTCAGGCATAAAACTAGGTGAATTTGAAGACTCTCCATTGGTGGATTGCACACTCTACAGGAAGCTAGTTGGAAGCTTGTTGTACCTTACACATACAAGACCTAATTTGTCTTATGCTGTAAGTGCTGTAGCAAGATATATCTTTGTCCAAGAATCTTGTTGTACCTTACACATCAGATCCATTTGAGGGAATCCAAAAGGATCCTTCAATATGTCCAAGGAACAAAGAGCTTTGGGGTACACTATGTAGCTGGTTCTTCACTACAACTAGCTGGATTTTTTGATTCTGATTGGGCTAGAGATCCCATTGATAGAAAGTACACTTAAGGTTTTGTTTTCATGTTTGGTGAAGGTCCCATTTTCTCATCAAGTAAGAAACAACATACTATTTCACTTTCATTAACAGAGGCAGAGTACAGGGCAGCAGTGAACGCAGCCACACAGTGTGTTTGGTTGCAAGGCATTCTTCAGGATTTTGGTGTTGTTATTTATTCTCCAACCAACATTTGGGTGGATAATCAAAGTGCCATCAAGATATCTACTGATCTAGTATGGAGGCAAAGAACAAAGCACATTGAAATCCATATGCACTACATTCGGGGCTTGGTGCATGACAGGGTGATTTCCTTGCAGTATTGCCCATCCACCGAGCAAACTGCAGATATTTTCACCAAGTGTTTTACTGAGAAGACCTTCACTCACTTGAGAACTTTTATTGGGGTGAGTGATGGATGGTGATTGCTGCAATTTTATTGCAGGTTCAGCCCCATGTCCATTTTAGAGGGAAGTTTTTATCCCATGTGGTTTTACTTCTTGTCCTCAGTTTATATGGACAAATAAAAAAATTTTGTTTGTAATGAGGTGACTTGAGCCTTTGTTGCCAAGGCTCCCACTTATTTTCATGAGTTGTACTAAGTTCTGTTTAAGGGGGGGTGTTAGAATAGTAATCCATAATTAGTACCATATTCCATAACCATAGTCAAATTTTATTGCTCATGTGCTTCATTACACCATAGTTTGGACTAGGTGACTTTAGTTGGTCAAATACCCACATTTGAGAGTGTTCACACCCACTTCCAAGCAAACCAGTTCACCCAACCTCCTATTTTGTCCACAAGTGCACCCTCATTAAATGCTATAGCCCTCTCTCTCCTTGATTTGGGGAATTACTGTTGACTAGGAGCGCTAGGGTGGATTTTGCCCAATTTTGGGTAGATTTGAAGCATTTATTGCTCCCTTGGTCCTCCCAAACACCTATATTTGCTCACCCATGCCTTCCTTGGCCTCATTTATGACCCATCATGCTTCAGCCACCTTCACACCTGAATTCATGACATTTGGGATGATTAGGACTGAGTTGGACCCACCTAGGGGGGATTGAGGCCAATTTGGCAATTTTGACTTGTACACACATCTTGAGCTATCTAATGCTCTCGAATTTCTCATGGATGTAATAAAAACATGTTCTTAATATTTTCACATGTTAGACAGTCAGATAATGCAAATATTAAGTTCACATTGTGTGTAAAATTGTCTCCTTTTTCAAGTTTTTTCACTGGTTTTGCAAATAATTCGATTTTGTGAGGTTCTCCATAGCTCCTAGATCTTACTGTGATCAAAATACTCACAGTGTAGCTGCTTCATGGAGTTAGGTGCTGGAATATTTACAATTATTGCGATATTTGTTGGATCGAGCATCAATCCCTGCTTACATACTATGTGTCCCAATCGAATACCATAGGGAACACAAAAGATACTATTTTTTTAGGTTCAAGGAAATATGGTTTTGTCTACACTTTGCTAACATCATTCTTAACTTCACATAATCATTCTTCAAAAGGCCAAATAATGTCCAGTCATCAAAATAGAATTATAAGAACTTATGAGTATAATGCTTAAATGCAGCTACAACAACTCTTGAAAATATAGCATGTGCATTCTTCAATCCAAACGGCATAACAGTGTATTGTAGTAAATGTGGTCTTATGTCTGTCTTCTGTAGAAATTCTGATCTAATGATATCCAAAAAATCCAACAATGAAAGAGTATGCCTCCTATCCACCTATGTTATCTAACTCTTCATCTATGAATGGATTAGGAAATGGGTCATGTAGAGATGCATCATTCAATTTCCTGAGGTCCACATAGATTTTGATTTCACCTTTAGATTTCATATCTTGAATTACCACAGGAATTATCCATTCTAATTATTCTACTGGTTCAATAATTCCTGCGTCAAGCATCTTATCAATTTTTTCCTTAACCCTTTCTTTATATCTGGGATTCAATCTGTAAGGTATTTTTTTAATAGGCTTCGCATCAAGATTGAGAGGTATTTTCATAACTCCCAAGTCCCCTAAAATGCCTTTCATTTCAGATAAAATCGGTAGGAAATAAATCTTGATATTCCTTAGGTATGCAATCTGTCCTATTGTTTCTTAATCCCAGTAATCTCAAATAGAAGCAAATTTTGGTTCATTCTCGATACCAATATTGATCTTTCTGGTCTTCACATGACTACTCAAGTCTGGAATTTATAAATCAGGTCCTTTAACATCGTGTTTTCCTTCTAACTCGGGTATATGCTCATCGCTAGGATCTTCACCTTTATCTCCATCTAGCATGAATTTCACTCAAAGGCATGCTCAAACTATATTGCCCAATCTGGTTGTTTATATATTGGTAACGGGGTATCATTGAATATCTTTTTTTGTGACCTGCAGAGCCTCATTGACACCCGAACAATCATCCTTAAAACTTAATGTGGATTGTTACCGGACAATCCACTCGGGCAGACATGAGCAGGATCTCCCTAGCTCAATGCGAGTCCAGAACAAATAGAACATACTACAAACACATTTCCTAGATCTACTTAAGGATCAAGTACTAGATGTCTTACCTCTTTGATTCGCTATCCTTTCTCTCGAATGTTGCCTCACGTCCCACGATCGTCAGATCCAAGCTGCAAGACCTATTAAGACACAAAAAAGAGAAACAAGTAAAGAGCATCTATACAATAAGAGCTCTATGTAAACAGTTAAGCAAGTAAACAACACAACATCATTACACATAAGAATGATATTGGTGGAAAGCATTTGTATTACTGTAAATAGAGGAGTACATGATAGAGATATAGGACTACAACCAAAGACTTAACATAGCAGCCCTTCTCCGACCGTATCAATTGCCATATCCTTCCAAGGAAGCATGGGTTCTTCAAGAGGTGAGTGAAGGTGTCTTAAGAGAGATTTCCCAGCATGTAAGCACTATAGGCTTCCTCCCAAGATAGATTTCACCAGCATGTAGATACCATAGCCTTCCTCCCTTTGGTATGGGAGTGAGCCTCACTTATATAGGACTAAATGGATAGGGTATGGATAGGATAGGTTGAGGAAGGGTAGGAGAGAGATAGGCGATCTTTCCAAAGAGTTAGGGGTCGAGTACCAGCTCTCCTAGAGGTCAGGGATAAGCCCCCAAACAAGCAAGTTTCGAGAAGGATCTCGAATAAGCTATTTTTTCCCATTAACAGACGTCATCGCACACTGTAGTGGAGCAAACTGTGACGTCGCATCTTGCTAGTGTGCAACCTACGACAACCCTTCAGAACCTAGCACAAATGAGTGCAAACCCTCCCAGGATGATTATTAGTCCAACTATTTTCAGGGGTGTATACACTGAATCTAATGATGAGTATATTTTGGGTGTAATAGAATGCCCTCCAAAGCATGAAGCTGTTAAGGATGTACAAGTGAAATGCTTCGATAGAAATAATGGCAAAAGACTTGTCGGATGAAGGACGTTGCTGCAGTACAACTGACTCTGAACTGACAATCTCATATGAAGTACAACATGGCTACCGACCAATACATTGCATATCCATGGTAGTAATGACCGACTGGACACAATCATGGCTACTAGACACAAGTGTAGATCCATGATGAGATGATAACACAGCCACAACCAATACAAAAGTGGATCCGTGTAATATGACTCAATACAAACTCCATTTCAACTTGGGTAAAAATGACTCCCCAAGGTCTTCAAGCTGAGCCCGCAATGATATGAATCTATCCATGTGATTACAAATGTCTTGACGTCGAACATGGTAGAAACCACTTGATTACCAGTCATTGATGTAAACCTTTAACAAGTGCGAGGGAGATCACCATTAATGTTGATGATTCCCAAGGTATCACAGTACATATCATCAAGCGTGAATAAATGGGCTGAATTCGAACGCAAGATGAAATCTTTCAATCAAGAGTCAATGATGTAAACTCATGATGAAAGAAAGGTAACCTTCCATTGAGGCATGTAGGGCCAAGGTACTTGATTGGTTTCTAGATTCAATCCTTCGATGATGAGTTGAAGTCGACAAGGATGAACCTGTCGAAGGAGGGTCATGATGAATCCCCCATCAATCGACATGAAACATGACAAAAGATGTGTAGAGTGGATCGGATGGTATAGTAACATGTGAGACTGACTCAAAGTAACAATGGCATGATGATGTGTGTACTGACTACAAATGGTAGATGGTGAATGTGTTCTTGAACATGGGCATGGCATGACTAGGCAGTATTGACATGAGAATGATGCAAACTTCTAATGCAACTGATGGTGGAATATTTCTCCGAATGACTCAGAGGAGTAACAAGACTCAGAAAGTAAGCGGGGACTCATAGACATACAGATGACCCAAGTACTGTATGCAAATGCAAATGAGTGCCATGTTCAAGAACGACTATATACTGCCACTAAGGTATGTAACACAAACACTATCCTTTTTCCCCATCATGAATTATGAGTGCCTCATGTGTTTTTTACGAGCTTGATGAGGGTAACCAAGTGCTCAGTATAGCTCATCTCATAGATGAGTCCAATCCCAAATATTTTTTGAACCTAGGATAGGAGGGGTTTGTTCCATGACGGGACCTTCAATGTGAAAATTTAACGAGTCCATAGAAGGTAAACTCGGTTGTAATTTCATAGTTAGAGTCTGAAAAGAACTAAAGAAGACTCCAACAGTCCTTTTTCGTAAAGTTAGCCTCATCACCCAAAAAAGGGTAAAACAACGCAAGAGAGGACTCTTCCGAGCATGATTGGATGGAGTATTCCTTTTTCATAATTAGTGCCCCCTGGTCCAAAAAAGGGGTAAACTATCCCCAGGAAGACGACCATTCAAATACTTTAACAAGCGTGAATGCAACAAGTTCGCTTGCCGATCTTTTCAATTTTAGGGAGTCTAAAAAGAGCTTAACTATGGACTCCGAGGGGTGTCCTTTTCCGTAGAAGTTTAACGAGCCCGAAAAAGTGATAAATCATAACTTGGTACTTATTCTCATGGTTGGGTGAGTACGAGAACAAACGAAGAGTAAACTCATCCTCATGCAATGATTATGACTAAACCAAAAATAATAATGACAAAACATCGAAAAGGGCATTCATACTTGTAGTTACCATTGGTAATGCGAGAAACGACATAAAAAGACCACTTTACGACTCTTGTACACTAGAAAAAGTGTCAAATAGCCCCAAATATAATGACAAATGGTTGAAATTATAGTAAATGGCCCAAAAGCATCAAAATATTTGAAAAAGAATATTCCGTTCTATTTATAAATAGAAATATGGGCCAAAAATAGAAACATTGTTCAAATTGCCAATTTGGGGCCAAAACTTCCTTTGCTGATTTCAGGAGCTACGATCCGCCATTTCACCAGTTGTCCGGAACAGGTAGGCCTAATACTCAGCCAGCAACTTTGTAGTGGTTTACTTTTTGTATTTTTGTCCATTTTTTTATTTTTTGAGTGGTTTGTGGATGGGCCATTACGCCCTCGGCTCGTCGTAAGTGGCCCTTTCAAGACTTGTGATCAGTCCGGGTCGTCGCAAGCCTCGAAAACGAGACCTACGATGACATCGCGTTGTACCTGAAGGTACGATGCGACAGCGGAAACCCAAATACCAAATCCCAAACACAAAAACAAATTCAAAAAATGAGCTTGTGAATGTTGAGGAAGGTCCTAACAGGATTTAATTGCCCCTTTTGGCAGGTTACTAGCAAGCAAAAATGGTATTGGAGTGGCGAGAGAGAGAACATGAAGTGGAAGATGAGCAAGCTGCAAACGATCCACAATGTGTGGAAGCTTTGAGAAATTGTGGGTTGCTCAAAGTCTTCGAGATAAAGGGGATGAGAGCCCAGATCCCATTCCTGACACACATGCTCAAGAGTTGGGATGCGGCCCAACAATACTTTGTGATAGGTGAGCATATCCTCATAATTGACATTGAGGATATCTACGTCCCCAAGAGGGGACACTGTACATCTCACTGGGACACGGGCCAGTGATCGTATAGTTGAGGACATGGTGTCACAGCACTGCATAGCTACTTCTCGTCCTTCCAGTGGAAAGATACTCATCAGAGATGTGGTGAGTCATCCACTGCGGACCATACTGCTCACTATTACTATGGTGGCGGGTAGCCAAGCTCCACATACGGCTACCCAGACTCAGATGTTGTACGCGGAAGACTGTATGTCTCCCATGGTTTTTAACTAGTGCAAGGGTCTCCTCACCAACATCCGAGCTCAGCTGACCAAGTGTTGGCACGGAGAGCTCAAGCAGTTTGGATATGGATCAATCATAGTATCATTCCTCTTGGAGCGGGTTCCTCTCATGCGCCTGCAGTTGGTACTAGATGACAGGGATTCGAGAGATCCTCACATGATCAGGTGGGCATAGGTGATAACGCGTCCATGGTGGGGGTCCCATCATCATTTTTGGTCCCAAGTTCTTTAGCTGGCTAGAAGGCCAGTTACTTATGGTCGAGGACTTTCCATACAGTGGCACGGACTTTCGAGAGGAACCCGACTTGGTGCTGCCAGAGGGTGCAGCATGGGGTGATATCGGTAAGAACAAAACCCTTGTATTTTTAGTTTTGTATATTATATCATTTTTTTGATGTAGTGCTTGTTGTAGAAATTTCTCCCTACGGATAGGTAGAAACTCTCTTAGGATAAAGCAGGATGTACTGACTCTATACTAAGACAAAAAAGAAACAAATGCTACCTTGAATCCCTAGATCTAACAAACATCTCAGGATTAAAATGCTAGAAAGAGTAGAATAAGTTTAACTGACCTTCTATCCAAACGCTTGTCTTTGTAGTTGCTCCAATCTCCAAGCCCTCACGAATGAACCTGTCAAAATGGAACCAAGACACAAGAATGCACTATTCTCTAGCAACCTGAAACATGAGTTAGGATCTAAATCTATGAAAGATACAAATCATATCATTAAAACAAAATTAACACAAATGATTTGGGAAAACAAGACAAGTTATCTTTATTATCAACTTGAAGAGTACTTACAAAGGTTGCTTGATGTCCAAGCCAATCCTCCAGCTCCAAGTGCTTCCTCTAGCTATCTCTGCGGCAGTCTAAAGATCATAGGTTTGATGCCCCAAAAGTCCTCTCTTGGCTCATGGAAAGCTTCTCTCTTATAGCACATGGGAAGGCTAACCAACAAGAGAGAAGTGTGGATCTATGGAGGGTTTAGTGGATCAGGCCAGCTAAACAAAGAAGGAGTTAGGATCGAACCAAAGGTGGTAATCCCAACAAAATCTCCTCAAAGGTCGAAATCCCAAAATCCAAGGAAAAAAGGCTAATTTCAGACTACCGCGCCCCTATAACTGAGCATAACGCGGTAGTACCGCGCCCCAGAGAAGGAGCAACACGCGGTAGTGCTAACTACCGCGCCCTTGTAGATGTGCAAGGAGCGGCAGTGCTCACAAACAGGGCTAAGTTGGGCTGGAAGATGGCAGAAAAAGGTTTTGCTTTCAGTATTCAGTCAATGGTTTTCACTCTGGATGTTCAGATGATCTTTAAGGGAAACTGTCGTTTAGGTCGGTAATGCAAGGATGCGACACTAATATGTAATGTGTAATATTGAGGTATAACAGATGCCCCCTAAAGTGTGAGGTCAGAAGAGACTGATGGCCGAAAGACTTTACAAATATGGTTCGGAGATAGCATCGAGGGGAGCAACAAGGAGCTGAAACAGAAACAAAATGTCAGATATACCACCGAGGCGGGCATTCCCATGCTCGGAAACAAACGACTCAAAGCATGGCTGCCGACCAATACATTGCAGATCCATGAGTACTGAGATGATATAGACTGTAGACAAATCATGGCTACTATGAACAAGCGTAGATCCATGAGACAGTAATGACACAGCCACGACCAATACAAAAGTGGATCTGTGTGACAATACAGAAAAATCTCCATTGCAACCTGGACGTAATCAAAATACAAAAGAGTGTCCAGGGTCTTCTACCCGATCGCAAACGATACGAATCTAGCCATGTGATTACAAGGTGTTGAAGTCGAACATGGTAGAAACCATTTGATTACCGGTCAATGATGTGAACCGTTAACAAATGCGAGGGAAATCACCAATGATGACAATGATCCCCAAGGTATCTATAGTACATCTCAACGAAATGCGAATAAAGGAGTTGATGTCGAGCATTCGAGAGATCATTCAATCAGAGGTCATTGATGAAAACCTACTGTTGAATACGAGGAAACCTGCCATTGAGGCATGCAGGTACCAAGGTACTAATGGTTGACTCCTAAGTCTAATTCCTGGATAGTGATTTGGTGTCGACAGGAATAGAATCGTCGAAGGTGGGCCATAATGATTCCCACATCATCGACACGAAATCAGAACGAGAGATAGTATGGACCGATGAAACAATAGAATATGTACTGGCACAAAAGGAAGGTTTGACATAAAGTGGAGGTGGACTCAAGGTAATAACCCTTTGAACATATAACGGCATGAAACAGAGCTTGGCAGCAGGGATTACTTAAATAGACAGAACCACAGGAAGTGTGAACTCATAGCAATAATGAGGATGCATGATCATAATGATGACACTATCAGCAAGACTGACTACCCAAAACAGACAAGGTGAGGATGCATGCCATGTTCAAAGGTGATGACTCACAAGCTGCCAACAAGGTAAACTTGACTCATTTTCCCATTTTCCCCCGACATGATGGACGAGTACCTCTTTGTTTTTTAACGAGCTTGAGGAGGATAACAGATGCTCGGTAAAGCTCATCTCATAGATGAGTCCAATCTCACATGTTTTTCGAACCTGAGAAAGGAGGGGTTCGTCCCAAAGTGGGCCCTTCGATGTTTGATTTTATGAGTCCAAGGAAGGAAAACTCGGTAGTTTTTCATGTTTAGAGAGTCTGAAAAGAACTAAAGAAGACTCCAACGGTCCTTTTTCGTAAGGTTAGCCTCATCGCGCGAAAAAAGGGTAAAACAACGCGGGAGAGGACTCTTCCAGTCATGATTGGCTGGAGTATTCCTTTTTCGTAAGTAGTGCCCCCTAGTCCGAAAAAGGGGTAAACTATCACTAGGGAGACGATCATTCAAATCCTTTTACAAGCGTGAATGAATCAATTTCGCTTGGCAATCTTTTCAATTTTAGGGAGTCTGAAAAGAGCTTAACTATGGACTCCATGTACAACTTTGTCATGGTTGATGACCGAGTACGACAAAGGAAAAGTAAACTCGGCACAGTTCCTTTTCCGTAAATAGTCTAGCGAGGCCGGATAAAGTGATAAACCTATACTCGTTAGACACACCTTTTTACTCCAATTTGTTTAACGAGCACGATAATGGTATCAAAAGCACTCAGAATCTTTTTCATGTTTGGATCCAGAGCACGAAAAAGGAAAAAGTAAGCTCAAACCACTTTTCATGTTTTTAACCAGAGCACGAAAAAGTGAAAAGTAAGCTCAAACACCATCTTACTGTTTTTAACGAGCTCGAAGATAGGTTGGAAGAATGCTCATGATGTCTGCTTCATTTTTTAACGAGCTTGTAACAGAAAATGAACTATGCTCGGGATAATTTTCATGGTTTAATGAGCTTGAAACCTAAAAAGGAAAGTATGCTCGAAAATGTTCCCAATGGTGAACTTCTTCCCATCATGAAATCCAAAGGTTGGTTCATGCCCCCAGCATGATTGCTAGAAGTAAGTGACTTAGCTCCAACGTGATGTGGAGAGGTGATCGAGTTGACTTCAACGTAACTTCCAGAGGTTGAAGACATGCCCCTAAGCTTCATTTCATTCGCCTAAGGTATAGGCAAGTGAAAAGAAGGTTCATTTACTAAGTCTACGAGGAGAGTCGACTCAAAGGGAAAGGATATGTTTCATTTTTTAACGAGCTTGACACAGGAGTAGAACTTTGCTCAGACTACTGGTTTCATTTTTTAATGAGCTTGAAGCCAAAGGTAAACTCTGCTCACGGTTAAGGCCCATTGATGGGTTCCCTCCCAACATGATGACCAGAGGTTGGTAAATGCCCCCAGCATGATTGCTAACGGTTAAACATGCCCCCCAAGCTTCGTTTCGTCTGACTACTCTTCTTCCTTACCCAAAAATCCTGGCTACTAATCCAAATGTGTTCACCAGGGGGGTAGGGAGAACCAGGATCGAGTGTCCCAGGCAGATGAAATGAAGGTTCAAATCCTAAATCTAGCGAGAGACTCGAACAAATGGAAGGGAGATCTATTTCATTTTTACACAAGCTTGAAATAGACAATAACAATGCTTGAAAGGGTCCTTTTTATTTTTTAATGAGCTTAAAACAGAAATAAATTATGCTCGAAGGTAGTTTCATTTTTACGCAAGCTTGAAACTGAAGGTAAACTATGCTTGGGATTTGGTTTCGTTTTTACATAAGCTTAAAACCAAAAGTAAACTGTGCTTGAGGGTCGGTTTCATTTTTTAATGAGCTTGAAACAAAGAATAAACTATGCTCGTAGGAATCTATTTCATTTTTTAGCGAGCTTGACATAGAAAGGGAACCATGCTCACAATGATGGTTGGTTTCATTTTTACACAAGCTTAAAACCAAGAGTAAACTATGCTTGAAATGATGGTTGGTTTCATTTTTACACAAGCTTAAAACCAAAAGTAAACTATGCTTGGGATGATGGTTGGTTTCATTTTTACACAAGCTTAAAACCAAAAGTAAACTATGCTTGAGAAAATGGTTTCATTTTTTAACGAGCTTGACACCAGAATAGAACTTTGCTCCAACGTGGTGGTTGGTTTCATTTTTACGCAAGCTTAAAACCAAGAGTAAACTATGCTTGAAATGATGGTTGGTTTCATTTTTACACAAGCTTAAAACCAAAAGTAAACTATGCTTGGGAAAATGGTTTCATTTTTTAACGAGCTTGACACCAGAATAGAACTTTGCTCTAACATCCCCCCCTAGGGGGAAGAAACCACTAAAACATGTGGAACATTTAGGGAAGTCTGGTGACTAGGAGTCATGCGATGAGTGGGCGTCACAAAGGAAAGCTGATCGATGGTCACAATATTCCCATGATGGGGAAAATACATCACTCGAAAGAGTGAGGACACTACAGCCTTCATGGCATGGACGTAATCGCGTCCAAGGAGTAGATTAAAATCTAAGGGACCTTGGATGACCATAACATCAATACAGACAGTTTTTCCTCCCAAAGTGATAGGTAACTGAGGAAGGGACCCTAAAGGTCCAGTAGGCCTTCTATTGAAAGCCAGTATCTGGTCAGTGACGGGCACAAGCCGAGGAGAACCTAAGGCTTGCCAAGCAGTTGAGGATAGAATACTAACAGAAGCTCCTTCATCAACTATCGTACGAAAAATTTCTTTATCAGAAACTCCTACAGATATTTGAAAAGGAACGCTCGAAGGAAGACGAGATTCTGTTAGACCATTCCAATCAAAGGAAATAACCTCAGTACTTGGAGGGGGTCTCGTAGAAACGGAAAGGGTTTCCCCTTGCCGAGGACATTCTGAACCAATAAGGAAAACATCAGTGGTTTCCAATTCACTCTCGCTTGGAAGATAATAATGAGACGAAGATTGTGTCAAGGTGACTGCTTCAGTCTGGACTTTCTCCAATGAAAGAGCGGGATCGAGTGGGGATGACAGCGACTCAATCACTTCACTCTTGGAAGGGAGAGTGGGATCAATTGCAGATGAAACTAAATTGATCACTTGGTCAACCAGCGGGGGGTCGAGGGACAGTTTACCATGGTCTCTTGGAGGTACCAGTTGAGAACTAGTAATATCTTCCAACCACCGCGAGGCTTCATCCATGCTCGGACAAAGGAAAGTACGGTGCATACCCTTGCATATCAAACAGGGATATAGGACTTTACCCTTACGACCCTTCACCAAGGGGTCACTGGTTGAGGGGGTGCCATCGACATGATGGTCAGAGGTCGACGATACGATTGGTTTGGGGTTTTTAGACCACACTTCTGACACACGGGAAAGATCAGGACAATCCTTGAGAAGGTGATCACCCTTACAAAGTTTGCAAGGGAACTTGGGCTTACGGGGTGTTTTCGTAGAATGAGTGCCATTAGGGGCAACTGGTTTACGCTTGGTCTCTTCTTTATCCTTATTCTTCTTAACTTTCCTTTTCTTCTTCTTCTTATCCACCTGATTACTAACACTATTGCTTTGGTCAGGCGAGGAAGAAGGAACGGAAGAAGATTCATCCGACGAAGAAGGGGAAGGATTAGTTTGGGATTGACTCTCTCGTGGTGGAGAGTTAACATTCGAAACATTGGGCGCAATCGGAATTACCGGATTGAATAGCCATACCGGTAATCCTATGGTTAATCCAGGAAGATTTAACGTGGCAATAAAGGGAGGACCAATATCTCCAACTGGAGGAAAAGTAAAAGGTACCCCTTGAAAAGGGGTCTCCGGATTGGTAGTCCCAGAAGGAGCATGGGCGCATGGAGGTGGATTCTCCATGGAACAAAACTAAGTGATGTAGACAAAGTCTTGTTAAAAAGAACTCAAAAACCCTCAGGCAACCGAGCGTGCGAAAGGGGAGCTAGGAAAAGACAAGGCTCACAAGCCAAAAGAGCAAGCTCAAAAACTATATTGAGGCCGCTGCCAAAGTAAGCGAGCTGTACAACAAAACGGCCAGAATGCCAACAAGCAGCCCTACAAAGAAAAAGACCCTCTACAAGATAGCAAGCAAAACCTCCTAACTAAGAGCTGGAGACCTCAACAAATTGTATCATTCGCAAGGTGATGAAATCCAAGTCGAACAATACAACATGAGAGACCGATATAAGAAGGATATCCCTCTACCGAAAGGGATCCTGGGTAAAAGAGCCCTAGTAGAATAGATACTAAGCTACCTCGTTCATGACACGTCGGAAAAGGTTTTGGGCACTTCAGCCTTCCGAAGAAGACAGCGATCGATGTTGCCTTAGGGCTAAGTGGAGTGCGGTATTCCACAGAGTCCGTCCGGTTCTCAATCTCGCGGCCGTTTAACCCCTGAAAGTTGGAAACAGTCAGGAGGCCCCTCCACAAACTAGCTGTGACCGTGTCAATAAGTACTAGAGGATTTTAGTTCCCTAAAGACAACGACTATGTCTCAGATGAAAATGACAAGGGGGAATTATTTTGATGCCTATCCCCGGTGTCCTACCTAACTACCAAATTCTTTTGATTTCCTCAAGTGAGGTTAAAGTTGGTTTAATTAGGGTGATTAATTTTAGTGGCTGTCTTACTCAATCGGGTAGTGGACGTGAAACTTGATGGTGTTACGACGACTCAAACCATGCAAATGAAGATGAATCGAAATGAGCCTTTCTCTTCGATGAACACTAGCTAAAGTAAGGAAGAATTCTTTCCGTTCCCAATATGCACAACCCAATGCACATGCAATTTTATTTCTTTTCAAAATGATAGAAAGAAGTAAAATATGCACCCAAAACTAACCCAAAGCAATAAAAAATTTCTTTATATGAACACCAAACGTAATGGTTCTAATCCATTTCCTATCTTTTTACACTTGAAAAAGACACATCCAAGCTATGGAAAGAAAGATTCTACAAATGCTTCCAATCAAATGCAAGACAAAGAGAAGAACCTAATAATATCGTCTAACTCAAATGCACATAAATACGAAACAAGCATTTCTTCTTCTCATGAATGTAATAGCATGAATGTCAAATGATTAAATTAAAGCAAGAAGAATACCTATGTGTTTCAATTTCATGAATATGGTAAAAGAATGACAAAATCCAGCTTCTCTTTGAACTAAAGCGGAGGCAAGGAATCAATCTTTTCAAACAATCATTAGATAGGATGCAAAGGAAATAAGATGCCAAGCAATCCAATCATGCCAAAACACACCAAACCAAAAATGATCTCAAAACGACTAAAAACGCAAGCAAAACACTAGTATTAATTCAAAGGGCCAACATGGATCCAAATCTCGAAAAGACCCAAAAATAACCAAACAAACCAAATAAATACACTTTCCAGGAACTGTCGCGGGCCCGTGGGCCACCTGGGAGCGGTACTGCAAGACTACCGCGCTGTAGACAGTGCCTAAAGGGCGGTACTGCAAGACTACCGCGCTGTAGACAGTGCTTAAGGCGCGGTACTGCAAGACTACCGCGCTCTGTACAGTGGTGAAGGCGCGGTACTACCGCTCTGTAGGCAGTTACGGGGCAGCGGCACTGTGTGAATAGGGAAAGAGGCGAAAATTTGAGAAAAGATCTTGACTTTTCAAGGGTTCGCCAACCCAGAGGACTTACTGATCTGTAACAGGAGTCTAATACAGAGAGCAGGGAAGTGAATAAAGGTGAAAGAACCCAATTCTTACAATCAATAAGTGGAATTGAAAGCAAACTTCACAAACAAAGAAAATGGATTCAAAATCCCCAGTGGAGTCGCCAGTTTTTGTTGTAGAAATTTCTCCCTATGGATAGGTAGAAACTCTCTTAGGATAAAGCAGGATGTACTGACTCTATACTAAGACAAAAAAGAAACAAATGCTACCTTGAATCCCTAGATCTAACAAACATCTCAGGATTAAAATGCTAGAAAGAGTAGAATAAGTTTAACTGACCTTCTATCCAAACGCTTGTCTTTGTAGTTGCTCCAATCTCCAAGCCCTCACGAATGAACCTGTCAAAATGGAACCAAGACACAAGAATGCACTATTCTCTAGCAACCTGAAACATGAGTTAGGATCTAAATCTATGAAAGATACAAATCATATCATTAAAACAAAATTAACACAAATGATTTGGGAAAACAAGACAAGTTATCTTTATTATCAACTTGAAGAGTACTTACAAAGGTTGCTTGATGTCCAAGCCAATCCTCCAGCTCCAAGTGCTTCCTCTAGCTATCTCTGCGGCAGTCTAAAGATCATAGGTTTGATGCCCCAAAAGTCCTCTCTTGGCTCATGGAAAGCTTCTCTCTTATAGCACATGGGAAGGCTAACCAACAAGAGAGAAGTGTGGATCTATGGAGGGTTTAGTGGATCAGGCCAGCTAAACAAAGAAGGAGTTAGGATCGAACCAAAGGTGGTAATCCCAACAAAATCTCCTCAAAGGTCGAAATCCCAAAATCCAAGGAAAAAAGGCTAATTTCAGACTACCGCGCCCCTATAACTGAGCATAACGCGGTAGTACCGCGCCCCAGAGAAGGAGCAACACGCGGTAGTGCTAACTACCGCGCCCTTGTAGATGTGCAAGGAGCGGCAGTGCTCACAAACAGGGCTAAGTTGGGCTGGAAGATGGCAGAAAAAGGTTTTGCTTTCAGTATTCAGTCAATGGTTTTCACTCTGGATGTTCAGATGATCTTTAAGGGAAACTGTCGTTTAGGTCGGTAATGCAAGGATGCGACACTAATATGTAATGTGTAATATTGAGGTATAACAGTGCTGACAAGTATGTAATATGTGTGTGCAGATGTGGGCCCCGTGCAACCAGTAGGTATCTCCCTTCTGGCGAGGAGAGACAGAGGTGGGGAGGTATTCGTTCCTGCAAGCACTCATCCTGCCATCGAGGAGATGGAGGAGGTGTACAGGAACTGATATGGGCTGACTGTGGATGTACCAGAGCCAGCCATCAATGACCTACCGATGCCCATGCAGAGATTTGGAGTTGGGGCGTTCGTGCGCTTCAACTCTTTACTCCGCAAGGTGGCTCGTACTGTAGACTGCTTTCTCACCCAGCACTAGAGAGCTGTTAGAGCAAGGGGTGTATGGGTCAGGCATCTAGCCTGAGTCCACTTTTTATACTTGTACTGAGAGCTTAGAGGCCTCATATTTTTTCTACTTACTGAAAGCTATGATGCTTCATATTTTTGTAGGGACTCACTGAAAGCCATCGTGCTTCAAACTTTGTACCAGCATGACTTTTGAGCGATTTATATATATATACATTATCGATGGTTTATACATTATGTGTTCTTCAAATGATTAGTGATGTGATCTTGTTTATATGTTTGCTTCTATACCTTATATTTACATGTCATGAATTCTTTTACATATTATGAGTATTATGTGTGTGTGATGAACCAATCCAAAATGAAGTTGGCCATCGAGCCAGCAACTGTGTTAAACTCTTGTGGAATGTGCAGGTATTGAATAGATTCAAATGACCTTTCCAGGATATGTACTCGTCTGAAGAGACGGAGTAAGATGGGATCACAGATGGCATAGACCCGGTTAAGATGGGAAACCACTAATTGACAATCCATGTGGATGACAATGTGGTTCATACCCAAGGAAATGGCATTAGCTAGGGTTCTGATTATTGCCTGATATTCTGCGGCATTGTTGGTCGCAAACCCTAGGCAACTTCCTCCTGAGCTAATGAGCTCACCTGTTGGGGAATATAGTACCCAGGCTACCGAAGTAAGGTTACGGATATGCCGGCTAGTGCCATCCGTGAATCCATAGCACATCGCCATCTGCACACGCAGACAGAACATGGTATGAGAAGCAGAAACAAGATCAAAAGACACTCGAAAAGAAATGCATCACACCACAAAAAAACACGCCATGTACAGTATATACAAGCAATTCTATGCATGAGAGATCAAGCGTAGTATCTTTTCAGGTAAATCCCATTGCGGAGTTCACCTAAAGAGATTCCATCATAATCTTCAAGCTCGTAGGCACCTTTTTCCAACACACATTTGATAACATAGGGTCCATGCCACATGGACTCGAACTTCCCTGCTCCTATGTTGATGTATATGTAACTGTGGAATGTATTTCACATATATGTATATTTTATTCCTATAGAAATGTTATTATTCCTCTATACGGAAGTGTCATCATTTATATTGTAAGTGTCGTAACTTATACTTGATGGGTTATTAGACCACCTTGTTGGGGTCGGCCCTGTATAAGTCATGTGGGTCGAAGGGTTATTAGACCACCCTAGTGGGGGTTGGCCATGTGGGTCAAAGGGTTATTAGACCACCCTATTGGGTTTCAACCCAGTCAACATTTTGTTATGTGGTTAAGTTAAGGCCGACCTAGTAAAGGTTATTAGGCAAGTCAAGTCTAGTATAAATAGAGATCGGGAGATCTCTATTTCATCATTCTATTCACTCACTCACACTTTGGAGAGTGGCGCACTTGTGGAGGAGGAGGATCTACTACTAGGAGAATACTATCTCTTGTATTCTGGTTGTATCATTGCTCTATCTATCTCTGAGGAAGTTATTGGGGTTTTTCACCTTTATGGTTTTCCCCAAGTAAACTCTGTGTCTCTTGTGTGCTTCCATTATTGTGTCCATGATTAATATGTTGTAGATATGATGTACATGTTGTTCTCTCAATTAAGATCCTAGATCAGATTGAAGTAAATTCTAAAAATTTAACATGGTATCAGAGCTAGCCTGAAATAAGGCATGATATGGCATGTAGGACACTTGTTGCACTTACAATGCTAGGGCTTGATATAGCAAAAACCAGTCATCGTAGAACTTTCGCTAAAAATCAATTTTGGTGAAGTTTTCGGATCTAAAACTTTTACAGGTCGAATAGCAGATCCCCATGTACCTGGTGTCCAAAGGACAACCTCTAATTTGTTGCCCTTTGTGATTTAGGATCTGTACAATATAGGGTTTCTGCCTCTTCCAGATCTGAGTCAAAAATAGGTGACCTTGGAAAAAAGGTCATAACTTGAGATACGAAGCTCCAAATGAAATTTCGTAAAAAGTATCAAGTAGTACACAGACTTTACTATCTCAAGAAATGTTTTCAGAGGCTGAAGTTGAACCAGTGACACATGTCATGCCGTACAAGTTCGCTCTCCTATTTTATCCCATAAACAAGTCACGTTGCGACACTTGGCATAACTCTCTCTCAGAGAATCCAATTGAGGTCAGACCTGTCGGGATGGAAAGAGGACAGATTTGGATATCTCAAGAAAATTGTTCAGACCCTGTGGATCGAAACATTCGTAGTTACACTAGAAACAATCAGGTACATATTTCTGTCATAACGGAATTATATTTTGAGCACCTTCATTCATGGCTTCCAGAATTTAGGGTTTCGGAGAAAGTTGGAATTTTTGTAATCGGAGACTATGGCTGAATGCCACTCATCAAAATAGAAATTTAGAGACCAAGATCAGAATTTTTGGTTGGGAAAAAGGCCAGGATTGATCAGACCCTAGTTCGGGACTTTGATTAGAAAAGTGGAAAATTAGGGCTTCTGCAAAAATGGGAATTTTTGAAATCTGTGACCACGGTTGGAAGCTCCTCATAAAAATAGAATATTAGAGCTTTGGATCAAACCTTTTGATTGGGTAGAAGAGTGGGCTTCATAAACCCCAATTTGGGGTCACGTCCAATGAATCCAAAAGTTTCAAAGGCAAAATTGAGGAGTGAAACTTTGCAGTTTTCAAATTCTGAATATACCAGCTTGATCAGCTCATCAAGCTCCAGGTCCAGTTCTTGCAAATCAAGTGGATTGGGTTAATCTTAGAAGAAGATGGATTGGTCACTTGCATAAGTGAAGAAGTTCCTGTCTCAGAGGGAGATGAGGCAAAGGCCTTCCATAAGAAGATTACAAGCAATCTTGACAGGTATGTTTCAAATTCTGTTCATGGTTAAGTTTATGATATGTTTGTCTTCATATCATTACAGTACAATCTTGATTAATTACTAGACTTGTCGTATCACGTTAATAGAAGATATTCATTGATTAATGTTTTGACACTTATGATTGTACTAATGCATTGTGATGTTATATGAGGTTTATGTTGTTCACTAACATAAAAGGTACACCAAGAGAGACAAATCATGTTCTACTTCAAGAACATATGATCATGGTGACATGAAGACAATGATTCATCCATTGTCATGGATCACATAGAAGATCTACTTACGAGGTATGTATAACTTGGTTCTACAATGGTTAACTTATGAGACATGCAGGTTACTAGCACAAGTCACTGAAGAGAACCAGAAGACATTAGGCAGGTATGTTAGACATAACTAGCTAGCATGCTAATCTAGGTATGTTTTTCCTAAATCAAGCTAGAATCCTATCTTGTGGTAGGATCGTATATTGTTGTGTTTTTGATAATGATTATTCATGAAGTCATAGGTTTGAATATTCATGGTTGTATGCATATTATGTTTCTTACCATCATTTATGATATGACTAACCAGAAGAATCATGAAGGTATAGGTTTGAGTAATCACGGGTTTATGCATTGATGATTTAACTAATCAGAAGAGTCTTATGATCAAATAAGAATATGCATGAGTAAAAGAACACTTCCCTGAAACCTTGAACACTAATGTTATTATCTGTGAATGATCATGACTATACATGTTTAAGATTATTGTGTTTTGATAGTATTAATATTATACTAATAAATGTGTGATTATGTATGAGACCTCAAGGATAACACAATGATGATACTAATAAGCGTGCATAGTGATTAAGGATGGGTATAAGTTCAAGGACAAGTAATCCAGGAAGCAAAGATCAAGAGGGAGTTCCTGCAAGAAAGAAAAGGAGCACACTTCAATAGTTTCTGCAAGGATGCAAATATTCAAAGGGAGTTGACCACTTCTCACAATCCACATCAGAATGGAGTTGCAAAGATTCAAAAGGATTCCACCCAGCAACCAAACAAAGATAAGTATTTGAATTGTCATTTCTTACATAATGTTATTCAATGATGTGTATGCTTATGTTCCTAGAATTAGGTTGTGTATTATGCATATTAGAATAGTTGCATTGATGAACAGTATACTACTAATATACATGGGTAAGTGGCCTATGGCACTGTACAACATTCCATTGCTACTTATCTAGAATGAAACCTCTTTGGTGGCATGTTAGGAGTTGTGCACACTCTTAACAATGTTCTGGTAGAGATTGGAAGGCATCTAGAAAGTTATGGAATATGGATAAATGTTGTATTGAAGCATTGGCTAAGATAATTGCATGACTGTATGACATACTTCTTTATGTGTAAGAATTTGTTCTTAAAACTATGAGATGTTTTCTAATCATGCAATTTAACTTGTTGTGTAGGAAAGATCGTATACCATCACCTAAAAAAGAAGGACTACAATATTTGTTCAGCAACAAAGTTATCTATTGAAAATATTGAAGATATTGAAGTACCCAGGATCTGGGAAGAATGCCATGATCGAGGAGTCCCAGTCGATCATGAAGATGTTTGGGATGTAGTCCCAAGACCTGAAGGGGAGTTTGTAGTGACTTCCAAGAGGATCTACAAGATCAAGCATGCTACAGTGATGAAGAGGAAGATACACTTTCTTGAATGGTGTAGTTGAAGAAGAAGTGTATGTGTTGCAGCCACTTGGTTCTGAGACACATGACAGGGAGTCATATATGTGCAGAACTTGGTATGGTAGGATAGACATTTTTCTATCCAGTTTGGGCTTTACCAAGAATAAAGCGGATTCCAACCTTTACTACAAGGTTGAGGAAGGAAATCCAGTGATACTACTATGTGGATGACCCATTTGTAATAGGTGAGGATAGATTGATTGCCGACATGCAGCGGACGCTTGCTATCGAGTTCGAGTTGAAGAACTTGGGGATGATGCACTATTTGTTTTTGCATGGAGGTGTGGCAGAGTGCAGATGGAATCTTCCTTGGAAAAGGGAAGTATTCAATAGAGATCCTGAAGAGGTTCGGGATGATGGACTGCAAGGCTATGGCCACACCTATGGCATCGAACCTGAAGCTTATGTGTGATGCTTCATCTAAGCCGGTTGATATCACTATATATCATTAGATGATTGGGTCCTTGATGTACCTGATCAACACGAGAGCAAATACTTTCTTTGTGGTGAACACATTGAGCCAGTTTCTGACGGATCCGAGGACTGTTCACCTGGTTGTTGTAAAGCATATTCTGAGGTACTTGAAGGGTACAGTTGATTATGGGCTCAAGTAGGATGCAAATCAAAATTTTAACCTGCAGGGTTATGTTGATTCAGATTGGGCAGGCAGTGCTGCAGATAGGGATCAAGTGTGATCTCTTCGTTTAGCAGGAAGCAGTCTTGTGTAGCACTGAGTACAGCCAAAGCAGAGTATGTTGCGACGTATGAGAAGGTTGCAGATGTATTGACCAAGCCATTGGCCAAAGTGTAGTTTGAGTACTTCAGAGAGAGGCTTGATGCACTTCAAATCAAGGTTCCTTCCAAAGGGAAGTGATGAGTACGGAAGATGCAGATGCACATGAGATTTTCTAACATGGTTGATGTGTTCTCCCTTGGTCGTGATGTAATTGCTGAGCCATTTTTCACATGGTGGTAGATGTGTTCTCCCATGGTGAAAAAGTAAGGGCTGGAGCCTTCCCCGAATGGTGGTAGATGTGTTCTCCCATGTCGGTGGTGTAAATGTTGGATAATGTGCATCTGGGTTGTGCTTCGTGGACGATGAGTTGATCTGAAGAGGATGATGCTATGATGATTAGGAGGATCATGGATGATGAGCATCAGGACGATGCTCCAGTTACTACTCTGTATTTTGTATATGCATCATGTTGGATGCTTGGACCATGTATCTGTATATGTATCAGGTGGATACTGAGATCATGTATGTTGATATGTATCAGGTGGATACATTGTGTGGATCATGTATCTTTGTATGTATCAGGTGGATACATTGTATGATCAGGTAGATCATGTATGATGATATGTATCAAGTAGATACTTGGTATGCATCAGGTGGATGCATTGTATGATCAGGATGATTGTGGATGATGAGCTTCTCCAGATGACATGCATTAGGACGATGTAGTGATGATGATCAGGATGATCATGTGTACATCAGGATGATGTATGCTAAGTATCAGGATGATACTTTGTGGCTGTGGATCAGGTTATGCAGATGAGCAGGTCTGGGAGATCATATAGGTCGGAGTTGTGTACCCGTAACATCCTGGGATGCTCTTTCGAGACATTGCTCTGGGAGGACATGTAATTTGTGCCCTAGGAGATCTTCAGGTCGGAGTTGTGTACCCGTAACATCCTGAGATGCTCTTGCGAGGTTTTATCCTATGGCATGTAATTTGCTCCTGGGAGATCTGGACAGGATGAAAAAGGCCTCAAATGCTTCAGCCAGGTTTTTCCATGACCACATGTAATTTGCTCCTAGGAGATCTGGACAGGATGTAAAAGGCCTCAGATGCTTCAGCTAGGTTTTGTGGTGGACCACATGTAATGTGCTCCTGGGAGATCTGACAGGTAGAGCTGTGTGCTCGTAATAGCCTGGGATGCTTCAGCCAAGTTTTGTGGTGAGATCACATGTAATGTGCTCCTAGAAGATCCGACAGGTAGAGCTGTGTGCTCATAACAGCCTGGGATGCTTCAGCAAGGTTTTGTTATGGGTCACATGCACTGTGCTCCTGGGAGATCCGATAGGTAGAGTTGTGTGATCGTAATAGCCTAGGATGCTGCAGCTAGGTTTTGTGACGCACGTAATAAGTCCTGAGGATTCCACAGTATGGCTAATGATGACGAAGACTTGCAGGTGGTAGGCCTACATCCAGTATGAAAAAGGATTGGCTCTGTAGAACTTCCTATGACGAGTAGATTCAGAGATTGATTGAGATAGGAGTAGCAGTGACGATGACGATGATTCGAGGATGATGATTCATTGATGATGATCCAGAGAAGATGACTTGTGCTAAGAGACCTGTGTTGAGAAATACCTTCCTAGTTAAGAGGGAGTGTTGATGAATATGTAACTACGGAATGTATTTCACATATATGTATATTGTATTCCTATAGAGATTTTATTATTCCTCTATACGGAAGTGTCGTCATTTATATTGTAAGTGTCGTAACTTATACTTTATGGGTTATTAGACCACCTTGTTGGGGTCGGCCCTGTATAAGTCATGTGGGTCGAAGGGTTATTAGACCACCCTAGTGGGGGTTAGCCATGTGGGTCAAAGGGTTATTAGACCACCCTATTGGGTGTCAGCCCAGTGAACATTGTGTTATTTGCTTAAGTTAAGGCCGACCTAGTAAAGTTTATTAGGCAAGTCAAGTCTAGTATAAATAGAGATCGGGAGATCTCTATTTAATCATTCTATTCACTCACTCACACTTTGGAGAGTGGCACACTTGTGGAGGAGGAGGCTCTACTGCTAGGAGAATACTATCTCTTGTATTCTGGTTGTATCATTGCTCTATCTATCTTTGAGGAAGTTATTGAGGTTTTTCACCTTTATGGTTTTCCCCAAGTAAACTCTGTGTCTCTTGTGTGCTTTCGTTATTGTGTCCATGATTAATATGCTGTAGATATGTTGTACATGTTGTTCTCCTAGTTAAGATCCTAGATCAAATTGAAGTAAATTCTGAAAATTTAATAGTTTATCGTGCTTCTGGTCATAAGTGAGGACCAGATCACCCTCGTTAAAGATACAAGGTTCAATCGACTTATCATACTTGGATTTGATGTGTTTATTATGTGCTTCATTAGCAAGAGCGGCATCTCGGCGAGACTCATCAAGTTTTGCTAAGTGCAAGAGACGTTCTTCCTCAGCAGTAGTGTTAGGAAGAAGTTCAACCGCAAGCTGTACAGACGGGATTTCGCACTCTATCAGTAAGACAGCCTCTAGTCCATATACCAATTGGAAGGGAGTGAAGCCTATGGCAGTTTTAACTGTAGTTCGGCAGGCCCATAATGCTGAAAAAAGCATATTATGCCAGTTGGAATTTTGTGTCCCTACCATCCTTTGGATCATAGTTTTCAAGACTTTGTTAATTGCCTCAACCTGTCCATTAGATTGCGGGTAGTAGGGTGTTGAGTTTTCATGGCGAAAACCCAACCTGTCGCTCAATTCATCAACCATATGGTTTTGAAAGTGAGAACGATGATCAATAACTATGGCCTGCGGAACTCCAAACCATGCTATCAAATGATTAAACATGAAGAGTGTGGTTTTGCCATCGTATTGGTATGTAGGCATAGCCTCGGCCCACTTTGTGAAGTAATCCACAGCTACGATAATGTAACTATGCCCCCCGACTGAGGTATGCTTACAGTGCATAAAATCGATGCCCCATTTTGCAAATTGGCCAATGGCAATAACCGGATGTAGTGGGGCGGGATGAGTGCGTTTCTTCATATGGAAGTATTGGCAAGGAGGACTTTTTTGACGGCCTCAATACAATCTTTGAATATAGTAGGCCAGTAATATCCTACATGCAAAATATTCTAGGCTGTAGCCATCCCAAAGAGATGACTGCCACATGCCCCAGTGTGACAGTCATTCAAAACGCGTTCAGCCTCATCATGAGTGAGACAACGTCGAAGAATTGAATCGACACCACAATGATACAAAGTATCATTGATGATTAAATAATACTTTGCATGGTGGCGAATCTTTTGACGGTCATCGTGAGAGAGTTGAAGGTTGAAGCATTGGGTTTGAAGATATAACAGGATATCTACATACCACGGATCAGTCGTACTGATGAGAAACAATGATTCATTCGGAAATGAGTCATTGTGCTCAACTTCTGCATCAGGATAGGGAAGGTCGCAAATGAGTTCAGCAAACACCAAAGACTTCTTAGACTTGGCTTTCTCAAAAAGAAGATTGAATTCTTGCAGTATCACAATCCAGCATGAATACTTTCCCCCAAGCACTTGACATGTCAGTATGTGGTACATGGGGTTCGATTCGACGATGATAGTGGTGGTGTGGAGCAAGATGTAGTGACAGAACTTTTGGACGGCAATGACTGCCGCGAAAGAAATTTTTTCGACATGTGAATATCTAGTTGCAACGTCAGCCAGACCCTTACTTGCATAGTATATCACATGTTCCTAGGCATTTTGATCCTCCTATACCAAAACCATGGCGATAGTGGTAGCAGAAGCAGCGCGATATAAGATGTAATCTCGATAATAATTAGGCGGTTGGAGCACAGGGGCATGCATTATGGCATGTTTGATACTGTCAAAGGATTTTTGAGCTTGATTGTCCCAAATGAATGGGACATCCTTCTTGAGTAGTCTCATATAGCCCTGGGTCTTCTCCATGAAATTACAAACAAAACGTCTTAAGTAAGTCGCCTTCCCTTGGAGACTTTGAAGTTCCGTAACATCTGTCGGGGGTGGTAGGTTGATGATGGCCTCCACCTTTAAGGGATCAATGCGGATCCCATCCTTCAAAACGATAAATCCTAAGAGGCATCTGGACTCAACGCAAAAGATACACTTATGAGGATTCAGATGGATATTGTACCGTCTGCATCTGAGGAAAATGGTTGTTAAATGATCAATGTGGAAATCACGCTGCTTTGAATGAGCAGGGAGATCGTCCAAGTAGGGTTCCACAAAGTCCTTAATATCATGAAAGGCGTATGACATAGCCCGTTGAAACATGGCGCTAGCATTTTTAAGGCCAAATGGGAGCTTGCGATAAGCGAATGTACCCCATGGGTAGATGAAAGCCGTCTTATGTTGGTCGGTCGGGTTGATCTCAATTTGGTTTTAACCAGAAAATCCATCCATGAATGAGAAGATGACGCTTCCGGCACAGTTGTCAATGAAGGGGGTCGGGTAGTTGTCTTTCAGACAAGCCCAATTAAGGTCCTGATAATCAACAAAGGCATTTTGTTCATAGGAATGACATTTGAGACCCAATCTGTCAATGGGGCAGGATAAATGAAGCCAGCCTTTAAGAGCTTTTCAATTTTTGCCTTTATTGCCACAGTCTTCGGGGGTGTATCGGTCGCAACTTTTGACGTACAGGTTTGACGTCGGGATAGGTTTTTATTTCATGAGAAACAATCGCGGGGTCTATCCCAGGAATATCCTCATAGGACCAAGCAAACACGTCTCAAAATTGCTTGAATAAGGTCGTGCTAACAGCGATTTCGTCAGGGCAACACTTCTGGCCTATGTGAATGTGTTCCACTATACCTGGTTTCATGGAGATGTCTACCGGAGTGGTTGGCTCAATGTTGGCCTAGTTTCCCTCCATGTCCGTAAGACATGTAAGGATGGGGGACTGAGGGGATGGGTAGATATCTGGTGAAAAGAGGGTATGAATGTTGTTCTCTATGTATTCCAAAGGAGGAAGAAAAGATGACCTATGATGGAGATCATCCCACGGACTGTAGTCAACATTCATTACTTCCATGATGGACTCGCTTGAATGAAACTATGAAGTAAGAGATCAGGTAGAGAGGACGTCCGTTGTATAGAACAAGATGGGGAAGCTATGGTTAAAAGGTCCTCCGAAGCTGATTGGATAGCCTCATAAATGCGTTCAGGGAGTGAAGGAGGCATCATATCTCCAAGCAGGTGTGTTGTGGCTTCATCCGGTACAAGCCAGGCATCGTTCGAGTGAGATAAAATCTTAGTGGAGATCATGTTCACCATAGAAACATGATTAGGGGTGTCCGCGGCTGGAAAAATTCCCATGAGAGATGAATCTTTCAAAAGGCCAACCCCTACACTCTCATAATGTTTTGACATCTGTCCAAGGAAGGAACATGATCACTAGGATGAGTAGTGGTGTCTGGTGTACAAAAATCTAACTGGTCCATAGTAACAATTTGTCCTTGGTGGGGGAACTGTACTATGCAGAAGACTGAAGAGGCTACCACCTGCATGGTATAAAACCAATTGCGACCAAGCAAGAGATTATAATATAACGGGGCCGAGACCACTTCCATGTTAATGGTTACGGTCTTTCCACCCAACTCAACTGTAAGAGCTTGTAAGAGCCCATGAGGTTGAAAGCCACACCTGTCGAATCCTTTCAACATGGTAGGAGAATGATTCAATTCGGGGGAGCCAATGGCTCTCCAACAAGCGATGGACATGACAGAAGTGGAGGCTCCTTCGTCCAAAAGGGTATGATGGATGATCTTCCCAGCAGTGTTCGCAGAAACTTGGAATGCGAGTTGGTGTGAGAGCCTCGGCTTAAAGTTGTCAAGTCGAAACATGATGGTGTTCGAGGAATCTGTGTCAACTGCACCAATGGCTGCAAGGAGAGTTTTGCATTGATTAGAACAACTCTGCAAAACTTCCAGGGTGGACATGGCGCAAGGAGCTTGGGCCAAGTCTTCTGCAATATTGTAATTTTGTACCACTCGAGCATTAGGATTGAAAACAACTTTTCGAATCGTACTCTTGGGCGGACGCAATATCGAATATAAAGAGGGTCTCTCTATGGTGAGAGAAGTCGAAGGTACAGTGACATCAGTTAAGGATTCGAAATTTTTTTCAGTATTACTTTCGGTGGGTTCCTTCGAAGGGACCGGGTCGTAAGATCACGAGCGAGTATTTAAATGGATCGTTTCGTTATGCAACATGAGAACATGTGCGGTATTGGATGGTTCCCCCTCGGCTGGGGGGTTTGAGCAATCATCTACTGGTTTTGAGCAGGAAACGGATCATTGAGGACTGTGAGAGTCGGTTTACCCCTAAGAAACATTTGCACTTCGCCTCTATGGGGACACTCTTTGGAGAAATGGTCTTCTCCACACAGTAGACAAGGATACTTCAGTTTCCTTTTCTGCTTAGTATCGTCAGGAGTGCTCTTTGGTTCCTGCTGGGAAGAAGACTTCTTGGGTTTCCCCTTGTTCTTCTTTTTACTGTTAAACTTCTGAGATGAAGTTGATTGAACAAAATTCACCTCTTCAGTTACAGCAGGAGCGGTCGACTTGGTGGTCTTGTGGCCAGCTGGAGTCGGGTTGGATGATCCAACAGTGCTAACAGCAGGCTGGGTGTTAAGGGAACCAATGATTCCATTAGCTTGAGGTCCCTTATGTGGTTTCGTGGGATCATTAACATCCCAGGGTGCTTCAGGAAAAATATTAAACAAAGTGCCAGATTGAGTATAAACCAGATCTAACAGATGGGCACTCGCGATCGATTTTTCTTCAGTGACAGCACCTCTCATGGCGACATCTTTCACTATGGTGGGAATGAGCGATTTTGTAAACCAGTCTGCTAGGAGCTGATCTGGAATGGGAGCTTTAATGAGACGTCATCTCCTTCACCATTCGTGGATATGATCCGAAATGTGAGTGGCGTTATTCTGATGGAGCGAGGTTAAAAGCTTAGTACTAGTCTCATACCGTATAGGCAGCTGGAAATGCGTCAAAATGTTCATAGCAAGAGAGCCAAAATCAGGAAAAGAGTGCAGTGGAAACTCAATGTACCACTTGGCAGCCGAACCGGTGAGATTCCTTTGGAACAATCTAAGACAACTTGAATCATCCAATAAGGAATTAGATGAACACCATAAGTAGTATGTCATCACATGGTTCTTGGGGTCTTCACCCGGCTTGCTGTCAAACCTGGGGATATCAGATGAAAGTTTCACCAGAATTGGTGGCCAGTTAGATCCATGGTAAATAGGATCATTGGCTAAATGGGATAGGTTAGGTAAGTCCAAGGTAGCTAGAAAGGGCAGTTGTGGATTAGGCTGCGCATATTGATAGTACGGATAAAGCGTGTAAGGACCAAACTGACCATAAGGTGTACCAGGATTAAACTAACCATAGGGGGGTATGCCGCTCGGACAGTAAGGAGGTCCACCACCATAAGGTGGTCCATTCCAATAAGGCAGGGGTCTTCCTCCACCACCGGAAGGGGGCAGAGGTCCACCACCACCAATAGGAGGAGGTGGGGGTTCATAACCGTAATAAGGTGGCCCACCACCACCTCGGCCTGGAGGGGGTGGTGGACCACTTCCACCGCCAAATGGGTGGGGGCCCCCACCACCTCTGCTGCCAAAAGGATGAGGGTTTCCACCACCACCGCCACCACCATAGTAATGAGGTCCTCCACCGCCTCCGCCTGGAGGGGGTGGTGTACCACCGCTGCCACCCAAAGGGAAATGTCCTCCTCCACCATGATAAGGTGGTCCACCGCTGCCTCCGCCTGGGGGAGGTGGCGGACCATTCCTGCCACCGGCAGAGGGGTGAGGGGGGTTATAGGTAAAATGAGGTGGGCCTCCACCAATGTTAGGTGGGGACCCGCCGCCTCCAACAATAGGTGGGGGAGGACTAATCGGGGGTGGTGGTACTTAAGGGATAGTCGGTTGGGGTCCGTGTTGCAACACAGGTTGTTTCCCCCATAGAGTGTATGGATTCCCGAGATAATGTATCCCATATGGTGCGTTTCCGGGATTAGTTTGTCCCGGCACAGGGTTAATGGAACCTAGATATGCTTGACTCCATGAGGATTGGGTTACATTGGACAGCCCTCCAACATGAGACAATCCCGTGGTGGATGGTCTAGTGGGTTGGGACGGTCCAACAGAAGGCCCGTTGGGGTTTTCGCCGCCTACGCTCTGGTTAGGAAATGGGGGTTTCCCCCCAGCCACAATAGGTTGACCACTATTCAAAGGTTGAACCAACGTAGGTTGTTGACTAGCTACCATGGTAATAACATTACCAATAAGATAATCTGTTGGAATGGAATACCCTCCCCTCGAATTTTGAGGTGGGGGAGGAACTGGTAAAGTAACGGCGGTAGTGACAGGTGCGTTGGACTGTTGTCCTTCCATCGATTGGTTCACTTGAGGTGCAGGATTGGACTCTTGCGAAGCTTGACCAATCTTTTTAGTGGTCTCGTGGTGGGGTGGTTTAGGTGATCCAAAAGACATCGGATGAATTGGGGTGTTTCCATCGTCAAGTATTAGTTGGAAGTGACGATTATGGAACTCTTCAAAGTGTCGTTCGAGACTTTGTCTTTGAAGCTCATCACCTTTAACATGTAACTATTCCAAACGTTCATGGATGGGGCCAAAAATCTCGGCAGGGTCAGGCTTATAGTAAGGCCCAGTGAACTCTGGAGTAGTCCAGTTAGGTGGGGATGAGATGGCAAAATGAGCCACTTGATGGTCTGTAGAAGACGTCCAATAAGCTGCTGAAGGACCAACAGTTGCTATAAGGTCATCCTGGGGTTGGTTTATCCATTCCAATGATCCAGGTTCTCCCAGGATGATGGGGGAAAGGTTATGTGGAGTGGGGGTTTGTGCTTCTTCATCCTGTGGGGGATGAGAGGCAGGTGAATTTGGTGGAAACAAATGTCCGCCAATATTCAAAGTGGGGTTCCCTACTTCAATAAATACGACCGCGTTATGCTGATCCATTCGTACCCTCGAAATAACCTCCGGATTAAGGGGATATTCGGGTGGTAAGTTCAATATCCTACGGGACCTTCTCCAGGGAAAATCTGCCAGAGGATCAGGAAAATAAGCCAAAAAGGGCTGAAACAGTGTTTCTACTAAAGGTATGCTAAAATAAAAGTAGTCCAGAAAAACCTACTCAAACTAAGGCAATAAGCAAACTTATGTGACAAAGTGGATTCAAAAGTCTGGAACCTCATGGGATTATCAAGGCATCGCAAACCACGATATACTACAGGGTCCAACAATATGACGCGATAAGGAGGATTGGGACCATACCCTTGCCTGCATACCCGATTACCTGGACAGTACGTGCGTTCTAATCTCCCCGAGTGTTGTCCTCGGTGTATTGCTTTCCAATACGGCCAAATGTTTAACTCGGTTGGTTTCAGGAATCCTAATGGTGTCTCCCGATATACGCAAGGTACGTGAGAGCTCAAATCCGCAGTGGTGTTGTCTAATGCACATTCGTTGGCATGAGACTTTCTGATATACGTGTCGAGTACGTGATACACCCTTCGATATACGCCAAGTACGGATTATGGTACTTGGTGGGTACATGAAGGAGCTCGATATACCAATGTGCGTGGAAGACTACAATACCCCCAGACTACAGTGCTGGAAAATAACAACAGCTGCCACGCTTAACGACACCGGAACACGTCTCTAACTTACACACAAGTTGCTAAAAAATTTACCTAGTTCTACCGTTAATTTTATCTTGGACAGTTAGGTGAATGCATGAGGTGAGTACATAATCAGAAGCATAATGCAAGCCCTAGCTTCATGCACGAAAATATTATTTTCTTTCGATGAATTCTACCTATGGTAAGGAGAAAGCTTTTTCCAAAGGTATGCCAAAACAAACTCAATGCAACACAATCTCAATTCAAACAAATTTGACAATGAAACTATTATTTTCCTTTTCAACGAAACACAAAAGCACAACACTACGAAACCAAATCAAAACAACTTTTTCTTTTATTTTTCCTTTTCAAAGTAAAAATGACCCTAAGTGATGAAAAGAGAGGATTCTGAAATGAAATATGCAAGCTTTTCAATTTCAATTTCAATGATTCTAAAAGCAACAAAAGTTAAAAATGCATCTATCTTTCTTTAGCATGGAATTAATTTTGCAAAAATCGAAGTGTACTTTGAGCCTTTCAAGAAAATGAGCGATTCATAATTCAAGAAAAACACAATAGATCATACATTCATTCAACTTTTCCAAAATATAAACAAGAATTTTCCAATGCACAACGATCTTTCTTCAATAATTCTTTGAGAAACAATGGGAAAGAAGCACTTTTAATCTTTTCAATGGATGCATCAAAGGATAGACTCGATAACAACTTTGCTTTCAGATCTAAATGACTGAAAATAAAACACTACTCGCAGCACTCATAGACTCAGAAAACTCAAGAAAAGAGAAGCACTCAACCAAGCTAAAAGACATACTTAACTCAAAATCAAGCAGTAGCAAGCAAACAAAGCAAGCAAAGCTCAAAACCAAAGTAGATGAGGTTTGGAAGTTGATCCACTATAGTGATCAGATCAACGATGGAAGGAAGGAAATGCAAGAGTGAACGGATGAAGGTGGAGGAGACAAAGGTATCCACCACTACCGATCTCAAGCTTGTCCAAAACAGAACCCAAAATCAATCCAAATGAAACCAAACTCTCAACACACAAATCATAAATGGGGTCTCTGGCTAGATCTTGCAGTGCAAAGGGAGTTCACACATCAGACCAAGGCTCAAACTATCAGATGAGAGGATGGATGCCTATATGCCAACTTTTGGCAGATCGGCGCACTCTGGCTTCACACACAGTGCAACGTCGTAGTTTTCCTTCACAGGAGGTGCGACAATGTTGCAATGTACCAATGCAAAGGTTGTGACGGGTAAGCAACAGACAAAGGATAGAGACTCAGAAAAACACAGTGTCGCTCTGTTTTCACTGCCCAGGTGCGACAGGCGAGTTCTGGATTCAAAAATGAATCATATCTCTCAATAATAAACCATGACAGACTTGGAACTGAGTTGTATGGACTCAAAGGAAGAATATCAAGATCTTCAATGTGAAGATCTGAAAGTGAATGGGAAAAATGATAAACAGGCTCGTGTTAAGTAATCTACTGAAAATGGCTTCCATATTTAATGACTACTAAACAAAACAAATAGTATTCTCCAGTATGGTCACCAGATTTGTTAGTGGACAATCCACTCGGGTGGACATGAGTAGGATCTCCCTAGCTCAATGCGAGTCTAGAACAAATAGAACAGACTACAAACATGTTTCCTAGATCTACTTAAGGATCAAGTACTAGATGTCTTACCTCTTTGATTTGCTATCCTTTCTCTCAAATGTTGCTCCACGTCCCACGGTCGTCAGATCCAAGCTGCATGACCTGTTAAGACACGGAAAAGAGAAACGAGTAAAGAGAATCTATACAATAAGAGATCTATGTAAACAGTTAAGCAAGTAAACAACACAACATCATTACACATAAGAACGATATTGGTGGAAAGCATTTGTATTACTGTAAATAGAGGAGTACATGATACAGATATAGGACTACAACCAAAGACTTAACATAGCAACCCTTCTCCGACTGTATCAATTGCCATATCCTTCCAAGGAAGCATGGGTTCTTCAAGAGGTGAGTGAAGGTGTCTTAAGAGAGATTTCCCAGCATGTAAGCACTATAGGCTTCCTCCCAAGATAGATTTCACCAGCATGTAGATACCATATCCTTCCTCCCTTTGGTATGGGAGTGAGCCTCACTTATATAGGACTAAATGGATAGGGTATGGATAGTATAGGTTGAGGAAGGGTAGGAGAGAGATAGGGGATCTTCCCAAAGAGTTAGGGGTCAAGTACCAGCTCTCCTAGAGGTCAGGGATAAGCCCCCAAACAAGCAAGTTTCGAGAAGGGTCTCGAATAAGCTATTTTTTCCCATTAACAGACCTCGTCACACCCTGTAGTGGAGCAGACTGCAATGTCACATGTTGCTAGTGTGAAACCTACGACGACCCTTCAGAACCTGGCACAAATGAGTGCAAACCCTCCCAGTATGATTATTAGTCCAAGTATTTTCAGTGGTGTATACACTAAATCTAATGATGAGTATATTTTGGGTGTAACATGGATTGAAAGTCAGTTATCAATATGTGCCAATCTGTTGTGCCTCTACGAAGTTATGCTTTTGTAGACCGATTCTTTGGTATTTGATACAATGTGTGTACAAACATGTGAACCCATTCTTTCTTAGGCGTGTGTATCCAAGCTTTCAAGCAAATTTCTATATGATCTATGGGATCAGTCTGTCCATTGTATTTTGCTTGTACTATCTCAATATGCTCTGCAAATATGATTTCCATCATGCGCTTACATTCTTCCCATGTGTTCAGTTTCTCTTTATGCGCAACCCACCATCTAGCAAGTGTAGATCACAACGCTATATCTATAGCGGCTAACTTATGTTCTCCTGGAACTGATACTAGATATTCATGAAGAAATGCATGGATATTTCCTAAACCATCATAAGTAGGAATTGGACTTACCTCTATTCCAATCCAACGTAGTGACTTTGTTATATTTGCACATCATCTTGCTGATACTTCATGCATTCAGCTCTGCTAGTTCCCCATTCCTGCCTCTGATTCTGAAATGCAAGAACTGTCGCATCTCTAGCTCAATGTTCCACCATCCATCGGATTAGTGTAATCTGCCTAATTCACTGTCATTTTGTAGATATTATCAAGTTCTTTAGCTCTGCATTCTTCTCATACTTGTTCAATATATCTAGGTCCTTGTGAAGGATCCAAGGGTGCAATGAGCTTGATATCTGGTCCTGCAAATATCATTTGTTTTTTCTTTAAATTGATGATTGTGAGGTTGTCAATTTCCCAGTCAATACCCAATAATGCAGGATAAGGATTGTTTTCATCTATGATCTCGATAACCTCGAAGTATTCTTTACTTCATACTCCATCAATGTCTACAAGAACACTTGATAATCTCCCAAAAAGTATAACCTTTTGTTGATTAGATAACCTCAACTGTATAGGCGACCAAGATAAATTTGGATTTCCCATTTGTTCCCATGTTTGTTTTGTCAGGACATTCACCTCTGAGCCTAGGTCAAGAATGACTTGGTTCATTTCAAAATCTCTGATCTGCACATTTAGTCTCATTTCTCTTCCTATCCTTCTATGGTTCTTGATATGATGAACTTCTCTATGTGCATCATTCATTGTATTACATTTTCCCAATAGGTTCTATAATTCCCCTAAGGATTTTCCATACCTTATAAACTTTATGCAGCTCTGTAAGAACTGCGTTATAGGACTTAGTTGTTCGGGAGAGGTTTGTGATCCATCATACGAGATCGGCATATCCAGTATCGGTGTCTGATCACTTTGCAATTGTTTCCTTGTGGTCGAAGGTTCCACGTCTTGAAAGATTTTTCTTGATTCCATGAATGCCTTTTTCTCTTGGTCAGGACTAAATGCAGGCATTTTTTTAGATGCTTTTCTTACCCAAGGCCCATCAGTAGGATTTGGTCTATTTAAGTGATCTTCGAAAGTCGAAGTTTCGTTTGTCCTGCCATCTCCTATCACGGCTCCAGTTTGCATCACAACATTAATGTTGCGATCTTCATTTCTTTTCTTAGCTATGATCATCTGTATATTCTGGTTCTGTCCTTTTGGTATTTTCTCTTGCATTTTGCATTGCAAAATGGGACATGCTTCAATGGCATGGTCAAATGACTTACAGTATTTACAAGTAGTGCATGAGTTCTGACAGTATCTTGCTAATTGTCCTAGTTCATCACAGTTGTTGGTTAGATTAATTGTCTAATTAAATAAACAGCTGAAACTACCAAAACATAAATTGTCAACCCGAGGAAGTCTTTTATTTCAAAGCTATCATGCAGTATCTATGCAAGCATAATTTCTACCTCACACTGTTATCTATTGGTATGAAATCAAAACTCATTATAAACTAGATCACACCTTCCTAAAAAGAAATCAAATCTCAAACCTATTCATAAATCCACACTATAAATCTAATCACACTTCAAACAAAACCAACTCTTATGAAGCAAGATCTAAATGCATAAATCTGAAAGAAGTGCTATGTTGGCCAACAATCTATCAAAAGAAATTAACATGAATATCAACAACTATAAAAAAAATCAATGAAAGAAAGCATGAACTAAATGATAAACAAATCTACACAACTAAAATCAACACTATCAGCATTTGCTCAAGGAAGAGGGCCCTTCCTGCACTGAGCAAAGCTAGATCTCCATAATGAAAGTATACAACTCTAGAATTAAGAAATTGCCAGCATGTATTATCATAATGAAAATATTACAACAAAGTTTGGATCAAATCCTACAGCATAACATTACTTGCTCTCCTCCTCCTAATACATCAGAATGATTACATATTTATACATAAAATTCTCTCAGGAGAATGAGAAACCGAATCCCCAACTTGTGATATGTTTCAACCAATTGCTAATTTGTAAAACCAGTCGCAATAGTAAATATGAGAATTACACGTTTAGAGAACCAGATGTACATATCAAACCGTGGCTTTGTTTGGTGATTTCTGTGTTGGGTGTGTGAGCTATCTCAAAGAAAACACCTAATATTTAATTATCGACCAGGGTTGGTATTCTTAGAGTTGTGGAAAAATATATGTGTTAAATTTTCAGAATTTACTTCAATCTGATCTAGGATCTTAACTGAGAGAACAACATGTATAGCAAATCTACAGCATATCAATCATGGACACAATAATGCAAGCACACAAGAGACACAGAGTTTACTTGGGGAAAACCATAAAGGTGAAAAACCCCAATAACTTCCTCAGAGATAGATAGAGCAATGATACAACCAGAATACAAGAGATAGTCTTCTCCTAGCAGCAGAGCCTCCTCCTCCACAAGTGCGCCACTCTCCTGAGTGTGTGAGAGAGAATAGAATGTGTAAAATGAGAGAGACACACTCTCTATTTATACACTAACTTGACGTGACCTTTACTCAACTAGGTCGGCCTCAAATTAACCACTTAACATAATGCTGACTGGGCCGACCCCCACTAGGGTGGTCTAATAACCCTTCGACCCACATGGATGACCCCCAATAGGGTGGTATACTAACCCTTTGACCCACATGACTTATATAGGGCCGACCCCAACAAGGTGGTCTAATAACCCATCAAGTATAAGTTACGACACTTACAATATAAATGACGACACTTCCGTATAGAGGAATAATAACATCTCTATAGGAATACAATGTACATATATGTGAAATACATTCCGAAGTTACATATACATCAACAATATGCTGAGATAGAATGGTACCTAAGATTTCAGCTTGTCAGACCTTAGAAATATTAAATAAAGAAAAGATCGAAAGATCTTTCAAAATGAAAAACCGAGTCAAACTTCAGAAAAACAACAAAGGAACAAATTAAACTTAGTTAAGCAAACAGATCAGAATAGTATCACGTCATACTACTCTACTCTATGACTAAATAATGGAAAAGATGAAAACAAATGCTGATAAAAAAGAAAACTACTTTTATAAAGATGAAAACTACTTAATCAATTCTTTAGAGTCTAATCTGGGAATTAAAAACAACTATGAAACGATTCAATTTGACAATATATTACATAAGCATAAAACCATGTTAATTCAAAGCAAAACTATGAACTATTTAATGAATTTAACAACTATTCGAGACTACACTAAAGCATCTAATTCTAATTCCATTCTCCTTGATGTTGCATGTCAAAAGTAATAGGAACTAGAGTGAATGTATCGTAATGACTTTCAAATGTAATAGCAAAACAAAATGGGAGTAAATCTAATCTAATTTCTACAAAGAGATGTAAACTACAAAGAGACCAATTACAATTAACTTTAAACATTATGACTTATCTTCTATCCATAAGCAAAATAATATGAAACTAATGAAAATATAGAAGCAAGTAGAAAACTTGATAAAAATATTTATTTCTGAATTCAATTTGGAAGCAAGTAGAAAACTTGATAAAGATATTTATTTCTGAACCAAATTCTAATTCATGAACATCTTCATTATCTATGTGAATGGAAAAATTGATCCTATACTTAATTAAAGAAACTATTGGAACTAGAATACTTGGAGAATGAAATTATTAATTATAACCTGAAATAAACTTTAAGAACATGGAATAAATTACACTAAGAATGAGGTTGATAGATTCTAAAACAATAATATATTGACAAATTAACTATGAAAGACATAATTCAGAAAAACAGTTAAAACAAAGCTAAGGAAAATGAGATGAAAATTAAGAACGATAGACAAACTTAATTAAAACTTTAGGAGTTATGAAGCAAATTCCTAATTACGATTAAAAATACTAATTAGAAGCAAGAAAGATCACAATTCAAAAACCCAAGAAATCGAATTCAAAATAAAAATAAAAACAATGCAGAAAGTATGAAAGTCTGAATGATGATCCGGATGACTGTTCAAATGACAGTCCGGATGGAAGAAAAACAAATTAAACTAAGGAAAGAGGCATTTTTTATGATCTTAACGTCAGCTGGTGAATCCAGATGAACCTACAGTGCAAAGAAGTCAGTGAGAAGATTGTTGAGAAGCTAAGATAATAAGAAGCAATCTATTCTAATCATTATTTAAGAGATCAACTATTCCTATTATATGTTAAAGCAAGACTGAGGTGACAGAGAGAATTAACCTACAGCTACATAACAAAAGCTAATGGAACTAATTCTAATTATAATAGAACTTGAAACAAATTCTAACTAAACTCTATCTAATCATGAAAAACTGAAAGAAAACTATAAACACTATGCTTGGTCGACCATTTATCAATTCTAGAAACACATACTAAGTTAGCAGCACAATATAAATAATAGAGAAGTAAAGAAATGACATATACAGGAAAACATAACTAATTATACAAACTGGAAAATAAACTAGCTATTTGCAAAAAAGAAAATACAAAAAAACATAAACAAAACCTCTAGACGATGAGGGGCCCTTCCCAGCAATCAGAGTTGGAAACTAAATCAACTTAATCACCAATGGCAGAGCATCAACGAACTAAAACTTCCATTAACTGAGAAAAGTATACAATGCTTGTAGCTCAAAGGACAAACAGTTTTAAAAATCTAGAGACTCAGACTCTAGATTAAGACTTGTCTCAGTCACAAAGATGTCTATTTATACAATTTTCAATGGGGAGAACAAGTCAACCCTTTAGTGGTCAACTGCTCTAATAATAGGCAGTCTTTAAGACTGTAAAAATGACTTCCTGGTGATGTGACAATGTAGAGGTCTCCTGCCTGCTTTCACAATGTTGATCCTACAAAACTCGAGCAGCTACATGTTCATTTCCTTCAACCATGGGAAGAAGCATGTGCTAGCAAGTCAAGCATGGAAGGATGGAGTTGTTGGAGCGTCGACGTGGATAGAGTGTGTTCTGGCGGACTAAGCGTAGGCAGAGTGGACCCCTCTAGAACATCGGCATGAGTAGGTGTGCGTGATATCAGGCTGAGCGAACAGGAAAGTCAGAACTCTGGAGTGTTGACGTGGGGAGACCGTGTGCTGTCGAGCTTAGGAGGCAAGGAGGCGAATATTCTAGAACAGGAGCTCACTAACCATATCCACTACGTCGCTAATAGGACCCATGAGTCCATTCTATCATTAATGGACAGGAATATGCCAACCGATGATTCCGTGGATCGAACGCAGGGCTGAATGACGGGCTGGACACGGATGAACATTGGCAACGTAAGCATGTGTTCTGAATGGAGGGTCGTTTGAAGACTGCAGCCTATAGAGCAAAAACTAAATGCCACGCATGTCTGGAAATGTCACTTTAAACATTAATAAATCATAATATGGCAAGATTTGACCAAAATTCATATGATAATTGAATATATGCATACCTGGTCTATTTGATGGTCTGAATGGCGAAAAGAATAACTCATTATATCAAAAATGATGAAAATGACGCCACTCGGAGTAGATTTGATGATAAAAAATAGTGACAAAATGGACACCAACATTCCCCCAAACTGGAGATATGCCAGGTCCCACTGAGAAAAATAGAAAAGTTCAGGAAGAAGGCTGAGCTGCGGTAGCAGCTACCTTCGACTTGGAAGAGGAAGTGGTTTTAACTTTAAGCTTTTGGAGATTCCTAAATTGGTCCTTCAAGGTGTCATACTTCATCCGGAGAGTAGTATGGGACACTTCTCTAGAATTGACCAAGCATTCAATACTTCTTACCTGTGTGTGCAGTTCCTTGTTTTCTTCTTGAAGCTCAGAGATTGCTTCCACATAATTTTGATTCTGGTCTGTCAACCATTCTATTACTTGGGTCAATATATCCACTTCCTGCTGATTCAAAATGGGTTGTTCTATGCAATGTTCCAGGTCCTTTTGAGGACTCAACTTTCTTGAAGATGTTTCAAGATCAACTATATGTTCTTCAAGAACTCTGTCTTTGGTGTGTGCAGAAGAAATTTCAACGGCAGAGGCATCACACAATCGAGCAGATACATTGGCTAACGTAAGGAGAGGTGTTTCAAGGATATGGTCATCTGACTGGTTTTCTGAATGTGATGGTTGAACGACGGTTGGAATGACAGACTGGTTACGACATGTTCTTGTGGATTTAGTGGGTACTGAAAAGAGTGGAGGTTCGGAAGTAGGATCACCAAGGGTAAGCTCAGGAGAAGGCAATGGATGGACAAGGTGTACATCACCTAAGGGATTCTCATCAAACTGCACACGCTTGGTGTCTTGTTCTGTTTGTGTAGAGGCTTGGGTAGGCTCACTAATACTGGCTTCGAAACGATGGTGTTTTCGAGAAGCAGAGGATTTGGCAATAGGATTCTCGATCAAATGAGGTTTTAGTATTTCAAAGACAAAACGATCCCAGGTTTTCCCTCTTTTTTCCAACTGGTGAATAATCAAGATTTTAACAAGACAATGATGGTACAAGCTACCAGAAGGATTAACAGCATTCTTCCTAACCTGGCTTGACATCTTCTCCAAACTTTTCAAGAAATAAAATGGAAAATTTAGGGTCTAATTGTTAAAAAAATGTGCTAGCAATCTAAAATGGTAGACTTTAAAAACAGTAAACTTACCCTCACAAGTGATCAGATGGATGATGATAGTCAAGGGATCTAATTATTCCGGCTTAACCCACTCCTGGTGGAATCCTTTTGTTCCAGCAACATGTTGATATTCGGCCTTCAAAGAAAACTCATGAGCCTTCCGTGGAAGGAAGAGATGTTTATGCCAATGATCTCCTTCTCTAGGAAGCTTCATGGATAATGCTATAAATTCTTCTGTCACAGAGAAAGTGAGATGGCCAACTTTGGTTTGCTTTCCATCAAATCCTTTAGCGAACAACAGATAAATTTCATCATCATAGCCTTGGAAAAGGCAGAGAAACAACCCCCATCCGGCTCGAAGGAATACCTCACGGCATTCTTTGAACTTGGGGATGCAAAGTAAGTCCTGGTAACTTCCAGGTTCATGACGGATTGGCATTGTTGATAGAGAATGGAGGATGCAAATAGATACAGTGCAAGAAATTGCAGAGGACGCAGCTCAACAGAAAAGATGGACAACGAACAGAATGGAGTGAAATTCATGTAGCCATTAGTTTAAACTAGAGTCCATTTGAATGGTTGAAAGATAGTAAACGAGGTGCATTATTGAGAGATCACACTTGTCATTCAAATATCTTGAATCGAGTGCTAACATAGAAATGCATGAGTCATAGAATACGTGTGGCTATGATATTTTCAACCATGTCAAAAACTGAGCTTTGGACAGGTTGAATATAATTCTCGAAATGAAATTTTAAACGTAGATTATACATGGGAGATCATGATAACTCAATTAATATGATGACAGATCATCCGATAGGATAATTAAAACCATATGGTGGTCATGCAATGATTTGAAATAATGCATAATCCATTCGTTTAATGAAGACGAGATAAATAGAGGAATGAGACCATGTGCGAACTTGACATTTGATTAGCCAATTAGATTTTTAAAATTTTCAAATTTGAACACCTTGGCATGTTTAATAAATCCATTATAAGATATGGTTTCATTCGGCATTTCATTCAGATCGTTAGATATTTTCCTCGTTCGTCACCTCATTCGGATCGACATTCGACCCGTCATTCAACCCTTCATACATAATTTTGTCTGTACAAGATTTGTTTGTTGATGCTGACTAAAACTAATTTTGCAAAGTATTTATCAGGCTGTAAGTACACAAAAGATTATGAGAATTTTTCTTTTCTGGATCCTTTACTTGCGTTCCTCTTTATTTTTCATTTATTAGGACAATCCTCCTTTCTCTATTTTGCATTATTCCTAAAAAACAGCTATCATTTTGTTAGAGATAAATAAACTTGTTCATGCATATGCAGAAGGTAAAATAGTTATGATCCTCCCCCAAACCAAAAATATGGCGTGTCCTCAAGCCGTCAAAGAAAAATTAACATTCGAAATATTTTCAATACATGGTTCAGGCAATTTCTTCTAAAAATGCTGTGATAATTTTTGCAGGAAAATGAAATATTAACTATTAAATGTAGATGATTCAAATATGTGCATTCATAAAAAAGAAAAAAGGAGTGCTTAAGAAGACCATATGAAGAATGATAGTGTTGTTAGGATAGTCCTATACTCCATCCTAGTCCTAGCAGCATTTTCATTATTTTCATTTTCAGTCATGCATGCACTTTTAGGGTTTGCATGCATCCCAGTCATCAATCCCAGCACCTAGCCCTCAGTTAGCTAGCCCCTGGAGCTTCTTTCCACTGATTTTCAACCCTCCTAGAGCTTAGTGCGCCCTCCTTTCACCTACTACATGAGAAAGGAACCCTTCCTTAGCTACCATTTAGTTATCTTCAGTTCTCTCCTTGATTTTAGGCTTGACTGACTCTCAACTGATTGTATCACTCCGATGGACCTCCAGTGAGACTTGACTGCCCATTCTGACTCGAGTTAGCTCCTCATGCGCCCTCCACTGAGCCTCCTTCATTCAGTTAGTGTCTCCATGTTCCAGTTACAATCAGTTACACCTACCACACTCAGTTAGACTCAGTTTGACTGACGGTTGACAGTTACTTGTGCGTTGATGACTGCACCAATGATGAGATAGACTACTAGTTGTGCTCCGATGACACTCCAGTGATATTTTGATCACTCCATGAAGGATAATTTGAATTTTCACCTTAGGCATTTGAATCCTCATGCATTGTACTATTTATTTGTCCATATTCTGATTAATTAATTAGTGTGTGTGAAGTATTTCTGCTTCTATCCAAGTTCTACTGTATTATTATTCTGTTGCTCATTATACTGCATTGACCACTCTTCTTCTATTTTTCTACTTAATCATAATTATTCTCTTGTGAGGTATACATCATCTCTTAGATTTGCTGTGAGGATTTTCACATGGTATCAGAGCATGTTGAGATTATTGTTTATGTCCATTCCTGAGAGTTTTTCGCAGGTTATTATCAAGATTTCGAGTGCAACAGTTGCAGCAGTTTTTGCATTTTTGCAGCAGTAGCAGTTGTAGATATTCTCTATTGTTTTTGCAGGTCTTCTACAGCTTCAATGTATTCAAAAGAAATCCCTCCTCTTTCTTCATTCAACTATGATGAATGGAATCAAAAAATGATAGCATATTTGAAGAGTCGTGATCTCTTTGATTGTTATTTTGAAAGAGAGTTCGAATCCTCTAAAGAGAAGATTGACTGGTTGAATAAAGGTGACCAAGCCTTTGGAAGGATGATGCTTTCTATGCCTGATTACATAATGTACCAAATCATTGATGATGTTGAAACTCCAAAAGAGCTATGGGACCATCTGGATGAAAGATTCGGCAAACAAAATGAAGGATTTGGTCCAAACCCCTTCAAGAGCAAGCAAAGTGATGCATTCTCCCTCCTTGATGATCTCATTGATCATGAACCAGTATCAAACACATCTCATATTGAAGTTGTCCACAAAGAAGAAGAACTTGCAGATTCTACACTCATGCTCCAAATTTCTTCTCTTTCTGTGCCAACTCACACTCTAGATATTGCAGAAGATCCTAAATCCTCTCTTACACCAGAGACTGTTGGTCTGCATCATGATCTATTGAATGTTTCGGAGGTCAAATCAGCTATTGGAGGTAATGCATTCACTCTCCTCAAACAATCACCTCTTATTTACTACTATATGATCATTATTCCATGCTTTCAGAAGGTTATTGAAGAATATGGCCATTTCCATTCGCTTGGGATAATTTCTCATGCACATCATGTGTTGGAGAAAACTCACTATGGCTTGGGAGACCACTACAGACAGCTGACTACCAGAAATTAACTCAATTCTTAGAATTATGCTATTATAAACGACAATGCTAAGATAATGGAGAATGTAACCAACCTCGATCCAAACGTTTGATGTAGATCCTCGTTGTAGCTTTCAATCCGTGCACTTGAATCTGGAAATTAGTCTTGACAGCTAATATACAACAAGTACATATAATATATAAACGACATTAACATCATCAATAGAAATGGTCCATGATATTATAAGTAAATGCAACCCAATGTAGAATAAACAACATTCACAACATTAATGGATGAGAATATGAGTATTTCTATTAATAAATAAGAAGAAGTACAATGTGATACGACCTCTTGCTGGCAACCAATCTTAACCAAGATCTGGATCAATCCACTTGTGCCTCCACCACTTCAATCCTCCATGAATGGCAAACTCAAACTATGGTATGAGTTTGGAAGGTGAACATAAAGGGTTCACAACTACAAGGATCAATGAGTGTAGACTCAAGATAGGGCAAAAATCCACTAGAGTTCTCTTGCTCTTCTTTCTCCTCTTGTCCATAAGCCATATGTGCTCAATATATAGTCCTCCCAAAGGTAGGTGAAAGGACACATCGAGGCGTTACTTGGGCAGATGGAGGGTTAAAGGTCACCCAATAACCGCTTTTTGGGAGTAAAAAGTAATTAACTAGTGATTTTTACCATTTTACATGCTACCTACGGGCTATAGTGATGCAACTTGCAGGTACTCTTGCTATAGTGGTGCAACAAACGAGTAAGAAGAAAAATGAGGAAATAGTATGTCTGAAGGATATAAAGTGGATCTAAGTCAGTGAAATGGATCCTACAGGCCAAAGAATGCTGATACTCAAAAGGTGGAAAATTACGTTGTAACACATCATGGTTTTGATCTCACCCCTGCTGGTTCAAAGGAGATCTCAAGAAACCATTGCCATTCGCTTGGGATAACTTCTCATGCATTTACTGGTTTTGATCTCACCTCTTATGGTTCAAAGGAGATCTCAAGAAACCATGATTCAAGTCTTGGATCTAATTTGGATTCTAAGCAATCACTACTTGGGATAGTTTCTCATGCATATGATAGTTTTGATCTCACCCATGCTTGTTCAAAGGAGATCTCAAGAAACTATTATTCAAGTCTTAAATCTGATTTGGATTTCAAGCAATCATATGATGGTTCCTTTTGGCATGATCTCACCCATGATGGTTTGAAGGAGACGACAAAATACTATCTGCACATTCATGTTTTTGATCCTACCTCAGCTGATTCGAATCATAGGTTCAAGGATCATCCTCATACTTTTGGATTTGTTCTTGTCACATTCGATCTGAAGAGAAAGTACAAGCACATGCCTTTTGAGCATGATCCACTTCTTCCCAAGAAGAATATACCTCCAGACATATGACCAAGCATCACACTTGTTTGAGTTTGGAGCATTTGCTTTTGTGTGTGCCTTACAGTCTATTTTGAGGGGTGGTATTTTTCCCGTGAGGTTTTCCCCATTTCCTCGGTTTATTGACTGTTATTATTCATTGTAATGGGTGACCTTTGGTCTTAGTTACCAGGTCCCAGGATGGATTAAGGCAGGGTGTTAGGATATTCCTATACTCCATCCTAGTCCTAGCAGCATTTTCATTATTTGCATTTTCAGTCATCCATGCACTTTTAGGGTTTGCATGCATCCTAGTCATCAATCCCAGCACCTAGCCCTCAGTTAGCTAGCCCCCGGAGCTTCTTTCCACTGATTTTCAACCCTCCTAGAGCTTAGTGCACCCTCCTTTCACCTACTGCATGAGAAAGGTTCCCTTCCTTACCTAACATTCAGTTATCTTCAGTTCTTTCCTTGATTTTAGGCTTGACTGACTCTCAACTGACTGTATCACTCCGATGGACCTCTAATGAGACTTGACTACCCATTCTAACTCCAGTTAGATCCTCATGCACCCTCCACTGAGCCTCCTTCATTCAATTAGTGTCTCCATGTGCCAGTTACAATCAGTTACACCTACCACACTCAGTTAGACTCAGTTTGACTGACGGTTGACAGTTACTTGTGCATTGATGACTGCACCGATGATGAGATAGACTACTAGTTGTGCTCCAATGACACTCCAGTGATATTTTGATCACTCCATGAAGGCTAATTCGAATTTCCACCTTAGGCATTCAAATCCTCATGCATTGTACTATTTATTTGTCCATATTGTGATTAATTAATTAGTGTGTGTGAAGTATTTCTACTTCTATCTGAGTTCTACTGTATTATTATTATGTTGCTCATTATACTGCATTGACCACTCTTCTTCTATTTTCCTGCTTAATCATAATTATTCTCTTGTGAGGTATACATCATCTCTTAGATCTGCTGTGAGGATTTTCACAAGTGTAAGAGATGCGAAAAATGTCATAGGAAAAATAGTCATCCATGATTCATTGTAAAGATTTCTTGTCATCCAAAGAATATAGATAAGGTTCACCGCAGAGTTTGTGAGATTAACTATAGTTATGGGTCCCATTTCTAGGATAATCATATCCTAGGTATTGTTTGAATTAGATGACAGGGTCCAAGTCCAACTTACAGCCATTCTCTAATCACAGTATAAATAATTGGCCTAAACATGTGTTTGTATACTCAGGTTTTTTATGAGCCATATGAATAGCAATGCATTAACCAAACCTCTTTTACCCGATATTGCCCCATTGCCAGCAGGCCTGTTTAGTACCCCGGCGGGTTTATCTTGATACCATGCAAGCATAGCCCTGCTGGCAACAAGCCTGTTCAGTACGCCGATGGGTTTACTTGCATTTACTAAGCTTCCTTGTTTAAGATTTTACTTAGCATGGACCCACTACCAGCGAGCCTGTTTAGTACCCTGGCAGGTTTGCTTTGTATAATGATATTTTTTTAGTAAGGAAGTTGGTTGGCACTAGAGTATGCTAATCCTGTTAAACACATAATTCAAATTTTTAGCACAAACCTTATGAGTAACTTTATTTATAATGGCCCAAATTATAGATCATGTCAAAAGATAATAACCTAAAGTTGTTCATTCTTCTCTCAGTCTATCTTCTTTATAAAAGGTCAGTAATGTTCCCCACAAAATAGAAAATATCACTCACTTTTTTGGATACCTTTTAAAAGTGCTTAAGAGTCAAGTTTTGCTAATGAGTCTAGGATGAGCTAGTAGTCCATAGGCGTAAGATAGACCTTTTTGAAGATCGTAGTAATTAAAGTGGATCTTAAGCAACTGTTCTAATGATAGATCAGAAATGTACATGTCTGAATCAAATATCATATACATAATCATAAAATAAAAGTGGCCAAAAAATGATATAAAAAATGCTTTAGTTTCATTATAAATTTTCAATTTTCAACAATAATCGAAAGAGAAGGAGAAATATAAGTATTTTTAGAGCACTTCCCTTTTCAGATAATATTGCATGAACTGATCATAAAGATAGGGTTCTTGTAATTAAGCTGCAAAACCACTTGTTAGATGATTCACATTTATTCAAACAAAAACATATGTACAAAAAAAGTTATAAAATGTTTTTAGGAGAAAGGGGAAAAGAGTCTTCCTGTTTTAATTGACAAAATTTTATAAACTGATCATAATAAATTTCCTATAAAAATGCAATCAATTGTTAGAAATGACTCTTTATTATTGAAAATCAAAAACATATTTACATATATACAAAAGAAGATAACCTAAAATAATTAAAGGACCAAGAGGAGGAGGAATGACTTCCTCTTCTACCAACTCCATTTCCTCCTGTTGTAAGGCATTCTGCACAAAATCATGTTTAGATATTGGTTGATGATAAAGTCTAAGTCTATGTCTGTTTACAACAAAAGAAATTTGTGAATCATCAATTGTCTTAATTTTAACGGATCCATTATCAAAGGTTGTACCAATTTCATATGGACCCATCCAACGAGTAGTTAATTTACCTTTAAATTTTTTGTATCTTGAATCAAAAAGTAATGCATAGTCCCCAGTTTTGAATTGTTTTTGTTTAATATATCTATCATGCCACTTCTTGCGTTGGTTTTGTATTAATATTGTGCGTTGAATAGCATCTTGCCTAATCTCGTCTAATTCATTTAGTTGTAGGATTTGTTGTCTTTTTGCTTCTTCTAGATTTATCCCTAATTGTGCAGCCATACGAAAGGTTTTGACTTGAAATTAAATAGGTAGAAGAACTTTTTTACCATAAACAAGTTCATAATGTGTGTGACTAGTGGTGTTCCTCCAAGTTAATCTATAATCCCACAAGGCTTCCGGAAGCCTATCTGCCCAGTTTTTGTGGTGTAACTGGATAGTCTTAGTCAGGATGGCTTCTAATACTTTTTTAGTGGATTCTACCTGACCATTGGCTTGCGGGTGATATGGTGAATATTTACAATGTCTAATACCATATTTTTCAGTAAGCTCTTTCATTAATTTGGAGGTAAACTAAGATCCTTGATCGGTTACAATTTCCCTAGGTACACTGAATCAAGTAAATATTTCTTCATATATAAATTCTACCATAGATTTCTCTGTGGATCGAAAAAAAGCTTTAGCTTCTACCCACTTGGTGACATAATATGTACAGACGAGGATGTACTTCTTCTTGCGAGACATAGGGGAAATTGGCCCAATGAAATCTAGAGCCCATTTTTCAAATGGTTCAATAATAACTTGGGGTTGCAAAGGCATCTCATCGGATGGTGTAGGTATTATTTGGAAACTGTCACACCCCTTGACATACTTGACAGCATCTTTGAAAATGCTTGGACAATAATATCCAGAGTGCAACACTTTGTATGATGTTCTCTTATCATAAAAATTCCCACCACAAGGTCCACCATGACATGCATGAAGGATCTATGCCATCTCATCCTCTTGTACACATCGTCTAATAATAAGATCAGGACCAGTACGAAAGAGATCATTATCCACCCAAGAATAATTGGAACTTTGAACTATGATCCTACGTTTCTCAGGTGGGGAGAGATGGTTAGGTAGCTTTCTAGTTGCTAAGTAATTGGCTATGTTTGCAAACCAAGGGGTTCGAACAGACACAACGAACAAATGTTCATATGGGAAGCTATCATTGACAAGGATGGCATTATCGTCAATTTGAATTCGAGAGAGAAATTCAGCTACTACATTCTCTCGACCGGGATGATAAACAATAGTAATATTAAACTCTTGTAACAAAAGAAGCCACCGAGTCACCCTGCCATTGGTGATAGGTTTATTCATCACAAATATGATGGTGGAGTGATTGGTATGTATGAAAATTTCATATCTTATGATACAATGACGAAATTTATTGATGGAATAAACTACTGCTAGAAACTCTTTTTCAGTAATAGTGTATTTCGATTCTGCATGAGTCAAATGTTTACTAGTGAAATAGATGGCATGTGATATTTGTCCCTCTTTTTGACCTAAAATTGTCCCTATAGCTATGTTGGAAGCATCAGTGGATATATGGAAGGGGAGGGACCAATTTGGTCCCCTAAGTACTGTTGCCACTGATAGCTTTGCCTTCAGAGTTTTGAAGGCTTGTTGACAAGGTTCAGTCCATTGAAATTATGTGTCCTTCATGAGTAGTTTGAACATAGGTGCAGATATCTTAGTGAAATTTTCAATAAAACGTCTATAATAGCCTGCATGGCCAAGAAAATGTCTTACTTCCTTCAGATTTTTTGGAGGAGGAAGATTAACAATTATTTCTATCTTGGCGGGATCCACCTTGATACCTTGAAGAGAGACATGATGTCCCAGAACTATGCCCTCAGTTAGAAACATCTTACAATTTTCATGACTAAGAGCTAGGTTCATTTCTTAGCACCAAATAAGAATTGTTTCGAGTTTATCAAGGGATTCTTGGTAGGTATTTCCATAAACTGTAAAATCATCCATATAAACTTCTACACAGTCATGTATAAAGTCAGCAAAGATTCCTAATACTGCATGCTGGAAAGTAACAGGTGCATTGCAAAGGCCAAAACGTAATACTCAATAGGCATATGTTCCCCAAGAATAGGTAAAGGTTGTCTTATCTTGATCTTCAGGTGCTATTAAGATTTGATTGTATCCACTATACCCAGCAAGGAAATAAAAGTATTGCTTCCCTGATAAAGTATCTAACACCTAGTCAATGAAAGGAAAGGGAAAGTAATCCTTAAGAGTGGCCTTGTTTAATTCTCGAAAGTTGACACAGATACACCATTTCCCTGTTACTTTCTTTGGAACTAAGACCAGAGGAGATACCCATTTACTGTTAGAAATTGGATAGATGAATCCAGCATCAAGGGTTTTTTGCAATTCATCTTTTACTATATCCTTTAGGGCTGGATTCATTCTTCTCTGGGGTTTCCTGACATGAGGTATGTTTGAGTCTGTGTAAATGTGGTGAATACAGGTATATGGGTGTATACATTTCATATCGATGTATTCCCATGCAAATGCTCCAGTTTGACTCTTGAGAAATTTTAGTAATTGCTTTTGCTGACTCTCATCTAAACCTGCATTTATATGTAGAAACTTTTCGGGACTAACCTCACATGGTATGGTATAGGATCCTAGATGTTCTTCGATTGCAAATACACAGGGTGTACTTGTAAATGTTGAGAAGCTCATGTTTTCTTGGATTTCATCTCCAAATATCTGGTCAAGTTGGGAATAAGACTAAGGAAAGTCTATACATGTTGTGGCAGAGATAAATTGATTCAACACATTCCCGGTATTTTTCTCTTGAAGTGCCCAGGAGAAATCACTAACAAGGGAGAGTTCTTCCAAGTTCTCATCCCCGAAAGGACAATCTAACTAGAATAGGTTTTCAGCTACTGGCTGAGCTGGTGGGTATAATGCAATTTTTCTTGTAGATAACCCATTAGAGATAATCATCTCTCCATCCCTACATCCTATAAATGCATTGGTAGTAACCAGCCAAGGTATTCCCAAAATAATGGGGTGACCTTTGGAAGGGTCTTTTGATTCAATGACCATGAACTCCACAGGGTATTCCCATGAAGATACTAATACAGTGATGTCATCTAAGATACCAGCAGGCTGCACCATTGTGAGATTTGCTAACTCTAGCATTGTTGGGGTAGGGCGGAGGAATTGTCCTAAATTAAGAGTTTCTAAAAATGTGGTAGTCATCAGATTAATAGTGGCTCCTATATCAATAAGTGTGTTTCCTATGGCGGTGTTATTGATGATAACAGTCACCACAGGGTTTCCTAGGTTTGAATACTTTGGTATTCTAGGTTGGTTTGCTATGCAATCTGATATTTCTCCTATTACATGAATCGTCGGAGGGTATTTTTGTTTTCTACCTAGTCTCCTAATACAGAGTTCATTTATTACCTTACTATAGATTGGGATATCCTTAATGGCTTGTAACAAAGGGATCTTAATACAAATATTTTTCAATTCATTAATGATATCATATTCTGGATAAGTTACATGTTTTTATATTACTAGATGCTCCAGATATGGGGGTGATTTTTCTCCTATAATTACTTCCTTATGTGGATGGTTGTGTGTTGAATATTTAGGAATAACCACATCTTCAAGAATGGCATGATTCAAAAATTCACTAGGTATGTCTTCTTCATTCTCTTCTTGGATAATGACTGATGACTTGGGATGATCTTGCAGAACTCTTCCAGACCACCGATGAATCTCATTTATAGGTGCGGTCGAAATGGCATATGATGGAAGAGGTAACAACCCAATGCTATTAAGATCTTGGGTTGGTTTGTTGTTAGGATTTGGTATCGGTTGTGCAGATAATATTGTGGGTCTTGGAGGATTCATATTCTGGAAATGGTGAGGTTGATTCAGGATAGTGGGTAATGAAGGAGGTACAAATCCAGGAAAAAGTTACTGAATATTAGGTGGGTAAGGATAGTTAGGAATAGGAGGAGGTGTTTGAGCATAAGCTTGTCCTCTCCATCCATGTGGCCATTGCTGTTGTTGGCCATTTTGAGGAGGGTACTACGGAGGCCTACTCTGCCAACCTAAAGTATTCCATTGTTGAGGAGTTTGATAAGGATAGTAATAGGGTGGAATTTGTGATGAATCGTGATACGGTGGTTGATCTCTAGGTTTCCAAGGCCTCCTAGATGTCTCATCAAAGTTTCCACTCTTGTATACCGCTTGCAACCTAGGCAATGATGGAAAATTATCAGTTGGATGTTCTTCTATACAAAGGTGACAAACTGAAACATTATTAAATGGAAATTCTCATTGAGGATGTTTAGTTCTACACCTGGGACAGAAAATACTCATTGTTGCACACTCTTCATCTTGCCTCTTTTTAGCTTGTAGTGCATCTAGTTGAGAACCCATAGCTCCTAGGATATCTGTTTTAAAATTTTCTAATAGGTTTCCCAACTCTACCCTTGTAACTCCAGCAGGATCGGATATATTTTATTTTTGGTTCCTAGCATAAGATTCTCGAAAGTGTCTTCCAGTTTTCCCTCTGCTCCTAGAGTAATTCCTACATAGTTCACAAATCTGTGCAAAAGGATGATGATAAATATCTCCTGTTGCCATGAGATTAAGGTTCTCTAAGAATTCTTATGAGATTCCCTTGAGGAAGAGTGTTCTTACTGCATCTTCCCGAAGATCACTATATTTGGATTTGTGTAACACATAGTTGAATCTTTTGAGATAGTCTTCTAGGCTCTCATCTTCAAGTTGTTGAATTTTAAAGATATCATTGCGAGAGTCCTTAGGTCTACAGTAATCATGATATTTCTGTATAAATGCATTATTCATGTCTTCCCAAGTTCTAATACTAGATTCTCCTAATCCCATAAACTATCGAAGAGCAGAAACTTTTAATGCGACAGGAAAGAGTTTTATTTTTTGGCCATCTTGTAGGTAGTTAGAACTCCTACAAAAAATTTCAAACTTGAATAAGAATGTGTCTGGATCCTCACTATTCTTCCCATAAAAGGTTGGTAGTGAGGAGGGAGGGATGTTTTTCATAGTAATATCTTGTGCAGTGTCTAAGATAGGGAACCCAAAGGTTCCTTCAGTTCTAACTTCTCATTCTTCTTCATCTTGTCGGACACGATCCTCATTTTCATCTTCCATGAAGATTTGATTGCCAAAGAGAGAACACTTAGGTGGATCCTTTCTTAGTGAGTATGGGATATCCCAAAATTCTGTTTCAGAAAGAGTATTCTTCTTTTTAGGAGGAGAATTACCAGCTACGTGGGTATCCAGTTTTGAAGGTCCCACTATTGTTGTCTCAACCTGAGAGATAACTATGTTAACAGAATTCTTATAAAAAAGCATTTATTTGTGCAGGATTAACAAAATCTACTAAGTTTAGACCACCTACTATTGAAAAAGTAGTGTCTTGGGTTTTGGGACTAATGGAGGGTTGAGAGGTTCTGAAGTTTTATCTTTTGAGTTTCCTCTTGCCTTAGTTCAGTCTCTATATGAGCTTGAGGTTCCTCTAATGGAATTTATTTATGAACAGACTGTTTTGATGTCCCTATGGTTTCCCCTAATTGGTTTCCAGAAAGTATTTCCTTTTCTTTCCAAGTAGGACTATCCCCTTTAGGTGTTTTCCGATACCTTTCTGTTGAGTTAGTAGTTGGCGTGGCACTCCCCCGTATAGGTTAGTAGGAATTTTAGTATTAATAAATCTACCTTGCGAGTCTCTAGACCTCTTCATGAAAAACAAACTATAACTCAAATAAATGCTAACTACATCACTACTAGTGCTAGGTTTTGCGGATGCCTGTTATAACAGATGCACAGGTTCTTACCTCTCGTCTTACCTCTCACCCGCCACCAGCCTATTTCTAAATTTCAAAAGAAGAGAATTCAAATCTATCCCTAATTTTGTAAGAGAAAGTTTTATCTATTTACAACTAAAGTCTATCTACCTATCTACAACTGAATTCTACCTATCTACAACTCCCTGACAACGACACCAAAATGTTTGGTGTGTGAGCTATGTCACCTACCCAACTTTCTGAACATTATTATTTTATTGCAAAATACTTTATGTTAAATTTAATTATAAAGTTTTGTAATTATGATCAGTTTTGATCATGGATGAATGTAATTACTGAATATTATTATTTAAATAAATTAATTACGAGACAAACACCCAAGAGGACTATTGAATGAGTGTTCACTGACCCACTAGGAGGAATGAAAGCTATTGGAAAGTATGGGACACATGGCAGCAGTTGCATCACACCACTAACTATTGGTTATGGGACAACTACCCCTAAAAATAGGGCATTATCCCCCAAGTGGAGGGAGTGAGCAGGCAACTCATTTAATGACCCAGTAACATCTAAAAGACCTAGGCAGCCTATAAAGGCAAATTCAAATTGGGCAGACAGCCCTTAATCAATATTTCTGCAGAATATTTTCCTCTTGTGAATCAGGTGATTACAAGAGAGATTCGAATAGGGAGGTTAGTGGTGACTGTAATCTTGAGTCTGCATTATTGCTGAGAGGAACCAGAAATGCTGGTGCAAGTCTATTGGATTGCTATCTATTGAAGATTCAGAAGTGAATTGCTACAGCAAGAAAAAGTCATCATTCCTGAGTTTCTTCCTCCTGTTGGTTCAGTGAACAGGCTCGGGGGTCCTAAGACAGTACTTGACTGTTTTCGAGAATTGGTTGGCTGGAACAATTTTCTTGGGTTGTTTGTTGCCCTACAGATTTTCTCAGGTTCTACAGAATTTCTAACTTATTCTCAGTAAATAATTCTGTTATGTTTAGCTAGTAATTTGTGTTTTCCTGCTTTTGAAAAAGAATCTAATTCTAAAAATGTTTCAAGACTGAACGCTTAAGTTTAATGTTAAAGTTGAATTGATAAACCAATATCCCTATTTTTCCACATGTTGTTTTGAAGCATCGTACTCTAGTAGAGATTATGCAAATTAAAATAGATTAGAGGATAGGAAAATGCCAATGATTCGAATAGATAGAACAGTGTTTGAGTTTGTTTTCATCATGCTGCTCTATACTAAACAGTACTAGAATTGATTGATAAAATTTAGAAGATCATAATTACTGTAGTGTTTCATAGAATATAAACACTATTATTTTTCTCTCTCTATATATATATAGGTTATTTAGTTTTCTGCATTATAGTTAAATATAACAGAATGTTATGTATGAGTATATATTATACATGTTTATCAGATTTTTATGAAAAACAAACAATGTATCATTCATGTATAGATGCATCACATTATTCTTATCATTCTTATGCATAAAAGAAATAGATTTAATATAAACATACTATTGCTGATAATTAATTGTTTTCAATAGTTAATCAAACTAACACAACTTAGGGTTTGACCCTTTTTGTTTCCGTTACAATCGAATTCTTTACCATTTAGAACAGCATACATTTTATAATTCCTATCTTCGACAGAGTATTTAAACTGTAGCTAAAACAATTACATTATGAATTGCTTTATCATTCAAAACAAACTCAACCCACATAGATTACAGATCGAAATCCAAATCATTTGAAAGACTCATAACTTTAAACATTCCTACTGGACTTAAGTTTCAGTCTTGTTCTTTCATCTTCAACAAAAAGAAAACTATTTCAAAATTCCTTTGACAGAGCTTATCTAAGCCGAGGTTTCACACAACCTAAGCATAGAAACGAAAACTACAGCAGTTCATCCGTAACTTAGAAATATTTCTACATAGTTATCATCATCGACGAAATCCTCAAACCCTAGTCTAGTTCAAAGAAACATGACTTTAACCAATGGTATCAAGTTGAACATTACAGACTTCTACACAAAATATTTAGCATAATAATTCATTTCCGAGAAGAGAAATATCAATTACACAGTGAACGAGCCATGGCTCTGAATTAAAAATTAACCATTGAAATCGTGGATTCTCAGAACGAGATTTACAACATGCTTTTGCAAACAATTTTATACAAGGTTTAAAACCATGATCCAACAGTTTGAAAGAACCCCAAATTTCTAGAAGCATCAACGAGTCACAGCTCCAGTCGACATTACCAAAACTTAAAGTCTAGAAACCAAGAACACTCAAATGAATGAGAATCATATCACTGTTTATCAAACGAGCTTTGAAAGTTTTCTTCAACTATCAACAACGACAGAACAACAGCAAATCATGGCAGGACCCGTTACATATTGCTTGAAACAAGCTCAATCACAGTCGACGAGTACTATGAGGGTTTATAGAAGACCCAAAGCTTACCAGAGAGGAAGCACGTTGTTACCTCACCAAAACCCCACTCAAACGTTCTTTAAGAACTTGCAACTAACAAACAATAAGGCCGGAGTTAGTTATCTGTTACATTGTAAACCGAAAAATTGAAATGCAGATAGCCTTTGCTTAGAGAAAAGATTACCTTCATATTCTTGACGTGAACGATTCCACGAACGACACCAGAATCTTACAATAAACTCTATAATTTCCTTTGCTAACATAACAAATTTTAATGTCATCATAGTATTAGTGACGATATGCAAAGGTTTCATTATAATACTTGCACTATATTGTTATCGTTTTCGACATAATACAATGTGGTGACAATTTTCAAACTATTCATATAGTTTAGTTATAAGTCTAATGTTTGCATTTTATTGCAATGAGTTTCGTTATATATATATATAATGTTGATAAATAACCAAGAATCGATATAGTCACACCACTATATTCATAAGACTTGAATATATCACGTTATAGGATGTTAGTTAAATAGTTCAAGTCTTATTTTGCAACATAGTTAACCTATGGGTTGTATTTGTTTATTATCCAATTACTACAAATGTCTAGTCTTTGGGAAAGACAACATTTGCTTACATAAGACCTAAATAAATATAGTGGTAAATTTGAATTGTGAACCATAAAATTTATATAGTTAATCAATAGTGTTGTATAAAATTCGCAAGTATTTATATGCTATCATATATAGTTTGGTAATTTGGAACAATAAGTTTCTCCAATTTCCTTTCCACTTTATTCATGCGATACAATGGTACTGTACCATCTTGGTACTACCAGTTAAATGGTGACAACAAGACAGCTAGTACAATGACGACGACAGAACTAGTTAGTACAAGGACGATGACAGAACCAGCTAGTACAATGACGACTACAGTGACAATGCTGCTAATTAGATGCTTATTCAAATAGCTAACTTGGGTTGATTTTACTAAGATACAAGACGAACCATGGAAAGCAGAAGTGTAAGCATGTGAATTGTACCTGTATGCTTTTATAAATGCAACAGTCTCTAATTATTCTATTTTTATTTTCAAATGACGAATTTGAACTCACACGAACTGGAATTTATTGCAATAATGAAACCTCTTACCTGTCGTCTGCACATAGAACAAATCCAATGTTTTAGCGTTACAGCTAAGTAAGCTTCAGGGTCCCTCATAGGACTCCCTTGGTCAGCAAAGAAACAAACTGTCAGTATCATCTCAAAATAAAAAGTATCATATCACATTTCTAACCTGTCATTCTTTTATTACATTAATTATGCTTATCATTGCAGAAGAAAAAGGTGTCGCATCATAATTATGATTCATTAGTTCATTTAATTATCATAATCAGATTTATTATGAATATGTTAAGTTGCCACTGTCACATTGTTTATAATAGAATTTTATTGTGATTAGGACAAACATTTGTTTATTTAATGTTGTTACAATCAACAATTATTATTTTTCGCAATTATAAATTATCGTAAATTAAGCTATTATTTCTATTAACAAATTTTTTAAATTTTTATGAAAATACGGGATGTTACATGTGGTATCAGAGCACAGATTCAAACTCTAGTCCTGAATGAGGTCCAAAACACGCAATAGAAAAATTTTATATACAACAGAAAATTCTTTTTGCAGCAGAAAATTACACTAACTTGAAAATTTTATTATTATGTTATCAAAAATTATTTTCAGTTACAGGTATGGAGAACTCAGCTGAACATTTAAGTGACAGATTTCAGCCAAATAGTCACATTTCGGGCAGCACTTTGTAGTGGAAGGTCACGGGGAATTAAATAACAGTTCAATGGAACTGTTACATGCCTTTCAAGAATTAAAGGCAGAAATTAAATCTATGAAACAAGATAATGAAAGGATTTTGCAAGCACGAGAACAATTAAATCAAGTATTGTTTGAACACAGCCAAACAGAGGAACAAGAGAGAAACAATGAAGATATTTCCAAAGTTGAGGACATGCCTCACACTGATAAAAATCATAACATAAAAATTAGCGAAGTAAAAGACATCCCAACTTCATCAGGAGATGTTATTGAAGTACACAAAAGGAAGCATAACTATACCAGTGAAAGCAGTGAAGGAGACTCCAAACCAAGAAGGAAAAATCATAAGGAATATGAGCATATTTCTGGAGAATCCAAGAAGATAAGATCTCCAACTTTCAATGGAGAAACTGAGAAAGGTGAGACAACTGAAGCTTGGCTGTCAGGGATGAAGAAATACTTCCAGATCTACAACTATTCAGAGTTCTTAAAGGCAAAGATGGTTATATATGACTTGACCGGAAAAGCAGATATTTGGTGGCAAGACATCAAAAGGGTAAAGGGCTTCAAAGATAAAGATGTAACCTGGAGTGATTTCAAACGATATTTCAAAAAGAAGTATCTATCTGAGCAGTACTATGAAGAAAAATCTAAAGAATTCTACGATTTGAAGTTGGGAGGTATGAATATGAAGGAAATGAACAGTAAGTTTCTGAACTTACTGAGATATGTACCATACCTCATAGAAGAGAAACCAAAAATTCAAAGGTACTTAAGTTGTTTACCTTTCAGCATTAAAGACAGAATTGAGTACGACAGTCCTAAAACATTGGAGGAGGCTATGAGAAAGGCAGTTTTATGTTATGATACCAATCGGAAAAGAGAAGGAATGTCAAACTGGAAAAATCATAAGCCCAACAATTTTGAGCAGAAAAAGAAAATTTTCAAATTCAGTGGAAATTCCAGATTTTAAAGGAAATTTTCTCAGAACCGGAATTATCAAGGGAACAATTCCAGAAATAATTCACAGTAGAATTCTACAGCACCCAGAAATGCACCTAATACTGCCAAGACCAGTGAGCCAAAGACACATATTAAATGTTTTGAATGTCAAGGCCCCCATTACGCATGAGAATGTCCCTTAAGGAAGCGGAAGGCAAACAACATCAACTCTATACAAACCGAACCTACTGTTGGAGACGTAGCAAGGGAGATGCCAAGAATTAATGAAGCACTTGACAACATGCAAGCAGATCATCAAATCTCTATGGTAGAGATTGAAGGTATGATACATGACCATCCTGTTACTATTTTAATTGACCCAGATGCTAGTTTAAGTTATATATCACTAAATGTTGTGGAAAGTCTTAAACTGAAAACTGAAAAGTTTAGTAAATCTTGGCTAGTTAGACTAGCAACTGGAACAAAGAGGAAAGTATCAGATTTTATAGAAAATTGTGTGTTGTCCATGAATCATTTACAAACACGAATCAAGTTGAATATTCTACCTTTAGGTTCTTATGATATTATCGTTGGGATGGACTGGTTAGAAGCCCATCATGTCATCCTGGACTATTATGGAAAACGTTTTACATGCTTAAATGATGAAGGAAAAACTGTAGAAATAAAAGGCATTCCAAGGAAGGTAACCCTTAGACAAATTTCAGCCATGCAAGTTAAGAGGGAAATTAGGAAGGGATGCCAAATGTTTGCAGTAAACGTGGTAAATGATGAGATTATGGATAAAGAGGACAAACTGAAATTATGTTCGGATATCCATCATCTATTTCGGGATACATATCTATTTCAGGATCATCTATTTCGGGATACATATCTACTTCAGGATCTTGCATGATCTATTTCAGGATATGCAGTCCAGTCACCAGTTTGATGCCTCCAGCACCTTATCCACCTTCTTCTAGCACCCGGGAGCCACTTTCCACAGATTTTTAGCCCTCCTTAGCTGAAAGGCGCCCTCTTCTCACCTACTGACAGAGAAGGGCGCACTTGTTCACCTACCACTGCAGATTCACTCCAGTTACATTCAGTTAGCTCCGATTCTGATTGATTTCACTCCGATTTCACTCCTGACTGACTGTTTCACCTCCGATTGACCTCCAGTTCGATTAGGTGACTTGCTCTGACTCCAGTTAGCCTCCCATGCGCCCCCACTGAGCCTCCAGATCCTATATCAGTGCTACACACTTCAGTTACATTTATTATGATCAGTTAGACTCAGCTTGACACCTGGATGACTGTTTGTTGTGATTGATGAGCAACACCGATGATTGATGAGGACTCCTAGATAGAGTCAAGCTACTCCATTCAGTGATTGGAATGACCTCCTTAGGCAATTCGAATTGCTCTGTTCATTGTAACAGTTTGTATTGTAATTCATTCACCCTTTCTGGGATAGAGAGCACTGCTGCATGTTTTGCACAGTTTTGCACCATATCTTCTATGTTCATCTGTTGTGACTGATTTATTTGTTCATTAGATCTGCTGTGACTAACTTTACATGGTATCAGAGCCATTGCAGGGACAAGATCTCTTTTCTACAGGTGTTTATACAAGAAGATTTGACTGAATTGCTAAAAATTGCAAAAAGTTTGGCATGAGATATCTCAAGGGCATTCGCTCCTGTGCATGCAAAGCTTGAAAAATTTTCCAATACCACTCCAGAAGCTTGAGTTACCACATAATTCTTGGATCTGATACATTGGACCTATTCAACATTGCTTGAAATCCAATCCCAGGTGTGATGCAACTCTCAAAGGGTGGATTGTTCGACCTTATTGTGATTGTTCTTATGTGATTTGCAGGTTAATTATCTCCTCCAAGTGCACTCGCTACATTCTGCATGCAAGCTTCTCTACAGCATCTCCATTCGCTATAGTCTGCATGCAAGCTTCTTCTTCATCATTTGACTCGCTCCTAGCAATGGAATACTCTTCTTCAAAGCCTATCCTCACCCCATTCAATTATTTTGATTGGAAAGATGATATGGAGATCATATTACGTTCAAAAGGATACTACCGAGTCACTCTTGGTCTTGAATTGGAGCCAAACAATGTAGCAGAAAGAACCAAACACTACAATAAGCTTGATGAAGCTTACGGTCTTCTTTGTCTCTCCATCTCCAAAGATCTTCACTTCCATCTCAGCGGATTGAAGACTCCAAAGGCCATATGGGAGCAACTTGAGACACTATTCGGCAAGCAGGATGAGCTTAGGGCTTTTCAATTAGAGAATGAATTGATTGGCCTTAATCCTGAAAATTTCGAGACCATCAATGAATTCTTCACAAAATTCAAGAACTTGAACTTGCAATTGAAGAACAGTGGTGTTATCAAAGAGGATAAACAGTTGATCCTCTCCATTCTAAGCAAGCTTGGGAAAGATTATTCGGTATTTGTCTCCACTTTCAATTCCGGTCGGCTAACTACCCCGAATTGGAAGATGCCTACCTTGAATGCCTTCATTGAGTCCGTTACGAAAGAGCATGACAAGTTGATTCAAATGGGGTCCATAAGCTCCAAAGATTCAGCCCTATTTGTTCAAGGACCCAAGATCTCGAATGGTAAAGGAAAGCTAAAGAAGGAGAAGCCCAAATTCGAGCCTCACAAGCAAAAAGACAAAGGCAAGCAAACGGATGCACCATCCAGTTCGAAATCCAAGCAAAAGGGCAAAGAAGGTAACCAAAAATCTAAATGTACTTATTGTAACCGTGGCTTTCATCCCGAAAGTTCATGTATGAAGAAGACTATAGATCAAATGGCCCTCCTTTTGGAAAAGAACAACATAACCCTTCCTGACGGTGCAAGGAAGAAGGATCGGAATGACGATCATGAAAGAGGACAAGCACTCATGGCAACGGTTTCGAAACCCACTCTCTTGATAGATTCGGGTGCATCAAATCATATGGCTGCAAATATTGATTCTTTTTCCTCATTCGATCCAAACAGCTCCATCCCCATCCATTTGGGAGATGACTCAAAAATTTCTTCAAAGGGCAAAGGTACGATTCATGTAGATCATGGATGCTTTCAGAATGTTCTCTATGTGCCTTCCTTAGCTTCGAATCTCCTTTCTGTGTATCAAATGACACATACTGGTGATCCAAAGAAAGTCACATTCAGCCCTAATACAGTTGAAATTTCTGATATCAAAAGTGGAAGACTAGTTGCGGTTGGAAAGGCAAACCACACTGCTAAATGTTATGAGTTTTCGCACTTTATTCCGCTTGCAAAGCCCACTGCTCTTCGCACACATGGTAATGAGGTTAGTAGGCTTTGGCATGAAATATTTGGACATCTAAATTATAAGTATTTGCTGCTGCTATCAAATAAATCCATGGTTGATGGGCTTCCACAACTCCGTTCCTCGAAGGGAATATGTACCGGTTGCATTATTGGGAAGCACCCCGAGCACAGATTCGACCGCGGCAAGGCTAGCAGAGCCTCTACTATTTTGGGATTGATCCATTCTGATATCAGCGGTCCGCTGCCCCATATGTCATTAAATGGTTCAAGGTATGTTTTGACATTTATTGATGATTATTCTCGCTTTACATGGGTATTCTTTCTCAAAAACAAGTCAGAAGTGCTTGGAAAATTCAAGGATTTTAAGGCTTCTGTTGAGACCACCACTGAGAGCAAGATCAAAGCTCTTAGATCTGATAATGGTGGGGAATATATCAAGTCCGAGTTGCTGCAACTTTGTGCCCAAAGCGGAATCAAGATCCAACATACAGTTCCCTACACACCCCAGCAGAACGGTGTAGCGGAAAGGAAAAACCGGTCACTGAAAGAGATGGCTACATGCATGATTGAATCTAAAGGTTTGGCTACAAATCTTTGGGCTGAAGCAATCAATGTTGCTGCATATATACAGAACCGATTTCCACATTCATCCGTGAAAGGTATGACTCCTTTCGAAGCATTCTTTGGTCACAAACCGGATGTGTCAAATTTGAGAGTTTTTGGCTCTACTGCATGGGCTAGAATTCCTTCTGAGAAGAGACGAGCTTTGGATCCACAAAGTATTGAGTGCATATTGATAGGATATGGGGAAGAATCAAAAGCATATAAACTCATGGATATCAGATCTAAAAAGATATTCATAGAGCGCAGTGTGCAGTTTGAAGAACCGCTTCAAGAATTGCAACTAGTTGAGGAGAAAACTGCCGATTCACCGCCTTCACCAGAAGAAGATTCGAGCAGCGATAATGAAGGTATGAGTTCTGATATTTCTGATATTGTAGCAGCATATGATGATCATGACATATCAGGTTCGGAATCTGACCATTCAGATCCCCCTCAGTTACCAAAGTGGGCCCAAAATACTCTACAATCTGCTGGTTCGAATCTTGGAAATCCTGCTGATCCGAGACGAACAAGATGAGACTTTCAAAGGGCAGGTATGGCTCTTTCTATTGCTGATCCATTTCTTCCTGAGATTTGTTATTTGATGGCTGGTTCAGATCCCCAATCATATTATTCAGCCCATCGAGATCCGAGATGGAAAGATGCCATGGATGAAAAGTACAGTTCTCTTCAAAAGAACAATACATGGGAGCTAGTTTCTCTTCCACCTGGAAGAAAATTAGTGAAGTGTAAATGGGTCTACCGTACTAAAGTTTATGCTGATGGCACTATCAGCAAATATAAAGCAAGGTTGGTGGCAAAAGGTTTTTCCCAAGTCCAAGGAGTGGACTACACAGAGACCTTTGCACCGGTTGCAAAGATGGATTCCATCCGCCTTGTTTTAGCTATTGCCGCATCCAAGCACTGGGAGGTGCATCACATGGATGTGAAGAGTGCATTTTTACATGGAGACCTTGCTGAAGAGGTCTATATGCAGCAGCCAGAGGGTTATACATCAGATCCATCATTGGTTTGTAGATTGAAGAAGTCTTTGTACGGGTTAAAACAGGCCCCAAGAGCTTGGTACGCAAAGATGGACTCCTTCCTTCTTTCTCAGAATTTCCAAAGATGCAAATCTGATCCGAATGTCTATCTTCAGCGAGTTAAAGGTAATTTGTTGGTTATTGTACTTTATGTTGATGATCTTCTTATTACTGGTAGCACACTTACTTCAATAAACAAGCTAAAAACTGCCTTAAATCTAGCTTTTGACATGAGCGATTTGGGCTTGCTGAGTCACTTTTTGGGCTTGGAGATAGCTCAAAATTTCGATGGGATCACTATATCTCAGCAAAAATATGCTTCCGACCTGTTATTGAAGTTTAATATGGCTGAATGTAAGGCAGCCCCGTTCCCATTCCTCTCAGGAATCAGTCTTGAGGAGGGAGATTCCACACCGCTTGCAGATTGCAGTATGTATCGACAGTTGATTGGTTCACTACTTTATTTGACACATTCACGGCCTGATATCTCATATGCCGTGAGTGCCGTGTCAAGATATATGCAGCAGCCACATGAGCTTCATTGGCGAGCAGCCAAGCGGATCTTGCAGTATGTGCAAGGTACGAGACAGTTTGGCATACATTATGCTGCAGATTCTGAGCTAGATTTCATTGGTTTTACTGATTCAGATTGGGCAGGTGATAGCATTGATCGGAAGTCCACTTCCGGTTATGTTTTCATGATTGGACATGGTGCTATTTGCTGGTCCAGCAAAAATCAAGCAGCCATTGCACTTTCTTCAGCAGAGGCAGAGTATCGAGGGGCAGTCAATGCCTGCATTCAGGCAGTTTGGTTGCAGGGTATTCTTTCCGAGTTTGGTTTTGGTGGCACTACTTCGACTGTCCTATTTTGTGACAATCAAAGTGCTATCAAGATCTCCACAGATCCAGTTCAGCGGCAGAGGACCAAGCACATTGAGATTCATATGCATTACATTCGACAGTTGGTGCATGACCGCACCATCATTCTGCAATATTGCCCTACTGATGAGCAAATTGTAGACATCTTCACCAAGAGCTTCACTGAGAAGAAGTTCTCTTACCTCCGTTCACTGTTGGGGGTGAGTTCCATCATGGTGGAGACAGATTGATTCATTATTATGCTTTAGACTTGAGGGGGGGCTTTCTTCCCACTGGGTTTTCCCTCTTTCCTCACTTAGTTTATTTTTCAGCATTTTTTGGATTATTGTATTGGGGTGACCTTTGGTCTTAGTTACCAGGGCCCCACATTATTTTAGTTGGCACATCATAGTCTAGCTTGAGGGGGGGTGTTTGGATATCCATCATCTATTTCGGGATACATATCTATTTCAGGATCATCTATTTCGGGATACATATCTACTTCAGGATCTTGCATGATCTATTTCAGGATATGCAGTCCAGTCACCAGTTTGATGCCTCCAGCACCTTATCCACCTTCTTCTAGCACCCGGGAGCCACTTTCCACAGAGTTTTAGCCCTCCTTAGCTGAAAGGCGCCCTCTTCTCACCTACTGACAGAGAAGGGCGCACTTGTTCACCTACCACTGCAGATTCACTCCAGTTACATTCAGTTAGCTCCGATTCTGATTGATTTCACTCCGATTTCACTCCTGACTGACTGTTTCACCTCCGATTGACCTCCAGTTCGATTAGGTGACTTGCTCTGACTCCAGTTAGCCTCCCATGCGCCCCCACTGAGCCTCCAGATCCTATATCAGTGCTACACACTTCAGTTACATTTATTATGATCAGTTAGACTCAGCTTGACACCTGGATGACTGTTTGTTGTGATTGATGAGCAACACCGATGATTGATGAGGACTCCTAGATAGAGTCAAGCTACTCCATTCAGTGATTGGAATGACCTCCTTAGGCAATTCGAATTGCTCTGTTCATTGTAACAGTTTGTATTGTAATTCATTCACCCTTTCTGGGATAGAGAGCACTGCTGCATGTTTTGCACAGTTTTGCACCATATCTTCTATGTTCATCTGTTGTGACTGATTTATTTGTTCATTAGATCTGCTGTGACTAACTTTACAAATTAGAGGACATACCTGTCCTAAAATATTTTAAAGATGTATTTCCTTAGGAGATTCTAGGATTACCACCCAAAAGAGATTTAGATTTTACAATAGAGTTGATACCAGGAGCAGTACCAAACTCTAAAGCTCCGTACAGAATGAACATACTAGAGTTAAACGAATTAAAATCACAATTGAAGGAGCTTATTGACAAGAAGTGTATTCGACCCAGTGTGTCTCCTTGGGGAGCACCTGTCATCTTTGTTAAGAAGAAAGACGAAACCTTAAGACTGTGCATAGATTATCACTAGCTTAATAAGATGACAATCAAGAATAGGTACCCGTTGCCCCGCATAGATGATCTATTTGATCAGCTGCGTGGAGCAACAGTATTTTCGAAGATCAATCTAATATCAGGGTATCATCAAGTAAGAGTTAAGGACAAAGATATTTTCAAGACAGCTTTCCGAACTCGGTATGGACATTACGAGTTCGTAGTCATGTCGTTTGGCTTGACTAATGCCACGGCTGTATTTATGTGTTTGATGAATAATATTTTGCATAAATACTTAGACAAGTTTGTTGTTGTGTTTATAGATGGTATTTTAGTTTACTCAAAAAGCATAGAAGAGCATGATGAACATTTAAGGATTATCTTACAAGTATTAAGAGATCATCAACTATACACCAAATTTAGTAAGTGTGACTTCCACGAAGACAAAATTCAGTATCTAGGACACATAATTTCAGCAGAAGGAATCTCGGTTGACCCCGACAAGATAAGGGCCATTAATGACTGGCCGGTTCCTAAAGATGTGTCGGATGTAAGGTCATTTATGGGCATTACGGCGTATTACAAAAAGTTTATAGAGAATTTTTCAAAAATTGCCAACCCCATAACTTCCTTGCAGAAGAAAGGGAAGAAATTTTTCTAGAATCAAAAGTGTGCTGACAGCTTTAAGAAATTAAAAGAACTATTTACGACAACACATATCTTGAGGATAGCTAATCCCAACAAGGATTTTGTAGTTTGTACAGACGCATGCAATGACGGACTTGGTGGAGTCTTGACACAAGAAGGACATGCGGTGGCATATGAATCCAGAAAACTGAAAGTACATGAAAAGAACTACTCTACTTATGATTTAGAGTTATTAGCAGTTATTCATGCCTTAAAAATGTGGCGTCATCACCTTATTGGCAGAAAGTTTACATTATTAATGGATAACATGGGTCTGAAATATTTATTGGATCAGACAAACTTGAACCCTAGACAAGCTAGATGGTTGACATTCTTAAGTGAGTATGACTTCGAAATTCAACATATTAGAGGGAAGGAGAATAAGGTTGCATATGCCTTGATTCACAAGGCAAAACTAAATTTCATTTCAGCAATTAGTACTTATTCAACTAATTTAGAAAATCAGATTCTGGAAAAAGGTAAAACAGATGAAGAATACAGAAAAATGAAGGAAAGGACAGCAAACAACAGTTCTAAAAATTGTATGGCAGATTACAGAATGAAGGAAAACGATTTATTACTGTTTAAAAACAGATTGTATGTACCAGATATACCAGAAATAAAATTTCTGATATTAAATGAGATGCATAAAAGTCACTATTCTAGTCATCCAAGGTATCAAAAGACTATTACTATGCTGAGAAAAGAATATTACTGGCCCAGAATGAAAGATGAAGTAGCAAAGTACATAACTAAGTGTTTGGACTATCAGAAGGTGAAGGTTGAACACCAACATCCTACTGGATTGTTGCAACCATTACCAATACCAAGCTGGAAATGGGAAGTGATCAACATAGATTTCATTATTGGATTACCTAAAAATAAGAAACAACATGATTCTATCATGGTGGTGGTAGACAAACTTAGCAAGGCAACACATTTCATACCAGTGAAGACCACACATAAAGCACCAAACATTGCAGAGATTTTTATGAAACGGATTTTTAGATTGCATGGAATAACAAAGGTAATAATTTCACATCGTGATTCAAAGCTTACAGGAAACTTTTGGAGGTCACTGTTTAAGGGATTGAACACAACTTTAAACTTCAGTATAGCTTTTCACCCTCAAACAAATGGACAGACAGAAAGGGTAAATCAAGTGTTAGAATATTTATTAAGAATGTATTTTAAGGATCATCCTGGTAAGTGGGAAGATTATCTACACTTAGCAGAATTTGCTTATAGTAATCATTATCATGCATCGGCTAGACTTAGTCCTTTTGAAATTCTTTATGGTAGGAAATGTAATACACCTGTTTCGTGGAACGATCCAGTAATTAGAATTGTTTTAGGACCTGAATTATTGCAAGAGTTAGAACTAATTGTGAAATAGGTGCAAGGACATTTAAAAGCTGCCCAAGATAGGTAGAAATGTCAAGCAAATTCAAAAAGAACTCATAAAGAGTTCTAGGTGGGTGAACATGTGTTTCTCAAGGTAAGACCGAAAAAGAGTTCACTTAAATTGGGGAGTTGTGCCAAGTTGGCACCCAAGAATTGCAGTCCTTTTGAAATATTATCTAAGGTTGGAGCAGTGGCATACCAACTAGCTTTTCCACCTAACCTGAAAATACATAATGTTTTTCATATATTTTTTTTAAATAAATATGTGAACGATACTACTCATGTTGTAAACTGGAATGATGTACAGGTGGGACAAGACAGAGATTTTTCGGTGGAACTGGATTGTATCCTCGGAAGGAGGGAAACTATTCTCCGGAATCGCAGCATTGGGCAAGTGAAGGTGCAATGGAAGCACCTTATCCCAGAAGAGGCAACCTGGGAGTTGGAGAGTAGTATGCAGGCAGCTTACCCAACTCTATTTCAGGAACACTCAAGGATTGATTAGCCAACATCGAGGACGATGTTGAGACTTAAGGGGGGGTGTATGTCACCTACCCAACTTTTTGAACATTATTATTTTATTGCAAAATACTTTATGTTAAATTTAATTACAAAGTTTTGTAATTATGATCAGTTTTCATCATGGATGAATATAATTACTGAATATTATTATTTAAATAAATTAATTAGGAGACAAACACCCAAGAGGACTATTGAATGAGTGTTCACTGGCCCACTAGGAGGAATGGAAGTTGTTGGAAAGTATGGGACACATGGCAGCAGTTGCATCACACCACTAAATGTTGGTTATGGGACAACTACCCCTAAAAATAGGGCATTATCCCCCAGGTGGAGGGAGTGAGTAGGCAGCTCATTTAATGACCCAGTAACATCTAAAAGGCCTAGGCAGCCTATAAAGGCAAATTCGAATTGGGAAGGCAGCCCTTAATCAATATTTCTGCAGAATATTTTCCTCTTGTGATTTAGGTGATTACAAGAGAGATTCGAATAGGGAGGTTAGTGGTGATTGTAATCTTGAGTCTGCATTATTGCTGAGAGGAACCAAAAATGCTGGTGCAAGTCTATTGGATTGCTATCTATTGAAGATTCATAAGTGAATTGCTACAGCAAGAAAAAGTCCTCATTTCTGAGTTTCTTCCTCCTGGTGGTTCAGTGAATAGACTCGGGGGTCCTAAGATAGTACTTGACTGTTTTCGGGAATTGGTTGGGTGGAACAATCTTCTTGGGCTGTTTGTTGCCCTATAGATTTTCTCAGGTTCTACAGAATTTCTAACTTATTCTCAGTAAATAATTATGTTCTGTTTAACTAGTAATTTATGTTTTCCTACTTTCGAAAAAGAATCTAATTCTAGAAATGTTTCAAGATTGAATGCTTAAGTTTAATGTTAAAGTTGAATTGATAAACCAATATCCCTATTTTTCCACATGTTGTTTTGAAGCATCGTACTCTACTAGAGATATGAAAATTAAAATAGATTAGAGGATAGGCAAATGCCAATTATTCGAATAGATAGAACAGTGTTTGAGTTTGTTTTCATCATGCTGCTCTATACTAAACTGTAATAGAATTTATTGATAAAATTTAGAAGATCATAATTACTGTAGTGTTTCATAGAATATAAACACTATTATTTTTTTGTATATATATATAGGTTATTTAGTTTTATGCATTATAGTTAAATATAACAGAATGTTATGTATGAGTATATATTATACATGTTTATCAGATTTTTATGAAAAACAAACAATGTATAATTCATGTATAGATGCATCACATTATTCTTATCATTCTTATGCATAAAAGAAATAGATATAATATAAACATACTATTGTTGATAATTAATTGTTTTCAGTAGTTAATCAAACTAACACAACTTAGGGTTTGACCCTTTTCGTTTTCATTACAATCGAATTCTTTACCATTTAGAACAACATACATTTTATAATTCCTATCTTCGATAGAGTATTTAAACTCTAGCTAAAACAATTACATTATGAATTGCTTTATCATTCAAAACAAACTCAACCCACATAGATTACAGTTCAAAATCCAAATCATTTGAAAGACTCATAACTTTAAACATTACTACTGGACTTAAGTTTCAGTCCTATTCTTTCATCTTCAACAAAAAGAAAACTATTTCAAAATTCCTTTGACAGAACTTATCTGAGCCTAGGTTTCACACAACCTAAGCATAGAAACGAAAACTACAGTAGTTCATCTGTAACTTAGAAATATTTCTACATAGTTATCTTCATCGATGAAATCCTCAAACCCTAGTCTAGTTCAAAGAAACATGACTTTAACCAACGATATCAAGTCGAACATTACAGACTTCTACACAAAATATTTAGCATAATAATTCATTTCTGAGAAGAGAAGTATCAATTACACAGTGAACGAGCCACGGCTCTGAATTAAAAACTTAACCATTGAAGTCGTGGATTCTCAGAACGAGATTTACAACATGCTTTTGCAAACAATTTTATACAAGGTTTAAAACCATGATCCAACAGTTTGAAAGAACCCCAAATTTCTAGAAGCATCGACGAGTCATAGCTCCAGTCGGCATTACCAAAACTTAAAGTCTAGAAACCAAGAACATTCAAATGAATGAGAATCATATCACTGTTTAGCAAACGAGCTTCAAAATTTTTCTTCAACTATCAACAACGACAGAACAACAGCAAATCATGGCAAGGCCCATTACTTATTGCTTGAAACAAGCTCAATCACAATCGACGAGTACTATGAGGGTTTATGGAAGACCCGAAGCTTACTGGAGAGGAAGCACGCTATTACCTCGCCAAAACCCCACTCAAACATTCTTTAAAAACCTGCAACTAACAAACAATAAGCCCAGAGTTAGTTATCTATTACATTGTATACTAAAAAATTGAAATGCAGATACCCTTTCCTTAGAGAAAAGCTTACCTTCATATTCTTGACGAGAACGATGCCATGAACGAAACCAGGAAGCTTTATCCTCTTGAATTTCTGTGTTTTCTTCCCACTCTTTTCTCAAAACATAAACTAAAACTACAAATCCTCGAACCAGAGATCTAATCCCTTAAAGGCTACATCATTATCACAGTAAGAAAACCTGCAATGTCAACTTCTTTAGAAGGTCTCGAGGTCAAAACCTCTCCCATGGAATTTGACAAATTTTTCGGCATCCTGTCCACCACACAGGCCATAACAATAACACAATGAACAATTCCTCCAGTTCAAAAACCAAAACAGTGACGATGGTAGGGTTACAAATCCAATGGCCCAAACTCATCACTATTGATGGTCTCCACTTTGCCAGTGATCTTTTCTTTGGTACAAACGATGTCAACATTAAATGCTCGTCCTACATTAAAGGTTGACAATGCCACCATGGCGCACAGAGGAACAAGCACAACCAATGCTTGGTGCATTACTCTTACACATCGATGAGCACAACGTTGTTCACATCTACGTGGACCATTGGCAAATCCCTTGTGGCAAGTGTTTGGTACTAAGATTTGATTGCAAGTTGGATACGTGATCTCTACCACAACTCGATACTGGCACCAATTTAATGAACCAGTGACCTGTTCAATATCAAATTCAATGCCTCTCAGTAAAAGTCGATGTGACAGTAAACTCTATAATTTCCTTTGTTAACACAACAAATTTTAATTTCATCATAGTATTAGTAACGTTATGCAAAGGTTTCATTATAATGCTTTCACTATATTGTTATCATTTTCGACATAATACAATGTGGTGACAATTTGCAAACTATTCATATAGTTTAGTTATAAGTCTAATGTTCGCATTTTATTGCAATGAGTTTCGTTATATATATATAATGTTGATAAATAACCAAGAATCGATATAGTCACACCACTATATTCATAAGACTTGAATATATCACGTTATAGGATGTTAGTTAAATAGTTCAAGTCTTATTTTGCAACATAGTTAACCTATGGATTGTATTTGTTTATTATCCAATTACTACAAATGTCTAGTCTTTGGGAAAGACTACATTTGCTTACATAAGACCTAAATAAATATAGTGGTAAATTTGAATTGTGAACCATAAAATATCAATAGTGTTGTATAAAATTCACAAGTATTTATATGCTATCATATATAGTTTGGTAATTTGGAACAATAAGTTTCTCCAATTTCCTATCCACTTTATTCATGCGATACAATGGTACTGTACCATCTTGGTACTACCAGTTAAATGGTGACAACAAGACAGCTAGTACAATGACGACGACAGAACCAGTTAATACAAGGACAGCGACAGAACCAGCTAGTACAATGACGACTACAGTGACAATGCTGCTCATTAGATGCTTATTCAAACAGCTAACTTGGGTTGATTTTACTCAGATACAAGATGAACCATGGAAAGCAGAAGTGTAAGCATGTGAATCGTACCTATATGCTTTTATAAATGCAATAGTCTCTAATTATTCTATTTTTATTTTCAAACGACGAATTTGAACTCACACGAACTGGAATTTATTGCAATCATGAAACCTCTTACCTATCGTCTGCACATAGAACAGGTCCAATGTTTTAGCGTTATAACTAAGTAAGCGTCGGGGTCCCTCATAGGACTCCCTTGGTCAACAAAGAAGCAAACTGTCAGTATCATCTCAAAAGAAAAAGTATCATATCACATTTCTAACCTGTCATTCTTTTATTACATTAATTATGCTTATCATTGCAGAAGAAAAAGGTGTCGCATCATAATTCTGATTCATTAGTTCATTTAATTATCATAATCAGAGTTATTATGAATATGTTAAGTTGCCACTATCGCATTGTTTATAACAGAATTTTATTGTGATTAGTACTAACAGTTGTTTAGTTAATGTTGTTACAGTCAGCAATTATTATTTTCTGCAATTATAAATTATCATAAATTAAGCTATTATTGATATTAACAAAATTTTTAAATTTTTATGAAAATACGAGATGTTACAAGCTATATCAAAGAAAACACCTAATATTTAATTATCGACCGGGGTTGGTATTCATAGAGTTGTGGCAAAATATTTGCTGAGGTAGAATGGTACCTAAGATTTCGGCTTGTCAGACCTTAGAAATATTAAATTAAGAAAAGATCCAAAGATCTTTCAAAATGAAAAAACCATGTCAAACTTCAGAAAAACAACAAAGGAACTAATTAAACTTAGTTAAGAAAACATATCAAAATAGTATCAAGTCATACTACTCTACTCTATGAATAAATAATGGAAAATATGAAAACAAATGCTGATAAAAAAGCAAACTAGTTTTATAAAGATGAAAACTACTTAATCAATTCTTCAGAGTCTAATCTAGGAATTAGAAACAACTATGAAATGATTCAATTTGGCAATATATTACATAAGCAGAAAACCATGTTAATTCAAAGCAAAACTATGAACTATTTAATGAATTTAACAACTATTTGAGACTACACTAAAGCATCTAATTGTAATTCCATTCTCCTTGATGTTGTACGTCAAAAGTAATAGGAACTAGAGGGAATGTATCGTAATGACATTCAAATCTAATAGCAAAACAAAATGGTAGTAAATCTAATCTAATTTCTGCAAAGAGATGTAAACTACAAAGAGACCAATTACAGTTAACTTTAAACATTATGACTTATCTTCTATCCATAAGCAAAATAATATGAAACTAATGAAAATCTAGAAGCAAGTAGAAAACTTGATAAAGATATTTATTTAAAAGCAAGTAGAAAATTTGATAAAGATATTTATTTCTAAACCAAATTCTAATTCATGAAAATCTTCATTATCTATGTGAATGGAAAAATTGATCCTATACTTAATCAAAGAAACTATATGGAATACAATACTTGGAGAATGAAATTATTAATTCTAACCTGAAATAAGCTTTAATAACATCGAATAAATTACACTAAGAATGAGGTTGATAGATTCTAAAATAGTAATATATTGACAAATTAACTATGAAATACATAATTTAGAAAAAATAGTTAAAACAAAGCTAAGGAAAATGAGATGAAAACTAAGAACGATAGAAAAACTTAATTAAAACTTTAGGAGATATGAAGCAAAGTCCTAATTACGATTAAAAATACTAATTAGAAGCAAGAAAGATCATAATTCAAAAACCTAAGAAATAGAATTCAAAATAAGAATAAAAACAATCCAGAAAGTATGAAAGTCTGAATGACGATCTGGATGACTGTCCGAATGACAGTTCAGATGGAAGAAAAACGAATTAAACTAAGGAAAGAGGCAGTTTTGATGATCTTAACGTTAGCTGGCGAATGCAGATGAACATACAGTGCAAATAATTCTGTGAGAAGATTCTTGAGAAGCTAAGATAATAAGTAGCAATCTATTCTAATCATTATTTAAGAGATGAACTATTCCTATTGTTAACACCCAAAAAGTGCTCACTAGCTCATTCCCTTATTCACATGACCCATTTGTCCACTTTTCCACCATTTGAGCCCCTAAAGCCATCAAAAGGTCACCAAAAAGACCATAATACCCTTTTTTCCCCTCAAAATATGTATTTTGTCCTCAAAAACACAAAAAACCCTCAAAAAGGGTCCAAAATTCCCAAAAAATATTAAAAGGGAATAAAAATATTCAAAATATTCAAAAAAGGAAAAAGAGAGAAAAAGAAACCTAAACCATGTTGGTTAATACCATTGGTTTCCTCAAAACCTTAATGGTATTCCCCATCACCAAAAACTATAAAAAGGTGATAGGGGCTCTTCACTTTCCATCCACATTTCATCCTATCCTTGTGCTGCCAAATTCCTTTTGAGAGCCATTGCCTCCCATTTCGAGTTTGAAGAATCCCATTGAAGCTTTGGAGAAGAAGAGACCATTGGATATTAGAGCTTCTCAACCTTGGAGTTGCTCAACACTCATCATCCTCACCATTTGAGGTAATACAAAATCAAATATTTTTCAAGTCATTGTTTTTCCATAGATCTTATTGCTTATGTTTCGAAATCTAGTTTTTTATTTATTTGCACATGCTTAGATTATATTAGTTTATTCATAATTGTTTTTGTTTTATATTGAAACTACTATTACAAGTTAATAGGTGCATCCTTGCACATGCTTGGTTGAAAAACCAAGCAACAGTTCTTGGCGACTCCGCTGGGTTTCAAACTTTAAATTTTTGCTTTAGATCTTCGTCTTTTACTAGTTTTACTATTACAATTTGCAGATCTGCCATACTAGAAAGCAAATTCATTGCTGCCCTAGATTTTGGCCCTTTCTGTAGCCTTTAACAGCCCGAAATTTCACTTTTCGGTTTCATTTCCGGCAACCATTTTTCTGTTTTCACATTGCGACTTTTTGCCCGATAGTCGCACGGCCCATCGCAACCTCGCGGCCTTTTTTCGCGCTGCACATCGCGGCTTTGTGGCTTTTTTCTGCGCTGCACTTCGCGGCATTTTTCCGCGCTGCACATCGCGGCGTCACGACCTTTTTCCATGCTGCACATCACGACTGTGTGCCTAAAACTCGCGATGCACATCGCAGCTTTTGCCCAAAAACCCGCGATGCTGCTGTTTTTCGCTCGGCCCAAATTTTAGAAAAATTTCTGTTGCGTTTTTTCCCATTTAGCCTATTTCGTCTAGCATCATTTTTTTCTGCAATTTTTTCCAGCATTCTATTTTAATTCTTGCAGCAATAGTAAATCATTTTCTATTACATATGCTCAATTAAAATCTTTCTAAAAGTTTTCAACAAGTGAAAGAAAGGTTTTACAGCACTGTGTTTAGATCATAGATTTCACTTCTTTGCAAATTTCAAACCATCTTTCTGATTTGCTCAATAGTTTTGCCCAAGCAAGCACTTAAAAATCCATTTATTTCTTGCAATTTTTTCGATACTTGCTTTCTTTTAAAAAATTATTTCAAAAGTCCATAATTTTTTAATTATTTTTGTTAAAGCATTTACATTTCAGAAAAAGCCTTTTATTTTTTGCAAATTGAAATCGTCTTGTTTTTAATTTGTAATCAATCGCCCAAGTGAGGAAAATTTATTTTCAGTTAAATAATCACACTTGCACCCAATCTGCCACATTTTTAATTAACTGGGCCTTAAAATCTACCTAAACTCAACAAACACTTTAACCCCACTTGGGGAACACTTGAAGAATCTTGTAGCTAGGTAGGATTGGGGGGGTAGGTGTTCCAATAACACCCCTCAATTATTTACATCTGAGACATAGTGGTTGACTTTTAGGGTCCCAAAAATCCCTTATTATTTGTTGACACAGTTATACACCAATTTATCGGGAAGGCCTCTCCCTTAGGAGGGTTGAAGTAGCCAGACTGGTTCTGGAAGCCTGAGTGGAATACCGCTATCCATTTAGTAACCGAAGGATACCTTTCACAGTTCTCAGTGTACCACCCGTATGGGAGTACAGCGACGATAGAACCAAACTATAGATTCACCCAACCGAACATGTCATGAACAGGGTATCTTAGTGGCCAATTTTTAGGATTGTCTACCCGGTGTCCCTCCCGATAGGGGGATATCTAGCCTTTGATTCCACTACTTGTATTATCTGACTTGGATTTCATCACCTTACAGAGGATATGTTTCGTTGAATCAAAATACCACTTTTAGTTAGGCGTTTGCATGCTCTGCTACCCCCCTTGGTCTAGTGAACACCATTTTTTTCTAGGAGCCACTTGATTTTTGGTATTCTGACCACTTTTCTTGATTCCTCCACTTATTATAGCATAGTTGTTATAGTAAGTGCTTTTGAGGTTGGTTGTTGGCCTGAGAGCCATTGTTTTTTCACACTCCCCTCCTACACACATTGTGGCATTAGGGTCTTGAGTTTTTTATCTCACCACCATCCATTGGCATTTCTAAACATCTCTCACCATTGAGAACTTAAGACGATCCCGCCATTTTCAGGGGGAACCCCCTTAGTTCAGTACACTTGACTCTACATGTCATAGACGTAAAGCATTATCCCTTGACTCCACACGTCATCGGCATAGAACCCACTCATCTGATTCTGACGTGCCTCATTTTACATCTGATTCTGAGGTTGAATCCGAACACCCTACCGAGACATCACCAACCAACCCCATGGTTGGATCACAATATGACCCCATTTTCACCAATGTTGTTGGAGCTACATCAACAAACCCCACTACTACTGTGACAACCACGGTAGCCACAACCCCCTTAGACATGCCTAATATGGGGGCCACCCCCCCCTTTAGGCATTCCCAACACAAGACCACCACCTATATTAGGTATTCCCAACATGGGCATCACCCCCCCCCTCATCGCCAGTACCCAGATCCCAGTAATCCATCTACAACCCATGTTGCACTTGGGAGCACAGGCCCCTCCCACACCACATCGGTTGGAGGACACATCCCTTTCACACCTAACATACCCTTAGGGGGCACTGGACCAATCCACAATGCTACCATTAGCAATTATCCCCCAGTGACCATGCCACACCCATCTGCCAGTCTGCCATACCTGGCTAGTCTAAACTTACCAGACTTGGCAAGGTTAACCAATGACCCTATTAGACACAACCCTACGTGCCCCCCCATGCCCACAAATCTTCCCTCAGACATCCCAAAATTTGAAGGAAAAGCTGGGGAAGATCCCCAAAACCACATCATGTCGTTTCACCTATGGTGTTGCTCTAACTCCATAGTAGATGATTCCATTAGACTGATACTTTTACAAATAAATTTCATCGGCTCTGCAACCAAATGGTACATTGAGCAGCCACATGGGACTCACAACACATTTACATCCCTTGCCTCAACCTTCCTCCAGTTCTTTCAACTACCTGTACACTATGATGTAGGAGTGAAAATACTTTTGTCTTGTAGACAAAACACCGCTACACACATCACCGATCATATCCATGAGTGGCGTAAGCGCCGTAGCCTCTGCAAGATAAAACTTGATGACCGTATATTTTTGGATTGGTTCCTCAAATCACTCCTCCCCCTCATAGCCAAATATGTAGCTTCTGAATGACCCTAGTCAGAAGAAGAAGCCATCTTAAAATCTCAGCAGTTCAACCTCATATATGCCCAGTCAAGATATCTATACACTATTTTACCTGACACCCCGCGCGGCGATCCATCTTGCCATGATGCGCCGGGGGCATCCCAGGCCGTCGACGGTATTATCGGCCAGGTTATGGTGCAAAACAAACTGTTTACCATGATGAGTACAAAAAATGCCCCAGACCTTTCTAGGGATACATCTCATTCTGGATCTAGAACTTCGTGCGCTCCAGTAATACACACCCACCACACTCACGGACCCTCATGTCCACCACAGTGTTACAGGAAAACACCATCAGCTTATGTGCTGACTCCATATTATAACCAGCAAGCCCACCAGACTCCATTTCAACCACAAGCCCAAGTGGCTCATTATCCTCAACAGGCAGCACCTCTTGCTCCAACACTTCCAGCAGCTCAAGGTTACCCACAACCACAACAAACACCAGGGCCACCTCAGAACCCTCCTACTTACTACCCACCGTAACCCGCTCCAGAGCCTGCACGACCTCAAAACCCACCTACTTCCCGAGGGCATGTCTACGCACAACGGAACCAACCTCCAAACCAGAACAACCAGCGTAACCAAGGAGGTCAAAAAATTGCGGAAGAAGGTGTAACCGCGGAAACAACCAACAACACAACCAAGGTGGACCACCACCTAATCCCCCAAATAATAATAATGCTGCTCCCCCCAACTAAAACCCTGACTGTCCACCGAAACAAGCCAAAAATAATAACTTGAGAACAAACCATCCATGTTCAATATGTGGAGTCTATGGCCATTACACACATAATTGTCCCCATTTAAATCGAGCACGTCAACTCTGGACCGATGATGTCCAATGACAAGGGCGTGCTACATAGCCAGCACCGCCTCCTCATCCATAACCCATCATATTGCAAAATCCCTTACCAAACCAAGGCACGGTAAACACTCGTCCAAATGATCCCCCTTAAGGATTCACTGCACCAAAGCAGCAAATTACCTATGCAGCCACCGATTACCAGCATGCAAAGTCCAACACTCACCATTTGCTAATGATGTCATCAAATGATGTTAATCTTCAAACCTATCGAAATCAATACGGCTTATCCCCTGAGACCACACCTACTGACCCTTCGTTGAGTACTCTCCCCACCGACCAACCACTTCGCATACCCAATATGCCCATGGACGGGGGGTCCAAAAGCACCTCATTTCCCTTTGAGATGAATTAACAATAACCCGAATGCTCGTGCAGCTTCCAACTATAACATTGTAGAGGATTTAGCTCAGTCCCCCACTATTATGTCCGCTCTCGAAATCCTAAAAAATTGTCTTGCACAGAGAAAATTATTGTTATCTGCCAATGGTGCTATAGACCCTAACGACTCCAACATGATGGATTTCGACTTAGAACAAGATGAACCTCACCTGCCTTCATTTCTAGCTTTTCAAGTTTCTATCTCCATTCACAACCTTGTCGTTCATCGATGCATAATCGATGAAGGGGCCTCTACCTGTGTTATGTCGACTTTCGTATGGCAGAAACTTGGATCCCCAATGCTACAACTGTCAACTACCGCATTACGAGCTTACAATGGCCGTGCAACTCAACCTCAAGGTTTGTTAGTGAACATACCCATACAGCTTGGGGGCAAACTAGTTCTCATAGATATAGAGGTCATTAACACCCAACTTGATTACAATCTCCTTCTGGGACGAACCTACATGTATAAAATGAAAGTTGTCACTTCTTCCATTTTTCACATCATGATGTTCCCCCATGAAGGACGCGTAGTCAAAATCGACCAGATTACATACTATGATCCCAATTCCCCCGCAGCGCCAGAAAATGTTCTCTCCATGATCGAACAACCCATTCTTATTGCACCAACATCATTCATCTCATCAGTCGGCCCCGGGATATATTTGAATACTCCCATGACCAGCTCTTTCCCGTCAATCCCACCCCCTCTTAAGGTAACTGAAGTATCCGATTTGTGCACCCTATCGCACAACGAACAACAACATCCTCAACAACCTCAACCACCGCCACAAGCACCCATCGTGCCTAGTCATATCGGAACAACACCAATTCACACAATCCCATTCTTGTTTCCATTTTCAGGAGTTGTCAGCATTCCAGTAATGGTACACTCAACCTTCCAGGTTTAACTTTAGGATTACCTGTATGGTTCTTACCTACCCCAACTCCAACCGTTGTCCTACAACCGGTACAACCTATGAATATGTCAAACCATCCACCACCTGGTGGTTCGAACCCCCAAAACCGATCAATTCCAATAAGGGGCACTACATCGACATCGAGTTATGTCCCCCCTCATTCCCACCACATTAGGGGTAGAGGTCCACCAACCTACAACACTGCACCCACAACTCGCACCCCCCCAGTGACTCCCAAATTAGCTAAGAATCCCCCAACCCGTGTGCTCCCTAAGTGCTCCTTGTGCAACAATATTGGCCACGCTACCAACCTATGTCCACAACTACCAGCACTTCAAGAACGTATGAATATGTTGGATGATGACACTAACGTTCCAGTTGCCAAATTAGAATTACCACCTCAACCTCGTGATAAATCATTACGCACAAACCACCCTTGTGCAATATGCGGAATCTACGGCCATTATTCACATCACTGCCCTGATCTCCCAGATTATAGAGCAGCACTATACGAGATGAATAATGCCGACCTAGAGATATTCCCCCCACTTATTGAGGAAATATTCCCTCCAAAATCGTCCCATTTAGAATAAATCAATACCATTTACATGATTTCAACTACCTATAAACCTGAGCCAGTTAATTTATGGTCCCACTACTTTCGTACTGATGAGGAAATTCTAGAAACACTCACTGCACCAGACTACCCTTGGGATGATATGCACCATCGATCGTACTTCATCCCCGAGGAATCTACATCCACCATGGCAAACCAAATATCCATTGAATCCAAGGACTTCTTACCAACCAAGGTCGATTGGTTCAAGGACCCAATCCCAGCTCTAGAAGCCTTTGAAGAAGGTAACATGTCTAAAATTTTGCCCATTATTAAAATCGACATCTCCACCACCCCCGAAAAACCCGAGCTTATCTCTTTAGGCGCATCTTGCACTGAAAAAAAAAACCCAAGCATATAAGAAACTCTTCCAATAATTTCGAGATGTCTCTACCTGGTCTTACACCAAGATGCTTGGTCTTGATCCTACCATCGATTTCGAGCAGCAGGCTTCATATACCCAATCGCATACACCACATGGGTTTCAAATCCAATACCAGTTAATAAGAAAGTTGGCATCATCCGCGTATGTATTGACTTCCAAGACCTCAACCTTGCTTGTCCCAAAGACAACTTCCCCACACCATTTATTGACCAACTAATTGATGAGTGCGCGGGGCATGAGGTACTTTCTTTTATGGACGGTTTCTCCATATACAACCAAATCAAAATCCGTAAAGAAGATCAATATAAGACTGCTTTTACTACCCCATGGGGCACCTTCGCCTATCTCATCATGCCTTTCGGTCTCAAGAATGCGGGATCCACTTTCCAACATGCCATGACTTATTGCTTTCACGATCTGCATAAAATCATATTATTTTATCTAGACGACCTCACCGCTCGATCTAAGAAACGATCTGACCATTTAGATGATCTTCGACAAGTTTTCTTGCGTTGTCGAAAATACAACATCCACTTGAACCCACTCAAATGTGTCTTTTGCATTTCAGCAGGTCGCCTGCTAGGGTTTGTCATTTCAGAAAAAGGGATCACCGTTGACCCTCTAAAAGTTCAAGCCATAGTGGACCTTCCATCACCACGTACATTAAGACAGCTTCAAAGCCTCCAGGGGAAGTCCAACTTCCTTCGTCGTTTTGTCCCAGACTATGCCACTATTGTACATGGTTTCGTCCATTTGATACGTCTTCATACCCGCTTCGTATGGGACAACCAAGCAGAAGGAGCTTTCACAGATCTGAAAAAAGCACTTACTAGCGCCCTGTTGATTTCTCCACCAGATTTCACCAGAGACTTTACCCTTTACATCTCGGCATTGGATTACGCCGTTTCCGAAGTACTCGTCTAAGAAGACTCCACTCGTCAAGAACACGTCATTTACTATGTGAGCCAGACCTTGTCAGGCCCACCACTGCGCTACCCACATGAAGAGAAAATGGCCCTCGCTGTCATCTTTTCAGTACAAAAGTTGTGACATTACATTCTCCTCAGCCACACCATGGTTGTGGCCAATTCCAATCCAATGGTCTATCTCTTAAATCGTCGCCTTCTACAAGGCCGTGTTGCTAAATAGGTGATTATGTTACAAGAATATGACCTAACTTTTAAAACCCCGAAGACCACCAAAGCATTAGCAGTCGCTCAACTCATTACGGACTTACCATCATCGTCATCATCACCAATTATCCATACTGATATAATCGACGAACATTTGTTCATCATCTCGTTTGACGACCCTTGGTATGGCAACATTTTGGTCTACCTCCGCACACAGAAATTTCGACCCAACATCGACCATGACGGACGTCGTCGCATCTATCACCATCCCCCCCATTATCTCCTCTTGGGTGATGTCGTCTATCGACATGGCGTCGACACAATCTTACGACAATGCCTTTCCCAAGACGAAGCAGAACAAGTCCTTAACAACTGTCATAGCGGTGCCTACGGCGGCCATTTCTCCGGAATGGCCACCGCCCAAAAGGTAATCCGCGCAGGTTATTTTTGGCCATCATTATTCACTAATTGTATCACAGCAGTCAAACACTGCCAAAACTGCCAGTTCTTTGCCCCAAAGGCAAGAACCCCCCCCCCCCCCCCCGCCCCCCTTCATCCAGTCGTCACTGCTGGACCATTTTGAAAATGGGCCATCAACTTCATGGCTTGCAATCCCACATCAGCCGACAGCCACAAACACATTATTGTGGCTGTTGATTACTTTACCAAATGGGTGTAAGCCATGCCTACTTACAATTGCAAAGCCAACACTGCAGCCCATTTTTTCCTCAACCATGTTATTGCTCGTTTCAGAGTACCAAAACAACTCGTCTCCGACCACGGCTCTCACTTCGAAGACTCCGTTTGGAGAGAATTGTCCATACTCCTTAAGTTTGAACATCATTTCTCCTCCGTCTACTACCCCCAAGGGAACAACCAAGTCGAAGGCATTAACAAAATTTTGAAGACCATCCTCCAACGCACTGTCAACAAACATAAATCCAATTGGCATCACATGATTTTTTCAGCATTATGGGCTTATCGCATGTCGACCAAAACTGCCACCGGCTTTACCCCATTACATTTAGTTCATGGCGTGGAATCCATCCTCCCCATTGAATGCCAAATACCAACATCACAAATTTCCATAGAACTTCTCCCTGATACATCACTGATTGAAGAATGCTTACTTCTTTTAGAGCAGGCCGACGAAGATCGCCGCGCAGCTCTCCAAACTATCGAAGCCGCAAAGAATAGATCTAAACTTCATTACGATAAATATGTTCACCCACGATCATTTACTGAAGGCGACCTAGTACTTGTCTATGACCAAGCCCATGACAAAATAGGCAAAGGAAAGTTCCAATCTATGTGGCAAGGCCCATTTATTATACAGACTTGCCTTGGACATGGAGCATACGTTTTGACCGATTCATAGGACAATCCCATGCGCAACCCCCGTAACGGGTTGTACCTTAAAAGATTCTACCCATGAAAACACTTGGACACCATAGTACATATTGTACAGTTTCTTTTAATTGACTTTTTCACTGTAAAATTTTCACAACCTTACATTTTCATTTTTTTTTCTGCATGACCACAGATGGATCCCGTTCCACTCTACCACATCGGCTTTGCCAATGGCGCAAGCCATTGGTCTCCAAATCTTGCGTCAGCAGCTTGGGTAATTTATTCCCCTTCACATGAGTTGATCCACCTCGACGGAGTGTGTATAGGTGCTGCCACAAACAACCAAGCTGAGTATGATGCCCTGACCGGTCTCCTCGCCACCGCTCTCCAACTGGGCATAAGTCACCTTCGTGTTTTCCTGGACTCCCAGCTCCTTGTTTCCCAGCTCAACAACTATTACCAGGTACGTGATCTCTGTCTATTTAGAAAATTCCTATGCACAAACCAAATGATTTGACATTTTGAATCCATCTCTTTCACTCATGTCCCAAGAAATCATAACACTGTAGTAGACCAAATGGCTAACAACATTATAGATTGGCACATTAACCAAAACATGTAGAACATCCAACATGCATCACATAGTCATTATATATATCAACAAAACATTGCATCCACGTGCATAACATGTGCCTCCACGAGCGTACAAAAAATCTAACCATTGCATCCACGTGCATAACATATGCCTCCACGGGCGTACAAAGAAGTCAAACATTGCATCCACATGCATAAGATATGCCTCCACAGGCGTACAAAAATCAAACATGCCTCCACAGGAAAAACAAACAAACTACAATTGCATCCACGTGCAACAAAAATGTAATCAAGACAAGATGTGCATCCACGTGCATACACGACTATATACGAAAACATATATATATATATATATATATATATATCATCATAATAGTCACAATGTCAGAAGTGCCCTCAGCACCCAAATATACAAAAAATACATAGCCGTACAAAAAGATACATCCCCATATGCTCATCAGCATTTGGGGGCAAATATAAGATCACCTAATCATCGTGATCCCAGGATCCTCTAGCTCCTCCAGATCATACTGATCCCGAGCCCTCCTCTTGGCCATCACAACAGCTACTCTGAGTAGGATAGACCGCCACTCACAGGGCGCATCGAAACAACGCTCAATAGTAGGATGATCCAAATCCCTCCAACCCTCCTCTGGTGCTCCCATTAGAAGCCCCTCCAAAGTCTCACATATGCCCTCTAGGGCATCATCTCGAGGACGCACAACTCCTCGAGCACGAGGAGGTGATGCCGCTACAGGTGGAGGTACCACCACCATCATCCATCCCCGACAGCCTATATGATCAGCTGGTGGCCTGGGACCAATATCTGCACAATCACACAAGTGAACCAAGTCAATATCATATAAATATCTCTATCTATACTCATAACAAAAACATCTAAACATGATATAACAGAGAACCAAAAACAAAGACATACCGTCTAGACCCCAGGCCTGTCCCTGAGCCCGGGGCATCTCCGAATCACCTTGGAAGTCCATACCAATGTAAGGATAATCATCAATAAGTAAGGGTATCTGCTTCCACTGCTCATACATATCTACAGAAAAGAAACGTCGGATACCACCACCACCCTGGGGCATCATCTCCCCCCACCATACCATCCGCAGCTCACTCCTCAACCCATCCCGTACCAGCACACGGGACCGCAAAGTAGGGACCCGCTCAAAAAATAAACAACAGAGGAAGGAGGCATAGCTAAACTCCCCTCCCTCCCAACTAACCTTGTCCAACTCTCGCCGAACACAGGCCAAAAACATCTGACCCCAGGCAAATTATTTCCCTCTCAACACGTAGTCTACCATCATCGTTTGCCCCCAAGACAAACGATGTGGTGCCTGTGCACCAAGCACCCGCAAAACACAAGCCCCCACTGCCTGCATCGTCGGCTCCCACGGGTCCGAAATACTCGGTGCGCTGTTCTATGTATGAGCCCCAGGAACACAGAATCTCTCTAGTAGATCCTCGATGTCCAAGCTAGCCGAAATCCTCGGCTGTAACTCCCCAATATCCCCAAAAAGGGGCAAGCCAGTAAGGAAATAAACATCACTCAAGGTGATCTCTAGTCACTCACCCTGCGCCATGAATGCACCCTCTCCTGGAACCCAGAAATCCACCAATTTGTTCAGCAGATCTCTGACTGAATGCATAAGAGGAACCTAAGCGAACTTTAGGATTCCACCCTCATTCAAGGCTACGCACACACCTAGGTCATCATGAATCCGACCCATCAATCCCACATCTATTTCTCTCTCCCACCACGACACTAGCGGCCTCCTCAGCATCCTGCCAAAAAAAAACAAAGGAAAATTTTTAGAAACAAAATTTTTCTCAAAAACGCCATTGCGACTTTCGAGCTGTTAGCCGCGATGGACATCGTGACTTTCATCTTCAAAGCCGCGATGCACATCACGGGTATCAACCCCATGGGCACGACGGGCATCGCAGCTGTAAGCCTGAAAGCCGTGATGAACATCGCGGTTGTCATCCCAAAAGCCGCGATGAACATCTCGACTGTCAGCCCCAAAAGCCGCAATACACATCACGGCTATCAATCCAATACCCGCGATGTGCATCACAGAAAATGTGTCAAACCCCACGATATTCCACATTGGGAAGCCAACGTGGAATTACGCAGCCTTCGGGGACCTGACGCTAAACATAAAGGAAATAATTAAAAATTCTAAGGCACATAGACTTACCTGAAACTCGCAGAATCAAAAACCAACGATCGAATCTCCCACAAATCAAGAAAATGCTCCGACCACCTCAATTACTCTGTGAAACTCAACGGTGAAAATGACACTTGTCACATTGGGCCCATTTGCTATTTATCGAAATTTAACAATTTTCAAACAACCATTTTGACACTATACGATGTCCCTTTTTCAAACCGTTGGCTCCGTTGGAATCAGCATAGCGAGAACTTCAAGATAGTCCACTCCTTTTCCCGATTCCAGCAGGTCCATTTTTCCCATGCCCCTCATCGCCTCAGTTTGCATTCCACATCGAACGGAGTCTAGTTTTTACGAGCTTTATATCGCCGGATTAATTTTTCCGTGATCTTGACGATGCTTGAGATCATTTCTTGCTCCCACCACCATATTTTTTGAGAATTTTTTTTATGCCCCTCGTCGCCTCGATTTGCATGCCACATCGATCGTGGTCTGTTTTTGACGAGTTTTATATCATCGTATTCAGTTTTCCGTGCTCGTGACGATTCTTGAGATCATTTCTCGCTCTCACCACAAGTTTTTTTGGGCATTTTTTCCATGCCCCTCGTCGCCTCGATTTGCATGCCACATCAGTCGTGGTCCTTTTTTAGTGAGTCTTATATCGCCGGATTCAGTTTTCCATGCTCGTGATGATGGTTGAGATCATTTCTCGCTCTCACCCCCATATTTTTTGGGCATTTCTCCAAAATGCCCCTCATCACCTCGATCTACGTGCCACATCGACCGTTGCCCATTTTCGACGATCTTTATGTCGCGGGATTCAGTTTTCCATGCTCATGACGATCCTCGAGATCATTTCTCGCTCTCTCCAGTACCTTCTTGTCGGTCTAGTTTTATCCCTTTTTGGGCTGAGCAATTCTTTTACGAGAAAGGAACTTAGGGAGTTTCCGTTAAGCTCTTTTCTTACTCCTAAAACAATGAAAAGATCGCCGAGCAATCTTGCTTCCTTTCATGCTCACTAAAATCATCTGAAAGGGCGTCTACCTGGTATAAGTTTACCCCTTTTCCGAACCTTGTAGACTAATTACAAAAAAGGAATACTCTAGTCACATTGACTAGAAGAGTTCTCCATTTGCATCATTTTATGTTTTTTCGGGCCTTGGAGACTAACACATGAAAAAGAACACCATTGGAGTCTCCTTATCGCTTTCAAACTTGCAAAAAATAAAAGTAACCATGAGCAATCACCGTCTTGGGTTCATACAAATCCACAGGATGGTACTCCTCTACCAATTCAGAGTCTTCTTATCATTTCCAGACTCCTTAAAAATGAAAGCACTCATGAGCATGAACAGTCCTGGGCTCACATAAATCCACACTTTTATCCCTTCTTAGAGCTCATTAAAACTACGAAGAAGGACCCAACAGTGCTTTTCGGTGCCACAACAGATCATGTCGTCTCATAAGGCAGCTTCCCCATTATGGTCGCCTTTGTTCAGAGTATTCTGCAGTATGTCACCCTGAGAGTCCCCCAATAACATCCATCAGCTTGTCCCCCCCAGAGTTACTCCAGTCTACAATACATATCCTTGATTGCTTAAATCTATGGTCCTCACACCTAAAAGTCAGTTTCCTATGCTGTCAGGTCAACCATGTCATCATGCTCTGAACAAAGGAAGTTTGAGTCCACCCACTCTATGACCCCAGTTTTTTTCACATCCCTACATTATGTCAATCCTATTATCATAGTTTCGTTGCACACCTCACACTCCTATCAAGGAAACATCGGTACCTTGGTAGTTGCCGGTCTCCTCTGTCGACGCTAACCAAATCTGTTGATGTATATGTAACTTCGGAATGTATTTCATCTATGTATTTCATATATATTTATTGTACCCTTATTAGAGATGTGTTATTCCTCTATAAGGAAGTGTCATCATGTGGATTGACAAGTGTCGCAAGTGTGTGTACTTGCCGATGGGTTATTAGACCACCATGTGTGGGGTCGGCCCTGAAATACATATTATATTGTGGATGTATCTAGATAGACAAGTCGGCCCCATAGTGTAACTGGGAAAACAGGTTAAGTATAAATAGAGATCGGGGGATCTCTATTTGGATCATTCGGAAAGTCACACTTCTCTCACTCAGAAAGTGGCGCACTGGTGGGGAGGAGGATCATCTGCTACTAGGAGACTATCTCAAGTGTATTTTGGTTGTACTTTGGTTGAGCCATTGCTCTCTCTATCTTTGAGGAAGTTGTGGCGTTTTTTAACTTAGGGTTTTCCCCACGGAAACGCTGTGTCTCTTGTCTCTCATGCTTTTGATCCAAGAGTATTGTGAATTAATGCACAAAATTTAACATGGTATCAGAGCTAACCTGAGAAGAAGACATTTTGCAGTGACAGAAACTTGAGTTTCTTGTTTATTGGTTTTCTCTCCACAGATTTTGGAAAAGCAGTATAGTAGATTGACTCTAGTCATCAAGGACAATCTATCTGTCCAATCAGAATTCAATTCTGAGCTTTTTCAGATTTGGCCCTAAAAATTAGGGTTTCCACAAAAATAGGAATTTCTGAAATCTGAAGACATAGCTGGAAGCTCCTTGCAAAAATCGAAGTTTAGAGCTTTGGATTGAGATTTTTGGCTGGGTATATCTTCGGGAAACTAAAACCCTAATTCAGGGCTCTCCCTAGTGAACCCGGGAGGACAAATAGTCAAATCTGAAGGGTAAAACTTTGCTGATATCAAATTCTGAATGCACCAGGTTGATCAGCTCATCAAGGTGCATCTTTCTATCCTTTCAGAAAGTTGAAATTCACATTTTGAATTTTTAGGGTTTTTTCGACAAACCCTAATCCGGGACGAGATCCAGTTTTTAGCATTTCAAGTGGTAAGACCTAAATATTTTCTATTTCCATTTGAAGTACTCTTTAAGATGTCTCACCACACCAAGCTTGAGGATAAGCTTGAAGGGGCTGATAACTTCCGAGCTTGGAAGTATAGGATTGGGTTAATCCTAGAAGAGAATGAGTTGGACTCATATATAAAAGAAGACATCCCTATCCCAAAGGACGAAGAGGCCAAGGTATTGCATAAGAAGAACTTGGTCAAGGAAAAGAGAATCATTGCTGATTCTATTAAAGACCATCTCATACCCCATGTGTCTTCTCTAAAGACACCCAAGGATATGTTTGACTCGTTCACCAAGTTATTTGAAGGGAAGAACATAAATAGGAAGATGACCCTGCGGAACCAATTGAAAGGAGTAAAGTTTCAGAATGGAGAAACCATTCAATCTTATTTTTCTAGGGTCTCCCAGATTAAGGAACAACTGGAAGCAGTAGATGAAATGGTGGAGAATGGTGAAGTTGTCATGACCACTCTGAATGGCCTACCTAGGTCATGGGACTCCTTTATTCAAGGAATCTGTGCAAGAAAGAAGTTGGTATCCTTCAACAGACTACAGGAAGAATGCTCACAAGAAGAAGCAAGGCTTGTGGCATGAGAAGAAAAGATGGGGAATGAAGATCAAGCTCTTGCAACTCACACCAAAAGAAGCAAGCCCAAGAAGGAGCACTCTCGCTACCAGAGATCCTATCAAAATAATAAGAAGGATCTAAGATGCTTCGCATGCAATGAGAAGGGTCACTTTGCTTCATATTGTCCCAAGAACAAGAGGGATAATAACAACAACTCTAGCAAGAAGAAGAAGGGCAGCAAAAGAAAGTTTTGTGCTCATGCTGCCGAGGATGATGAACCTCCAAAGAAGAAGGATAGGGTAGAAAGTGATGATAGTGATGATGACTCATCAAGTGAAGAAGAGTATGTTCTAATCTCTGCTCTCACAGGTACTATCTCCCATGGTTGTAATGATTGGTTGATTGACAGTGGGGCTTCCAAACACATGATTGGGTTTAAGGAATCTTTTGTGAATCTATCTGAACATGAATCACCCCATAAGGTGAAACTTGGGGATAATTATCAATACCCAATCAAAGGAAGTGGTGAAGCCTCCTACAACCTAGATTCTGGAAAATCTTTGAAGATGAAGGAAGTCCTTTATGTAACTGGGCTCAAGAAGAACTTACTCTCCATCTCTGCATTGGATGCAAAAGGTATGAGGGTTGCATTTGTGGATGGCCAAGTCCTAATGTGGCCAAAGGGTAAAACAATCGATGATGCAGTAGTGATTGGAGAGCAAGAGAGAGGTTTGTATAAATTGAAGGGTCAATCTGAACATGCCATGATACATGAATCCATGGAGCCAAGTGAACTTTGGCCTAGAAGACTTGCTCATATGCATTATAGGGCACTTCCAATTGCAAGCAAGGATGTAGAGAGTCTTCCTAAAATCAAGACCAAACACGAAGGTATTTGCAAAGGATGTGCAAAAGGTAAGAACATTAAGAAGGCTTTCCCAAGCAGTGAAAGCAAGGCAAAAGATATCCTGAAAATCATCCACTCAGATGTATGTGGTCCTATGTCATCTAGTTCTCTGAGTGGGTATGTTTATTATGTCTCATGTATTGATGACTTCTCTAGGAAGACTTGGGTATACTTCTTGAAGAATAAAGATGAGGTGCTTGATAAGTTCAAGGAGTTCAAAACCTTGATGGAGAATCAAACTGACAAGAAGATCAAAACATTTAGATCCGACAATGGTGGAGAATTCACCTCAGGTGAATTTAAGAAACTTTGCAATGACTCAGGGATTAAGAGGGAGTTGACTGCTCCTTATAATCCTCAACAGAATGGAGTTGCAGAAAGGAAGAACAGAACAATCATGGAAGCAGCAAGGGCAATGCTGCATGACCAGGATCTACCTATGCATCTATGGGCAAAAGCAGCTAGAACAGCTGCATATGTGCAGAACAGAACACCCCACAAGATATTGGACAACAAGACACCAGAAGAGGTCTTTTTTGGTAAGAAACCTTAAGTCAGTCATCTCAGAATATTTGGTTGTCCAGTATACACTCATGTCCCAAAGAAAAAGAGGACTAAACTAGATCCTTCAGGAAAGAAGGGTATCTTTGTGGGTTATAGTGAAAGCTCGAAGGCTTACAGAATATACTTTTCAGGGTTCAAGAAGATTGATGTCAGGAGGGATGTAACATTTGATGAAAACTCAACATTCATCAAATCAAGGAAGGAACCTATCGAAGTTCATGAAGAACCTAAGGAAACTAGATTTCAAGACACTACCATGACTGAAGTAGTTCCAGAAGTTGTTCATGAGTTTGAAGATCCGCAAGAACCTGTAGATCCAACCCATGAGGATAACTCTCACAAGAGGAAACCTACATGGGCTAGAGAGCTCATTCAAGATGCAGAAAGATTTGGCATTCCAGAAGAAGAACACGGAGCAAAGAAGAGAACCAGATCACATACCAGCTATGTTGCTTTACTCTGTGACATTATGAACAAAGAGCCTTCCAATTATGAAGAAGCAGCGGAAAAGAAAGAATGGAAGGATTCCATGGTTGAGTAATACCAATCAATAATGAAGAATGATGTTTGGGATGTTGTCCCAAGACCTAAAGAGAAGTCTGTTGTGACTTCCAAATGGATATACAAGATCAATCATACTACAGATGGAAGTGTAGAGAAATACAAGACAATATTCGTAGCTCGTGGCTTCTCTTAGAAAGAGGGAATAGATTATGAAGAAACTTTTGTACCTGTAGCCAGGTATATTTCCATTAGAACAGTACTTCCCTGGCTGCAGCAATGAAATGGAAAATACACCAGATGGATGTCAAGACTGTTTTCTTGAATGGTCTAGTTGAAGAGGAAGTATATGTGGAGTAGCCCCTTGGTTTTGAAATACATGACAGGGAGTCATATGTGTGTAGATTGAAGAAATCCTTGTATGGCTTGAAACAAGTTCCCAGAACCTGGTATGGTAGGATGGACAGTTTCCTATCTAGTTTGGGCTTTACCAAGAGTAAAGCGGATTCCAACCTCTGCTACAAGGTTGAGGAAGGGAATCCTGTGATTCTACTCTTGTCTGTGGATGAATTATTTGTAACAGGAGATGACAGATTGATTGCAGATACTAAGAGGAAGCTTGCTGCTGAGTTCGATATGAAAGATTTGGGAATGATGCATTATTTCCTAGGTATGGAGGTGTGGCAGAGTGCAGGTGGGATCTTCCTTGGTCAAGGAAAGTACATAGTAGATATCCTGAAGAGATTCAGGATGATGGAGTGCAAGGCCATGGCCACACTTATGGCATCAAATCTGAAGCTTCTATGTGATGCTTCATCTGAGCCGGTTGATGTCTCTATGTATCGTCAGATGATTGGGTCCTTGATGTACCTGATGAACACGAGACCAGATATTTGCTTTGCTGTGAACACATTGAGCCAGTTCCTAATGGATCCGAGGAGTGTTCGCCTGGTCACTGTGAAGCATGTTCTGAGGTACCTGAAGGGTATAGTGGATTATGGGCTCAAGTATGAAGCGAATCAAAAGTTTAACCTGCAGGGTTATGTTGATTCAGATTGGGCTGGCAGTGCTACAGATAGGAAGAGCACATCTGGGTGCTGCTTCAGTATGGGATCGGGTGTGATCTCTTGGTTTAGCAGGAAGCAGTCCTGCGTAGCACTGAGTACAGCTGAGGCAGAGTATGTTGCAGCCTGTTCAGCTAGTTGTGAGGCAATATGAATATGGAAGCTACTGTCTGAGTTATTTGATCTCCCATTGGATGCTACTAGTATCTTCTGTGATAACCAGAGTTGTGTGAAGCTATCTGAGAACCCAGTGTTTCATGACAGGTCGAAACACATAGAGATAAAATATCACTATATTAGGGATATGGTGCAGAGAGGAGCTGTGAAGCTCCTATACATTGCGACGGATGAGCAGATTGCAGATGTGCTGACGAAACCACTAGCCAGAGTGAAGTTCGAGTACTTCAAAGAGAGGCTTGGTGTTCTTCGGATTGATGACACTTCGAGGAAGAAGTGATGGACACATTTGTAGAGGCCATTCCAAGCATGTTGGAAGGAGGATCCTTCACATGGCTGTGGATGTAAGCGTTGGATGATGAGCATCAGGACGATGCTCCAGTTACTGTTCTGTATATGCATCAGGATGATGTTGGATATGATCAGTTGGATCATTTATATGTATATGTATGTATGCATCATGTTGGATGTTGGATATGATCAGTTGGATCATTTATGTATGTACGCATCATGTTGGATGTTGGATATGATCGGTTGGATCATTTGTATGTATTTTGTATATGCATCATGTTGGATGCTTGGACCATGTATCTGTATATGTATCAGGTAGATCATGTATGTTGATATGTATCATGTATGATCAGGTGGATCATGTATCTGTATATGTATCAGGTGGATACATTGTATGATCAGGTAGATCATGTATGTTGATATGTATCATGTATGATCAGGTGGATCATGTATTTGTATTTGTATCAGGTGGATACATTGTATGATCAGGTGGATCATGTATGATGATATGTATCAGGTAGATACTTGGTATGGATCAAGTAGATGCATGATATGATCAGGATGATCGTGGATGACGAGCTTCAGGATGTTGCTCCGAATGACTTGTAGCAGGATGTTGCAGTGATGATGATCAGGATGATCATGTGTACATCAGGATGATGTATGGTGAGTATCAGGTTGATACTTTATGGCCGTGGATCAAGTTGTGCAAATGAGCATATAATTTGGCCTTGGGAGATTTGCAGATAGTCTTTCGAGGTTTTGCCTATGGCATATAATTTGGCCCTGGGATATCTGGAAAATGCTCTTTCAAGGTTTTGCTCTGGGAGGACATATAATTCGGCCCTGGGAGATCTGCAGATAGTCTTTCGAGGTTTTTCCTATGGCATATAATCTGGCCCTGGGATATCTGGCAGATGCTCTTTCGAGGTTTTGTCCTATGGCATATAATATGTCCCTAGGAGATCCGATAGTTTGGGCTGTGTGCCCGTAATAAGTCCTGGGATGCTCTTGCGAGGTTTTTCCATGACCACATATAATCTATCTCTGGTAGATCCTATAGGTAGAGTTGTGTGCTCGTAACAATCTGGGATGCTCTTGCGAGGTTTTGTGGTGAGGTCACATATAATATGGCCCTGGGAGATCCTATAGGTAGAGTCGTGTGCTTGTAACAGCCTGGGATGCTCTTTCGAGGTTTTGTGATGCATGTAATAAGTACTGAGGATTCCACAATATGGCCAGTGATGAGAAAGACCTGCAAGTGGTGGGCCTACATCCAGTATGAAAAAGGACTGGCTCTGTAGAACTTCCGATGACGAGTAGAGTCAGATATTGGTTGAGATAGCAGCAGCAATGACGATGATGATGACGATGCATCGATGACGATGATCCCAAGAAGAAAACTTGTCTAACAGATCTGTGTCGAGAAATACCTTCCTAGTTAAGAGGGAGTGTTGATGTATATGTAACTTCGGAATGTATTTCATCTATGTATTTCATATATATTTATTGTACCCTTATTAGAGATGTGTTATTCCTCTATAAGGAAGTGTCGTCATGTGGATTGACAAGTGTCGCAAGTGTGTGTACTTGCTGATGGGTGATGGGTTGTTAGACCACCATGTGTGGGGTCGGCCCTGAAATATATTTATATTGTGGATGTATCTAGATAGACAAGTCGGCCCCATAGTGTAACTGGGAAAACAGGTTAAGTATAAATAGAGATCGGGAGATCTCTATTTGGATCATTTGGAAAGTCACACTTCTCTCACTCAGAAAGTGGCGCACTAGTGAGGAGGAGGATCATCTGCTACTAGGAGACTATCTCAAGTGTATTTTGGTTGTACTTTGGTTGAGCCATTGCTCTCTCTATCTCTGAGGAAGTTGTGGGTTTTTTCACCTTACGGTTTTCCCCACAGAAACTTTGTGTCTCTTGTCTCTCATGCTTTTGATTCTTGTGATGCTTGTCATGCTTATTGTGATTGTTATGCATTGATATACTGTATATGTTATTCTCTCACTAAAGATCCAAGAGTATTGTGAATTAATTCTCAAAATTTAACAAAATATATTCCAGAGGATAGACCCAGAGGTCCCTATGCCTTGGACCCATCACCATTAGTGATGAGTGCCTATGGATCATTTTGAAAGGAGTCCTCAGTGCCTCTCCAAATGATTGTTTTTCACATGCTTGACTTCAACACCTTGATCGCATCGTTGAGACTCGTACAGGGTATCGATCCTTTCAGTTTTTTGTTGAAGACCTCGGATATCACCTAACTCTACCACATTTGAGAGTCTAATTGAGGAAACCACCAATTACACATTTGTATGGATATTCGGATTGCGCTCGGCAACAATTTACAGATGTACTGCATTTTTATACTCCCTCGAGTATATAGTTACATATACACCTCAGAATTGACTCACAGTTATTGAGTCCCTATAGATGTTGGACACCTTCAGTTTTAGCAGTTCATCAACCCTTCTGATACCTTATTCAGAACGGTTGTTGCTTTATTCCAGTGTATCAATTATTGAGATTAGTCATGTCATGATCATGAGTACATCCAAGCATTGTGTGCCCTCTATACCATTATGATGTACCAACAGATTTTTATGTATTATTCAGGTCCCCCTTCTTGGGCCTAATTGTTATGTATATATCTTGATACGAGCATGGGTATGCCTGCCTCGTCCATAATAAGAGATTATTCCTCATTCATTTTGAGGCCATGTATTTTTTCAGTTTTTGTAGCTTCCAAGGGGTCGTTGTTCCAGTCTCCAAGAGGTCTCTTCTCTTCTCCACATCCCAGGAAAAAGATAAAAGAACTATGATGTCTATCAGCCTTATGATGAGCTCCTGCCCTCACACATCAGGGGGCAATCTGTTAACACCCAAAAAGTGCTCACTAGCTCATTCCCTTATTCACATGACCCATTTGTCCACTTTTCCATAAAGCCATCAAAAGGTCACCAAAAAGACCATAATACCCCTTTTTCCCCTCAAAATATGTATTTTTTCCTCAAAAAACACAAAAAACCCTCAAAAAGGGTCCAAAATTCCCAAAAAATATTAAAAGGGAATAAAAATATTCAAAATATTCAAAAAAGGGAAAAGAGAGAAAAAGAAACCTAAACCATGTTGGTTAATACCATTGGTTTCCTCAAAACCATAATGGTATTCCCCATCACCAAAAACTATAAAAAGGTGATAGGGGCTCCTCACTTTCCATCCACATTTCATCCTATCCTTATGTTGCCAAATTCCCTTTGAGAGCCATTGCCTCCCATTTCGAGTTTGAAGAATCCCATTGAAGCTTTGGAGAAGAAGAGACCATTGGATATTGGAGCTTCTCAACCTTGGAGTTGCTCAACACTCATCATCCTCACCATTTGAGGTAATACAAAATCAAATATTTTTCAAGTCATTGTTTTTCCATAGATCTTATTGCTTATGTTTTGAAATCTAGTTTTTTATTTATTTGCACATGCTTAGATTATATTAGTTTATTCATAGTTGTTTTTGTTTTATATTGAAACTGCTATTACAAGTTAATAGGTGCATCCTTGCACAGGCTTGGTTGAAAAACCAAGCAACACCTATTATATGCTAAAGCAAGACTGAGGTGAGAGAGAGAATTAACCTACAGCTACATAACAGAAGCTAATGGAACTAATTCTAATTATAACAGAACTTGAAACAACTTCTAACTAAACTCTATCTAATCATGAAAATTTGAAAGCAAACTATAAACACTATGCTTGGTCGAACATTTATCAATTCTAGAAACACAGACTAAGTTAGCAGCACAATATAAATTATAGATAAGCAAAGAAATGACATATACAGGAAAACAAAACTAATTATATAAACTGGAAAATAAACTTTCTATTTGCAGAAAAGAAAATACAGAAAAACATAAACAAAACCTCCGGTTGATGAGGGGCCCTTCCCAGCAATCAGAGATGGAAACTAAATCAACTTAATCACCAACAGTAGAGCATCAACGAACTGAAACTTCCATTCACTGAGAAAATTACATAGTGCTTGTAGCTCAAAGGACAAACAGTTTTAAAAATCTAGAGACTCAAACTCTGGCTTAAGACTCGTCTCAATTTCGAAGATGTCTATTTATACAATTTTCAATGGGGAGAGCAAGTCGACCCTTTAGTGGTCGAATGCTCTAATAATATGCAGTCTTTAAGACTATAAAACGACTGCCTGGTGATGTGACAATGCAGAGGTCACCTACCAACTTTCATGGTGTTGATCCTACCCAACGCGAGCAGCTGCGTGTTCGTTTCCTTCAACCGTGGGAAGAAGCACATGCTGGAAAGTCGAGCGTGGAAGGATGGAGCTGCTGGAGTATCGACGTGGACACAGCATGTGTTGGAGGACTGAGCATGGGCGGAGTGGACTCCTCTAGAACATCGGCGTGAGCAGGTGTGCGTGATATCGGGCTGAGTGAACAGGAAAGTCAAAACTCTTGAGTGTTGACATAGGGAGATCGTGTGTTGTCTAGCTTAGGAGGCAAGGAGGTGAATCTTCTAGAACAGGAGCTCACCAACCATATCCACTATGTGGCTAACAGAACCCATGAGTCCGTTTTTGTCTTTAATGGCCAGGAATATGCCAACCGATGATTCCGCGAATCGAATGCAGGGCTGAATGACGAGCTGGACGTGGCTGAACATTGGCAACATAAACACGCATTCTGAATGGAGGGCCATTTGAAGGCTGTAGCCTGTAGAGAAAAAAATAAATGCCACGCATGTCTGGAAATGTCACTTAAAACATTAATAAATCATAATATGGCAAGATTTGACCAAAATTCATATGATAATTGAATATATGCATACCTGGTCTGTTTTGATGGTTTGAATGGTGGAAAGAATAACTTATTATATCAAAAATGATGAAAATGACGCCACTCAGAGGAGATTTGATGATAAAAAATAGTGACAAAATGGACACCAACATTCTTCGTGATTCAAGTAATTGAGGACGTTACGCACAAAACCCATGTCCCATATTTTTGAGATTCTTCTCCATCTGCTCGCAAATTGTGATGCAAATCAATGTGTTCTTATCTGGCATGTGTTTTTGGTTAAGGTCGTTTGATCATGAGTTGGAGGCTGCCATGTTGGACTTGAGAACGAATTGAAATAATAAATCCTTGGAATGAAACCATGTTGTGAATCTTCATGCGGACGTGTGCTAGTATGCCAACTTTGGAGGCTTGAACCATGGCTGCTACTACTGCTAATATGAAAAATCACTCCATAAACCATCATCAGTTAAATTATGCATAATAGTCTTTCATTCATAAAAAATAAAGGAAAATAATCATAATTAACCACTAAAGCATCAATGGAAGTAATATGGTATTTTACGTGCAGTTATAGCAAATGGATGGAAAATGGAATGATAAATGGATAATAATAGGAAGAAGAAGGATGAAATATATGTCAATAGGTGATGAAAATATGGACAAATCCATGACCCAACAGCAGTTATAGCATACAATATGGTCTCTTTCTCATCCTTGACCAGTGTTGCGTCCTCTTCCTTTATATCCACCACGTCCTCTATATGCACCTTGGTCATACTGTGCATTTTCATTATTATGCGGTAATGTTTCTCCTTGGACTCTGTAGACATCATGCTTTCTTTCTATCATGAGATCGTAAGCTCTGCAGTTGGTATCATCATGTCCAACTGACTTACAGAATGTGCAATACAGATTCTTTGGTGTTTGTACATATTTCTGAAGCAGGTAACAATCTTATGGGCGATGTCCTCTGCATCGGAAAATCTCACACCATGGTCCTTGTTGTTGATTCAATGGGTTCGGTGCTCCATTGGTGATGTAGTCTCTGAATACAGGGCAGTGTTCCTTAGAATGTCCCTCTTTTTTACATTTTTTACACCAAACCTCTTCTCTTGTTTCTTTTACTTTCTTCATATCTTGTAAATGTAATGTCAAATTGGCTAACTGTGTATGTATTTGTACCATACCTGTTCTAGTTTCTCCTATGGGCGCAGCTTCTAGTTCCATCGCAATTTCTAATGCTTTTGTTTGTGAGGTTAACTTATGTTGCATCAATGGTAATCTAATATGGGGCAACAGCACAGCTATGAACCACTCTTGATGTTGTTGCAGTGCTATTTCGAAGATAACTTGATCTAATAATGCTTTGAACTTTTGATCAAACTCCCACACAGTCTTGTTAGGTTTCTGTTTGATTTATTTTAGCTCTGTGGTGATCTGAGATTCTAACTTAGGTTTCTTGAATTCTCTAATAAGCGCAGTTTTGATATCAACTAGTGATATTTTCTATCCAACATAATGCTTCATGAACCATGTTAGAGCTCTGTCCCTAAATGTGGTGACTAACTAAGCTTGTTTTATAACATCATCTTGTACTTGCTTAACATTCCATACAGCTTCACAAAGAAACCAATGTTGCTCTAGGTCTTCTAGGCCAGTTCCTTTAAAAATAGGTAGTTTAATTTCGTCTTCCATTCTTCTTCTAGGAGGTGTATTGTTCTAAGACGGTGAAGGTATACCACTACTTGAATGATTATGAGTACTTGTTCTTGCAGTGTTACTACTACCAGCGTTCTACGAAATAGTAATATTTTTATCCTCAACTATGGGTTTCTGCAGAGTAATAGGTTGATAGCCAGTGCATCCAGGTTCTGTTTCAGTATCAGACTCAACCTGATATGTGTTTCTATCCCTTCCTAACTCAGTTTCTAGGAATGTGCAAGTTTCGGCTTCACAAGACCTCTTTCTAGTGTTAACTTTATATCTCTTTCCACTTCTCAAAATACCAATTTCTTCGTATGTGTCACTATCTATGTTATTGAACATTACAGACTCAAACACTAGGAATCTGATTTCCTTCTTAAGACTCATTTTTTAGATAGTAATATTTTAATGTATAAACTAAGGTTTTTCAAGTACTTACCTCTAAATCCTTGGAAGAAATCTCCTTCTGCTATGCTGTAGGACTTCAACATTTCCACAGCAAATTTTGTAACATAGCCTTGCAATAAGCTATCCAACCAAAATTCTATTTCTCTTGAAATTTGGTTGTCAATGCCTTTAAGCCTCTGAATCAACTATGTATTCCAAATTGTAGGTTCTCCACCCTGGAAACATTTTTTGTGTTTTGCTATCCTCGGTATCCACTCATGCAACTCAGTAGAAAAATATTCGAAGAAAATTTGATGCAGCTCAATGAATATATACCTCTACAACCATTGTTCTGTGATAAGACGCGGACGTTTGTTCTCTTTCTTCACAAACTCAAGTTTTGTCTGACTTACCCAGTTCTGTATGTTTGTCTTTTCCAGATACCACATAACACATGACCAATTATAGCGTGGAAATGGAACTCGTTTATTGCGCTTCCTTCTTCACATTCCCATAACATAACAACATTGCATATCGCCAGTTCTTAGCGCGGAAACGGAACCATTTGTTGGGGAATGCCAAACCTTGCTCTCCTTTTCATTCTATAGGGTTGACCCGGGTTCTGCGTAGTTCACTTTCTTTATACCCAACAAAATCCCCTTCACTATCCCTTTCGGCATCAACCTGCGAGCAGGCTGAAGTCTCAGCCGAAGTGAATATGGGTGGTTGCAAAATTAGGTTTCTGCAACCTGGTGATGCGTGGTTATGTTATGTGAGCTTGATATGCGCAACTTACTCAACATCTACTTAACATATCGTTACCAACATGTATCTACGCACTTCGTAGTTCTCAACAACCTACAAACTTCGTTGAATCATTGTTACTTCGGTCTTATGACTATGCATTTACCATACTTAATACAACTTCACAATGTTCATGCATGCATGTTCCGCTACTTAACATATCATTCTCATTCACAATCATATGAAAAAACATATATAAGAATAACCATTCATGAACATACAATATAACATAGATTCAAACACATAAAAAAATTATTTACGTGGTTCACCCCCCCAAATGGGATCTACATCCACGGGAACTATTCTTATATTTATTGGAAGGGGATAATAGTTCCAATTTGTGCACTCAAATACAGACTCTTCTCTACAATAGATCTATGCGCACACGGCTGCAAAGTCTTTTTCCTCTCTTAGATCTTTCTTAGCATAGATCTAACTAGGTTCTACCAAGTTCTAACATAATCCAATCCTTACTTATACAAAATTTTCCTTTATATAGATTGTGCTCGAAGGTCACATCTTTACAATAACTATGGTCCAACCCCCATAGTATGCTTAAACCCAAAAATGGCATGGTTCTCTTGTTGACCCGCTTTATCTTTACTTCGTTGGAGCTTTGTTTTCCTTTTGCACTGCTTCCTATGGCTCTGACGTTTCTCTAATAGTAGCAGTTTTGATTGTGCGGCTCTAACAATACAGTGGTGTCTCCTTTGCACCATTCTGCTTCTTTACTCTTTGCTTCTATAGCTGACAGTCCATTGCTTCATTCATAACTTCTCCAACTACCTCGATGGTCCTTAGTACTTCCCCTTTACTAAGGAGAAAGATCCTTTTCTGCCACTTCGCTTCGCTCCATACCATGCTCCTAGGAATTGCGGAGTTGTTTCTCCCAAAACTGATCGATGTTAGGCCTCGTCTAACTTGTACTTTCGCCATCAAAACTTCTTCTACTTGGGCTTAACCCAATAATGGAAATTCTCTTGCCACCCAACTCAACGGACAAGGATTTTAACATCTCGTGTGGTTTAAATCCACGTCCATCAAAGGCTTTCAAAGTAGTGGGGGAACGGTTCAACTCAAGAGATTCGATGGCTCTCCAACAAGATAACGACATAACCGAGGTACAGGCTCCTTCGTCTAAGACAGTACGATGGAGGATTTTCCCAGCAACGTTAGTAACAATTTGGAATGCAAGTTAGTGGGAAAGTATCGGTTTGAAATACTCTAACTTGAACATAATGGTATTAGAGGAATCTGGGTCTACGACTCCAATCGCGGATAACAGGGTATTGCGCTGAATGGGACAGTTTAGTAAGACCTCTAGTGTCGACATAGCTCAAGGGGATTGCACTAAATCCTCTACTATATTGTAGTTCTGAGAAGCCCAAGCATTTGTATTGAAAGTATCTTTTCTAATCGTTCTCTTGGGTGGACGCAATACATAATCCAGTGAAGGTTTCTCTATGACGAGAGGACCTTGAGGTGATGGAATGCTAGTTGTAGATGCGGGGGATTTTTTTGGATTACCCCCATCATATTCCTTTGGATAAGGAGAGTCATATGAACATGATCCAGTATTCAAGTTGACCATTTCACTCCGCATCATGAGAACATGAGTGGTGGAGGAAATTTCTCCTTAAGAAGGAGATGGTTGTTCCGCGATCATTTGTTGTTTTTGTGTGGGGAAGGGATCAGTTAAGACTGTGGGTGCGGGGTTGCCCTTAAAAACAATTTGTACTTCATCCTAATGTGGGCACTCTTCGGTGAAGTGGTCACCACCTCACAGTAAACAAGGATACTTAACCTTCCGATTTTGTTTGGTGTCATCGGGATTTTTCTATTTGGGCTCCTTCTGGTTAGAAGACTTTTTATTTTTACCTTTGTTCTTCTTATTAGCACCGGATTTTTGAAGTGAATTAGATTGACCTGAATTCACTTCTTCGGTGGCAGCAAGGCGCTGAGTGATCTGTTGGTTTTGTTCCCATCCTCTTATGAGGGTGGAGTCGAGCCATGGTGGTTATGCGATCCACTGCATTGTGTAGTAAGTTGGGTGTGAACGAAACCAATGATGCCATCGGCATGAGGTCCCATAGGAGGTTTTGTTGAATCGTAGGTAGGGACGGGGGCATCAGGAACAATATCATATAAGATTCCAGATTGAGCATAGACAAGGTCTAAATACTGAGCACGGGATATAGCTTGTTCCTCTATGACGGCCCCACCCATAGCTACATCTTTGGCTATGATGGGCAGTACTGACTTTGTAAACAAATCTGCAATGAGTTGGTCCAGAATGGGAGCTCTAATCAGACGTTGTCTCCTCCTCCACTCATGAATATGATCAGAAATGTGAGTGGAAGTGGTTTGATGGAGAGAATTCAAAAGATTCATGCCGGTTTCGTAGCGGATCGGTAATTGAAAATGTGTCAAAAATGACATAGCCAAAGATCAAAAATTAGGAAAGGAGTGTGGTGGAAACTTAGTGTACCACTTTGCGGCAGTCCCAATAAGGGTTCGCTAGAATAACCTCCAATGGATGGAATCATCCATTAGGGAGTTGGATGAACACCACCAATGATAAGTCATTACATGGTTTTTCAGGTCCTCAACAGGTTTGTCGTCAAACTTCGGGATATCAGATGGTAAATTTACTGAAATTGTTGGCCAATTTGTGCCATGATAAATGGGATCGTTAGTCAACCATGATAAGTCTGGAAGATCAAGTGTAGCCAGAAATGGTAATTGTTGGTTTGGATGTGGATACTAGTAGTACTGATAAGGCATCTGTGTACCAGTAGGACTATGGACCAATTGTTCGTAAGGTCCTCCCGTAGGAAATTGGCCATAGCGGGTGGGCCGCCTAGGTTGGGAGGTGGACCTGAAGGGGGTCCTCCTCTACCAGAATAAGGTGGTCCTCCACTAGAAGGTGGGGCTGTTCCTCCTCCAGAGTAAGGTGGTCCTCCGCCGAAAGGTGGGGGTCCTCCTCCTCCAGAATGGGGTGGTCCTCCGCCACAAGGTGGGGGTCCTCCTCCTCTAGAATGGGGTGGTCCTCCACCAAATGGGGGGGGTCCTCCTCCTATGGAATGAGGTGGTCCTCCTCTAGAAGGAGGGGTTCCTCCTCCTCTAGAATGGGATGGTGGTGGTGGTGGTGGACCGAATGATGGTGAAGGTGGTGGGATAGCCGGTGGAGGTGGTATGGGTGGTCCACCGGCCGGAGGTCCAATCGGTGGAGCATTTTGGTGCCCCCATGGAGTGATTGGGTTTACGGGATAGGGTAATCTAGGAAAAATGTTTTCTGGATATTTTTGTCCTATATTAGCATTACGATGACCCGGATAGATATGCCCCCATGGGGGTTGGGTCCAAATAGATTCCCCCCCCCCGTATGATGTGTCCACATGGGTTGTCCTATGGTTGGGAGATAAATATCAACCATATTGTATTTTTGATGTGAATTATATCCTCCACTCACGTTGTGTCCGCTAACTGGGTGATGTCCCCCAGTTAGATTAGGTCCACTCGTTAGGGGTTTCCCCCTAGTTGAAAATTTCCCACTTACTGGAGTGTTCCTAATAATCGAATGTTGACCACTAAGGTTGGGTTGACCTGTAATAAATGGTTGACTACTAACAAAGGGATTAATTCCACTTGACTATAAACTAACAGGTAGATTATAACCTCCTCTTGAATTTTGAGGTGGGGGAGGTGGAGGTAATGTCCCAGTAACATAGTTAATAGAGGTTGAAGGTTTCCCTCCATAGTTTGGGGTTAAAGGAGGTGTAGAACTGGTCGCCTGACTTTGGATTGTACTCATAGGAAACAAGGGTCGACCTAGTTCATAAGTGGTCGTGTTGAGTATGGATGTTTCTGGTGAAGAAAAAGGTAAAGAATGTACAGGGGAATATCGAAAAATGGATACTTCTGAACTTACTCTGCGTGAGAGACTTTGACGTCTAAGTTTTTCTCCAACTATGTGCAAATGGATCATGTGCTCATAGAGTGGTGCAAGAAACGCGTCGTTAGGAATCCATCTACGAGGTATAGTTTCTTCCATTAGAAGTGACCAAAAATCGGCAACATGTCAACCTAAAGAAGTATCCTAAAAAGATGCAGTTGGACCAAATACTTTTGATACAGGGTCATCCTGGGGCTGACTGAAAACCCAATCTGAAGCTCCAGTATGTACTTCCATCGAATGATGGAAAGACGTGTCATATGAGGTAGTTTTTTCAATGATCAAAGGTCCCATAGGATCAGAGATAGGTGGATTTGCGAGGGGTGAATAGTTCATTCCCGACTCTAAGGTAGAAGTATCTTCTTCATGTGACACAAACGTAGTAGGTTGATCCATGTTTGATCCCAATTTCTCCTCCTAATCAAGGGGATATTCAGGTGGCAAGTTCAAGGCCTTGCGGGATATTCTTAAAGGTTGATCAGTCAAAATGACTGAACCAAAATTTCTCCTAAGTGTTTTCTATACAAAAAGAAAAAATGCAACCCAAAATCTACACAAGTTAAAGCTACAAGCAAACTTATGTGGTAGGTGTGGATTCAAAGGTCTAGAACCTCACAAGATTATAAGGCGGTGAAACTCACGATATATGTTGGAGCATAGGGCGCAGCTATGGTAAAGCTGCCAGTTTTGAGGAAAAAGCACTAAGTGTTGAGGGGAAAGTGCTAATTTTGAGTAAGCACCAATTTTGGGTAGAATTGAACGGTGCGCAGTACAGCGCCAGATGGACGAGCTCAGCGCAGATTACGGGCCAGAAATCGTAGAGCTCGCGCGCACCCGTCAAAAGGAAGAGTGAATGTGACGGAGTAGAAAGCTCAGCTACCCCAATAAATGAAGCAACAAAATAGAGGGCTCAACTACCCTCATTAAGGCTAAGTACAGAAGTTATGGTTGCTCTGACCAAGGAAGAGCAATGGACCAAAGCATTGAAGGCGAAGGACAAGGAGCAGTGAACGATGAAGCGGTGCCCATACCCGCAATCTGCGCCGAAAATCACGGAGTCTGCAGGAAACGACGACGTGACTGCAAGCGACGCCTATAGTACACCTAGCCATGTCCACGGTTAGGGTTTTTGGGGATTACTGCTGGGAAAGGCCCACAGTTTTGTAAAGGTGCGACCTCAAGGCCACCTATATATATGTGTAATTGTAAAGGGAAGAAGGTTAGAGAGAAAAGATAAGTTAGAGAGAGAGCTTAGAGGTTAGATGTTAGATGAGTTAGAGAGTTGGATAGCTGTAGAGCTAGTCACTGAGTTGCAGACAGTCTGAGTCGATGTCTGAGTCATTGTAATCTCTGTAGAACAAGAGAATGGCTCCCAACTGTGTGCGTGGAGTTTCCCAGAAAGGTCTAAGGCTGCAGCTGTTTGCGCAGCATATTGTGTAATTCCCATTTGAGCTAATATAGAATACAGTTCCCGTGGACGTGATTCCCCCGTGGAGGCGAACCACATAATTCTTGTTGTTATGATGATGTGTTGTGTGAATGCATGTTTATGTTTTACTATCTGTGTTTACATGAATGTTTCGTTATCTTTATGAATGAGTAAATAAAGCAAGACCTTGAAGGTCCTTTAGAAGTTAGATTTGTGCACTATCGAAGGGGCCTGCAAGAACGTTATCGCTGCAGTGCTTAAGGAATGTTTTACTGCGTTGTGGCGCGGAAGCAGAGACGATACATAGCGTATCGGACGTAGCGGATAAACGCCTCATTCGCAGGTGCGGAGATACCACGCAGATAGGCTGGTAAGAGTTTCGGCGCTATCGCGCTGAAAGGTCTACGGAAGGGTAAGACGTTCCACTCTGAGGAGTCCTCCCAGAAGAGAAGGGAGAATATTATAGTCCCCACGTTGCCTAGGTTAAGGAAGCCTGATTCCTTAGCCCCCCATAGCCACTTTGGGTGAGACTTCGGGCTGCTGCGCAGCTCGTTTTCGAGAGGGCCAGTGCGCCAAGGGGTGTTTGTTGCTGCGCCTCCTGAAAACCCGGGTCTATCCAAGAAAGCATCCAACAAATGGTTCTATTTCCTTGAGACTTGTTATTCCGGCGACGTGCGAGATTGATGCGAAACCTAGAGAAGAAGGGAGCCAACAAATGGTTCCGTTGCCTTGAGACTTGTTATTCCAGCGACGTGTGAGATTGATGCGAAACCTAGAGAAAAAGGGAGCCAACAAATGGTTCTGTTGCCGCGCTAAGGATGTGTGAGGTAGAAGAAGTTGAGATAAGCATCGACTTCTAGTAGCCATTTGAAATCCAACAAATGCTTCCATTGCCGGCTTTAACCCTATTTTCTTGAAGGCAATGTGGTACTGGAATCCTACAGCTAAAGAAATTCAAGAGTGGTTCGATTCAAAGGCTAGAGAGTTCGTTGAACAAGAAAATAGAAGCTCTAGGCTTCAGATAGAAGACTGGTTGCAGAAGCATATTTATACTGACCTTCACAAAATTTTCTTTGTAACATTTGCACTTGAGTTGCATGCATGGGTAGCCAAGCTAGCAGACACTGGACCCACTGTGCATGTTGATCAACCCGTCGTTTGGACACCTGAGCTAGTTAGCATTTTGAAGCGGGTAGATAATTCTGTGTCCCGCGCAGTAGACTTTTGGTTGAACAGTCTGCTGGAAGGCTTCATCACCGAGTTTGCAGTAGATACGAGAAAGAGATTCAACGAAGCTGAGAGGATCTTCTTCCAAGCACACAGGGGTAAGTTCTTAAATTCTCTGAACTTATGGATTAAAATGCTCCTGTATGAAAAAGGAAAACTATGCATAGCTTCCGATGAATAGCATAGACAAGTAATGTCCGCAGATTTTGATAGTGATCTTGAAGTTATAGGTTGCACTCGTAGTGGAAAACGGTATAAAGTAGGCCTTGACCAACATTCTTTTGAGTCTATCCCAGAAGATAGTCGAGCTCCTAGAGCGAGCCATATAGAGAGACAAGGGAGTGCTCATATCCCTTATCACCCTTTTACACCACAAAAGCCAGAAGGGGCTCAGTATAACCCCGCAGTAACACCCTCTAGTAGCCCGCACGGTACTTCTAGTACCTCAGCTCCACCCTTGTTTAACCATCCTAGAGGCAGTGCCACAACACCTCCACATCAACCTCGTGCAAAAAGGATGGGTGATGACATGAATCTACCAACTTTTAGGGGAACAGGGCTAGAAGACCCTGAGCAACACTAGTTCCTGTGTGAAGCCATTTGGACGATTAAGCAAATTAATGATGATGTTGTTAAGCTGGTTTCAGTTAGCAACCACACTAAGAGAAAGAGCCTTAACCTGGTTCATGAAATACTCAGCAGCACAGAATAGGACGCTTGCTGAGGTAAGAAATGCTATGATTAGAGAATTCAAGAAACCTAAATCAGAATCACAGTGCATAACCGATCTGAAAGACATAAAACAATTACCCACAGAGTCAGTATGGGACTTTGACCAGAAGTTCAAAGCCTTGATAGATCAAGTAAGCTTTGAGTTTGCACCGCAGCAGCATAAGGAATGGTTCATTGCTGCGCTGCTTCCTCATATTAGACTTCCTCATATGCAACAGAATCTCACTACTCAGGAATAGGCTCTAAAGATGGCTATGAAACTGGAAGCTTCACCAATTGCTGGAACAAGCAACGATGTTGCGCAGTTGCAGAACCAGTTAGCAAACCTAACCTTGCAAGTGCATGATATTAAGAAAGGAAAGGATCTTAAAGAAGAAATTTGGTGTACAAAATGTAGAGCACAAGGTCATTCAAAGGATCATTGTCCTTTTTTCATAGAGTATATTGCGACTGGAGCACCTAACCCTTTACCACAGGCTCAGGGTCCTTGGTGTGAAATCTGTAGAACTAGAGGTCACAGACCACAAGAATGTCACTTGTTACAAAAATATGTACAAACTCCAAAGAATCTATATTGCAATTTCTGTAAATCAGTAGGCCATGATGAGAACAATCGCAGAGCATCTGACCTTATGATGGAAAGGAAACATGATGTTTATAGAGTACAGTCAGAGGCACAAGGACCCACAGCAAGTCCGCAGTATGAACCAGATCGTGAAGGCAGAGGAGGAAATTATAGGGGCCGTGGACGCGCAGCAGGATTTGCTCGAGGAAGGGGACAGATCACTTGTTACAACTACGGAGCTCAAGGCCATTATGCAAGGGATTTCCAAAATCCTACAACCATCTACAGATACTGTAAATCTTATGATCATGTCATTGAAGAATGCCCTCAGTTGATGGCTGAGATGCAATCAAAGACGCCACAGGTTAACCAGAATATTCAGTTGATTGCAGCAGAAAAAAGAGAACCAGATCCTACAGTTAATATAGTGATGCGCAGTGGATCAACTATTGGTGCGCCGGAGTTGGGAACTGGAAAGCCAGCGACGCAATGGGTGCACCGCGCTAATATTAAACCAGCCCCGCTTGACCTACAAAAGCAAAAAGAAGCATTCAAGCAAGCTCAAGAGTATTTCTCCGATCCACGAGCTTCAAGCTCTGTCACAATTCCGCATAATGATATCAGACCGCAAGTGCTAACACAAGAGAACCTAGTACAAGAATAGGCCACTACATCTGGAAGGCCTGATGAGGAGGATGCACTAGGCAGTGTCCATGCTTTCCTAAGAAACTGCTTAAAGTTGTTGTGCAATGAAAAAGCAACTATAGAAATCCAACACCTATTGGATCAGTGTCAACAATCTGCTTCAATGAATACCCCGCAGCGTGTTGTTCACCAGATTGGGAGTCATACTAGAACTGGAAAAGAGATGAGGCTCACAGCGCAGATTGGAGCATTTGAAATGGATGACGTCATTTTGGATTTAGGCTCAGAAGTTAATGTTCTCACCATGCAGACATGGGAACAGATGGGTATCCCTCAGCTTACAAGATCTCCTATCCAACTAAGACTTGCAAATCAGCAACAAGTTTCTCCATTGGGCAGATTACCCAATGTGGCCATTGATATTGAGGGAGTAAGAAGTTCTGCATACTTTGAAGTAATCAAAATTCTGGATGATAGTAGACCTTACCCAGCACTCTTAGGCATATACTGGGCATTTGATAATTTGGCTGTCATTAATTTGAAGAAAAGACAGATGACCTTTGAGGATGCCCAAATCAGGGTCATTGCACCGCTTGATCCACTTCAAGGACCATGCTATATTGAACCCATTCGGGCGGAAGAAGAAGTGCACCACATGGAAATTTTGTACCAAATGACTGCTAGTCATAATGACTATGTCAATCCTACAGCTGATGGCCATCTCAGCTGGCGATGCGATAGCTCGTGCACATCAGATTCAGAAGCAGGACTGGAAAACTGGCAGAATTGCTTACATGAGGTTTCTACAAGGCACAGAATTGAATAACACTCCAATCTTTGATGGTTTAAATGAAGTAAGTGAATTCATACATACATATGAACAACAGATCCCAGATGAGCAGCGCATACAAGCATTGGATGTAGCACTGCGCGCTACACCTGCAAGATGGTGGGGTGCGCATAAAGATAATATTAACACATGGCAAGACTGTCACAAATTGATAATGCGCAGATTTCAAGAAACTACAGCAGAAGTGTTGCGCAAATATGATGGACAAAGTGACCCCAGGTCACACATTGAAGCATGTATTCAGCAATGGTCAAATATTCTAGAGGATGAGTGGGTTCACCTATTCATCCACACGTTGGATACAGTTCCAAGGAACTGGTACACTGAAACAGAATTGCGCAGAGGCACTATCACTTGGCCTCTTATGATGGAAAGTTTTCAACTTACCTTCAGCTTTGAGTCAGAACATCCAAGCATCGACCACACTTTAAAGTGTATTAGAAAGAAGGTATTTGAACAATGTCCTTTACCAGAATATTCTCAACCAGATTGGGCTGTCCAGATGGAACATGCCCTGGAATGCTATAATTTCGCCGCTGGAGAAGAGGAAGGTGATCCTCGCAACATCAATATTCCAGAATCAGAAGGGACGCGCAAGGTCGAAGGTCCTTAGCTTGATATCCCTGCCATTACAGAACACATCAAGCTCAAGAAGATTAACATTGGTACAGAAACCGAACCCAAGTTTGCTTCTATAGGAGATTATTGGGATGATGAGACTGTTGGCCATATTGCAGATTTACTACGTGACTACCAGGATATCTTTCCTACCAAGTTCACAAAAATGAAAGGCATATTAGGAGATTTAGGAGTTATGCGCATACCTTTGAAAGCAAACGCCAAGCCAGTAAAACAGCACCCATATAGGTTGAACCCGCGATATAAAGAAAAGGTTAGAGAAGAAATTGATAAGATGCTCGCAGTAGGTATTATTGAGCCAGTAGAGGAAAGTGATTGGATTAGTCCTATGGCAGTACAAGAGAAGAAGGCAAAAGGTGAAATAAGAATCTGCGTGGACTTGCGCAAGCTGAACGACGCATCAGCGCATGATCCATTTCCTACTCCCTTTACAGACGAAGTGCTTGATAATGTTGGAGGACAAGAAGCTTACTCCTTCACTGATGGCTTTTCGGGATACCATCAGATCAGAATCCATCCAGAAGACTGCCATATGACCACTTTTGCGACTGAATGGGGCTCATTCCAATATACAGTAATGCCCTTTGGTCTTAAAAACGCTCCTACTATCTTCTCTAGAGTCGTTGTTGCTGTTTTTAAAGAATTCATTCATAAGTTTCTAGAAGTCTATTTTGATGACTGGACTGTGTTTGGTTTACTAAAGAACCATATAGGGAATCTGCGGATGATGTTAGAAAAATGTAGACAGTATCAGATTTTCCTTAACTTGAAAAAATGTATTTTTTGTGCTCCTTTTGGTATTCTCTTGGGTCGTATTGTATGCAGATAAGGACTCCTGATGGATCCTGCGAAGGTTTCCATCATTGCTAACTTACCTGCGCCCAACTCAGTCAAACAATTGCGCACTACATTGGGACATACAGGGTACTACAGGAAATTTATCAAGGGTTATGCAAAAATAACTGCACCTATGGAAAGATTGCTGAAAAAGGATTCGAAATTCCAATGGACAGAAGAATGCCAACAGAGCTTGGACACACTTAAAGAAAAGATGATCACAGCACCTATTCTATTTTTCCCAGAATGGAGAAAACCCTTTCATGTTCATGTAGATGCTTCTTCCATAGCATTGGGGGTTGTGCTGAAACAACCGGGAGAAGGAGGTATTGACCACCCCATTGCTTATTCTAGCAGAAAACTGTCAACAGCTGAGAAGAACTACACCACTACAGAAAGAGAAGGACTAGCTATGGTGTATGCCTTACAGAAGTTCAGACACTATCTATTGGGGGCTCATTTTAAAATGTATACTGACCATTCTGCTCTGAAATACTTGGTCAATAAGCCAGTGTTAGGGACAAGAATTTGCAGATGGCTACTGCTCTTCTAGGAGTATGATTTTGAGGTTATTGTGAAGCCAAGCAGATTGAATGCAGGACCTAACCATTTATCTAGGATAGAGTCAAGGGAGGAACCTACAAATCTGGAGGACAATCTGCCTGATGTGCAGTTGTTTTCTGTTCAAGCAGCCGATGAGTATTATTCCGATATTCTTGAGTTTCTCACTACCGGGCAAGCACCAGTTGAGTTTACAATCTAGCAGAAGAAGCAACTTGTTTTCAAAGCCGCAGACTTCACTTTGATAGCAGGCCAGCTCTATAAGTTGGGCCCCGATGAAGTCTTGCGCAGATGTATCTTACCGCATGAGAAGAATTCCATAATCGCAGAAGCGCACTCAGGGACCGCAGGAGGCCATTTCGCAGGAAAGCCAACTGCGCAGAAGATCTTAGCTGTAGGTCTTTGGTGGCCAACATTGCACAAGGGTACTAAGGAATTCTGCAAATGTTGTGATGTGTGCCAGCGAATAGGGAAATCTTCAAGAAGAGATGAAATGCCACTAAGACCCCAGATAACACTGCGTGCTTTTGATAAGTGGGCCATTGATTTTGTGGGACCTATCAACCCACCAGGAAAGAGAACCGATGCAAGATACATCATCACAGCTACTGAATACCTCACCAGATGGGCTGAGGCGAAGCCAGTTAAGAACTGCAACCCTGCCACTGCCGCACAGTTCATTTTCGAGAAAATTGTCACTAGATTTAGATGTCCACTGATTCTAATGAGTGATCAGGGAACACATTTCCTGAATGAGACTATAGAGGCCCTTACCGAGTAATTCCACATTAGTCACCATAAGAGTACACCCTACCACCCTCAAGCTAATGTTACGGTGGAGGCATTCAATAAGATTCTCGAGAATGCCCTGACGAAGATCTGTAATCAACAAAGAGATGATTGGGACCTTAGAGTCACAGCTGTGTTATGGGTTTATAGAACCACATGCAAGAAATTAACAGGTCACACACCTTTCACTTTGGTGTATGGACAAGAAGCAGTTATTCCCATGGAATACATTATTCCCAATCTCAGAATTGCGCAAATTACAGAAATGGCAGATACTGATACTATGAGTGAAAGACTCTCACAATTGCTTGCCTTAGAAGAAGACATACTTTTAGCCGGATTCCATCAACAAGTGCAGAAGGCAAGACATAAATCTTGGCATGACAGGCATATTAAGAATAAAGTCTTTCAAGAAGGATACTTGGTACTCCTCTATGATAGTAAATTCATCAAGTTTCCAGGCAAGTTTCGTGTACATTGGTTAGGCCCATTTCAGGTGACGAAGATAACAGAAGGAACAGTTCAGCTTGTGAAGCTTAATGGAGAATTGCTGCCCACAATGATTAACGAGAGTCGGCTCAAGCTTTATTGCCACGGCCACTCCGCCCTATCAACTTAATTAGTTTCTAAAGTAGTGAATATGCCTAGTGTAGTTGAAAGAGGCATCGCACTTATCACAGTCTACACGGAAATCGCGAGACACTTTCAGTCTCCGGCTTCCCGCGCAGTTCCTTGAATCATCCGCGCATGTCAATAATGCCTATTTTGAGCGACCCTATTTTGCGCTCTTGCAAAGTTTTTCCCCGGGTTGTCAAACCATCGCTCTTGCGGAGTTCCCTGTTGTCAATTCGCCGCTCGAGGAGTTCTCCTCGCCGTGGAGCCCTCCATGTGCACAGTTACCTATGCTGAAGTGACCCACCAAAAATTTGAATTACGGTAGTCCTATAAGCCGCGTCTGAATATTAATGAAGGATAAGATCGCCATTTAATTGTATCTGCTCTGACAGATTCGGCTTGATCTCCCTAAGATTCGCATTTAAGAAATGAGCCGAAAGCCTTAGCTCATCTTCTGAAAGGCTGTCAAAGCCCGTCCATCGCAATTAATGCACCGCATAGGCGCAGGGATAGGGGGGTTGTCAACTCATGCATAGGCACCTACGGTTATTAGCCCCACTTGTCCACATTTACTACCTCCTTTAGCTATAAATACCCCGCACTCGTATATGTTCGGGTTACTTTCCTCGAGTTGTGTCTTATTTGAGAATCTAAGTCATTGTTTTCAGAGCCGTGTCGTGCAGACTACTCCCTTTGTTTTCAGCGTTCGTATCCTACGTTGTTCCGACATTTGTCTGATCAACTGCTTGTTGTGTATATCGGTTCCTGACAGAGAACCTGTCAACTGAAGAAGTTGTTCTTCAATTCAAGCGCAGAGGCTTAGATTTTGGCATGGCTACCCCAGTGACGACCTCGGCTTACACGCATCCTGGTTGGACTGATCCTAGACAATCCCCGGGCACAAGGGCGTCTCAGCAACAGCAGCCGGACGAACCCGTTCCAGAGCCCTTGGCCACTGTGGTTAATTACATTCCTCTGCGTCCAGATGATGCACCCGAGGTGCATATTCCCAAGAATGCCAAGTATCCGATTCCGCTGCCACCAATGGCGGAAATCGTGTGAGAAGAAGGGTCCCTGCTTGGACACCTTCCACTGGTTAAGTTTTATGACTTCAACTTGGGAGACTACAGAACGTATCCTCATTTCGCGCTGGATTGCTATCTGACGGTAGTCCATAATTCCGTTAGAAAGGTTGATGAATTCATCCCGAAGGAATTTGCAGCAAATCTAGAGAGGCATGGGCTGTTGAACCTGTTGAAGCTACCGCACTTTGGGCGTAGCAATGAATTCAATGCAGTTGTTAAGGCCCTGCGTTCATGGTGGTTATCTTTGGCTGGGGAGGCCAATCGATTTGAATGTGGACTTGATTCATCGTATTACCGGCCTATCTAAGGTTGGTAAGGACCCCAATGTTCCTTTTGTTGGTAAAGATAAGGACAGAAAGCTGGCTGCACAACTGGTGCAGAAATACAAATTGTTGAGAGGAGGTCGGGCTTATGACCTCACTATAGTTGAAGATGAAGCACTTACATTCACAGGCAGTCTGCTTGTAGGCAAACGTCTAACGAAGTGCAGACCTAAAGAAGTCACTGGAGCTTTCGTAGAGCTCGCAATCGCAGTTGCGGAGGGAGAGCAGTATAACTGGTCTCTCTTCCTCCTGAATTCTTTCTTGGACGACTGTCGGAACGTTCAGGACACCGCCGGTCAGTTGTTCCATTTTTCTTGGCTTTTGATTTTATGCGCCTTTGTCAGGTGGAAGGAGCCCCCCAACACTCAGTTCCTTCCGCGCCGCGTAGGAGAGGTTGCATGGATGCGCTATGTCAACCTTTGGGATTCTAGTAATCCCGCGAAGCGCAAGATGAACCGCGTCGTGTTCTATGAATATTACCATCTCCTCAAAGATACCATCCAAGAAATACCGAGGCTGAGTGAGGAGATAGCACAGATATATGGAACGAAGTTGGTCTTTTCTGCCAACTTACATGAAATTTACTTCCGCCCTTGTGGAATTCAGGAAGAATGGGATGTAGGCCTCTACCATATGACTACTCAGGATGTTGAAGAAACTGTGAAGTCTTGGCCAGATGAATGGAGGCAGGCCGCTGAAGTCGCTGCCACAATGCCACCCCCTGCCGCGCCAGAAAAAGATAAGGGTAAGGAAACGACTGAGCAAAGGAATGATGAAAGTTCGCCAGAACCAGCTTCCAAGAAGCAAAAGGTGTCGCACCCCTCTGAGACCATTGCCTCGGGGTTCGACGAGTACCTAAAGGAGCAATTTCACGAGCTGCGGACCTCTCAGGATCACATCAGAAGTGCTCTGGACCTGCAGCTCATGGAGTTGAAAGGTCTTGCAGGAAGACTTTCCCAGACCCATGCGCCAGCATCCAGTTCACAGGCACCGCAGGCATTTACAAGCACCGAGTAGGTTGAAGTACTTGCAGAAAGGCATACTGTCGTTCACATCCCGCCTACAAGTATGACATTCCCGGATCCTTTGGCTGCAACCCAGGTAAACACGGTTGGCCCTATTGAAATAAATTTGTCATTGATTCTGATAGAAACTTTGCAGTTGGTGCAAGAGAAGGTCTCTATTGAGCTGAGAGCTAGAGAGCTCTCCACATTCCATGCAAACCAAAGACTGCAATCGCAGGAAATAGAGCTGAAGGCAGGTTATAAGAACATCTCTAAGCAGCTTGCACTTTACGAGGCACAAGACACTGGGATAAGAAACGTAGTTGATGAAATCGCCCAGGAGCTGCCGGCCTGCCAGATTCAACCAGACCTTCCTCTGGTTGAGAAAGTGCAAATTATTGGTGGAAGGGTGAAAGCCCTAGAGCAGGAAATAGTTGCTATGGCTGAGGACCATAGAATGCAGATCGCCGAGTTGGAAGCTCATGTTGCAGCACCTCCTACAGATGATAGGCAGGAACAATTTGAAGCACTGCGCATATCTTCCACACAAATGAAGTGCAGAGCAGATGAAGCCCAGAACCTAATGACGCAAGCTATGGAGGCTTGGGCTGAGCTTAAGAAGCTCCCTTTCAAAGTTGGCCTTTTGGAACAGGTGCAAGCAGCAGAACAGTCCCTAACTGTTCTGAGTGAAGAAGCTAAGGCCTTAGAAGGCTTAGCCAAAATGAGGAAAATGAGCGAAGTGCGCAGAGTACAATAACAACTGCACAAGCTCAGAAATGAAGATGCTAATCTCACCAACAACATTCAGCCATTTATGGATGAATATACTGAACTTGCTGCCCAAGCCGAGGCAAAGATCAAAGAATTTGTTGAATCTCAACAGTTGGTTGATGGCATAACTGAAGAAGAAGCCAGTTCAGATATGGTACAGACAGCTGCGGAGTGCGTGGATGAAATGGACTCCGCTATTGCGCAGTGGAAGCAAGCATTTGCTGCGACCCAAGAAAAGGCAGACACGCAAGTAAAGCGACCACACGCTAGTGCGAGTGGCTCAGGGATGAGCCACAAGTAAGTGTTAGGGGCCTGTTGGAGCATAGGCCATAGCTATGGTAAAGCTGCCAGTTTTGAGGAAAAAGCACTAAGTGTTGAGGGGAAAGTGCTAATTTTGAGTAAGCACCAATTTTGGGCAGAAGTGAACGGTGCGCAGTACGGCACCAGATGGACGAGCTCAGTGCAGATTACGGGCCGGAAATCGCGGAGCTCACGCGCACCTGTCAAAAGGAAGAGTGAATGTGACGGAGTAGAAAGCTCAGCTACCACAATAAATGAAGCAACGGAATAGAGGGCTCAGCTACCCTCATTAAGGCTAAGTACAAAAGTTATGGTTGCTCTGACCAAGGAAGAGCAACGGACCAAAGCATTGAAGGCGAAGGACAAGGAGCAGTGAACGATGAAGCGGCACCCATACCCGCAATCTGCACCGGAAATCATGGAGTCTGCAGGAAACGGCGACGTGACTGCAAGCGGCGCCTACAGTACACCTAGCCATGTCCGCGGTTAGGGTTTTTGGGGATTACTGCTGGGAAAGGCCCACAGTTTTGTAAAGGTGCGACCCTCAAGGCCACCTATATATATGTGTAATTGTAAAGGGAAGAAGGTTAGAGAGAAAAGATAAGTTAGAGAGAGAGATTAGAGGTTAGATGTTAGATGAGTTAGAGAGTTGGATAGCTGTAGAGCTAGTCACTGAGTTGCAGACAGTCTAAGTCTATGTCTGAGTCATTGTAATCTCTATAGAATAAGAGAATAGATCTAAGAGAAGGGCTCCCAGCTGTGTGCGTGGAGTTTCCTAGAAAGGTCTAAGGTTGCAGCTGTGTGCGCAGCATATTGTGTAATTCCCATTTGAGCTAATATAGAATACAGTTCTCGTGGACGTGATTCCCCCGTGGAGGCAAACCACATAATTATCGTTGTTATGATGATGTGTTGTGTGAATTCATGTTTATGTTTTACTCTCTGTGTTTACATGAATGTTTCGTTATCTTTATGAATGAGTATATAAAGCATGACCTTGAAGGTCCTTTAGAAGTTAGATTTGTGCACTATCGAAGGGGCCTGCAAGAACGCTATCACTGCAGTGCTTAAGGAATGTGTTACTGTGCTGTGGTGCGGAAGCAGAGACGATACATAGCGTATCGGACGTAGCGGGTAAACGCCTCATTCGCAGGTGTGGAGATACCGCGCAGATAGGCTGGTAAGAGTTTCGGCGCTGTTGCGCTGAAAGGTCTACGGAAGGGTAAGATGTTCCGCTCTGAGGAGTCCTCCTGGAGGAGAAGGGAGAAGATTATAGTCCCCACGTCGCATAGGTTAAGGAAGCCTGATTCCTTAGCCCCCCATAGCCACTTCGGGTGAGACTTCGGGCTGCTGCGCAGCTCGTTGCCGAGAGGGCCAGTGCGCCAAGGGGTGTTTGTTGCTGCACCTCCTGAAAACCCGGGTCTATCCAAGAAAGCAGCCAACAATATACCACAGGGTCCAACACTTATACTCGGCCCAATCTTTCATACACTAACCAAGGAGGATTAGGACCGTACCTCTGACTGTATAACCCGACTACCTAAAGCACGTACGTAGTAGCTCCCCTAGTGCTGTTATGGATGTATTGTCATGCCAAGATGGCCAATAAGTTAACTCAGTTGGTTAAGGAATCTTAGAAGGGTCTCTCGATATATGCAAGGTACATGGGAGTTCAAATCCGTGGTGGTTCTTTCTAATGCACAACTGTACGACAGTATCTTTCCGATATACTACCGATTACGTGAAGTACCTTTCTATATACCCAAGGGTACGTGAAAGGCCATTCAATATACAAGTTTCTACATGGAATAACTACAAGCCCCCGGCATGCAGTGTAGGAACATAACGACAACTTCCACTCTTAAAGATGCCAGAACAAGTGTCTAACTTAACACACAAGTTTCTATATAGTTTTAACCTAACACTACTGGTAAATTTTATCTTGACGGTTAGGTGAATGCATGAAGTGTAGACAAGAATTTAAAAAGAATTCAAACCTAAGCTACATGCAAATGCACATCTTTTATTTTTCTTTCGATGAAAATTATATATGGTAAAGAGAAATCTTTCCTTGTTTCTGATAGTAAAAATGAACAAGTACCCCTATACTCCAAAACCAACTAAAAGAAAAATGAAGCACTCTTTTCACTAAGCCAACAAAAACAATAAAATAACACACACCAAATCTTAAATGTTTTTCTTTTTCTCTTTTCAAGTTTAAACGAATTTACGAAAAAGTGAAAAGGAGAATTTCTTTTGAATGCAATAACTTCAATTTTCCAAAATAAAGATAAAAAAAGTGGAAGGAAATAAAAAAAATGCAAGAATATTTCAATCTTCGCAATGCTTTGTAAAATTTCTAGTGTACTTGAAGCTTTCAAGAAAATGATAAACAAGTTTTCATAACCCAGAAAATACAAGATAATGATGATGCTTTCAAAATTTTCAAATATCTTTTAATGATAAATTCCAAAGTATGAAAAAATATCTACAAAAATTTCAAGAAAGAAACTCGAAATGAAGATAATGAACAATTTTTTGATTTCTTACTCAAATGCACTCAAAGATCTGAGAATGGTGCCACTTTCCAGATCTATAATTAAAAAAATGAAAGAATATACTACTGCAAACTTTACTCCATTGGAAATTCCCAAAGAAGTGTGATCACCCAAAATCCCAATAACACTCAAAACACACAAAATCAAGCAAAAAACCACAATAACCAAAATGAGAAGGCTCGGAAGTCATATCGAACAAATCTGGTGAAATGATCGGGAGTCACAAGACTGCATATATAGATGGGGAATTGAAATTTTCCACAGCGACTAAATCACTCACTTGACTAAATAGGACCCTAATCAACGCTTAAACTTCACAATCAAGCCAAGGATAAGCTATGTTGTGCCTAGGGGTTCTGTGAATGCAAGGAAAAAAACACAAAACTCAGAAAATAAGACCAAAAACCAACTCGGAAATGTTTATTCCAAGTGCCAAAAAATGGAGGGCAACGCACCGTGCAAGTGTGCACCAGGGCGTTGGAAGATCCAACAAAGCACTTTGTAAATGGGTAAGTCGTGTTAGCAACGGAGTTTACAAATAGCTAGCCATAGAAAGCAACGCAGGTTGATAGACAGCAAAGAGCATCATAAACACAGTGACGTGGGGGATGAACGGCCTAGGTGCGTCGGGCGGGATTCAAGCCATGAAAAAATAAAAATGCTTCAAGAATAAAAAGGTAACAGGTCTGATGATGATCCTAAGTAGATTCTGGATAACCTAGAGACTCACTAATGGTCAGATCTAAAGGATAGAAAGGCAATTAGAGGCTCAATCAAGAAAAAAAAAAGAATTGAAACAAATCAAAACTATGATCTATAACTCCCCAATATGGTCGCCATTTTTGTTTGAATACAATCTGTTAATGCGGACAAAAACTGATCTCTCTAGCCTAAATGATTTAGATCTAGAACAAAAGAGTACACAATATAATATCTTTCCTAGTTAGATTAAATTGGAAGATAGTTCAGAGAATGATTTACCTTATGATCGCAATTTATTTCTCCTCGTTTGAAATACTTCCAGTCCCTCGATCTCCAGCTACAAAACAAGATGGAGCAAGTGGAAACAAACGAACAATATGAAAGCATATGATTATGAATCTAACTAGATCAACGGTCAAAGAAACTGATCCTAAACAATATTACAAGACATAACAAGTTTATGTAAAGATATTTATATTAAATGTAATTTGCATCAAATACAAAGTAGAGAGAGCTACAACCGATGCTTTGACGTTATGACTCCAACTCAAATGATATTGCCTCAAAGATCCAAATCCTCCTAGCTTCCTATGGATGAAGAAGATAGTCCTGGCCAAATTCCACCGGCATATGGGTGCATAATCCTTCCTCCCTTAGCAATCGAGAGGGGGTTTGTATATATAGGGCTAAAGGAATAGAATAGGTTGAGTATTTAGGGGAGAGGTCTAAGGGATCATCCCACTAGGTTAGGGGATAGAGAGCCACCTATCCAAGCATCTAGGGATAAACCTCCACATCACCAAGCTTCGAGAAGTCGCTCGAAGCTTCCTTTTATCCATTTTAACCGACTCCGAAGCACCTTGCATGAAGGAAACATGTGTCATAGTTAGATCACCACACCTTGTACACAAGCACAATGCATCATCAACGTGCTCTACTAAGGTGCAGAGTGCTTCACCTTGAGTTCAACGCTTCTTGATAGAAAGCAGAGTGCATCGGGGTGACTACAAAATTCAAAGGGAAAGGACAACAACCTTCTTCTTGAAGTTTTAGCCCAGGAAAATTTAGGGATTAAGGCATGGAGATTACACATGACTATTAATGATGAGATTTTGGTGTAACATGTGGCTCTAATACCTTGTATTCAAATTCATTAAGGAAGATTGATAAGTTAGGTAATCCTTCATATGTCGGCATGTTGCATACTTCTGTTGCTACCCATCTCAACGGCTGAGTGATTCGTGCACACTTCCTGAATGATACATCATGCAACCGATTCTGCCAATTTTCTAGCACCTCATCGTGTTGATGTATTTGCAACTTCTGAAGATATTCACTTGTATATTGTATGTATTACATTTGTACTTTATTGTATCCCCAACGGAGATGTATTATTCCTCCGATTGGAAGTGTCATCATTTGTACTTGCAAGTGTCACAAATTATATTGTAAGTCTTGTAACTTATATTTGATGGGTTATTAGACCACCTTGGTGGGGTCGTCCATGTATGAGTCATGTGGGTTAAAGGGTTATTAGACCACCCTATTGGGGTCGGCCCAGTCATCATTATGTTAAGTGGCTAAGTTGGGGCCTACCTAGTTGAGTAAAGGTCAAGTGAAAGTAAAAGTATAAATAGAGAGTGTGACTCTCTCATTTGACACATTCACTCACTTCGCATTAGTGAGAGAGAGGAGGAGTGCGCACAAGTGGAGGACGAGTAGCTGCTGCAGACATTTATATTTTGAGGATTGTTGGCAGGCGGTTTGATGAGGACGTATCGCGGTACCGCCGACGTTGCAACATGTTGGATAAAGGCACAAAAGGAGTATTTTGTACCAAAGTATACCACAGTTGGCGGGTTTTGGGTCACTTGGACCATGTATTTTATAATATTGAGTCAAGTATACCACAGTTGGCAAGTTTTGGGTAATGTATTTTGTAATATCGAGTCAATTGTACCGCGGTATGCGGGTTTTTGGGTCATTAGACCAAGTCAGGTATTCGATTGTCCATAAGTGTCGGTTAGGAAAGTGGACAAGTATTGGAATGGGTGGAAGCCTATAAATAGATGAGAATTGTAAGTGTTGAGTAGAGCGGAATAATAGAGAGAAGATAGAGCTGTATGTGAAGATAATGCGGGAGTTGCACAAAGATTTATGTACTGCTTTTGGTTTGCCACAATAATATAAAGATGATGATTTGGTGCAATCTACATGTAATGTTGCTCAATACTTATGTTATTGCCTTTTCTTAATATCATTATCTGTTTCTGTCGCTATGATGTGAATGCCGCAATAATATGTTATAGATATCTGTCTACTGTACTGTTGCGATTAAAGTGATGTGTGGTCTCTGTCTACTGTAATGTTAAATGTTGCGAGTAAAGTGATGTGCTATAACTTCGAGATGAATAGTTAGAATTGTTGTTAGTATCATACTACCACAACTCGCCTCCTCCCTCGGCAGAAACATGGTTCCATCTGCTCTTCCTAGACGCCTCGGGTGAGACCTCATCCGCTCTGCGGGTGTTTCTGGGTGGGTTCGAACATGCCCGGGTCGGTGCCCAGGGAGACTGCTGTATGTGTCGACAGTTGGTGGACCCCTGTCGACTATGAGGTCACGATTTGGTCGAAAAATGGTTCCATTGTCGGGACTGTGTGCAGAGTAAGAGGAGGCCATGTTGTGGCACCCGACAAAGCTGGAGATACAGAGCTAGTTTGATCAGAGACTGTGGGAATTTGTTGAAAAGGAAAGTCGGAACACGAGACTAACGGTAGATCACTGGTTGGAAAGATATATTCACGACGGTCCACACGAGTGGTTCTTCTCTGAATTCCTGATTATTCTGTATGAATGGTTGTCAAAGCTGACCTTCCAAAAGAGAAATTTCCAAGGTGGTGAACCGACAGCTTGGACCCAGGAGTTGATCCAGGAACTGCAAGAAGTCAATAATAAGGCATCACGGGCTATCGAAGTTTGTCTTGATAGCATCTTGGAAGGATACATCACTGAATTTGCAGTCGACACGAAGAAATCGTATAGTGAAGCTGAAAGATACTTCTTTGACGGATCGAGGGGAAGGTTTTTGTTGTCACTCCAACTGTCATTTAAGATGCTAATCTACGAGAAAGGTATATTGAAGATGCACCTTGATTAGTAAGTATCCTGGTGGGCGGAGGTCGTGGGTATCGTGATTGTCGGGGGGCAGTCAAAGGAATGGTAAATGGGTAGATGGGTGGAGACCATGAGGAGACTGTGAGTGAAGCCAAGGAAGAAAGTGGCCTTACGAGGGGAGGAGCAAGGTTCTGACAGGAAAAGAGGCATAGGATAGGAGAAGGTCCTGCTGCGATCGGACTGCAAGATCATGAAGGAAGGCCACATGGGATGAAGTGACCTCATAGTCCTAACAGGCACAACCAGGCTACGCCCAGGATAGAGGCAGGACCAAACCCTGGCACCAACGTACCCACACCTCCGCTCACTAGCTCTCAACCAGCAAGAAACACTATTTTGACATCGCCGAGTACGTCGACACCGCAGAAGTTAATTAGTAGTAGTAGCACAGTGACGGGAGGAAGGAAGCCCAAGATGGCGGGCGATGATGCTAAGCTACCGTTGTTCCATGGAAGTGCGACAAACAACCTAGAATAGTATTGGTTTTTGTGTGAAGCGATCTGGACCGCGAAACAGATCACTGGTGACAATACTAAGAAAGGACAGTTAGCCACGACTCTGCGAGGTCATGCCTTAGATTGGTTCATGAAGTTCGTTTTAGTCCCTACGAGGGCCCCAGAGAAGTCATTGGATGAGATTCGGGATGGGCTGATTGCTGAATTTAGACGGCCTAAGTCGGAGGCTCAATATATTACTGAATTGAAGGAAATTAAGCAGTATCCCAATGAGACAGTATGGGATTTCAATCAGCGGTTCAATACACTAATGGAAAAGGTTACCTTTGATATGAGCGCTGTCCAACATAAAGAATGGTTCATTGCGACACTGTTACCCCACATTCGGTTGCCGCTGATGCAACAAAACATATCGACACCTAGCGAAGCTCTAGAGATTGCGATGCAATTGGAGGCCTCACTAATTGGAGATAATGCAATCGGGATGTCGCAGATTCAGACGCAGCTTGCCAACCTGAATATACAGTTGCAAGATTTAAAGAAGAACAAGGAACAATGCGATGAAGTATGGTGTACGCGATGTTGAAGAGAAGGGCATACAAAGGATAATTGTCCGGATTTCCATAATTATTTGGTATCAGGTGCGCCAAACCCATTGAATGGCGGCAGTATGTCGTGGTGTCGCGTTTGTCATGTGTTTGGGTACAGTCATGATGATTGCCCATATATGTAGAAAATGGTCACAACTCCACGAAATCTGTACTGCACATTCTGTAAGTCGGTAGGACATGATGACAAGGATTGTCGTGCATATGGGTTGCTACAGGAGAGAATGTGTGATGCATTCTATGTCAATGATGATCAGCGGACTGCACCACTACAACCGTAGGTAGCTCAGCCACAACCATAGATGCAGTTTGTACCGCAGTAGCAGCAACCATAGCAGTTCGAACCGCAATATACATCGGTGAACCCCCCGCAGCCTTAATATGCACAACAACCACAGTATGCACCACAAGGGCAAGGGATGCCCCCAGCACCCATGCAACAGCAGTTTAACCAACCTCAATATCAGTAGCAAGGTGGCTATCAGGGAGGCTACAGGAGCGGATGCGGTGGCGGATTTGGTTGTGGAGGAGGAGGCCGACGTGCTCGAGGACCTATTCAATGTTACCACTATGCGGTATGGGGGCATTATCAGCGTGACTTCCCACTACTACAGAATCAGTGTACGTTTTGTTTCGGTAATGATCATACAGTCAAGAATTGTCCACAGTTGATTGCAAGATGGCAGGATAGGAACACTCTGTAGATCAGCAACTGGTACAGAACCCGGTGCAGAAACCAGTGCAGAACTAGCCCCCGCGACCACCATCGAACACTAATTCGAACGTAAATCAACCAGGGAATCTGCAGTAGAACCAGACGTAGGGTGCAAATATTGTGACTATTTCTGCAGAACCGCGACCACAAGATGCTTCGATAGCTGTTGTCACTCGTGGAGGTAAAATGACTGGGGAAGATGGGTCACGAACACTCATTCGCTTGGCTGGTCATAAGACAGTAAATTTCGACATTGATGCAGAGTGGGAGACGTTCTTGGAGGCATGTCGTACCTTGGAGAAAGACCGTGGTAAAGCTGTTGTTTGCGATATGCCACCTGTATTCGATACTACCGATGATGCGAATCGACCGCCACTAACGGGGATGTTGCAAAAGTTTCTTGGGAACTGTTTGTTGTTGGCCCGAGACCCAATTGCTCTGGTTGAGATTGAGGGTTGGTTACAGCGATTTAAGAAAGGACGGCAGGAGTCGGCAGTAAACTCCTTATAGCGACGGAAATTGGCAAGGAAATGCGAATGAACATTCAGATCGGCGACTACGATGTTGATTCAGTTATTCTTGATATTGGTCCGGATGTTAACATCTTAACCAAGCAGGTGTGGAAGAAGATGGGGAGTCCCCCATTGAGCTGGTCTCCTGTGCAGCTCCAGTTGGCTAACCATGCAAAGGTTACACCAATTGGGCGGGTTCCGCGGCTCATGATTGATATTGAGGGCATGAAGACTTATGCTAATTTTGACGTCATTGAAGTAGTTGATGGAGGAAGCTCCTATCCTGCACTATTGGGAATAGGATGGGATAAAGATAGTGGAGCTGTAATCAACTTCAAGAAGCGCATGATGACTTTTGAGAATCATGATTTCCAAGTCATCGCTCCGTTGGATCCGGCTGAAGGAACCTGATATGTTGATCCTGTCAAATATGACGATCACACTGGATGGGATCATGCATTTAATATTTATGAGGACTACATTCATCCCACGATCCACGGTGAGTTGGAGTGGCATGGTGAGAGTTCTGCGTCTTCCAACTCTAATGATGCATTAGATCACAGGCAGAACCGGATGCATGAAGTACCGTTCCAGAAATGTGGCTTAGTTACGCAATCCTTGTGTCAGGTTGTGAAAGAAACGATCACATTGCCCGTCTACGAGGGGTTTCCTGGCTTAGATACCTTTGTAGCAGAGTTCGAAGACCGTGTTCCAGAACCACAGCGATTGCTGGCCTTGGAGGAAGCACTGAAGGCTGCTCCACCACACTGGTGGGCGACACATAATAAATTCATTAAAGATTGGTCACAGTGTCAAAGGTTGATGATGGTTCGATTTGGCAATACTGAGGTTCATCACACCGGCAAGTATGATGGTCGAATTGATCCCAGTGATCATGTGATGGAGTTCCAACGATTGTGGGTAACGCGACCCAAATCTGAATGGGTTCATGCTTTTGTCCATACTTTGGAGGAGATGCTGCGCTCGTGGTATACTACAGCCGAGTTGCGCCGTGATATTACAACATGGGGGGAGTTGACGATTTGTTTCACTCATACATTCACGTTTGCGGATGCCAACCCCGATTTCCATAACGCCCTACAGCTCATCCGCGATGTGATATTTCAGGTTGTTCTGGTGGCCTGCCCTACTGACCCGCACACCCACAGTCAGATGCAGTCTCTCATGGAGTGCTTCAACGTCAGTGGAGGGGTAGAGGACAATGATGATCCCCAGAATATCAACATTCCCGAATCCGAAGGAAGTCGCGATGTGGTACCACCTATTGTGCCAAGTAATCCATTCAATCAGCCGTTGTAGCTTCGCAAAATGAATATCGACACCGAGGCTACTCCGAAGTTTGCTAATGTTGGGGATTATTGGGATGATGAGATGATGAGTAAGGTTACCGAGTTATTGCATGAGTTTCAGGACGTGTTTCCCACAAAGTTTTCTAAAATGAAGGGAATCTTGGTTGATTTAGGAGAGATGAGGATTCCATTGAAACTAGATGCTAAGCCAGTCCGACAGCGACCTTATCGGCTAAATCTGCGACATAAAGAAAAGTTCAAGGAAGAACTTGATCGGATGTTGGATGCTGGTATTATTGAACCTGTGGAAGAGTCAGAATGGATCAGTCCTATGGTGGTGTAGAACAAGAAAATAGGCAAAGTGCTCATCTGTGTCGACCTGTGGAAGTTGAACGATGCCTTCTTGCATGACCCCTTTCCGACTCTGTTTACTGATGAAGTACTTGAAGGGGTGGGCGGCCAGGAGATGTACTCTTTCACTGATGGATTCTCTGGCTACCATCAGATTCACATTGCCAAGGAAGATCACCATAAGACAACTTTTGTTAATGAATGGGGTTGCTTTCAGTACACGATCATGCCCTTTGGTTTGAAGAATGCACCTGCGATATTTTCCCGTGTCGTTGTTGCCGCATTCAAAGATTTTATTCAGAAGTTTCTGCAGGTATATATGGATGATTGGACTGTTTATGGATTGATTTGCGATCATTTGTCTAATCTGCAGTTGATGCTTGAGCGATGCCAATAGCACCAGATATCGCTAAACTTGAAGAAATGTATTTTTTGTGCACCATTTGGGATATTGCTGGGTCATATTGTGCGTAAGCAAGGCTTGTTGGTTGATCCTGCCAAAATTGCACTTATTTTGGGGTTGCAACCGCCGACCACTGTTAAGCAGTTGCGCACCACCTTGGGTCATACGGGATATTATCGCAAGTTCATTAGGGGGTATGCTGCGATTACGGCCTGTTATCCCTAAAGTTGATCCTAGACTATTGGGGATCAAGCTTAAGGAGATCTTGGTTGTAGGAATAAGGCATCTACACAATGACTATTTGAGTTTTGTTTGGTGGAAGCAGAAAACAGAATTATTTAAAATATTTAAAAGGAAATAAAAGACAGGTACAATATAACATCTCAATATATGAATAGAAGCAGAAGAAAGACTGTGATCTTAAGGCTATGAATATAAAATCTCAAATATATTTCATGATGAGGACATAGTTATACACTATTTGGAAGAATCATAACATGGAATTTAGACCACATATGGACAGAGTACCAAAAGCATACACTTCATAAATTGAAAAAGAAATGGCTCAAAGATCATATTTTTAATTCATAACAGTCATCTTCTGCAAAAATTAACATAAGAAATACATACAGATCTGCATGAAACAGCTCCTTAAAATGAAACTTCTATCATGTTCCTCTAGTTCCAACCCTTCTATTCAGAAGAAGAGCCCCCTGCTCCCCCCTTTTTACATACTAGATGTGTGAATATATATAAGAATACAACCCACCAATAATTAAAAGAATCAAACTTATTATCAAGTTCAAAAACAGAATCAATCTTGGTCTGCCACAAGAAATATGGAACTGTTTATTTGATAGCTGATTCTAGGCTGGAAATACTCAACTTGAGCTTTCGATTACTAATCTTTTGCCCAAAATCTAGAACTGCTCAAATATTCTTCCTGGAAATGCCCTGTCACTTGTCATAAAATGCAAATCTGTTGTTTGAAAAGGTAGATTTGTTGATCAATGTGTTAGCCTGAAAACACTGGATCGATCCTTCAGATGTGGAACAACATTTTAATTAAATGATGATCATCTGCTAATTCATAAACTTATAAACCTCCAGCACGTGTCACTGAAATATGGAACTAATAAAGATATTCGATACCTCAACTACCAACTATGGATAACAGGTGTCCTGGAAATCTGGAAGTGATCATTTTACAAAATCTTTGACTGCCATATGATGTGTTGACTTGGACAAAAATATGGAACCGCTTCTCGTATACTTTGCTATTTATCATGGGTTCTCAAAATTCTGTAGCTGCCTTTAAGCCTTTAAACATGGAAGTAGTTTACCAAAATTTGCCATTTGTATGTTTTAAATGCCAACGAATTACCCAAGTGCAATATTTTGGACAATATGATCATGCTCTGTTCTTGAATCCCAATACCTTTCACCATGATTAGCACACTGCTTTGGATGAACCTTGCTTCAATCCTCTGCCTTAAAAATGGGCATTTCTCTAAACAGGTCCATTCCACCATTTCCCTACACAAAGATAGCTTAATTTTTATATGCTCATAAAGCATAAAGCAAATACTTTATAGTCATGAGTGTCCAACGATGCTGTTGACCTATAGTGCACAAGCCCTCGGTCCTTACAAGCTTGGCTTTGACACATGGAGATGAAACTTACTAAGTAATGGGTTCACCTTTTTGTTTAAAACAATAAGAATTCAAGCTAGAATTGTGAGGAAACACTTCATGGTATCATAAGATATAACTCATTTTTAAACTTATCTTCACGAATTCTACAACAATAAAATTCTGAGAAAATCTGGAAAATGGATCCCACAGATGCTTGCATATCTTTGAAATTGTAATAGCTGTGTAAAAAATGAGAAAGGTTTTTGTAGATTAACCCGTCATTGAGAAAAGCCTCCTTTAGTTTTCAAAAATTCGCCTCCAGCTGTCCATAATCAACTCTGCACAAATATGACTCAGACTGGAATTTCCGTAGTCAGAAAAATAGGCTGAAATGAAGAGAATGGCTCTTCCAATCCTTGATAGTTGTGTAAAACATAAGATAGGTTTTTGTAGTTACATATCTTGGGAATAAAAACCTCCTTCAGTTTTCCAAAATTCATCTTCTAGTGGCCACAATCTATTCTGAAAAAAGATGACAAAACAGGGCATTTCTAGAAAAATCTGCTTTCAAGTGATATTGTTTTGGACACATTATTCCTCAAAACTTCTCCTGTACCTGCGAGGTTCCATCCATGTTTTACTCTTTTCAAAGTGAACCTATACCAGTGTTGTGAAAACCCTACCCTGCGGGGTTTATTCTCGAAATTTCATTCCTCGGTCCATCAATTCTATTGATTTCAATACCTAGAAGAAGTACCCATTTACCATCATATGTGTACTTGTTCGATTGCCAAGTGTTGAGTGAAGCCGACTTCCATGCCTTACGGGGTACCAAATTCATACATACTGATAATTCATTTCGAATAATGATAAATGCAAATCATAATCATAACTTTAAAACCCCTGTTAAATCATAATTTCACATTTCTGCGAAACTGACAGCATTTTCTATAGTACTGACAGCATTTTTAAATTCAAAATTCTGGCATATGCTGTCAGTTTGACCTTTAAATCAAATTTATCAAATTTGAAATTTTCCAAACATTTGAAATGTTTTTAGAAGCAAGAAATTAAACCCTATTTTGAATAAAAATATGAACAAGAGCCAAATCCTTATTTAATCACGAAAATATAACAAATGGTAAAATAAAATTTTAAGAAATGAGGGAATGCATAGGCTAGGCCAATGGAAAAAATGAACAAAGATAAGGTAAGGGCTATGTAAATCTAAGGAAAAATCCTAGAGATAACATGGCCCCTATGGAGAAGTTGTTGAAAAAGGATGCGGCATTCCAGTGGAACCCGAAATGCTAGGCTAGTTTTGAAATGCTCAAGGCGAAGATGGTGTCGACACCGATCTTGGTCTTTCCGGACTGGAGTAAGGAACTCCATGTCCATGTTGATGCTTCATCAGTTGCTTTAGGGGTTGTATTGGCTCGACCAAGAGAAGGATACATTGATCATCCCATTGCTTTTTCCAGTCGGAAGCTATCCTTTGCAAAACGCAATTACACTACCATAGAACACGAATGTCTGGCCATGGTTTATGCGCTGCAGAAATTCAGGCATTATTTGTTGGGTGGCCACTTTAAAATGTTCACTGATCATTCTGCATTGAAATACTTGGTTAATAAGCCTGTGTTGGGGGGGAAGATCTGCCGGTGGCTACTCTTTTTTCAGGAGTTTGATTTTGAGGTTGTTGTGAAGCCGAGGCGGTTGAATGCTGGACCAGATCATTTGTCAAGGATTGATATAGGGGAGGAACCGACTAATATCGAAGATGGGTTTCCGGATGCCCAACTGTTTCACATTGCCACTGCTGATCAGTATTTTGATGACATCCTTTAGTTTCTGGTGACCGGCACCGCGCCCAATGACTTTACCACTACTCAGAAGAAACAATTGGTCGTCAAGGCTGCTGACTTTCAACTAATCGCAGGAGAGTTGTATAAATTGGGTGTCGATGAGATATTGCGCAGATGTGTCTTTCCTCATGAGAAAGCGCAGATATTGGTGGAGGCACATGGTGGAGTGGCGGGAGGACATTATGGCGGTCGGGCGACTGCCCGAAAGGTATTGCATGCAGGTCTTTGGTGGCCTACATTACATAATGATGCAACAGACTATGCGCAATCTTGTGATGTTTGTCAACGAATTGGCAAGCCGTACAGACAAGACGAGATGCCACTGCTACCTTAGGTAACAATGCAACCGTTTGAGAAATGGGTTGTGTATTTTGTGGGGCCGATCAATCCACCGGGGAAACGCACAGGTGCGCGGTATCTTATCACAATGACAGAGTACTTGACTCGATGGGCTGAAGCAGCACCTGTAGTTGATTGCTCCGCCGCAACGGCTGCTCGATTTTTGTTTGATCACATTATCACTCGATTCGGCTACCCTAAGATATTGCTGAGTGATCAAGGTAGCCACTTTCTGAATCGCACTATCAGCGCCTTGACGGACAAATTGCAGATACAGCATAAGAAGAGTACACCCTATCACCCATAGGAGAATGGAACAGTGGAGGCGTTTAACAAGGTATTGGAGCATGCGTTGACAAAGTTGTGCAATGCAAACCACGATGACTGGGATTTGAAAATTTTAGTGGTATTATGGGCCTATCGCACTACATGTAAACGACTGACTGGTCAGACGCCTTTCAAGCTGGTATATGGGAAGGAAGCAATTATGCCAATGGAGTATATTGTCCCAAGTCTACGCATTGCGGCTATTACAGGTATGGACAATGTTGCAGCATTAGAGGATCGTCTAGCGCAGTTGGTACAGTTGGAAGAAGATCGATTTATCAATGGATTTCATCAAGGGGTGGAGAAGGATAGATAGAAGGCATGGCATGATCGCCACATCAAAAATAAACAGTTTCGGCAAGGTGACTTAGTGTTATTATATGACAGTAAGTTTATGAAACATCCAGGAAAGTTGCAAATGCATTGGCTAGGTCCCTACCGCATCAATAGCATTACTTCAGGAGGAGCAGTTCAATTGCAGCGATTGGATGGGGGGATGCTCCCTAAGTTGGTAAATGGTCACAGGTTGAAGCCCTATCACATGGGCTTGGAGCAATGCGATGTCTAAGTCACATTGAAAAAAAAAAAGAACTGATGATGATTGTTGCAGGTGACAGATGGCGCTCCAATGGAAAAGGGTATGCGCAAGCGGATGAGGCTTGTGCCACCAGATTAGAGTAGTCAGAGACTAATGGCAGTGTTTCGCTCAGGCTCGATGACAAATTTTGTACGACGGATTTGAGAGGGTATGGCGAAGTGGTGTGATTACTGGCCACCCTCTCTACGCATGATTGCACCTGACCAATTTGACTGGGCTCACACACGACGACGGCATGTTTTGCACATGGCACGCTGGGCCAGGACGATCAGCAGGGTTGTTCACGTGGTGGCACATGGGAGCTTTGTTGGAAGCATGGTCACCCCCCACTGTGCCAGTTGGCCAGCTCACTCACACAAATGAGAGGTATCGGGGCATCATTCCCCCCGTCGTGGCAAGGGAGAGCTCGGCTATAAGTAACCGAGAAAGTTGATAGTTCACCATACCGAAGTTATTCCGACATAGAGTGGTTATGCTGGTTAATCAATTTGGAAGTTGAGTTGTGAGGAATTCCAAGGAGGCTATGGAAATGCTTCACTTTGTTTCCCATGGTAGCACCCCAAGGGCCCTGGGAGCCCGAACGACAGCTGTCCCTGAGCGCCTTGATACGGCGGGTGCACTTATGCTGTGTATGCCCGGGCCAGTGCCATGGTGACTGTGGTATGCGTCAACAGTGAGGTGGAACCCTGGCTGGTCCCGCATAATTCAGTATGCAATAGTTGTTCGAAGGGTTGTGCTATTTTTTATCAGAATGCTGGTTGGGGTGGTAGCTCCCTGACTCCAATAGAAGACGGGCACTGGCGCGAAACAAATGTGCCAGAGTCGTCCTTCGTTCTCACCCCTTGGTACTGTTCATCCTCTTTTCTTTTCAATCTGCACTATTCCATGCGACTGGAGGATGAGTTCGCAATGTACCTTTCAGCGAGCCGGGGGTTGCCTACTCTCATGTAGGGTTTATAGAATTGGTAGTCGAGGATCTGTACAGCCGAAAGAAGGAGAAAACATTGCATGATCCAGAGAGAAAGAATAGATGCAGTTGACGTGGCTCGAGGGCGAGCCACAAGATTGTGTTGGGGGCCTGTTGGAAGGCGGTTTGATGAGGACGTGTCGCGGTACCGCCAATGTTGCGACACGTTGGATAAAGGCACGAAAGGAGTATTTTGTACCAAAGTATACCACAATTGGCAGGTTTTGGGTCACTTGGACCATGTATTTTGTAATATTGAGTCAAGTATACTGCAGTTGGCGGGTTTTGGGTCATGTATTTTGTAATATCGAGTCAATTGTACCGCAGTATGCGGGTTTTGGGGTCATTAGACCAAGTCAATTAATCGATTGTCCATAAGTGTCGGTTAGGAAAGTGGAGAAGTATTGGAATGGGTGGAAGCCTATAAATAGATGAGAATTGTATGTGTTGAGTAGAGAAGAATGATAGAGAGAAGATAGAGTTGTATGTGAAGATAATGCGGGAGTTGCGCAGAGATTTATGTACTGCTTTTGGTTTGCCACAGTAATATAAGGATGATGATTTGGTGTAATCTGCATGTAATGTTGCTCAATACTTATTTTATTTCCTTTTATTAATATCATTATCTGTTTCTTTCTCTATGATGTGAATGCCACAATAATATGTTATAGATATCTGTCTACTGTACTGTTGCGATTAAAGTGATGTGTGATCTCTGTCTACTGTAATGTTAAATGTTGCAAGTAAAGTGATGTGCTATAACTTCGCGACGAATAGTTAGAATTGTTGTTAGTATCATATTGCCGCAGCTCGCCTCCTCCCTCTGTGGAAAAATGGTTCCGTCTACTCTTCCTGGATGCCTCGGGTGAGACCTCATCCGCTCTGTGAGTGTTTTCTGGGTGGACTCGAACCTGCCCGGGCCGGTCCCAAGGAGACTGCGGTATGTGTCGACAGTTGGTGGACCCCTGTCAACTGTGAGGTCGCGATTTGGTCAACAGGGATTCATCTTGGTGATCTTTGTATTGGTGCTTATTCTATCTATGAGGAAGTTGCGAGGTTTTTCACCTTCTTGGTTTTCCCCGGTGAAATGCTTTGTGTCTCTTGTCTCTTGTCTCTTATGTTTCATATGTTGTACATGTTGTTCCCTCAGTTAAGATCCTAGATCATATTGAATTAAATGATGAAAAACTAACATGCTATCAGAGCTATCCTAAAGGAAGGCATTGTATGGAATTTATGACATTTTTTGCACTTGCGACAAATTGGAAGCTAGGGCTTGATATAGTAACAACTAGTCATCGTGGAAATTTTGCTATAAATCCATTTATGCAATGGTTCAGGATCTGAAACTTTTACAAGTCAAAGATAACATCCCCATGTACCTTGTATCCAAAGCAAAGCATCTGATTCGTTGTACTTTGTGATTTATGATCCGTACAAGTTAGGGTTTCTGCCTATTCCAGATCTCAGTCATAAACATGTGACCTAGGAAAAAAGGTCACAACTTGGCCTAGGAAGCTCCAAATTAAATTCTATAAAAAGTTTTAGTAAGGGCACGGACTTTAGTTTCACAAGTCCACTTTTTAGAGGTCGAAGTTGAAACAGTGACACGTGGCACTCCGTACAAGTTTGCTATACTATTTCATCCCATAAACAGGTCACGTTGCGACATTTGGCATATCTCTCTCTCAGAGAATCCATTTGAGGTCAAACCTATGGGGTGGGAAATATGACAGGTCAAGATACCATAGCAAGAATTTTCAGACACTGTGGATCCAAAATTTCAGAGATGCACCAAAAACAATAAGGCACATATTTTGGTGAAATAGAATTGGATTTTGAGCATTCTCATTTTTGTCTTGTCACTGCTGCAGGAAATTAGGGATTTTGACAGAAGTGGAATTTCTGAGTGATATCAGTATAGGATTTCTCTCCTCAGCAAAATCAAAATTTAGAGACCAAGATCAAAGTTTTTGGTTGGGTAGAACCCCGAGATCTATCAAACCCTAGTTCAGGATTTTGACAAGAAAACCAGAAAACCAGAATTTGACAGAAGTTGCAGATCCGAAACTTTCAAAGTCAATTTTGAGGGGTCAAATTTTGGAGATTTCAAAATTGAAGTATACCAGATGTTGTGCAGGGAAAATACCTTATAGTGGGGATACGACACTACCAACTTGGGTGGGGTGACAGGTAAATACATTCATTGTCTTGCATTAGTTACTACAAATGGAAAGAGATCGCGATATCGGAAGTTGTACCTTTTTAACGATGGTTGGTCCTAGCTTTCACTTGATCTTCCGCTATGATGAACCTGCAAAACAAAGTTAACCTTCCTCAGCGTATCTTGAATGTAATAAATATGATGAAATCATAAATAACTTTAACATCAAATATAATCAAATATTTAACCAAATGAACATTCAATCAAATAGATATTCGATTGGGACGGGAAGGGTATTTACACCTTTTATTGTCAAAGAAATGTAGGTAAGTACGGATATACCTGATCTGTCCAGACACTTCTGCAACCGAGTCCTAGGATCCTGCTCTTCACAATGACTTGGGAATTCCTCCAGCATAACAGCGGTTAAAGCATTCCTTCTAGGTTCCTCTCTCATGGCTCTGCATTGTATTTATGGGGCAAGGTAGGTAGTTGAATTCGAGAGGTGGTTGAACTGGGAGGTTGGGGAAGTTGCATAACCAACTTCAACTAATCCCAATTCGTAATCTTAATATATTTTTTCATTTCATCTTAAGATGTGCACAAGTTTCATACAACCAGAGTAGCGCACAGTAAGCAACTTTTACACTTTACAACCAGTGTTTGCAACATTTTAAAGGGTGTGCGCTGGTTTCCTTCAAGCAGAGCAGCGTTCAAAACTTTGGATCACTATGGAAATAGTAGCGCAAATGTCATGAAAACTGTAGAAAAAATAAGTTTTTCAGTTGAAGAGTGTAGTTTCAGTAATAACTCATCCAGGTCAACCTAGCTCTTTCATCCATAGTGTCCTTTTGTGTGATTGACAGAGCAATGTGATCACGGATGGAGAAGTGCAGATTTGACCTATAATAGATGCCCCCTAATGTGTGAGGTTAGAGGGAAACGATGGCCGAAATACATTATAATTCCAAGTCAGCGGAGCAAGAAACCGCATAACCAAGTCACAAAAGTACCTAAAAAAAACGATCAAGGTCAGCGAGGAATTACAATATTGACATCATATAGATGTTCGGCGTGATACAACATGATCTCCAATACATAATTGGGAGATGTATATATAGCATGGCCACTGAAATACAAGCGTAGATCCATGACACAGATAAGATATCATAGCCATAACAACAAGCTGGATCTATGTCTCATGAAGAGCCAAAATGAGTAAGGCTCAGTCTTGCACAGCTTGGGTGATAACATAAATAGGGTGATGCTGTCAGAATCCCAAGGTCTTCATCCAAACAACCCAAGGTACAAACCCTAACCATGTGAATAAATGAGCTGGAGTCAAACATGGGGTGTATCGTTTTATTCCCGGTCATTGATGTATACCGTTAACAAACGCGAGGACTTCCATCGATAATGATAATGGGGTCCAAGGTACCTAGTACGTTCCAACAAGTGTGAATAAGTGGACTTGAAGTCGAACACTTGAGGAACCTGTCGAATAAGGGACATTGATGTATTCCCATTATTCAACAGCGAGGGAAAGTGCCACTGATGACTGCAATCCCCAAGGTACTAACTGACACACTAAACTTCATTCCCAGAGCAAAATGAGTTGAAGTCGATGGGAAGAAGTTTGCTAGAAAGGAGGCCTTAATGCATCCTCCATCATCCAACATGAGGAACACTCACAAGGTATGAGCTGATGTGGACAAGTAACAAGATGAAACAAACTGACACCAGGATGGCTGACACATGAAGTCAAGGTAAACTGTAGAATGGCCGACACGGGTTGTATCCTTAAACAGTTAGCATGACACAAAGGGACTTAGGCAGCTTTTAACATGAAGGGGAAGTGATATAATCCTGCAATGTAGGAGACATTAACATACCCTCCATATGATTGGAAGAATAACCAATCGAGGGAGTGAAAACTCGGAGAGCAGGTTCACCCTAAGGCCAAAAACTAAAACCCAACTAAAATGATAGACTCAAATAGGTGTTGTGTTCAAGGATATGACTAAATTAACTGCCTTTGAAACTAAAAAGATGTGATATACCCTTCTCATCCCTTATTCTTTTTGGTAAAAGAATGTCCTTCTTGTTGTTTTAATGAGTCCAAGAAAGAAAACTCAATGAACCCAACCGTGTAAAATTTTAACGAGCCCATGGGAGGAAGATTCAGGACCTTCTTCATTGTTTACAGAGTTCGAAGAAGAGATAGAAGAATACTCTATAATACTGATCTCGGGATTTTAATATCGAGCTGAGATCTGTTCTTGCTCGTCGGTGTTTTCAATTTTAAGGAGTCTAAAAAACTTAAACAATAACTCCATACACCTACCCGTGGATTTTAGTATCAAGCCCGAGTTGGTATATGCTCATTGGTGTTTTCCTGTTTATAGAGTCTGAAAAACTTAAACAATCCTCTATATACCCTTTCGTGGATTTCACATTGAGCTCGAGTAGGTGAATGCTCGCTTGGTGTTTTCATGTTTCGAGAGCTTGAAAACCCTAAAGAAGGCTCCAAAAGTTCTTTTTCGTACAGTTAGTCTCCTCCCCCGAAAAAGTGTAAAATGATGATAGAATAACTCTTCTAGCCATGGATGACTAGAGTATTCATTTTTCGTAAGCAATCCGCAAAAGTCCGGAAAAGGGTTAAACTTATACTTAAGCGGATGTTCCTTCACTTCCTTTAACGAGTCTAAGGAGAACAAGCAAACTCGGCAATCTTGTTTGTTTTTTAAAACTCAAAACAAGGGCTTAAAAATGACTTAAAAAGACAGCTTCGAGGATCGTAAGTTCATGACCTGCCAGAGAATAGAATCTCAACAACCGAGTTAGTAACTATTAACAAATTTTTCTAATGACATAATAATAAAACAATATGGTACCTATATTGATCTGTCAATAAATAAAATCAGTCATATCTGGTTTAATACTTTTAACTTATAGTGAAAATTTGAAATACATAGTTAATTTAATTCACCAAAATTTGTAAATATTAGTGATTAAATAGAACAAAATGAAACTATACACTTTTTGAAAAAAGTGGGTAAAAATCAAAGTCAATTTTTATAAATAGTTTCAAATTTAGAAATCAAATATCACAATTGAAGTTTTTAGGGAACATGGGAGCAAAACCTTGATCTTACTCCATTTGTTGCGATCAAACCGGTCACCAATCGATCTTCTATTTCCACCAAGTAAGTTATTTCCTCCTATACTTGCAATTTCATATAATTATTGTAAATTTTAATGGTCAAATTCATTTTTTAGCAATGTTTCAAATGCGTTTCTGCATGTGCACTGCTATGCTTGAGTGAAACTAGTGCACTCGACAAAAGTGCGTTGGTTCACTTCAAACACAACAGCGTTCGAGCGTGACTGTGTAGTAAGAACAGTAGCGCACACCGCTAAAAGTAGGGCAAAAAATAAAAATGACCAACACTTGATTGTTTGCTTGGAAAGATGGTTCTCATATGACGTGAAAGGGAGCATGAGGAGATGGATCAAGAAGCGTTACAAGATCCATTAACCTTGCATGCACTCTGAATATGTGGTTTGTTGAAATTTTATAGAACAGTCAACATGCGGGCACAAATCCGCTTGCTTGAGAGGCTTGTCTAATACTAGGATGCCAATGCACTGGTGTTCGGTATCCAAGGAGAAATACTGGAACTCACCATAGATGACATCTATTTTATCATGGGTCTCTCTCATAGGGGAGATTTGGTGAACTTGAAAGGGTCCTCTCGCAATGTGGGTGCCTTGTCCATGCAGGACTGTTTCAATTCCTACTGCCTACCGGGAACTGAGAAATCCAGTAGTCAAATTCTTATCTCGACTATTGCAAGCTTCCCCCTCAAGGTCATCGTGAGTATTCTTAACCGGATGGGAGGGAGTGCTACGCAACATCTTGCTTCGAGACATTACATGCATATAAGTACTGAATGCTTGCAAGGCAAAGTATATGACTGGTGTTCAAGTCTTTTGGTGAACATGAGGCTTCAACTCTCCAGGTGTAAGACGAGGAGGATGAAGAATTTTGTGTACGGAAGCATACTTTGCACCTTTTTCTTTGAAAGGGTTCCTGCTATAAGTCTGGGCATGACCTTTCCCCCAGTCAACCCTCGTGAGCCAATGCTGGCTCGTTGGGGTGAGATCTTCCTCCGCTAGGGTGGTGGCGAGAGCAACTTCTGTTATCATGAGGATGATTTATAGGGATGGTGGAACCGACAAGTACCAGCTCTTGAGCAATTTCCATATGCGGGCATAGACTTCTGCAACGATCCTGAGCTGATCATTCCCCCAGGAGCAGCCTGGGGAGAGATGGGTATGTTTATGCTTTTGAAAAATTATTTAATTTTTTCATTTTATATAGATGATTTTTATGATGAGTTTGAAGTACTAAAACAAAATGTCATATGCAGATGTTGGACCAGTGCGTCCTGAGGGACACCCCCGTACCTTCGTGAGACCAGTGATAGTGGGTGCAGCCAATGCCATGCTGGAAAACATAGAGGGGAATATGAGTCAGTTGACTCATGACATTCCAACATACAAGATCGAGCAGATGCCGCTCGACATGCAGGAGAATGTGGTTGGTGTGCCCCCAGCATGGATTAGGCTACTAAGAAAAGTAGCTAGGCTGGTCATTTGCTATAGAGAGGTAGTAGAGGCAGATGAGGCCCCTCCTTCTCCTTAGGAGGACATATCTATATATATTTTTGAGGCCATCGAGCCCAATTTTGTATATGATGACTTGACTCTGTGACAGACATATGACCCAAACTCATATTTTTTTTTATATGGATTATATATATACAGTATCGGTGTTCTTTACATGTGTTTTATTGTGTTTTATGCATGAATTATGTATGTGAATGATGCAAATGTTAATCTAAAACTTAATTTGCAAATGAATCAGCTAATGCATTCAAATTTCTTGGAATATGTTGATATGTGATATAATCAAATTGTCTCTCAAGTAACTTAACGCGCAAAAACTGACGTAGAAAAGTAGAATCCCTAACCTAATAAACACCCATTAACTAAAAAACAACTAACTGCGAGTCGAGTTGTACCTCCAAATGTGAAATTCCATTGAACAGAGCATTTCGGAGCAGCTCTATGACTACATTGTATTCAGCCACATTGTTCATTGTGGGACCTAAACAAGCCCCTCCCGAAAAAACCAATTGGCCATCTGGTGAGTAAATAACCCAAGCAACTACGGCCAACTGACGGGTGTGGTGGCTAGCGCCATCAACAAACCCTATAAAGTGTTCAGTCAACATCTGAAACACAAAGCAATAGATGCATAAGACGTAACTACAACTGTAAACAAAACTAACTCTACAAAATGTACAGCTCTAATACATGAAAAAGCATAGATGCCTAGGCGTAGTACTTCTTCAGGTAGAGCCCATTTCTAGGCTCTAGAAACTTATTACCTTCATAGTCTATTAACTCTTATGCACCCTTCTTCAGTACCTTAGAAACTATGTAGGGACTGAGCCACATGGACTTAAACTTTCCAGCTTCTAAAGGTTCCTTTTCTTGATCCGAGAGCAGAACAAGGTCTCCTTCGAGAAAGACCCTAGGTAAGACAGACTTATCGTACTGTCCCTTGACTCGGTTCTTATGCGCTTCACTTGTTGTAAGCACATCGTAGCGTTGCTCATCCATATGTTCTTAATGCAGCAAACGTTCTTCCAGGACTGAAGTATCAGGTAATAGTTGGATAGCCAACTTCAATGAAGGAATCCCGCACTCAACTGGAATGATTGCTTCTATCCCATGCACAAGTTGGAAAGGAGAGAACCCGGTAATAGTCTTCACATTTGATCGGTAGGCCCAAAGAGAAGGATACAACATAATGTGCCAGTTAGTTCTACTAGCATTAACAGTCCTTTGTAAGACGGTGTTCAAATTTTTGTTGACTGCTTCGACCTGACCATTCACCTGCGGGTAAAATGAAGACAAATGTTCCTACCAAAATCTTAACATGGTGTATAGATTAGTCATCATGTTGTTCTAAAAATGACGACCATGATCAGTCACAATCTCTTTGGGTATACCAAATCTTGCAATGATCTGGTTGAAAATGAAATAAGCGGTAGTTTCCCCATCTTCCTTAACAGTAGGCATTGCCTCAGCCCACTTGGTGAAGTAGTCGACGACAACAATGATATGGTGATGACCTCCAGCCGAAACTGGATTACAATTCATAAAATCAACCCCCCACTTGGTGAAGGGGCCTACTATGATTACAGGATGGAGAGGAGCTGGGTGTGCTTGCATCTTCCTGGTGAAAAACTAACATCGCTGGCAGCATTTCACAGCTTCCACACAATCTTTGAATATTGTGGGCCAAAAATAACCGGCACATAGTATTTTCTGGGTTGTTTCCAACCCAGAAAGATGACCCCCACAACCTCCACTGTGGGCATCATTCAATACTAATTCTGCTTCCTCCAGGGTTAAACAACAGTGTAAGATGGAATCTACCCCATGTCTGTACAAAGTGTCAGAAATGATGAGGTAGTTATTCGCATGACTCTTAAGTTTGCGTCGTTCATCCCTAGAGAAAGTGGTGGGACACCTCAAAGTCTGGAGATATACTAGGATATCCCCATACCATGGGTCAGAGGATGCAATGAGAAATATATGTTCATCTAGGAATAATGACTCTTCCTCAACGTGTACTATGTCACTAGGAAACTCTGAAATCAGTTCAACGAACACCAGTGATTTCTTTGACTTGGTGGACTGAAAACTAAGTCAAATTCTTGCAAGATGACAATCCATTTATTAAATTTCCCCCCGATGATGCATCAAGTGAGAACATATTGGAAAGGATTGACCTCTTCAACCACTATGGTGGTACGCAATAATATGTAGTGACTTAGCCTCTGAACCACATAGACAGCAGCTAATGCCAACTTCTCTACATGAGAATACTTGATATCAGGAGCTATCAGAGCCCGCGACAGATAATAAATGACATGATCTTGGAGCTTGTCATCCTCCTGAACCAGTACTATGCTGATTGTGTATACTGATGTAGCCAGGTATAAAAGGAAATCATTCATATAGTCTGGCAGACTTAAAAAGGGGGCTGAAAGTAATGCCTTTTTCAAGGCCTCAAATGATGCTTGAGCAACCTCATCCCACAAAAAGAAGGTGTCTTGTTTAAGCAGTCTCATGAAACCTTTTGTAATTTTGGCATAGTTAATGATAAAGCATCTCAAGAAGTTGGACATGCCCTGCAGACTTTGAAGTTGTCTCAGGGTTCGAGGAGGAGGCAAATTTACAATCGCCTCGACTTTCAATGAGTCCACCATTATACCATGACTGGATACTATGAAACCCAGTAATCGTCCAGATTCGACGTAGAATACACATTTGTTGGGATTCAATCGAATCTTGTATTATCTGCATCGTTCAAACATGAGTCTTAAGTGATCTGGATGCTCTCGTCTCTTGCGAGATCACACTGGGAGATCATCAAGGTAGGGTTCCACTACGTGCTTGATGTCATGAAAAGCAAAATTCATTGCTCGCTGGAAAGTAGCCCCAGCATTTTACAAACCAAATGGAATCTTCTGATAGGGAAAGGTGCCCCAAGGATAAATAAAAGTTATCTTGTGTTGATCTTTAGGTTTGATCTGTATCTGATTATATCCTGAAAACCCATCCATGAAAGAGAACATTTCATGACCCGCACATGCATCGATGATATGATCTATCAATGGTGTGGGGTAATTTTCTTTCGGACAAGCTTTATTTAGGTCCCGGAAGTCCGTGCAGACTCTAATGGTACCTTTCTTTTTTTCTACCGAAACAGGATTTGAAACCCATTCCATCATAGCTATCGGATAGATAAATCCGTCTTTAAGCAACTTTTCTACTTCTGCCTTAATGGAAGCAACTTTTCGAGGGTTCACTAGATGGAGCTTCTATCTCATAGGTTTAGCGTTGGGATACATTGTGATGACGTGCTCAACAATGGAGGGTTCAATGCCTAGCATCTCATCGTATGACCAAGAAAAAACACCGTGGAATTCTTTAAAGAGATTGGTATACAAAATGATCTCCTTCGGAGAACAGTCTGCTCCAATGAAAATATTTTCCACGACCCCAGGTTTGATGGAAATGTTGATCGGAATGGTTCTCTATATATTTTCCATATTCCCTTCGGCATAAACATCTTTCAAAGTAGAAGGTATAGCGGACAAATCAGCATTCCCACCGGGTCTCATAGAAAACTCACCTCTCTCAATCCTATCTAGATCAGGAAGAAAATAAGACCTGTGATGCATGTGTTCCCAAGGATGGTCCAGGCCAATCATTGCTTCCAAGATCGCCTCATCAGAGGGAAAAACAGTGTCTAGACAATCAAAAGAGTGGATAGAGTCCACTGACCATGCAGGATCATAGTCCATATCTAACTCAGTAGAGACCAACAGAGTCATGATATGTTCTATTATAGCATGTTGTGAATCTAAGTAAGCCACCTCTGCAACAGATAAAGGCACAACTGGTTCTGATTCAGTGGGGAGAATCCATGGATCTATCATTGGACTGACCGTGAAGATCTCAGACAAAGAACATTCTTCAGAACCAATAAAATGAAAAGGAGAAGGTAGGTCAAAAGTGCCTATTAATGACGCATAGAGACCTCCTCCCAAACTCTCAGTAACTAGGCAGGACTGGTCAACCAATGGAATCGATGAATCCGATGAAGTCTGGTTGTTCTTCCGAGTAAACAAAGTTGATCAACTGTGATGATCTTTCCTTCGTGAGGGAACATTAAAACTCGGAAAATGGCTGACGGGACTGCTTGCATGGCATATGTCCAGCTCCTACCCAACAACAAGTTATAGTCGAGTGGAGCATCTAGAACTTCAACCTCCACAGATACTAGTTTTCCGGCAAGTTCAACATCAAATGATGGTAAGACTCCATGCGGATGAAAAGATCTTCCATCGAAGGCGATAAGTACCGTGTTCGAGGGGGATAACTTAGGTTCACCTAAATCCTTCCAGCAAGAAATGGACATTACGCACGTAGACGCGCCCTCATCTACAATAGCTCATCCAATGGTTTTGGGACCATGGATGACCTCTATTTGGAGAGCGATGTGGTACAGAAACCGGGTTTGATATTGGTCAAATCAAACCGATAAAGCATGTTGGATGAATATAAACTCCCGATCGCTGCGAGAAGTGCATTGTGTTGCAATGGGAAACTCTGTAGTACTTCTAAAGTGGACATGGCACAGGGGGTTTGGGCTAAATCCTTCACAACATTGTAGTTGGGGGAAGGCCGCGTGTTGGGGTTGTGCACAGCCCGTTTGTAGACACCTTTCGTTATCTTCGGCAATGAATCACTGGTCTCTTGATGTGGCGAGGGGTAGAAGACTCAGGAACATCCTTCTGCTACGGATCCGAGGTATAATTTTTAGCTCAAGTTTGCAAAAGAGCATCTGAATTAACCATATTAATGAATGATTGATCAGTTGAGGTGGCACGAGTGGTTCCCCCAGCACCGGAGATTCCAGAAGTTGAACTTTGTCCGTGAGGGAATGGATCTTTCAAGACAGCTAGTTTCTTCTCACGAAGCAGCTTCTAGGCTTCATCTATTAGAGGGAATTGTTGATGTATATGTAACTTTAGAATGTATTTCATATATGTATGTTGTATGTACTCCTATAGAGATGGTATTATTCCTCTATACGGAAATGTCGTCATTTATATTGTAAATGTCATAACTTATACTTGATGGGTTATTAGACCACCTTGTTGGGGTCGACCCTGTATAAGTCATGTGGGTCGAAGGGTTATTAGACCACCCTATTGGGGGTCGGCCATAGGGGTCAAAGGGTTATTAGACCACCCTATTGGGGGTCGGCCCAGTCAGCATTATGTTATGTGGTTAAGTTCGAGCCTACATGATTTATGTAAAAGGAAAGTCAAGTCAAGTATAAATAGAGTGCGGGAGGCACTCTATTTGATCACTCACTTCTCACTCATGCACTAAAGGAGGAGTGGCGCACTTATGGAGGAGGAGGATCTGCTGCTAGGATATGTCTATCTCTTGGGTTGTATCATTGCTCTATCTATCTCTGAGGAAGTTATTGGGGTTTTTCACCTTTATGGTTTTCCCCAAGTAAATCTTTGTGTCTCTTGTGTGCTTGCATTATTGTCTCCATGATTGATATGCTGTAGATATGCTGTACATGTTGTTCTCTTAGTTAAGATCCTAGATGAGATTGAAGTAAATTCTGAAAATTTAACATGGTATCAGAGCTAGCCTGAAAGAAGGCATGATATGGCATGTATGACACTTGTTGCACTTACGATGCTAGGGCTTGATATAGCAAAAACCAGTCATCATAGAACTTTCGCTATAAATCCGTTTTGGCGATGTTTTCGGATCTAAAATCTTTACAGGTCGAATATTAAATCCCCATGTACCTTGTGTCCAAAGGACAACCTCTAATTCATTGTACTTTGTGATTTATGATCTATACAATATAGAGTTTCTGCCTCTTCCAGATCTGAGTCAAAATCAGGTGACCTTGGGAAAAAGGTCATAACTTGGGCTAGGAAGATCCAAATGAAATTTCGTAAAAAGTGACAGGTAATACACAAACTGTACTATCTCAAGAAACGTTTTTAGAGGCCTAATTTGAACCAGTGACACGTGGAACACCGTACAAGTTCGCTCTCCTGTATTATCCCATAAACAGGTCACGTTGTGACACTTGGCATAACTCTCTCTCAGAGAATCCAATTGAGGTCAGACCTATTAGGATGGAAAGATAATAGGTCAGGCTATCTCAGTAAACGTTTTCAGACCCAGTGGATTGAAAAGTTCAGAGTTACACTAGAAACAATCAGGTACATATTTCTGTCAAAACAGAATTTTTTTGAGTACCTTCATTCATGGCTTCCGGAATTTAGGGCTTTGGAGAAAGTTGGAATTTTTGTAATCAGAGACCACGGCTAGATGCTACTCATAAAAATTGAAATTTAGAGACCAATATCAGAATTTTTGGTTGTGTAGAAGGCCGGGCTTGATCAGACCCTAGTTCGGGACTTTGATCAGAAAAGTGGAAAATTAGGGCTTCTGTAAAAATGGGAATTTTTTAAATCTGTGACCACGGCTGGAAGATCCTCAGAAAAATAGAAGCTTAGAGCTTTGGATCAAACCTTTTGATTGGGAAGAAGAGTGGGCTTCATCAAACCCTAGTTCAGGGTCACGTCGAGTGAATCTGGAAGTTTCAAAGGCAAAATTAAGGAGTGAAACTTTGCAGTTTTCAAATTTGGAATATACTAGCTTGATCAGCTCATCAAGGCGCATATTTCTATCCTTTCGGAAATTTGAAATTCAAAGTTTGAATTTTTGGGGTTTCTTTGACAAACCCATATCCAGCTCCAGGTCCAGTTCTTGCAAATCAAGAGGATTGGGTTAATCCTAGAAGAAGATGGATTGGTCACCTGCATAAGTGAAGAAGTTCCTGTTTTAGAGGGAGATGAGGCTAAGGCCTTACATAAGAATATTACAAGCAATCTCGACAGGTATGACTCATCGAGGTATGTTTCAATATCTATTCATGAATAAGTTTATGGTATGTTTGTCTTCATGTTATTACGGTTAGTACAATCTTGATTTTAGATTTGTCGTATCACCTTAACAAAATTATGAATGCATGATAGAAGATATTCATTGGTTAGGGTGTTGACACTTATGATTGTACTAATGCATTATGGTGTTGTATGAGGTTTATGTTGTTTGCTAACACAAAAGGTACACCAAGAAAGTCAAATCATGTTCTACTTCAAGAACATATGCTTATGGTGACGTGAAGACAAAGATTCATCCATTGCCATGGATCACATAGAAGATTTACTTTCAAGGTATGTATAACTTGGTTCTACAATGGTTAACTTATGAGACATGCAGGTTACTAGCACAAGTCACTGAAGAGAATCAAAAGACATTATGCGGGTATATTAGACATAACTAGCTAGCATGCTAATCCAGGTATGTTTTTCCTATATCAAGCTAGAATCCTACCTTGTGTTAGGATCTTATACGGTTGTGTTGTTGATAATGATTATTCATGAAGTCATAGGTTGAATAATCATGGTGGTATGCATATTATGTTTTGTACCATAATTGATGATATGACTGACCAGAAGAATCATGAAAGTATAGTTTTGAATAATCATGGGTTTTATGCATATTATATCTCTTCTCTTGATTGATGATTTAACTAACCAGAAGAGTCCTATGATTAAATAAGAATATGTATGAATAAAAGAAGACTTCCTTGAAACCTTGAATACTAATGTTTATTATCTGTGTTTGAATTGATCCTGACTATACATGCTTGAGATTATTGTGTTTTGATAAATTATACTAATGAATTATGTATGAGACCTAGAGGATAACACAATGATGATACTAACAAGCATGCATAGGGATCGAGAATGTATATAAGTTCAAGGACAGGTAATCCAGGAAGCAAAGATCAAGAGGGAGCACACTGCAGTAGTTTCTACAAGGATGCAGATATTTAGAGGGAGTTGGCCACTTCTCACAATCCTCATCAGAATGGAGTTTCAAAGATTCAGAGGGAGTCCACCCAACAAACAAACAAAGATAAGTATTTGAATTGTCATTACTTGCATATTTTATTGTTTAAATAATATTGTTCAATAATGTATATACTGATGTTCCTAGAATTAGGTTGTGTATTATGCATATTAGAATAGTTGCATTGATGAACAGTATAGTACTAATATGCATGGGTAAGTAGTATATGGAACTGTACAACATTCCATTGCTACTTATCTAGAATGAAACCTCTTTGCTGACATGTTGGGAGTTGTGCACACTCTTAACAATGTTCTGGTAGAGATTGGAAGGCATCTAGAAAGTTACGGGATATGGATAAATGTTGTATTGAAGCATTGGCTAAGTTAATTGCATGATTGTATGACATATTTCTTTTTGTGTAAGAATTTGTTCTGAAAACTATGAGATGTTTTCTAATCATGCAATTTAACTTGTTGTGTAGGAAAGATCGTATGCCATCAACTACAAAAGAAGAACTACAACATTTGTTCAGCAACAAAATTATCTATTGAAGATATTGAAGTTCCCAGGATATGGGAAGAATGCCATGATCCGTCGATCATGAAGAACGATGTTTGGGATGCGATCCCAAGAGCTGAAGGGAAGTTTGTTATGACTTCCATATGGATCTATCAAGCATGCTGCAGACGGCAACATAGAGAAATATAAAAGTGATGAAATAGAAGATACACTAGATGGATTTCAAGACAGCTTTCTTGAATGGTGTAGTTGAAGAAGAAGTGTATGTGGTGCAGCCACTTGGTTCTGAGACACATGACAGGGAGTCATGTATATGCAGAACTTGGTATGGTAGGATAGACAGCTTTCTATCCACTTTAGGGCTTTACCAAGAGTAAAGTGGATTCCAACCTTTACTACAAGGTTGAAGAAGGCAATCCAGTGATACTACTTTTGTATGCGGATAACCTGTTTGTTACAAGTGAAGATAGATTGATTGCCGACACGCAGTGGAAGCTTACTGCCGAGTTCAAGATGAAGAACTTGGGGATGATGCACTATTTGTTTTTGGCATGGAGGTGTGGCAGAGTGCAGATGGAATCTTCCTTGGACAAGGGAAGTACACAGTAGATATCTTGAAGAGATTTGGGATGATGGATTGCAAGGCCATGGCCACACCTATGGCATCGAATCTAAAGCTTCTGTGTGATGCTTCATCTGAGCCGGTTGATGTCTCTATGTATCGTCAGATGATTGGGTCCTTAATGTACCTAGCGAACACGAGACTAAACATTTGCTTTGCTGTGAACACATTGAGCCAGTTCCTGACGGATCCGAGGAGTGTTCACCTGATTGCTGTAAAGCATGTTCTGAGGTACCTGAAGGGTACAATGGATTATGGGCTCAAGTATGAAGTGAATCAAAAGTTTAACCTGTAGGGTTATGTTGATTCAGATTGGGCTGGCAGTGCTGCAGATAGGAAGAGCACATATGGGTGCTGCTTCAGTATGGGATCAGGTGTGATCTCTTGGTTTAGCAGGAAGCAATCCTGCGTAGCACTGAGTACAGCTGAGGCAGAGTATGTTGCAGCCTGTTCAGCTAGTTGTGAGGCAGTATGGCTAGGGACGCTACTGTTTGAGTTATTTGATCTCCTGTTGGATGCCACTGGTATCTTCTGTGATAACCAGAGTTGTGTGAAGCTGTCCGATAACCCAGTGTTTCATGACAGGTTGAAACATATATAGATCAAATATCACTATATCAGGGATATGGTGCAGAGAGGAGCTGTGAAGCTCCTGTATGTTGCGACGGACGAGCAGATTGCAGATGTGCTGACGAAGCCACTAGCCAGAGTGAAGTTTGAGTACTTCAGAGAGAGGCTTGGCGTTCTTCAGATCGAGGACACCTCGAGGAAGAAGTGATGGACACATTTGCTGAAGGCATTCCAAGCATGTTGGAAGGAGGATCCTTCACATGGCTGTGGATGTAAGCGCTGGATGATGAGCATCAGGATGATGTTCTGGTTTCTGCTTAGATATGATCAGTTGGATCATTTTTATGTATGTATGTATGCATCATGTTGGATGCTGGATATGATCAGTTGGATCATTTATATGTATGTACGCATCATGTTGGATGCTGGATATGATCGGTTGGATCATGTGTACGTATTTTGTATATGCATCATGTTGAATGCTTGGACCATGTATCTGTATATGTATCAGGTGGATACATTGTATGATCACGTAGATCATGTATGTTGATATGTATCAGATATGATCAGGTAGATCATGTATGTTGATGGATACATTGTGTGGATCATGTATCTATGTATCAGGTGGATACACTATGTATGATGATATGTATCAGGTAGATACGTGGTGTGCATCAGATGGATGCATTGTATGATTGGGATGATCGTGGATGACGAGCTTCTCCAGATGACATGCAGCAGGATGTTGCAGTGATGATGATCAGGATGATCATGTGTACATCAGGATGATGTATGGTGAGTATCAAGTGGATACTCTATGTCCGTGGATCAGGTTGTGCAGATGAGCATATAATTCGTTGCCCTGGGAGATTTGCAGATAGTCTTTCGAGGTTTTTCCTATGGCATGTAAATCGATGCCCTGGGATATCTGTAAAATGCTCTTTCGAGGTTTTTCTCTGGGAGGACATATAATTTGGCCCTGGGTGATCTGCAGATAGTCTTTCGAGGTTTTTCCTATGGCATGTAATTCGGTGCCCTGGGATATCTGGCAGATGCTCTTTTGAGGTTTTGTCCTATGGCATGTAATTTGCTCCTGGGAGATCTGGACAGGATGAAAAAGGCCTCAAATGCTTCGGCCAGGTTTTGCCATGACCACATGTAATTTGCTCCTGGGAGATTTGGACAGGATGAAAAAGGCCTCAGATGCTTCAGCCAGGTTTTGTGGTGGACCACATGTAATGTGCTCCTGGGAGATCCGACAGGTAGAGCCGTGTGCTCGTAACAGCCTGGGAGGCTTCAGCCAGGTTTTGTGGTGAGATCACATGTAATGTGCTCCTGGGAGATCTGACAGGTAGAACCGTGTGCTCGTAACAGCCTGGGATGCTTCAGCCAGGTTTTGTGATGGGTCACATGTAATGTGCTCCTGGGAGATCCTACAGGTAGAGTTGTGTGCTCGTAATAGCCTGGGATGCTGCAGCCAGGTTTTGTGATGCACGTAATAAGTCCTGAGGATTCCACAGTATGGCCAGTGATGATGAAGACCTGTAGGTGGTGGGCCTACATCCAGTATGAAAAAGGACTGGCTCTGTAGAACTTCCTATGATGAGTAGATTCAAAGATTGATTGAGATAGCAGCAGCAGTGACGATGATGATGACTCGATGACGATTATCGAATGACGATGATCCAGAGAAGATGACTTGTGCCAAAAGACCTGTGCTGAGAAATACCTTCCTAGTTAAGAGGGAGTGTTGATGTATATGTAACTTCATAATGTATTTCATATATGTATGTTGTATGTACTCCTATAGAGATGGTATTATTCCTCTATATGGAAATGTCGTCATTTATATTGTAAATGTCGTAACTTATACTTGATGGGTTATTGAGACCACCTTGTTGGGGTTGGCCCTGTATAAGTCATGTGGGTCGAAGGGTTATTAGACCACCCTATTGGGGGTCGGCCATGTGGGTCAAAGGGTTATTAGACCACCCTATTGGGGGTCAGCCCAGTCAGCATTATGTTATGTGGTTAAGTTCGAGCCTACATGATTTATGTAAAAGGCAAGTCAAGTCAAGTATAAATAGAGTGCGGGAGGCACTCTATTTGATCACTCACTTCTCACTCATGCACTAAAGGAGGAGTGGCGCACTTATGGAGGAGGAGGATCTGCTGCTAGGATATGTCTATCTCTTGGGTTGTATCATTGCTCTATCTATCTCTGAGGAAGTTTTTGGGGTTTTTCACCTTTATGGTTTTCCCCAAGTAAATCTTTGTGTCTCTTGTGTGCTTGCATTATTGTCTCCATGATTGATATGCTGTAGATATGTTGTACATGTTGTTCTCTCAGTTAAGATCCTAGATCAGATTGAAGTAAATTCTGAAAATTTAACAGGCATTGATGGGTAAGGTGGTCCTCTTTGCATAGCTTGCAAGGGAACTTCACTTTCCTTTTTTCCTTTTTACCCTCCTCGGCATTTTCTGTTGTTTTGGGATTTTGGTGGTTTCCCTCCCCTTTCTTGCCCTTTCTTTTGTTGTTAGGCTGTCGAGGGCCCTTTTGATTTGTCTGCACTTGTTGTATAGATTATGTTGTTGAAGGGGAGGATGAAACCGAAGTTGCTTCTACAGTAGACGGTTTGACTAACAAGGTGTGAACCTGCTTTGTTAAAGCATCAAACACTGCAGAGTCTATTAAACCCATAATGCCATCAAAATGTGGTCCAAGTTTAGTTTTACCTAAGCCTTTGTCAGACCTCGGTGCATCAAGAAAAATCTCATACAAGAGCCCAGAATGAGCATATACCAAGTCAAGTTGTTGGGTTCTCAAGATGGCTTCCTCTTTGGAGGACACCCCTAAAGTTGCAACTTCCTTAGAAATATAAAGAATGAGTGATTTGAGATACCACTCTAATAAAAATGCTGGAGGGATGTTAGCCTTAATGAGCCTCTTTCTCCTTCGCCACTCGTGAATGCGATCAGATAGATGAGTGGCTTTTTTCTATCTAAAAGTCCACAGAAAGTCTGTGTCAGCATCGTACTAGACAGGAAGTTGAAAGTGGTTTAGAAAAATAGCAGCTAGATCCCAAAAGGTTCCATAAGCAACTGCAGGCAGTTCAATGTACCATTTGGTTACGACACTTGTCAAGGTTCTTTGGAAGAGCCTCAATCTTATGGAATCATTATTCAGCAAATTCGAGGAGCACCGGAGATGAAACGTCGTGACATGGTCACCAGGGTCCTCACCAATATTACCTTCAAACTTTGGGGTTTCTTAGGGAAACCTAGTGGGAACAGGTGGCCATGCAGGATCATGGCGCACAGGGTCATTTGTAATTTTTGAAAGATATGGCAAATTGAAAGTTTCCAGAAAAGGTAAATGGGGTCAATCCAATGGAATTTGATAAACAGAAACCTGGGATTGGGGACCTCCCAATACCTGGTTCGTGTACTGCTAGTTGGGGTTTCCCCTAGCCATCGGTTGTGAAGTGAACGCATTAAAATTACTCCACCCAAAAGAAAGTGGATTACTTCATGGGGCAGTGGTCCATTGCAGCTGGGTGTTAACCCCACCGTATTGTGGATTAATAATATTACCCCCTCCTCCAGCAAACAAAGAGAAAGGGATACTCTCTATAGGTATATTTGATGGATTCACATTATAACCTGCATAGGGGTTAAATCCAGGCATAGTAGTAACAGATGGTGCTGTCATCATACCCATAATAGGCATAGATGTAGAAAGGATCGATACTACAATGGATGTGGAAGCAATAGTTTGAGGTATACCCTGGAACTATTGTGTAACAGGAGGATGAGTAAAAGTTACTGTAGGTATCCCTGTCAAAGGGACATTGGTTGGTCCAAATCTAGGGGTGGCAATTGAAGCAAATGTCGAAGCTTGTGAGCTCGGCATGCCTAAAGCACCAGCATTAAAGCTAAAGGACGGGCTGGAAGCAGAAGCAGTCTGCGAAGAGCTTGGTGTTGCAGTGTTTGTAAAAGAAGCATTAATAATCCTTGCAGCCATAGCTGTTGTGGGAATTTGAGGAACTCCCTACTCATCTCCTGGGTTAGTCATGTTGTAACTAGGTGTAAACAAGTACATACTATACTCAAGTTGGCCTAGAAATCCTACAGGTACCAGTAGTGGATCATTGGGTCCAGTCAAAGGAGGGTTTAAAGGAGTGTTGAACTCTCTAGAAGTCAAGTCCTCAACCTAGACAGTATCAAATACCTATTGATCCTAAACTATGGGATGTGGTTCTCCCAGTATTTCTATTTCACCCATCAGTTCGTATGAACCACGGGAATCCATCCTCCGGCATCGTGGTGGCGATGGAGGCTCCACAATGAGTGGGGGGGGGGGGTTTCAACCTTCGAGACCTATGAAGAGGTTGGTCCTCCACAACTAAATCAAAGCAAACTAAGTAAAAACCTAGTGGCCACTACGACTAAGGAGCAAATAGCATACCACTACAAAATTTCCTAAGTGAGCAAACCAAGAAATACAAGGCAAGTACTCTCAGAAGCAAGTCTGGGATGATGAGGGCCCAGAATAGACTAATAGAGTATCGATGGTCAGTTATGCGGTGTCCAATGGAGTTCCTCTAGGTGCAAGCATTTGAATCACCAAACCACCCTCCCAGGATTACTACCAAAGGGTTACCTTCCACGTCTATCCGAGGTGAAGTGAAAATATCCTTCCACTCTACCTGTGTAGAGCCCTAGGGTTATGATACTAAGGATACCACCAATACGAAAAAACCTAGGGGAACAGTCGTCAGCCTAGCCAAGACGCATGGGCAGGGTAGCAAATCTCGAAATCCAAAAGCACTTTAAAAAGTGCTAGTGGACCCCCGTACGCGAATCAGCTCTGGTTTATGGTTGAGAGGAAAGTGAGGGGGTATCCCCAACAATTCCAATCGCCCACGGCCTCTTGCTTAAATCGGGTTTGAGTGGAGCGTTCCCAGGATATTTTGATAGAGGTGGATTTACCTAATAGATAGTATTACTACCATTGTTGAGTAATGAAGCCGATTTCGGGTAGTTTAAGGTGATTTAAACCCGAAACCCTAGCCGAAGCTAGTTGATGATGTTTATACCTAAAAAGAAAAAGTTGCTAGTTAATTTTATTAAGATTTCTTTTTAAGGGATACTTTTTACTCAATAAGGGTAGTGAAGTGTGTGGAATGGTTTCGACCAAAAGCAAAGTACGTAATGAAATAATGCTTTTCAATTCACAAAAGACTCTTTTCTTTTCGTTTATATTCTTCAAAACTAGCAAATAGGTAATCCTAAGCAAAAAAATTTGTAATTTTCTTTTAGTTTTTCAATCAACTGATCCATGCTACTTCGAAAAAGATGAAGAATCTTACTACCAAGCTACCAATTTCACTTTTTGTCTTTTCTAAAAATTGCAAAAGAAAAAGAACTTGGAAAGGATCAAGTATGATCTAATGCAAAGTGTGAGTAAGACAAACAACCTAATGGCTTAAAACAAACAAATCAAAAGACTTGGGAAAGACTCCACCTACCGAGTTGTTTCAATAGAAAAAACTCTAGGTTTGGAACAAAGTGTAAAAGAAGAAAGGAAAAGAGATGCCTGCAACGGAAAGACAGACCTAAAAAGCTGCTCCTAAGCACCAAAACCTAAGAAAACACCCGCCAAACAAAGGAGTAGGCAAGAAAACCACAAAGTAACCCTACTAACACACTGATTCAAAGGAAAGCTAACTAGAAAGCTTTAACTCACTCAGACTGATCTGAAAAAATATTCAGAAGGTATCTGGACCAAACAATCTTTCAAGGCCACCCTACAAACTCAAATTGGGATCAAACCCTAACAAAAGGAAAAAACTCCGAAAACGTGTGCAGCTGTTGCCACAGACAACAAGCATTCAGAACACAGGTCTGTATAACTACAACAAGCATCTAGGGAAAGAAGTGTGCAGCCATGTATAGCAGAGAGTAGCGCGCAGCCTTAAACAGGGTTTAAAAAGTAGAAAAGACACCTTAAACAAGTACTCAAGCAAGTAAAGGCAAACTATAAGACTTCAGAGAGGCAGATAAGACTCAAAAGGGACAAACAAGTCTTAGTAGTCAGTCAAAGAAGAAAAGAAAAAGGCTAGAAGTGAACCCAAACATCTGGAAATCAAACCCTAGTAAAAGGCTTGAACCTACAGGAAAAGTGCGCTACTGTGTGGTATAGAGACCAGCGCCTGTCACAGGAAGTGTGCTACTGTGTTTGAGACAAAGCATCGTTCATGACAAAAGATGCGCTACTATAAGTACAGCAAACCAGCGCACAGGTACTTGAAGCAAACAAAAAGGCTTTGCTAAAGTAGACTAAGATGAATCAAGATAAAAAGAATAGGCAATAATGACCTATAAAACCTCTCAAAGAACAAAATACTGAAATAAACTGGAAGAAACCCTACCAAGGTCTCCTAAAGCAGAAAAAACAACCATTTAATCCCCAATGGAGTCGCCAGTCTGTTGTGCAGGAAAAATACCTTATAGTGGGGAGATGACACTACCAACTTGGGTGGGGTGACAGGTAAGTACATTCATTGTCTTGCATTAGTTACTACAAATGGAAAGAAATCGAGATATCAGAAGTTGTACCTTTTTAACGATGGCTAGTCCTAGCTTTCACTTGATCTTCTGCTACGATGAACCTGCAAAACAAAGTTAACCTTCCTCAGTGTATCTTGACTGTAATAAATATGATGAATATGAAATTAGAAATAACTTTAACATCGAATACAATCAGATATTTAACCAAATGAACATTCAATCAAATAGATATTCGATTTGGGAGAGGAAGGGTATTTCCACCTTTTATTGTCAAAGAAATGTAAGTAAGTACAGATATACCTAATCTGTCCAGACACTTCTGCAACCGAGTCCTGGGCTCCTGCTCTTCACAATGACTTGGGAATTCCTCCAGCGTAAAATAAGTTAAAGCATTCCTTCTAGGTTCCTCTCTCATGGCTATGCCTTGTATTTATGGGACAAGGTAGGCAGTTGAATTGGAGAGGTGGTTGAACTGGGAGGTTGGGGAAGTTGCATAACCAACTTCAACTAATCTCAATTCGTAATATTAATATATTTTTTCATTTCACATTAAGATGTGCACAGGTTTCATACAACCAGAGTAGCGCACAGTAAGCAACTTTTACACTTTACAACCAGCATTTGCAACATTTTAAAGGGTGTGCACTGGTTTCCTTCAGCCAGAGCAGCGTTCAAAACACTGGATCATTGTGCAAATAGTAGCTCACATGTCATGAAAACTGTAGAAAAAATAAGTTTTTCAGTTGAAGAGTGTAGTTTCAGTAATAACTCATCCAAGGTCAACCTAGCTCTTCCATCCATAGTTTCCTTTTGTGTGATCGATAGAGCAATGTGATCACGGATGGAGACATGAATATTTGACCTATAACACCAGCTTGATCATCTCAGCAAGGCACATATTTTCATCCAATCAAAAGTTTGAAATTCAAAGTTTGAATTTTTAGGGTTTCTCTGACAAACCCTATCCAACTCCAGATCCAGTTTCAACAAATCAAAGTGGATTGGGTTAATTCTAGAAGAGAATGAATTGGACAGCTGCATAAGTGAAGAAGTTCCAGTTCCAGAGGGAGATGAGGCTAATGCCTTACATAAGAAGACTACAAGCAATCCTGACAGGTATGACTTGAGGATATACAGGTATGTTTTGAAATCTGTTCATGATTAAGTTTATGATATGTTTGTCTTCATATTATTGAGGTTAGTACAATCTTGATTAATTTTAGACTTGTCTTATCACCCTAGTAAAAGTATGAATGCATGTGAATGATAGAAGACATTCATTGATTAGGGTTATGACACTTATGATTGTACTAATGCACTGTGGTGTTGTATGAGGATGATGTTGTCCGCTAACATGAAAGGTGCATCAAGAAAGACAAATCAAGTACTAGATCAAGAACATATGACCATGGTGACATGAAGACAAAGACTCATCCATAGTCATGAATCACATAGAAGCTCTACTTACGAGGTATGTATATTTTGGTTCTACAATGGTTAACTTATGAGATATGCAGGTTACTAGCACAAGTCATTGAAGAGAAAAAGAATACATTATGTGGGTATGTTAGACATATCTAGCAAACATGATAATCCAGGTATGTTTTTCCTATATCAAGTTAGAATCCTACCCTATGTTAGGATCTTATATAAGTATACTTTTTGTATAATTGATAATGAAGTTATAAGTTTGAGTAATCATGGGTTTATGCATATTATGCTTCTTAGTTTGATTAATGATATGAAAAACTAGAAGAGTCGTATGGTCAAATAAGAATATGCATGAGTAAAAGAAGTCCTCCCTGAAACCTTGAATACTAACGCTTGTGATAAATTACCTGTGTATGAAATGATCATTACCATACATATTTAAGATTATTTAGAATCATAATGTTTTGATAGTATTGAGATTATACTAATAGATGTATGATAATGTATGAGATATTGAGGATGACACAATGATGACACTAGTGCACACTTAAGCATGCATAGTGGTCCAGGATGGATATAAGTTCAAGAACAGATAATCAAGGAAGCAAAGATCAAGAGGGAGCACACTCCAATAGTTCCTGCAAGGAAGCAAAGATTGAGAGGGAGTCCATCCTACAACTAAACAAAGATAAGTATTTGAATTGTCATTTATTATAGATATGATTACTTAAATGATGTTTTCTAGTCATGTACATACTTATGTTCCTAGATTTAGGATGTATATTATGCATATTAGAAAAGTTGCATTAATGAACAAGATACTACTAATATGCAAGTAATGGGTAAGTGGCCTATGGTATTGTACAACATTCCATTGCTACTTATCTAGAATGAAACCTCTTTGCTAACATGTTGGGAATTGTGCACACTCTTAACAAATGTTCTAGTAGAGATGGAAGGCATCTAGAAAGTTACCGTGTGAATACAAGATATGGATAAATGTTGTATTGAAGCATTGGATAAGATAATTGCATGATTGTATGACATATGTACTTATGTGTAAGATTTTGTTCTGAAAACTATGAGAAGTTTCTAATCATGCAATTGAATTTGACTTGTAGGAAAGATCGTGTACAATCACCTACAAAATAAGGACTACAACATTTGTTCCAGCAACAAAGTTCAAGAAAACCACCTATTGAAAATATTAAAGAATCTGAAGTTCCCATGAATGAAGAATGATGTCTGGAATGTGGTCCCAAGACCAGAAGGGAAGTCTATTGTGACTTCCAAGTGAATCTACAAGATCTAGCATGCTGCAAATGGTAGCATACAGAAATACAAGGCAATGTTTGTGGCTTGTGGCTTCTCCCAGAAAGAAGGGATAGATTATGAAGAGACTTTTGCACCTGTAGCCAGATACACTTCCATCAGAACAATACTTGCTCTGGCTGCAGTGATGAAGTGGAAGATACACCAGTTGGATGTCAAGATAGCTTTCTTGAATGGTGTAGTCGAAGAGGAAGTGTATGTGGAGTAGCCACTTGGTTTTGAGACACGTGACAGGGAGTCATATATGTGTGCATATTGAAGAAAGCCTTATACAGTTTGAAACAAGCACCCAGGACTTGGTATGCAGGATAGACAGCTTCCTGTCCAGTTTGGGATTTACCAAGAGTAAAGTGGATTCCAACCTTTACTACAAGGTTGAGGAAGGCAATCCAGTGATACTCCTACTGTATGTAGATGACCTGTTTGTGACAGGTGAGATTGGGTTGATTGTTGATACGAAGAGGAAGCTTGCTGCCGAGTTTGAGATGAAGGACTTGGGTATAATGCATTACTTTCTAGGTATGGAGGTGTGGCAGAGTGCAGATGGAATCTTCCTTGGACAAGGGAAGTATACAGTGGATATCCTAAAGCAGTTTAGGATGATGTACTGTAAGGCCATGGCCACACCTATGGCATCGAACCTAAAGCTACTGAGTGATGCTTCATCAAATTCGATTGATGCCATGATGTATCCTCAGATGATTGGGTTCTTGATGTACCTGATGAACATGAGACCAGATATTTTCTTTGCGGTGAACACATTGAACCAGTTCCTGACGGATCCTAGACATGTTCACCTGATTGTTGTAAAGCATATTCTGAGGTACCTAAAGGGTACAGTTGATTATGGGCTCAAGTATGATGCAAATCAAAAGTTTAACCTGGAGGGTTATGTTGATTCAGATTGGGATGGCAGTGCTACATATAGGAAGAGCACTTTGGGGTGTTGTTTCAGTATAGGATCAGGTGTGATCTCTTGGTTTAGAAGGAAGTAGTCCTGTGTAGCACTGAGTACAGCTGAAGCAGAGTATGTCGCAGCTTGTTCGTCCAGTTGTGAGGAAGTATGGCTTAGGAATCTACTGTCTGATTTATTTGACCTCCAATTGGATGCTACCTATATCTTTTGTGACAACCAGAGTTGTGTGAATTTGTATGAGAACCCAATGTTCCATGACAGGTCGAAGCACATCGAGATCAAGTATCACTATATCAAGGATATGGTGCAAAGAGGAGCAGTAAAGCTCCTATATGTTGTGACAAATGAGCAGATTGCAGATGTGTTGACCAAGCCCCTGGACAGAGTGAAGTTTGAGTACTTCAGAGAGAAGCTTGGTGTAATTCAAATCAAGATTATTTCCAAGGGGAAGTGATGAGTCCGGAAGACGCAGATGCACATGAGCTTTTCCGACATGGTTGTAGATGTGTTATCCCATGGTCGTGATGTAATTGCTGAGCCATTCTCACATGGTGGTAGATGTTTTCTCCCATGGTGCAGATGTAAGGGCTGGAGCCATTCTCATATGGTGGTAGTTGTGTTCTCCCATGGTTCAAATGTAAGGGCTGGAGCCATTCTCACATGGTGGTAGATGTGTTCACCCATGATGTAGATGTAAGGGCTGAAGCCATTTTTCACATGGTGGTAGATGTGTTCCCCCATGGTGAAAAATCAAGGGCTAGAGATTTCCCCGAATGGTGGTAGATGTGTTCTCCCATGTCGGTGGTGTAAGTGTTGTATGATGTGTATTTGGGCTGTGCTCCGTGGACAATGCTATGATGATCAGGATTATCATGTGGTGATGATGAGCATCAGAATGATGCTCCAAATGATGTGCATTAGGACAATGCTATGATGATGATCAGGATGATCATGTGTGATGAGCATCAAGACAATGCTCTAGATGATATGCATCAGGATGATGTTGTGTATATGATCAAGATGATCATGTGATGATGATGTGCATCAGGATGATGTACTATATGATGATGATCAGTATGATCATGAGTATCAGGTTGATACTCCATGGCCGTGGACAGATTGTGCAGGTAGCATAGAAAAGATCCTGGGAGATCCGATAGTTTGAGCTCGGATGCTCTTTCAAGGTTTTTCTACAAGTAGCATAAAAAAGATCTTGGGAGATCTGATAGTTTGAGCTCGGATGATCTTTTGAGGTTTTGCTACAGGAGGCATATAATCATTCCTGGAGATCCGATAGGTTGAGCTATGTGCTCGTAAAAGTCCTGGGATGCTCTTTAGAGATCTTACAGGTTGCAAGACACTCTTTTCAGGTTTTGCCTGACCACATGTAAAATATCCTGGGAGATCCGATAGGTTGATCTATGTGCTCGTAAAAGTCCTAGGATTCTCTTTCAAGGTTTTGTGGTGGTCACATGTAAAAGATCCTCGGATATCTGATGGGTTGAGCTGTGTGATCGTAAAAGTCCTGGGATGCTCTTTCGAGGTTTTGTTAACACACATTCCACGGGATGGCCAGAGATGTTGAATACCTACAGGAGGCTAGTCCTACAACCAGCATGAAAAGGGGATGGCTCTGTATAACTTCCTATGACAAGAAGAATTGAGAGATATCCCAGTGATCAAGATGACGAGTACAGCAGCAGTGACAATGATGCTCCGTTATCCAGTGACAATGATCTAGCTCCAGAATTGAAGACTTGTGCCTATATGTATTGATGACTTGCGTCAAGAGAATACCTTCCTAGTTAAGAGGGAGTGTTGATGTATTTGTAACTTCAGAAGATATTCACTTGTATATTATATGTATTACATTTGTACTTTATTGTATCCCCAACGGAGATGTATTATTCCTCCGATTGGAAGTGTCGTCATTTGTACTTGCAAGTGTCACAAGTTATATTGTAAGTGTCGTAACGTATATTTAATGGGTTATTAGACCACCTTGGTGGGGTCAGCCTTGTATGAGTCATGTGGGTTAAAGGGTTATTAGACCACCCTAGTGGGGTCGGCCCAGTCAGCATTATGTTAAGTGGTTAATTTGGGGCCGACCTAGTTGAGTAAAGGTCAAGTGAAAGTAAAAGTATAAATAGAGAGTGCGACTCTCTCATTTGACACATTCACTCATTCGCTCACTTCGCATTAGTGAGAGAGAGGAGGAGTGCGCACAAGTGGGGGACGAGTAGCTGCTGCAGACATTTATCTTTTGGGGATTCATCTTGGTGATATCTGTATTGGTGCTTATTCTATCTCTGAGGAAGTTACGGGGTTTTTCACCTTCTTGGCTTTCCCCAGTTAAATGCTTTGTGTCTCTTGTCTCTTGTCTCTTATGTTTGATATGTTGTACATGTTCTCTCAGTTAAGATCCTAGATCATATTGAATTAAATGATGAAAATCTAACACATCGGAGTCTGGCGACGCCGAACTAATACTTTGCCACCCCAATTCTCCATTGACAGTGGGATTGATGTAATATTCTAAAACATTGTAGATGTTGTCCCATCCTTCTATGAACTCATCTCTCATTGGTTCGACGTATCTATTTCCTTCGAGTGGATCAATTAGAGTGATGACCCTCATGTCACGGTTTCCAACAGCACGGGATATGGGCTTGTATTGTTGACTATCTCTATGACGTCAAAATTTGTGTATGTCTTCAGTCCTTCTACTTAGACAGGTAGGAGAGGCAATCAACCTATTGATGTAACCTTGCTCTGATTTTCCAATCGAAGCTGCACAGGAGACCATACCAACTGCGATTTCCCCATCATTTCCTAGGTTTGCTTAGTTAGGATGTTTACATTCGATCCTAGATCCAAGATGATAGAATCTACATCATATGCAACAATCTAGGAATGCATCCTCATTTCTCTTCCCGTTTTCTTTTTGTGCAATCGGTTTACTGTCTGATCCTTCTGCCCTTCCTCCTATCGATGCAAAAGGATAGCTATCTCTGCCAGTGCATCTTGATCCTTTGTTAATGTCAAACAACTTTCTAGAAAAATTTCTCATAGTATTGACCTTCCTTGGTGATGTTTGCGAATTTGTTGTATAAAAAATCGATGGCATCTCATAGACAAGTTCTTTGTGGACCATAAGTGGAAACTTAGAATTGTTATGTATTAGCGCATCTCGTGCTTCCAAAAAGACTTATTTTTCTGCTTCGACATCAAATCGAACCTGCTTCCAGGTTGTAGGTCGGACACTCGGTAATGGCCTATCTTCTCATGTCGCATATCCTCCTCTAGTTACCACTACGACATTCACGGGTCGACTTCTTATCTCAGCTGATATATTTTGCACATTTGGGTTAGGATTTTGGTTCTGATTTAAGTTCGGATTTGGTTTTGGTTGTGGTTCATTCGTGGTTTGCCACTTCACGATCAACTGAGGACAATATTCGACATTGTGATCAGTTGTGATAAAATCGGTACATTGTGCGGTTGGATTTGGAAAATATCTCTGATAATGTTTGATCTGGCCACAATTATAGCATCTAACCGGTCCTCGACCTTGACCAAAGGTTCCTCCGTGACCAAAACCTATGCCACGACCCCCGCGAGATCCTCCTTTGAATCCACCTCGCGGTTGATTATATTGTGGCGGATTATACTGTGGGTGCAATTGATTGAACTGTAGTTGTGGTTGATTGAACTATGGCTGCGGTTTATTGAAATGTGGTTGGTTATACTACGGTCGATTATACTGCGGCTGTGATGGATTATACTATGACTGCAGTTGTGCAGGAGGTTGCTCGTCTCCCTTCATGAAATAAGTATCTGCAGTCCTTTCTTGGAGAAAATCATATGCTCTACAATCTTTCTCCTCATGACCGACAGATCAACAGAAGTTACAAAACAGATTATCTGAATTCGACACAAACTTCTGTAAGTACACACATTCCTCTGAGCAATGTCCTCTTGTTTGAAAAATTTGAAACTAGGGAATTCCTCATTGGCTGAGTGGATTTGGTGCACCAGGCTGTAAATATTCATGGAATTCAGGACACTGATCTTTGTGATGTCCTTCAGACTTGCATCGAATGCACCACACCTCTTCTCAAACTTCCTTTGCTTTCTTAATCTCTTACAGCTGGATAGTCAAATTTTCTAGCTGTGACTAGATTTGGCTCATACCGACCCCTGTTTCATCGATCGACGAAGCTTCGAGCTTCATTGCGATTTCCAATGCCTCCGCTTGTGGTAGGATCTTTTGCTGCATCAGCGACATACGGATGTGCGGTATCAATCCTGCAATAAACCATTCTTTATGACATATGTTTCTCATTCCAAAGCTAACTTTGGCCATCATATTTTTGAACCTCTAATCAAAATCCCACACCAACTCATTAGGTAATTTTTGTATTTCCTTCAACTCTATGATATACTGCGATTCCGATTTGGGTTTCTTAAATTAGCCTATCAATCCAGCCCTGATTTCCTCCAGGGTTTTCTGTGAATGCCCTGTAGGTACTTGTATAAACTTCATATACCATTCTAACGCACGACCTCTAAAGGTCATCACCAATTTCCCTTTCTTAATATCATCATCCTGTACTTGTTTTACTGTCCGCAATGCTTCGCATAAGAACCAATATTGTTAGGGATCCTCAGTCGGATTTCCATTAAAGAGAGGCATCTTTACATTGTCACCCACCATCCTTTGTTTTCTACCGGTGTTTGTATATCCACTACTCTTACCACTGTTCGGACATGCAAGACAACCCTGTGAAGAGCTTGTGTTTATTACTCCAAATTTTGGTGCAGTGCACGAGGTTGTGGGTACGTTGTAGCTTTGGTTTTTTCCTTCCTCAGGTTCAAGGGTATCCTGGTCGTCGTATTCGTCATTATAGGGTCTCTCAACCCTTGTGGTCCCATCTCGCAGTTCTATGTTCTGGTCGCGCTAGGACTCTCTCTATCTCTATCTCATTCCTCGTCTTCTTCTCCGTCCGGAACCTCACCCCACTTCTTAGACGACCAAAATATTCCACACCTTCCCTCACAATTTTGTCGTATCTCATATCAATCTACCCCGATCATTCTATCATACCTGCATATTCGCAATACCCATACCCGCATCATTCTATCACTCGCTTGAGTAGATAGGACCCTAATTAACACTTAAACTTCACAATCAAGACAAGGATAAGATATGTTGTTCCTAGGGGTTCTGTGACTGCAAGGTACAAAACACGAAACTCAGAAAATCAGACCAAAAACCAACTTGGAAATTTGTATACCAAGTGCCAAATAATGGAGTGCAATGCACCTTGCAAGTGTGCATTGGGGCATTGGAAGATCCAACAACGCACTTTTTAAATCGTTAAGTCGTGTCAGTGACGTAGTTTGCAAACATCCAGGTAGCGACAGCAACGCGGGTTGATAGACAACAAAGAGCATCAAAAACACGGTGATGCGGGGAATGAACGGCCTAGGTGCGTCAGGCGGGATTCAAGCCACGAAAAAATAAAAATGCTTCAAGAATAAAAAGGTAACAGGTCTGTTGATGATCCTAAGTAGATTCTGGATAACCTAGAGACTCACTGATGGTCAGATCCAAAGGATGGAAAGGCAATTAGAGTCTCAATCAAGAAAAAACAAGAATTGAAAACAAATCAAAACTATGATCTATAACTCCCGAATATGGTCTCCATTTTTGTTTGAATACAATTTGTTAATGCGGACAAAAACTAATCTCTCTAGCCTAAATGATTTAGATCTAGAACAAAAGAGTACACAATATAATATCTTTCCTAGTTAGATTAAATTGCAAGATAGTTCATAGAATTAATTTACCTTATGATAGCAATTCCTTTCTCCTCATTTGAAATACTTCCAGTCCCTTGATCTCTGGCTTCAAAACAAGATGGACCAAGTGGAAACAAACGAACAATATGAAAGGATATGATTATGAATCTAACTAGATCAATGGTCAAAGAAGCTGATCCTAAACAATATTACAAGACATAACAAGTTTATGGAAAGATATTTATATTAAATGTAATTTACAACAAATACAAAGTAGAGAGAGCTACAACCGATTCTTTGATGTTATGACTCCAACTCAAATGATATTTCCTCAAAGATCCAAATCCTCCTAGCTTCCTATGGATGAAGAAGATAGTCCTGGCCAAATTCCACCAGCATATGGGTGCATAATCCTTCCTCCCTTAACAATGGAGAGGGGGTTTGTATATATAGGGCTAAATGGATAGAATAGAATGAGGATTTAGGGGAGAGGTCTAATGGATCATCCCACTAGGTTAGGGGATCGAGAGCCACCTATCCAAGCATCTAGGGATAAGCCTCCACATCACCAAGCTTTGAGAAGTCGCTCAAAGCTTCCTTTTATCCATTTTAACCAACTCTGAATCACCTTGCATAAAGGAAACATGCATCATAGGTAGATCACCGCACCTTGTACACAGGCACATTGCATCAGCAACGTGATCTGCTAAGGTGCAGATTGTGTCACCTTGAGTTCGATGCTTCTTGCTAGAAAGCAGAGTGCGTCGAGGTGACTACAAAAGGAAAAGGAAAATGAAAACAACTTTCTTCTTGATGTTTTATCCCGGTAAACTTCAGGGATTAAGGCATGGAGATGACACATGACTTATGATGATGATATTTTGGTGTAACATGTGGCTCTGATACCTTGTCTTCAAATTCATTGAGGAAGATTACTAAGTTAGGTAATCCTTCAGATGTCGACAGGTCTCATACTTATGTCGCTACCCATCTCAATGACTGAGTGATTCATGCACACTTCCTGAATGATACATCATGCAACCGATTCTGCCAATTTTCTAGTGCCTCATCAGAGTCTAACGACGCTGAACTGATACTTTGCCACCCCAATTCTTCGTCGATAGTGGGATTGATTTAATCTTTTGAAACATCGTAGACGTTGTCCCATGAGTCTGTGAACTCATCTCTCATTGGTTCAACGTATCTATTCCCTTCGAGTGGATCAAGCAGAGCGATGACCCTCATGTCGCGGTTTCCAACAGTACAAGATATGGGCTTGTATTGTCAACTATCTCTATGACGTTGAAATCTGTGTATGTATTCAGTCCTTCTCCTTAGATAGGTAGATGAGGCAATCGACCTATTGGTGTAACCTTGCTCTGATTTTCCAATCGAAGTTGCACAGGATACCATACCAACTGCGGTTTCCCCATCATTTCCCAAGTTTGCTTAGTTAGGATGTGTACATCCGATCCTAGATCCAATATGATATAATCTACATCATATGCGCCAATCTGGGCATGCATCCTCATTTCTCTTCCCATTTTCCTTTTGTGCAATCGGTTTACTGTCTGATCCTTCTGCACTTCCTCCTGTCGATGCAAAAGACTAGACATCTCTACCAGTGCGTCTTGATCCTTCATTAATGTCAAACAACTTTCTAGAAAATTTCTCAGAGTATTGACCTTCCCTAGTGATGTTTGTGAATTTGTTGTATCAAAAACTGACGGCATCTCATAGACAGGTTCTTTGTGGACCATAGGTGGCAACTTAGCATTTTTTTGTCTTAGTGCATCTCCTGCTTCCAAAAAGACTTATTTTTCTGCTTCTACATCAAATCGAACCTGCTTCTAGGTTGTAGGCTAGACACTCAGTAATGGCCTATCTTCTCATGTCGCAGCTCCTCCTCTGGTTACCACTACAACATTCACGGGTCGAATTCTTATCTCAGCTGAGATATTCTGCATATTTGGATTAGGATTCTGGTTTTGATTTAAGTTCAGATTTGGTTTCGGATGTGGTGCATTCTTGGTCTGCCACTTCGCGATCAACTGAGGACAATCTTCGACATTGTGATCAGTTACACTATAATAGGTACAGTATGGGGTTGGATTTGGGAAATATATCTGATAATTTCTGATCTGGACACAATTATAGCATGTAACCTATCCTCGACCTCGACCAAAGGTTCCTCTGCGACCAAAACCTATGCCACGACCCCCGCGAGATCGTCCTCTGAATCCACCTCCTGAATAATTATATTGTGGCGGATTATACTATGGTTGGTTATACTGCATCTACAGTTGATTGAACTATGGCTGAGGTTTATTGAACTGTGGCTGGTTATACTGCAATCGATTATACTGCGGCTGTGGTGGATTATACTATGACTGCGGTTGTGCAGGAGGTTGCTCGTCTCCCTTCATGAAATAAGTATCTGCAGTCCTTTCTTGGAGAAAATCATATGCTCTGCATTCTTTCTCCCCACGACCAAAAAAAGTTACAGAACATATTATCCTACTTTGACACAACCTTTTGTAAGTACACACATTCCTCCGAGCGATGTCCTCTTGTTTGACAAATTCGACACCAAGGCATTCCTCCTTGACTGAGCGGATTTGGTGCACCTGACTGTAAATATTTGCAGAATTCAGGACACTGATCTTTGTGATGTCCTTTAGACTTGCATCGAATGCACCATACCTCTTCATGAACTTCCTTTCCTTTCTTAATCTCTTGTTGCTGGATAGTCAAATTTTCTAGCTTCGACTGGATCTGGCTCATACTGACCCATGTTTCGTTGATCGACGAAGCTTCAAGATTCATTGCGATTTCCAATGCCTCCGCTTGTGATAGGATCTTATGTTGCATCAGTGACATCCGAATGTGCGGTATCAATCCTGCAATAAACCATTCTTTATGTTGTATGTACCTCATTCCAAAGCTAACTTTGGCCATCATATTTTTAAACCTCTAATCAAAATCCCACACCGACGCGTTAGGGAATTGTTTTATTTCCTTCAACTCTATGATATACTGCAATTTCGATTTGGGTTTCTTAAATTCGTCGATCAATCCAGCCCTGATTTTTGCCAGGGTTTTCTACGAACACCATGTAGGTACTTGTATAAACTTCATATACCATTCCAGTGCACGACCTCTAAAGGTCGTCACCAATTTCCCTTTCTTAATATCATCATCCTGCACTTGTTTCACTATCCACACTGCTTCGCATAAGAACCAATATTTTTCGGTATCCTCGGTCCCATTTCCATTAAAGAGAGGCATCTTTATGTTGTCTCCCACCATCCTTGGTTTTCTACTGGTGTTTGTAGATCCGCTACTCTTACTATTGTTTTAAGACGCAGGACAACCCTACGAAGAGCTTGTGTTTCTTACTCCAAAGTTTGGTGTAATGCACGATGTTGTGGGTACGTTGTAGCTTTGGGTTTGACCTTCCTCAAGTTCAGGGGTATCCTGGTTGTCGTCTTCATCAATGTAGGGTCGCTCAATCCGTTGTGGTCCCATTTTGCAATTCTCTGTTCTAGTTGCACTAGGACTCTCTCTCTCTATCTCAGTCCTCATCTTCTTCTTCGGCTGAAACCTCACCCCACTTCTCAGGAAACCATAATCTTCCACAGCTTCCCTCACAATTTCGTCGTAGATCATATCCATCTGCCTCGCATCATTCTATCAGACCTGCATCTGCGCAGTACCCATAGCCTCTGCACACCCGAGCTTTGCTCATCGGAATTCATCTTCAATATTCCCTTTTCACAAATGAGAATTTTGATCCACAATTGTAGCGACAATAGATACCTTCCTCTAGGTCCCTTAAAGAGCTTCCTTTCTATGTCATTATATGATTTAACTGTGTCGAAAACAAACTCAGTAATGTATCCTTCCAAGATGCTATCTACCCAAACCTCGACAGCCCTTGAAGATTTGTTGTTAACCCTACTCAATTGTTGGATTAGTTCCGAAGTCCAATGTTCAAGCTCACCTCCTTGGAAGTTCTTCTCCTGAAAATATAGTTGCACCAACCATTCATATAGAAGTATAGGAAACTCGAAGAAAAATACTTTGTGGGTATCAGAGTAGATGTAATTCTGCAACCACTCAGTTGTTGACCATCCAGGGTTTCGATTTTATTCCTCAGCAAATTCTCGCATCTTCTTATGTAACCATTATGTGATCTCCGGCTTTTTCGGATGCCACAGAATGTTCTCTTTCTTTCGCACTAGGATCCCGAAAACAGAACCATTTTTTGACATCGATATGTCGACAGGGGTTCACTTCGCACAATTGTCAACAAAACTTAGCGTAATATCCCATAGACATCATCCCGGAAAGGGTTTAGACTTTCCAGCAACACCCGTATGGCGAGTGAAGTCTCACCCAAGATATCTAAGGGGGGCTACAGGAACCACATTTTCGCAGATACAAGAGAACATGCATCATTCACACTCAATCACACTATAACCCAGAGGTCGACTTAAATAGCATTCGCATCAGAACATGTTAATCAGATCTATGCAATAACTGCGATATCTTACATAACATAATTGCGATATTACCATATTCAACCATGCTTCGACATACATTCAATTATACTATGATAACTCATATTCAAACATACTGTGACATATTAAAAGAGACAAAGACATAGTTAAAAAGGTCCTTCTCATTACTCATCAGTCTGTCTTACACATCGCAGAAGGAGAGATACATATGTCGAATATCAGATCAGATCGCGTAACATAAGTTGTCCAAGAGATAAAAAAGATACAATATTGTTGATCAAAAAGGTTGGATAGGGATTCTATGTGTCAGAGTCCCATGCAGTCTAGTTGTTGAATAGGTCTCTCTCACATGGGCATTAAACCCATTTGCATCGGTTTCTCATGGTATTTGTGTGAGAACGTATCAAACTCAGATTTTCCTCTTTGTAATAGTCAGAGCTCATATGTCATGATGAAGTGGATCCAAAACTGAATGAATGAATGCCAGAATGATGGAGTTTCTAACAAGAAATATGCATGACTATGAATTGACAAGTGACTCCCCCAAAAGTGACCTATTTTTTCTTCTTAATCTCACTTAGGATAATTAATTCCATAATTACTTTAAGGTGACTTTCATAACTTTTGGTTAAAAAATGCAATGAAGGTTAAGGACATTAGCTAGGTTCATCACCCCTTAGCCCCTCTCACTTTCCCCACTGGTCGAATCATATCCCCCCATCTCTTCTTCATCCTTCTCCACTTGCAACCATTAGGGATTTTTATGTTAACGCATATGTACAAGATTTACAATAGCCATGGTCTCTTATACCATATAAGTCTCGCATCTAGCCTTTGTTTCATTACATACATATTCACATCTTGGGATAAAAAATGGGGTGTTACAATTTGCACATCCCTACCCACAACCATTTAATCTTGTTAGGTTGCACCAAAATACATTTGTGCTATTGGACATGGATCGTGGCTCGAACAGGCTTGTATTTGTGGCTACCCCCTTCTCTTTAATATTTGTAGGACTAGATGTTAACCCCTTCTCTTGTAAACCAAGAATTTTCCCAATTGACTAAGGTTGTAGATCAAGATCGTCACCTGTATCCTACATCGATGAAACCAAAGAAAGGTTTTGGAGAGCATTAACATTAACCTTACTTTCAACAACTAACCCACATTGTCCAATATCATTATCACATCCCTTGCTACATTTCTTTATGTGTTTAATAAGATCTCCCTAGAATCTAGCTATTACATCACCTTGCCCTCTATTGCAATCGTCGGTCTAGTGACTTCCTGCTAGTTTGAAAGTGGCTCATAGAGGACTTTGGCACTCACCCAAATTTCCATTAATTCTTAGTGTAAGTGAAAGGTTGCCTCAAAAGACAAATCTTCGACACCTTTGTAGTCAACTAGGTCAAGGACTTCCTCCACGGTACAAGGCTATGATGCAATCCCTAATCATTTAAGACCCTGCAAAAATCCTTACTTTTCATCGTCATGGACCGTGTCATTTTGTATTGTTGAGTATTAAACCCTACAGAAACCCTTACTTCGAATTGGTGTTTATGCTCATGATGATAGTAGCCAATTTGGGGTCCACAATGCTCTATTGTTCGACCTTGAGAGATCCAAGGAAGGGAAGCGAATATTGGAGCACCTTTAAAAAGGATGTGAATTGGCTAGCTAATGACATTGAACTCAAATGTACACCCTAAGATGAGTGATATGCTAGGGTTCTACGATTGCGTGGGAATATATAATTTTCATTAAAAATACTCAATTTGCAACAAGTCCATCTCCAATTGAAATGGTAACTCAATAAACCAAAGTATCGGGGTGTGCACCATTACATGATAATACAAGATAACCCAAACACACATTAAAGAAGACACAACAACTTAAAGAAGTTAATTAGTGAACAAACTTAACTTTTTTACGTTTAAATTTTCTCCAAATTTGACAAGAATTTTGTCAAAAGTTAAAGTTCCACTTGGTTGATGAAAACTTTAACCATACAACTTTGCCTTTAGGAATTTTTAAGAAATATACCATTGAAATTTGAAAAAATAAATTGACAAAGATAAAACTTTGCCTAAACTAGAAAAAGATAAAATTCATGAGAAAATTTGAGTTTGTCCTCTTATTCTCTAAAAAAATATCTTACCTTCAACATTGAATAAAAACTAACTTCTATTCATTGTAACTAAACATTTATCAAAACTAAAATTTAAAACAAACCAAACACATAAATTTACAATTTAAAATATTTATTTTTAAAAATAATACTAAAAATTAAAAAAAAAAAACAAACATTTATACTAATTATATTTACTTCCATTTGAATACTTAATCAATTCCAAATTATATAATGACCAACCCAACTCCAACTCATCATCAACCTTAGTGATTAGAAAGAGTGATTAGAAAGGAAGGAAAATGCAACCTTGTCACACCAACAACAACAGTATAAAAATCCATTATAATACTTAATAAATTCCAAATTATATAATGACCAACCCAACAACAACTCATGATGAACCCTAGTGATTAGAAAGGAAGGAAAATGCAAGTTTGTCACAACAACAGCAGTATAATAAAGTCTAAAGGAACCCCCCCTCTGTGATACAGATACCTACTGCAACGTGATTCCTGCCAGAGAACACCTGCCATCATTGAATAGTGACAGTGATAAGGCTCCACATCATCACGTCGTTGTTGCAAAATCTGCGCCATACTGTGTAATCATGTCAACTCAATCCAACACAAACGGATCATCCAGGGAAGAGGCGGTGCGGACTGCCTACCCTCCAACTTCTGTCTCTCATGTTTTGCAATAATACTTACCAGTTACCACTCCGCCGCTGTTATTCCATTCCACTGTCAATACCACCCAGCTGCCAGCCCCAGGCCCAGTACGCTATCCAGCTCCCACCAACTTTTTGAAATAATAAACAAAAAATTAGCTCTTTGCTAAAGTTTATTCAAAGCATTAAACTACTGAGAAGAAGAATCTTAATCTAAACAGGCGCTGAAGCTGGAGCTGGAGCTCTAGCTTTGCTAGTTTTTTGTTCTTATCATGATGATGGTAATGATATATATAGGGTGAGACGATAGGTCCCCCGGCCTGCCTTTTAGGTCTCAAATTGTAATTTAACGTGACGTTGATGTGAAATATGAGATGAAAACGCAAATTCCTGGCCGGGCTAATGAGTGCTAAATTCCAATATTTAGCACCAGACGTATCAACCCCAGCCTTATGGTCAAACCGACAGGCTTTGTCATAAAAATATCACCACTTGTTCTTTATCCGTCCTGCATTACCATTGCAATGATTTTCGGCGAAATTCTGTCGCTGTAAGACTCTATTTTCAAATGAATGCCTGGAATTTATATATCTGTGTGCCTTTACATATATTTATTATATTTTTTACTGTGTATATATGTTAGTAGTCAAATAAAAAACTGGATTACATACATTTATATTTATATTTTTTATTACTGTGTATATATAATAAAAACCTGGAATTTTCATTAAAACGACATACGGATACGCGTTGTTTTATTTAGTACACAAAAATGCACCTTTCGATTTCGCAAAATTAAGTTTATGATTTTTTAAGGTTTTGAGTCAAAACTTTGGAATTTGTGTAAAGTTTTGGCCGGTATGTTTATAAATATTCTTAAGTAATTGCTGCAATTTAATTATTGTATTGTATTTTTGTGAGATGGTTAAAGTTTGTCCAAAACTTACAGTATGTCATAATGTCAATATGAAAATTATATTTTATTGGTATAGAATTTGGTAATAATAAAATTTTCATATATGTTAAAAAAATTTAAACAATTTCAAAAAATAATTAAATTAAATATTTAAAATATTATATTAATAATTATTATTATTAATATCCAATATCAACTTTAATTTATCAAATAAAAATTAAAAATTATATAATTTTTTAAATTATTTTTTTAATTATATTTAATTTTTTGTGACTTCATAACATCTTTATCATTTTAACCATACCCCTTCCTCATGTTATTGGATCACGGAACTACTTGAATTAATGATTCTACCAATCTGAACTTTATTTATTTTTTCATTATTTGTTATTATCAATAGAAGAAGAATTTGATTTAAAGGAAAGTTGCTTTCTAGAGCTTATGCTAAAGAAATGTAAGTTTGTGTTCAATATAGAGTTGACACAAATATTAAAATAATAAAATATTAAATAAATAAAAAATTATTATATTTATTTTAAATTAGTGTAAAGTTTAATTATATCTAAACAATTATTTAGATATGGATATGATTGAATTTATCTATATTTACATCTTTACAATTTACATATTTTTTTTATAATTATGGTGGCATTTGTATATTATAATTATATAGTTTTAGCATTAGCTTAAATCCATATTGAAAAGTTTGTATCTAAATGCATTTTAAAGTTGTTTATTGAAAAGATGGATTATATCTCATTTTTCATCATCTATTATTATCAATGAAAGAAGAACCTTATTTAACCTTAATGAATTATTGCATCTAAATGCATTTTAAAATTTCTTTGCTAAATTTTTATTGTTTTTTTTAATCAATTTATGGTATTAATGATAAGTCGCATTAAATTTTCTTGAATATAGAGGACCAAGTTTAACATAGATCTATGCTTAGTTATTTATAAGTATTAATGGTGAGCTATACCATATATATATATATAATCACTTGGAAAAAAAGCAGTCACTTGATATTCATTGTGCTTCCGTACTCATCATAGAGTTGGCATGTGCCCTTTTAAAAAATATATATATTATTAAAAATAACATGTGACTCAAATTAGATTTAAAACTATATATATATATATATATTCAATTAAAATTAAAACTAAAAAGAAGTTTGCACAAGAGATTTCTCAGTACTTTGTAGATCCCCTTTTAAGATGGATCTATGCTAGTAGATATGAATCAAAGATAATTTTACAAAGCCTATAGATCCACTATAGTTTTGACTAAATAATACTGCTAAACTTTGCTAACAAATTTCAGTAACAGTCTAACTTTGTCCAAAAGTAACTAATTATGCCCATACAAAACTTAAATCACTAAAGACATAACATATCACATTCATCCAACATAATTCAAATAAGTCATATTATAATCATCCCACTAGTCTTCAATCAAACAAGACAAAACAGGACTAAAGACATAAAATATCACATTCATCTGACTTAATGCAAATAAGACATATTATAATCATGCGACTAGTCTTCAATCAAACAAGACAAAACATGACTAAAGACATAACATATCATATTCATCCAACATAATTCAAATAAAACATATTATAATCATCCAAGTAATCTTCAATCAAACAAGACTACATAAAGAAAGACTAATTATTTTAAAATTAATAAACTTAAAATGAACCTGAAGAAACCATATTATGATCCAAATATTCTTCGAAGAACAAACATCTTTCTTTTATATATATATATATACACCTACCTTCAAATCCATTTTCAATAAATTTATAATTTTCACATATGTTCAATTTCTCTGGACTATTTTGCATAAAACACTTCAACTAATTTTACTGATAGATTTACTTCTAACATCAAATTATGGATGGGAGATGGTTTTTACATTAAATGGAAGGGTTGAATGTGTAGAGATGAATGGCAAATACAAGGTACGTAGATGCTGATAAAAGGCGTGCTTGTTCATGTAAAATAACAAATTTGATTCAATATAAGATATTGATGTTCTGTCACATAGTCATGATCCAAGGTATAAAAGTCCAACCCCCTGGACAACACATCGTTGAGATCTTTATCCTGGCCATGTTCAGCGATGACTACCCATGTCTCGTCATGTGCCGTTGATATTAAAAAACTGGAAAAAAAACACAGTAATCAACAATAATACCGTGGGACATGGAACACAATAATTTGCTCTTTCACTTTCTGAGGGAAGCATCTGTCCACAACACCGGCGAAACCGACAATAGACTGGTTCTTGATTCCGTCATTAAATTGAAATCTGGCAACTTGGCAAGTTTTCAAGAACGAGATTGACGGACGAGTAATCCTTTACGGTAACAAAAATCAAAGTTTCTTTGACCGTATGATTGCCATGCCAGTTAATGGCAAATGACAAATCGACTTATGTTCGCTAAATTTCTGGCGGCCACTGCCGCGTCGCAAGCAAACCCTAAATCTCAGCGGACTAGATGTGTCCGACATATGGGAACCGGAGTCTCTATCTCTGCGTCTATAAACGGAAATGGCCTTAACTAAATACAAGGTACGCTTGCTCCGTAAACAGCTTCAAGGCATTAAGAAAAGTCACATGCAAGTTGCAACAGATCCAAACTCTTAACATTATTAATGTCATAAGACAAAGAACATGTATGACGACAAACTATTTAATAACACTGTACTTTCAATCTTTTAGCAATTTTGCTTTTCATCGATATGAGATGTGCGATGAATTCCTTCTTCGTAGAAGTACAATTCAAATATTGGACTTTGTTCTGTGATAGCGATTTAGGCAAAATGCTTCGAGTTTTTGCTAATGGATTTTTGGCTGATACTTTTAAATTATCGGTACAATTATTTTTGTATGGAGGTTTTGTTGAAGATACGATTCTCTTTCAAAGAATTTTGGAAAAGGGTGTTTCTGTAGTAAGGAAGATAAGATGTTTTATTTTCCATGTATTAGTTAACAAGTAAGACAAAATAGTCATTTTTGCATAAAGAGTGGGGAAGTATATATAACTTTATGGATTTAATATATATTAACTATATCATAGAACAATGTGAAACAAAAATGAATATATTGTAATGTGAATTATCTTTAAGATAAAAGGATAACAAAAATATAATTGTAAGTGGATATGTAAAACATAAGCATATTTAAATACGGATATAGCTTGATGAGTTTGTCTATTAATAAAAAATTAAATTAAAAATATTATAAAAAATCAATATATATCTGATTATAATTTTATAAATCTTATATAATTTTTAAAAGTACAAATTATAAAAGATTTTATTTTTAAATAACATTTTTTATTAAAAATTATATTCTCCTTCAGATATTTGTATTATAAATCTTAATATTTTTATTTATTATAAAAAAAAGTGTATGGTTAAGATGATATGTCTAAATTGTATTGAAAGGTTTGTTAGAAATAACTCACTTTTATTGTGAGTATCTTATGTAAGTTTAGCATGTGCTTTGTAATGATTTAGCAAGCTTTTGTATTATTTATAAGAGGAGCATGAGAAAAACTTGGGTAAGTGAGAAATGTCACTAAGAAAGTTAAAGTGATTTTTTTTTCATTTAAAGAATCCTAGTCTCTCATTAGATGGAGCACATGGAAATATAATAAATTATGGGCTCTTTTAGACATCAGTATTTTCGCAAACAAAAGTTAAAGTGATTCATTTAAAGAATCTTCATGTGGCATTAGACGGAGTACATGGGAATATGATTATTTATGGGCTCTTTAAGCATTCTGCATTTTTTCAACAGTTTACATGGTAGTATCGGCTTGATCTATCTCACCAAGGAGGTTCCTAGATTGTGACATGTGCATGTTATCAAGAAGGACATCGTTGTAACTCTATGAAGGCATGAGAAAGACCGTTGGTAATGTTTGTGCCATTTTTACTCATGATGGTGCTTAACTTGGATAGGGTAAGCAACATGCAACTGCAAAAATAAATTAAGTTGCTTGTTGGTGTTTTGTGCATTTTTTAATTTTATAGTAGCAAGAAAAAATGCGTGTATGACAATCTCAAAGTTGCATACAATGCATATGAACAATTCTTGAGAGAGCAATTGCAAGTTGTCATAGAGAGGGCTACAACATGGTGCATGGTGCTTGTTTGTGTAGTGTGTGTTTCCAAGTTGCAAGGAGAGCATGAAGTGGAGGTCATGGTTGCGGCAAAGGAAGACAACGTGTGTAGAAGCATGTTGGGAGTGACTCACCGGGTGAGTGTTATTATTTTCCTTGTTGAAAACATCTAGTTTCTTGGCCTAAGTTAGGTCCATGATTCTCATCTCTGAGAGGGAGTGTGGCTCAATATGCAATGGAGAGATAAAATTTGTGATTGTCGTGGAAAAAGCCTTATAAATTGGCTCAAGATGAATGTTGTTGAGGAAATCTTGTTTGAATGCATTTGTGTAATGGCAAAGACAAATATATGCAAGGATGCATATGGCAAACTCGTTGGATGCTTTGTGTTGCATAAGATCATTTCTATGGAGCTTGTCTTGAGAAAAAATACAAACATGAAAAGCTATGATGACATTCTTGTACTTTTGTAAACTAATGTTTAGAGTAACTATGAGTGTCACTCCATGATGTACATGGTATATGATTGTAAGACAAGGGTAGGATGGTATCCCCTAGTTGGAGACATAAAGTAGGCATGTTGATGAGGATGTTTATATTTTATAACATGTAACCTTGGATAATCTCATTCTTCATGCCCTCTAGGTGCTCATCATGGAGGTGTATGAGAGGGGATGTCATGAGAACCCAACTTGAATTGTATGAGATGATCTATTCACAACAAGTACTAGTTATGAAGGAGTGTTAAAAATAGCTCTTCCTTGTTTTGTAATTGTCATCTTATACAACTTTTGTATGTGTTTTGTAATCATTTAACAAGCATTTTGAGTTGTTTCTAAGTGGAGTATGACAAAAACTTTGAAAATAAAGAGTGTTACCTGAAAAGTTCCTCAAACTTGTATTGAAAGATATCCTCATGTCTCATTACATGCACATTACATGAAGCACATAAGAATATAAAAATACATCTTTCATAATGAAAATTTTTATCCATATTAATATTTATCAATATACTTCACATATCTCATTACTATGCTACTAATTTTATGAACTGTTCTATACATTCTTTATCTTTGTAAAAAAAATTGATATAAAATTTTATATTTAAAATTGGATAAAGCTTTATCTAAATTAAAAATAATATTAAACATATAAAAATAAAAAAATAAGAAATTCATTACATAAACTGTTTTTTAATATAACATTTTGTATATTATTTATTAGAATTTTTTAATAACATTTTGTATATTATTTATTAGAATCTTTTAATAACATTTTGCATATTATTTATTAGAATTTTTTAATAAAGTAGGAATTTGTTAATCTATTATTTATTAAAAAACATTATTATAATAAAAATAATATTAAAATAAAACCTTATTTTTAATAGAAATAAAAAAATTCCAATTTCCATGTCAAGCGTATTATCTAGGACATGATTAGTATACTCAGCTTACTAATTCCTAGATAAGATCAAATAAAAGTAATTATTATACTCTCTTATTCATGATAAGATGACGCGGGATCGAAACCCTTTAAGATTTTCAAGTTTGGAGGATTCTCATGATTAGACGACGCTGGATCGAAACCCGTTAAGATTTTCAAGTGTGGAGGATTCTCAGGACACACCTGTATTTACTCATTGTCTTAAACTTAAACTCCCACCAATCAATAGATCATGTTTACTACACGCGGCGACTATATATCTGTACAGAAACCTTCCAACTCTGAAAACATAATGAATTATTGAGTCAAGTTATCAACTTACCTAACACGCACCATCTGAAATTATTTATTTCATTACAACAGTACGACATTTATTTCTTCCTATCCACGCTCGCATGAAGAAAACACAAACATTTTTTTATATCTCGGCCTTACCCTCACCACCTGGCATGTATTACAACTATCCTTCCAAGTTCCATCCATCCGTGCACCAGTATTAGTTGGTAAGGAAGCAAGGAAAGCGCCATTAATGAGTAACAATATCCTTCGAATGGGCCACCAGAGCCCTGTTTCTGATCAAAACATTATATCAGAATATGAAGCATCATGATTAAGGGGCGGAGAAAGTACAAGACATGTTGCCGAAACACTCATGGCGCCCACGAAAAGGAGTCACTTCAGACGAGCAAACACTTTGCCAGGACACCATATACCAGTCACACCAAGACGAAATTTTGGGGCGGGCGGGTCCCTTCCCTCAGGGAGATTGGGCTAAAGTTGGGGTCCCTTTTGCTAGATTTGTTCCCGGAGAGCCACTTCATGTGACCATCGCCCTGCTTTAAATAACCCTCGCTCTCGCTTTAGCTTTACTTTAATGCAGAAAAGAATCCACAGTGATTATCGTTGGGGAATAAGTTGCAATGCAAATTACATCTGCGTAGCTGGAAGAGCCCATATGACAGTGAAATAAAAATGAATTCCATTCTTTTCTTGAAGGTTGACAGAAGAATAAGCTATAATATAATAATTTGCCATCCAATATTACACTGTTCTTGCAGTTATGACAAGACTACATTTTCTTCGACACTATTTTAGAATCCATGTGCGTCAGTTTCTACTAGATTTTCTGGTATATAATACAACAGAATCCATCTGCGTCATTTTCTACTTGATTTTCTGTTTTATTATATAATCAATATAAGTCCTGTTCTGAGTTCTTCCGTCAACTAAAAGTCCCCAGCAATTCAACGTATGCCACGAACGTCAGTTCAACCTTGTATTTACGATATTAAGTTATATATTTTATTAAATTGTTCAGAAGATTGAAAGGCTGGATACTACTAATAAATATTTAATTTAAAAGGTTTAGCTCAGTCAACGGTATATCACCCGAGTTTCGGTAAAAAAGTTTTTTATTTTATGGGTCATTTCCTAGAGAGTAAAATTAATCATTTTATGTTTATAAAAAAATTAAAATGAAAAAAATATATATATATAAAATTAAGTTAACAAGTATCTATAAAATTATCTATAATGAAATAGTTTTATTTTATGATTCATTTTCAAAATTATCTATAATGAAATAGTTTTATTTTATGATTCATTTTCAAGAGAGTAAACGAGAGTAAAAGTAATTATTCTATGTTTATAAAAAAATTAAAACTATAAAAAAATATCACACTAAGTTAATATATATTTATAAAATTATTTAGAATAAAGTATAGAATTAGACTCAAATTAAATTTTATATTTTTAAAATTTGATTAATTTTTTTAAAAAATTATGATTACAACTTTGAAATTCTAAAAATTATGTAACTTTGTTTGGATCAAATTGTTGATTTTTTAGACAACTTTAAAAATTATGTAACTTTGTTTGGATCAAATTGTTAATTTTTTAGACAACTCATTTTTTAAATGTTAAAGTTTAATTGTATATTCTTTTAAAATTGAATTTTATATTCTTTAATTATTATTAAAAATTTAGGAATTTTTAGTAATTGGATAAATCTATTGGATTATTGTTAATATAAAAATGAAAATTCATTTTTAAATTATTTCTTTTACAATTAATTTTTAAACTATTTCTTTTACACATATTTATAAAAAGTTTAACTTACTTATACTTGTTTATAAAAAGTTCAATCTACTTGCACATGTTTATAAAGAGTTTAACTTACTTACACATGTCTATAGAGAGTTTAACCTATATATTGAATCAACTTTTTAAAACCTATTTTCTTTTTCCTAATATTATAGATACTTTTTTATTAAAGCATAAATATATACAAAGTTCCAAATACACACTCTACTTAAAGATTAAAATTTCATAGTTACTATACATAGCATTTCTTCATTTTAAAAAAATAATCATCAATCCTTTGAAATTTTCCTTTTTAACTTCTCTCCCCTTAAGCATTAACTAAGGCTTAGGATTCATATAGAAAACCAATTATTTATTTGAGTCATAAGTATCCTTTAATAAGGTTTTTTTATTCCACCAAAGAGAGACTTCAATATAACAATCTCTATGAAGTAGGAACACCCATTATCCATATCTTCTACTCTATCTCCCTAGGAATAAGTGGATTCTCCAATCTACCTTTGTTTTGTTGCATCCATTTCTCCATAACTCTTTGGTTTTGATTTGGTCTTTTTTTCTTTTTTAATTGGGAGGATGAACTAACATAAGGACAAATGGTGCCTATATTTTTGGAAGCTTATAAGCCAAGCACTAAATGCATTTAAAATTTGTCCATTAGACCTTTACAAGACATGAATGCATTAAAAATTTCATTTGAGAAACATTTTTCACTTAGTTTTTTTACCAAGGTCTATCTCAATATAGATGGGATCCTAAAGTCCAATCTTCTATAGCTCCCTAATCTCTAATTTTTTCCAAAAAAATAAAAAAAAATAAAAAATTTTATTAATGATAAGAAAATTACATTTTTAGTTACCTTTTTATTTAAAAAAAACATGTTCAATAGTATCAAATTTTTCCAAAAATATAAAAATAAATAATTTTATTTATGATAAGAAAATTACATTTTTTATTTTTTTTTATTAATAAAAATCTTTAATAGTAATACATGTGACAAAAACCATGACTAATTTCTCAAAACTGATTTTACAATTCTCTGTCATAAATGTATGGCTTAAATCCACCATATAAACAAATAACTATGATCATGCTAATGGTATACAATAGTTTCCATCAACATTCTAATCAAATATAAAGTATTCCAATTCAAAACTAGTTCAAAAATTAAAAGAAGACTTTATAGATACAAAATTTGTATACATCTCACCTTAAAAAATAAACACAATCATGATCTGTGCCAAAAAGAACTTCTTCTCAATAGCACAAACTTTAAATGAGAGAAAAACTCCGTCATCTAGCTGCTAAAGTATCTTTCAATTGCTCCCATCTTTACAAGGTACCAAAGCAATCAAGAAGCCTTCCTTGGACAATGAGTTAGCAATTATGTTTCGTTTCTATATAGACATATATACATGTGATCTCATTAATAGCATGTTTAAAGATATCTATTCAAAGATATCCCTCAAGATACAACTAAAAATTCATTTTTCATATCTCATTTATCCAATATATAATAAGCTTGGAATCACCCATGACTTTTCAATATCCTATTCTATGTAAGTGTCCAACTTATTTCCAATATCCTTAAGAACTCATAAATATAAAAAAAAACGTTAGGGTAAATTGGGGAGGGCCAAGGGTTGAATACATTTCTACAATAAAAAAATACAATTTCAACAATAAAAATTCATGATTTCAACAATGAATTCTCATATAAAAAATAAAAAAAACAAAATGTATAACTATTAACTTACTCTAATATAAGTCATTTTAAAATGAGTAGAAATATTTAAAAATAAAATTTTATGGTCAAAATTTCCATCAATAATATAAAACTATAAATTTTAACAAAATTGATCTTACATTTAACTAAAAATTTATATTAATAACTTAAAATTATAATATACAACAATTTTTTTAGGTTATCAAATTAAATAAAATTTATATTAAATCTTTTAAAATCATTTATTTAATAACTTTCTTATATTATTAAATTCAAGTAAAATTTATATTAAATCTTTTAAAATCATCTATTTATTAACTTTTTTTTTTCAAGCCGAAAAAAAAGTAACTTGTTATTCAAAAGTGATGAATCAAAGTTACATCAGAAAAACTTTTACATCAGGGCTGAGAATCACATCAACCTTCTACAACAGACTGACATTAGCTACTACAGACTGGCATTACCTCATAGGATACAGGATTGTTACCAAAATATTTCCAAAAAAGACCATATACTAAAGTATACAAGCTTCTAAAAGCAGCTGCAACAGAAAACATTCTGAAAAGACAAAAGGGAATAAGTGCCAGCATTCCCGAGAGAAAGACAAACAGTACTAAAACAAGTGCAGCGAGCCCGACTCCAGAGAAGTGCCATCTCTAAATTCATGAAAAGTCAAGCACCCATCCATCGGACCAATAGCAGACTTGGATAGTGAATCGGCAAGAGAGTTGTATTCGCAATAAAGGTGGGCGAACTCAATCTGAGCAAATCCAATGATAAGATGCTGAACCCGATCCAGCTAAGGCAAGAGTTGCATGACCTGCATCCATGACTTCCCAGCTGCCCAGTTGATAATTACCAATGAATCGCCAAAGACCTGTAGCGTATCAAGTCCATGAAATCGAGCAAAAGAAAGAAGCCCCCACAGTGCAAGAAGCTCCGCACGGGTATTAGTACTAGCACCTGCCTGCAACTTGATGTGAAAGAAATGTGAGGCAGTCAAATAAGGGACCATACCCGTCCCGCAACTGCCATTCTGCTGCACACCATCGAAGAACCCCACCAGCCGAGTAAAATCCATGCACGGAGGAGTAAGAATACGTTGCTTACATCCCACTCTGAGTTGTCTGCATTCACTGAACGAGGCCACCACCTTTACAACAATCTGATGAGGACACAGCTTGATACCCTGAAAAATATGACGATTCCGCTGTTTCCATACTTCCCATACAATAAAAAGCGAAATTTCTGCAAGATCATAACAGCCCTCCACCCAGTGCTCCAAACAAGAAGTAAAGGTCTCCTGTTCCCACGGGATCTTACAATCAAACAACTGCTGACAGGCTTGAAGGATAGAAACAAAGAATGGACACACAACAAAAAGATGTGAAACCGATTCTTCATGCCGCAAACACAAAGGGCATCTACCAGGCCCTACAAAACCCCTTTTGCAGAGATTGTCCCAAGTAAGAATATTGTTATCCCAACACAACCAATTAAAACATCTCACCTTGAGGGGAAGATTCCAGCACGACAGCTTTTTAGCAATTGAACAAACCAACGCAGGAGACTGTGATGAAGCAATAAAGTCATAAGCCTTCTCCGTCGAGATGAAACCATTAGAAGCGTTCCATTCCCATACCAGCAGGTCAGCCGAATTGGAGAGAACAATGCCTGCAGGCTTCAACTTGAATATGTAAGAGTTCCACTCATCTGCCATCCTACCAGACAAACCCAAATCACTGGCATTCATCCAATAATTTTCCCGGACCACCCCCACCTCAGGATTACCGATATGGGCCATAACATCAATATTCTGCTCATGAAGAACCTTAATAAGACCAGTGGAAAGCTGAAAATCCTCAGACAACCCCACAATAGGATCGATGCCAATATAAGTCCAAAGACCCCTGCCGATATGCCAAGATAGACGTTGTTTCAGAATGGGTAGATTTTTGCATAAACCTTTCCAAATCGCTGAAGCTGATCCACAAATCGGGGGAGTATCCCTCAGCCAGACAAACAGGTGAGTCGCCTTGAGATATTTTTTCCGAATGACCAAACTCCAAAGGGTTGACCCAAACAAATCCCTCCACGGTGATTTAGCCCCTAAAGTATCATTAAACCAAAAGAGATTCTTGATCCCCCACCCGCCAAGCTTCTTAGGAAGAGCCAACTGCCTCCAGGCCACCAAATGGTATTTTGAAAGTTTCATGGAACCGACCCAAAGGAAATGGAACATAAGTCATCTAATCTTATCCAATACCGAAATAGGCACCAAGGACAAAGACATCCAATATATCGGAAGGCCCCGTAACACAGATTGCAGAAGGACTAACCAACCACCCAAGGACAAAAAATGATACGACCAAACATTGATACGTTTCTCCACACGAGCAATGAGCCAATTCTAGTCTTTAGTCAGATAGCAGTTAGGTTTCAAAAGAAACCCCAGGTATTTAAACCCTTCCCGTAAAGTACTCCACTTAAAGGGAAAGAGTGATTCGATACTCTGGCGTAGAACAGGATCAAAGTCCTTAGAAGTATAGAAGGTGGATTTCTCCAGGCTAACCTTCATCCCAGAAACGAGACAGAAACTGTTTAATATCAGCAAGAGGGAATGCCAATCTCGAAAATTCCCCCGTCCAAAGATCAACACGTCATCAACGAACAATAAATGGGTAATAAACAAAGCCGGAGCTAACTTCACCCACATGAACTGCAGGTCCCTCTTTGCCCCATTAATCAAAAGGCTCAACCCTTCGATGATGAACAGGAATAGCAGGGGTGACAGGGGGCACCCCTGCCACAGGCCTCTTTCACCTTTGAAGAACGCTGAGGGGTGCCCATTAACTAGCAACGCAAAATTTGCACTTATGACACACGCCATCACCCATTCAGTAGCTTCGATCGGTAGCCCTGACTGAATCAAGACGAACCGAAGATAGGACCAATCAACTCTATCATAAGCCTTCAACAAATCCATTTTTAGCACCGAAGCATACATATTTTTATGTTTAATGGAATGAACTCCTTCCTGCGCCACTCCAATAGAATCCAGAATTTGCCTATTCGACAAAAACCCAAACTGTTCCATTGATAAACCAGATTCTAAGTAGGGCTTTATTCTGTTTGCAATGATCTTAGAAACCGACTTATAGACCAAATTACAAAGGGAAATCGGCCTATAATCATTAAAAATTAAAGGCTTATCCTTCTTTGGAATCAACATAATAAAGGTTGAGTTGAGCTTTGCCAGAATAACCCCTTTAATTCTAGATTCCTCCACAGCCCTTAGTAGATCAGGCCCCAAAAAGGTCAAAAAAATGTAAAAAGAATTCAACCAACCAGCCATCTAGTCCAGGGATTTTAGCCTTCTCAAAGTGACTGAGAACCCCCTTGATTTCGTCCAAGGTCACCATTGCCCCAATAACTCCTTCAGCTTCAAGAGGAAATATACGAGGGTAATTACGAATCACCTTGACCTAATCAGACAAATTACTGACAGAATCCTGATGATAGATTTCCTTGAAAAACTTAGCCGCACCCAATTCCAACTCCTGTTGATCAGCTAACATCTGACCCCCATCGTCCTCCAGCTGCTAGATGGCATTGCAGTTTCTCCTCATATTTGCAAAATTCTGGAAGAATTTCATGTTGCTATCCCCACAGCGAATCCACGTAGCCCTACTCTTCAATCGCCAGCATTCCTTCTCTCTAGCCAAGATGACACGCTTGGCATTTTCCAAAAACAAAAAATGAGCTCTATGCTCAGGAAGAAACAAAGAAGAAGTATCATCACCCAGGGTCTATAATTCAAGTTCAATATTAAGAAGCTCAACTTGCTGCTCCTCCTTAAACTTTCGTTCCCAAATGATAACCTCAAGACGCAACTTATATAGTTTTGAGGCCAAAGACAAACACGCAAAACCATTGTCAATCGTAGAAAATGCCTCCCACTTATCATGGATCAAAGAACAGAAACTAGGAATCTCCAACCAACAGTGATTAAATTTAAAGGGATAGCTCACCCACTGCGGGCCCAGGTCCACCTCCAGAAAAACAGGCTTGTGATCTGAAATGCCAGTAGCTAAAGACTAGCTACAGAATTTTCCAAAAGTATTACCAAGCTCCTTCGCCAAGAGAAAATGATCTAGCCGTCTAGCACAACCAACTTTGCCCACCTAGCCATTACTCCAAGTTGGAGAGAGAACCGCGGGCACCACATCAAAAAGTCCAGCAGCCTCAAAAGAATATCGAAAAAATCCATGAGAGGATCCGGGTTACCCTTCGAACCCCAGCTCTCCTCCCCAGAAAGTGTAAGGTTCAAATCGCCAGCCAAAATCAGGGATGAATCATTAAGTACACCACTCTGAAAGATGTCACCCCAAAAACGTTCCTTTCCAGACTACGGACCATACACATTAAGAATACGCACCTTTCTATCCAGACCTTTCAGCTTCCCTTCCAATAATAGGCCTGCATTCACCAACGATGCAGAAAACTGAGCTGACAAAGGGTTCCATGCAGACAACAGTCCCCCCGAGAGACCAGCCGAATCACAACCACAATAATGCCAATTAGGGAGAATTTTTAAAAAAGAATTACAAGCTTGTGCAAAAGGAACCATCGTTTCTTGCAGAAGAATAATATCAGGCTTAGTAGTAATAAACAGTCGCTTCAGGGCAGCGCGCTTGGGTCCGCTACCAAACCCACGAACGTTAAGAGTGAGAATGAGCATTAAGACCCATCCAAAAGAGGGCTAGCTGCTCTAAGGGCCTCAATGTAGGACTTAGGACTGACAGAGGACAGAATCTTCCCCACCGACGTCATATCTAACAGTCGAGGGTTTTCAAAAGAGAGTTGGGTCTCAACCAGGGGGGCAGACTCCACCCAAGAGCCCTTTTTACCACGTTTCTTTCAAACCGTAACATTCAAGGAGCGGATAGAAGCAATAGGAATGACATCATCATCACCAGGCCGCGTTGAGAAGATCAGAATAGAGGTTGAACCAGTGGCCACAGAAGAATCCAAGGTATCATGGAAGCCCAAGGAAAAGGCCCTACCCCCCTCCACCATCGAAGAAGAAGGAAAAGAACAGGACCCGGACTCTAGAAAGTTACCCCGAGATGGAGACCGAGGAGAAGGAGGAGCTTCAACACCCCCCGAAGGAAACTCAGGGACCAGAGCAATACAAGGAACAAGAGACGTAAGGCCAGCCATCTCCACACCAACAACTACAGGCGACGCAAAAGGGAGAGACCCAGACTCCTGAAAGTTACACCGGGGCGAAGACCAAGGAAAAGAAGGAGCATCATCACCACCCGAAGGAACCTCAAAGAAAGGAGAGATGACCTCCGAGACATGGGGAATACTAGCCCCAACCCCCAGCTCCGGCCCAATAGTATCATCCTCCCCAAAAAGCAAGGAAATGAATTCCAACTGAGGAATAAACTTCAGAATAACAACGAGAGAGTTTTGCATCTTACCAAAGCACTCTAGTGCCGACGAACGGTCCAAAGGAACCGAGTGCAGAAGGAGGGAATCCGAATCCACAGAACAACCATCAAGCAAGGTTTTTGGTAAACAATCCTTCACTCCAGGACAGTCCTCCTTTAGATGACCCATACCATGACACCAGAAACAGCGAAAGGGAAGGCGCCAATAATCCAAGGTTTGGATAAAAACCCCATCACTCCAAGAAACCTCCACTTCCGCCGGCAAACCCTATGACACATCCACTTCAACCAAAATGCGCGGAGCCCGACGGTCAATAGCCATAAGGGTAGATTCCTCCACCATAATAAACCGACCAATGGAGTTTGCCACCAAGAGAAAACCACCAAAAGACCAACACTGCAAGGGGAAACCAGGAAGAACCACCCACACGTTCCGCTTCTTCAACTTCTCCTTCCAGGGGTTAAAACCAGAGTGCCAACGTGAAAACACCAGGGTACCAACCCCAATAACCCAGAAGCGGCCTTCAATCGCCCGCAAACTATCCTCAGTGAGGAAGTGAAAACTGTACCACCCATTTTCAAGTAGAGTTACCCGGGTAACATAATTGATAATAGGTTTCCAAAAATGAGCCATCCACGCAATGATTTATGGATGAGACAGATGAATGAACTCAAACCTACCCAGTAGAGTCCGATTGGAAAGACTAAGCACCACATCGAAAGTTACATCCTTTCCTAAAATGCACGAGGGTTTCTTCAGGCTGGCTCATTCTAACTTTACCCTGCGACGACGACGAGCCAGTTCCCCATAGATAACATGAGAAGAGCCCTCAAAGCCCTTAAGGTGACCAGGATGACGAGCGGAAGCACGAGCACCCCCAGTATCATCACTAGAACCAGGCGAAAGGAGCGGACCTCCAACAGTAGAAACTTTGCAGGCGTATTCCACCGAAACATATGGGTTCACCCGAAAACTATCCTTTGGTGTCTGAAAGAGACAACTCCCATGACTCAAAACGACAGGTGTGCCTAGATCCCCGCCATCCGTCACATCCAAACCAAGACCGGACAGCGCAACCCCCGTCGATGACATCACTGCCAGACCCTAGTCACATGCTCACCAAAGAAAGGACAGTACCGAAACAAACGGAGAAACCACAAAACAACCCCGTAACCCCAGGTAAAACAGGTGAGAACAGACCAACACAGTAGGGCAAAGCCGGAAAACCAAAACCACACAAACAAAGACAAGACTGACACCTTCCCACATTTTTTTGACTTGGTTGGTACTAACTAATCTTGAGGATTAGTGGACTCCAAGTTTGGCAGAACAAGGTAGCCGACTTCAACCAAAGAGGGAACTTACACCAAATCCTGCGCAGAAATCACTGTACACAGAAACCCTAACCTGTAAATCTTCCACCTCCATCGTCTCCCCCCGAATCTCAATTTCATATGGCTTTCATATTGATGAAATTCTAATGATCTTACTTTATATTTCAAGTAAAAAGTACATTTTTACCATCAACTACCTTCAAACTTTCTAAAATCCAAAATGCAATTAAAAACCTGTCCTTGATAAATGTCATTAAAAGATTAATTATTAATACATTAAAGATTCATATATGAATGGCATTAAGCACAAATTGGAACCCTTTCTTTATCCATTACCATTAATTCACTTCGAGCCCTCTTTAAAGAGAGATGAGGATGAGAGATGTTATCCAAAATGCAATTGGAACGCTTTCTTTCTTTATGAAATGACATTCAACGATTAATTAATGCATTAAAGGTTCACATGATACATATTGAAATGTAATTCAAAAATTAATTAATGCACTAATAGTTCACATGATACCCATTGAAAGTACTTATATTTACCTTGTAAGCAAGAAATGGGAATAATAATAAAATTGAAATTTACATTAAAAAATTATAATAGGAAATTGAATTTAAGTATTTTAATATTTAAAAAATAAATAAAATTTAATAAATTTAACTGAAATGATAGTAAATATAAATTAACCATATTACTTATATTTATTTTATAAATCATTTAATTAAGACACATTATTAGATACTTCAACGCAAAAAAATATAAATTAGTTACATTAATACGTGAGCAATCGATTTAATTAATATTTTTTTTAGGTTTTAAGTTGAGCAACATAACATTTGCATTTTTTTCATTTTGTTTATTATTATTCTCATTTCTTATGTTAATAAATTAGCAATTGTTCCAAAGGTGTAAAGATATATTGTAAGAAAAGTTATTGTAGAGAAATAAGTTAATGATTTAGGCTTAAAGGCAAGGCATTTGACAATAGTCAAAATCTAAGCTTCTATTAACCTTCAAAAATACCAAACATAAAAGTTATACATAAGTTTTTACCTAGAACTAAGAAGGACTTTTTCATAGATTAAATTTGACAAGTCATACATAAGTTTCTACATATGGCTTAAGAGAATGTTTCCATCAATATTCAAGGCTTAGGAGGACTTTTGCAACCTCAAGGTTTATTACAAAGTTCAAAGACTTTTTGATACTATTCCAGGTAATAGGTTTTATAACCATTTCTAGACATGTCGCCATATGAAAGGAGACTACAACCTCTTGTGAAAAAGGTAAGATGGTATCAATCCTTAAATTCTATCAAGGATGCACTTCATGGGTTGGATAGCCCAAAAGTTGTCTTACTCTTAGGTCACAAATGTTAATGTCTTGATTGTCAAGCAGGTCATTTGTTGATATGATATTCTTTTTTAACAACCAAATGAAAGAGAACCAATGGATTTCAATCAATGACCTGTCATCATAGAAATATCTAAATTCTTGTCATACTTCTCCAAAATTCTCTTACACCCCACCAAGAGGTGGAAAAAATGAGTACTTGATGGTTTGAAATTTTTTGGAACAAATCTAAATTCGGGAAAACAAAACATATTATCCTCATAAAGACATACATCTCTCAAAGATAGAGAATGTATTAGAGAACACCGATAATAGAACAAGGTAGAAAATACTACAACACCTCATCTAAGGGAAAGTGGAAGACCTCGTCTTTGCCTTAATAAAATGATAAATAAGAAGGCACAAAAACCAAGATAACATCACAATGAGAGTTTATCACAAATACAAACATTTAACATTAGAAGGAACATAAGAAGATTAAGATAGGAGTAAACATGCTAATGATACATAATGGTTACACCTACATAGTATCAGAGTGTAGGATTAAACGATCACTTGTCCACATGCATGCCGAAGCCTCCACATTGAACTCAACCATTTAGTCTTATTGATTTAATTAGTGTGTATTCATGTTGTTTACTTTATAGTTTGAAAGATAAGTGATTACATCCATAAATTGTTTCTTTGTTATTTTCTTTGCAGTTTGAAATATAAGCAATGTCGTCCATAGATCAATTGATGTTATAGTTCTTCCCTTCTTGGGATGTCACAATTTTGTGTTGTTTTCTATTGATGCAACAAAGATGCATCTCTTCCAATAATTAAGCATAGAAGTTGATCATTTATGGATACATGGTTTAACAAAGGAATTTGAATTTTCTTGTAGCTTAGTTTATTTATAGATTTAATCGTTTGGTTTTTATGATTCCTCTCGCCATCCAAGCAATGTTTATCCTTTGAATTTCTATGGGTGATAGGTGCATTGAAGTGATTATGGATTTTGAACTAAGGATTGCATACAACCCAATCAAAGCATTCAACAATACCGTGGGTTTTTGGGTATTTCAGCAGCAACCTCAAATTTCTATAAAAAGAAAGGCAATTATAGAGCAAAATGAACCTCAATCGACAACTTTCAAGATTGAGGTTTGAAATCTTGTAAGTGTAATGTTTGAACTCTTGTTGGCTTGAATTTTTTTTGTTTTTCTTGTTTTGATCTTTGTGTTGAACCTTGTCATGCCTTTTCTCTTCTTAGCTCTCAAAATCCTTACTAGTAGTTTGTATATACCTTCATACATACATACATATATATATATATATATATATAGAGAGAGAGAGAGAGAGAGAGAGAGAGAGAGAGAGAGAGAGAGAGATCACAACATTTATATTGTTTTCAACTCTTAATAAATGTTTGCTATATAGAATATTTGTATGCACTCTGGATCATATTTTATACTTCATCGACGTTCATTAAGAAACATGTAGCGTCTATTTTGATTGATTTCATCATTACTATTCTAGTATTATCATTAATTCTGAATAGAAGAAGCATAAAGTATTAGAAACTATAAAACTTGAGCATGTAGATCTAGGCACTAATACAAGAGAGATATACTATGAAATAGAGATCAATAATCAACTATTCATGTAACAAATGAGATGTCATAGATCATTACACAAAAAACTAGAACAAATCATAATAAGAAGAAATGATGTATTTCATTGAGCATTAATGAATGGAGGTGAATAATATTTATAGCAAGGCAATCCGAATTAGGTTAAAGGAGGCTATTCGAATTGCTCATGTAGTGCATGAGGTGCTAGTGAGGCTTAACTAGATCCAAATACCCTTAGTTAGCCATGCACACTCACTAATCTGAGTTACATTGACCCAAGACTCCCCAATCACTAGTTTTGGTTGAGTGATGTACATGCAATTGACTGTATGTGCACACAAATCCCTAAAATATCTCAACTGGGGAGCTTAGGGTTAGTTAGGTTCATTTAGGACCTATATTAGTGGAGTGCATCTAGTCCTCAACCAGTTACAGACTAAGTCACTTCTAAAATCGGGGAACAGTTCCACAAATCAAGGAATGTGCCCCCAAAAATAGGAATGCATCTTAGCCTGTGACTTAGGTGGTCAATTTGGATGGTATTTGGACCACTATAGCCATCATGTCATGGTCTAGGTAACTAGGTAGGGGGTTTTGCTCTAATACCCCCCCATAAGCCTAATTATGTAAGAATAAAAAAATTAAAAATGGGTCTCGGCAATTTGCAACCATATTAGGTACCCAAGTACACATAAAAATTCTTTAAAAATTGGGTGAGAGGGGAAAAACCACATGGGAAAAAATCCCCCCAGTAAAAGAGAATGTAAAAAGAAGAGTAGATTAACCTACTCAAAAAATTTTGTGTGGAAATTGGTGACTAGTAGGAGCAAGGGTTGTAGCTTTGGAGTCTAAAGGGACATACTAGAGGTCTTCTTCAATGAGACTTGATTTGGGACAAGTTCTCCAATGGCTTCTTCAATTAGAACTTGATTTGGTACAAGTTATCCAAAGTCTTCTGAATTAAGGATGCATGGAGTAGAAACAACTGAAAGTGCATACGTGCAACTGGCTTTTTTCAATGTGAGATTTCTTGTTGCATTCCTTCTCTTCCTTTTCTTCAAAAAACTTTTTGTAGATGCATTATTCTTCTTTGTGTGGTCCTTTATTGCAGTAAGGACACAATGGATACTCCTCTTTGGTCTTTCCATCACTGAAGTGGAAGTCTTCATGAGAAATCCTTGGTTTTTGCTCCTTTTTTCCCTTGTATGGGGGCTTTTGCTTGATTGCACCCTTCTTCCCCTCATTGGCTGCAAGTGCATGCACCTTTGAGGTATTTTGGAGACCCATTTGTGAGATATTATATTTCTCTTGAAGGAGGGAGGCAACAAAAACATCCAAAGGCATTTTGTAGGAGGATCCAAGAGCCAATTTAGTAGAATGGAAAGCAAAAACAAAGATACTATAATCAAGACCCAATTTGGAGAGTGTGGGTATAACTCCCAAATTATCTCATTTCATTCACCAAACACTTGATTTATACATTGGTTATGCGTCTTTTGGTATTCGGATTCCAAGTGATCCGCTAGAGTCTCCGAGACTCTTTATCTTCCCTAACTAAAACTGAAAGCATAATTATTTATTTACAATAACTCCCATAGGATTCTAAAATTCCCCCCTTAATCCGAAGGGATGTTTGTAAGTCCAAGCATGGTTCTAAATATTTCAAAATTTTCTCGTCCAAGTGCTTTGGTGAAGATATATGCAATTTGCTCATTTGTGGAACAATGACATAAATGAACTATCTTGGCCTCTACATGGTGTCGAATCATATGATATTTTGTCTTGATGTGTTTGGTTCGATCATGGAATCTAGGACTCTTGGCCAACTTGATTGCGGAAGCATTGTCAATCAAAAGTGGAGTGGAGTTCTCTTGTTTCTCTTGCAAATCTTCAAGTATCTTCCTGAGCCACACAATCTCTTTGGTTGCTTTTATAGCAGCTACATATTATGCCTCTGTTGTCGAATCTATTGGAACTAATTGTTTGTGTGATCTCCAAGAGACAATTGTTGATCCAAGACTCATCATGTATCTAGCAGTGGACACTCTTGTTTCTTTTTCACCATCGAAGTCTGAATCAGAGTACCCAACAACTTTGAATTCATCCACCTTAGAGTACTTGATTCCAAAGTCTTGAGTTCCTTTCAAGTATCGTAGAACTCTCTTTGCCGTAGACTAATGTCCTTCACAAGGTTTGTGCATGAACCGTGAAAGAATGTTAACAACATAAGAAATATATGGTCTAGTGGTGGTAAGGTAGATAAGGATTCCTACAAGCTGTCAGTACTTGGTTGCATCCTCAAATTATTTTCCTTCGCTTGATGTGAGCTTTAGCTTTTGTTCCATTGGAGTTGAGAGCGTGTTGCAATCTGTTATGCCAAATCTGTTCAACAGTTCTGCAATATAATTTTTCTAAGAAATGAATATGTACTTAGGATGTTGAGTAACTTCAATTCCTAAGTAGTAGTGAAGATGTCCTAGATTGGTCATTTCAAAGCCTTTCTTTAAGTCTTTCTTTATGGATGTTATATAACTTTCATCGTTCCCTATCGTCAAAAGATCATCCACATATACTACAAGAAACACAACAGATCTTCCAACTTTTTTTACAAATAATGTTGCATCATCAAGATTTTAATGTTTGAAATTCAGCTTTAGAAGATGCTCGATTAGCTTTTCATACCACGCTTGAGGTGTTTGTTTCATGCCATACAAGGACTTGACAAGTTTGCATACCTTGTGTTCTTGTCCCTTCTCAACAAAACCTTATGGTTGAGATATGAAGACATTTTCTTTCAAGTCACCATTCAAGAATGATGTCTTTACACCCATTTGATGAACTTTCCAACCGTTTTGTGTAGCCAAGGAAAGTATAGTACAGATGGTACCCCATTTTGCTGAGCGAGAGAATGTTTCTTCATAGCCAATTCCTTCTTTGTGTGCATATAATTTTGCCACAAGTCTTGCTTTGTGTTTGTCAAGTGAGCCATCTAATTTGTATTTGTTCTTGTATACCCACTTACTTCCAATTGGTTTGGTTTCGATTGGAGGGTCAACCAGCTTCGAGGTTCCATTCTTTATGAGTGCATCATACTCATTATGCATGGCTTCTTTCCACTCATCACGAGTAGCAACCTCTTCAAAGGAATTTGGTTCAAAGTTAGCAGAAAAATTCAATTCACAATCAAATGAGACAGCCATGTCATCACCTGAGTTATCTGCATTTCCTCCATCTTCTCGTCTGGTTTAGCTTCTTGTTCCCATATTTCCTAATTCATCTACATGGAAACTTTCAACTGTCTTTGTGGCCCATTTCATAATCTTCCTTGATGTTCTAGGTTGATCATTTGGTGGTGCATCATTCTCTTCAAGGTTCAACCTTCCAATCCTCTCAATCACATCATCCAGTTGAGTCTCTAGTTTAGTTGAAGTGGCAGGAATTCCTTCTTCATCATTTTCTTCACGAGGAAGTGTTGGTGCTACTTCAAAACGAAATTTTATAGATTGATCCAAGATAGGGACCCCCCCCTTCAAGATGTGGAATTTCATTATCAAATTCATAATATGTCTCTAGATGAGAAAACCTCTCTAGACAATCAAGTTGTCTTTCAATAGACTAGTCATTTTTATTAGTTTCAAGAAAACTGACATCTATAGAAACAACAAACTTCTTGTTTACCTCATCATAAAGATGATATTCCTTGGAATTGTTTGAATACCCCAAGAAAATGCATCTTCTGCTTCTAGCACTAAGCTTGTTTCTTTTCTCCTTTGGTATTAAGGCATAGCGGGTGGAACCAAAAACCCTGAGATTCCTAACCGAAGGAAGGTGTCCAAACCACATTTCATGTGGAGTCTTATCTTCAAGAACATGAGATGGATTTCTATTTCTCAAATATGTTGCACATATGACTGCATCACCCCAAAACATTAGCTTCACATTCTTGAAAAACATCTTTGAGCATGTTGTATTCATTAAGGTTCTATTCATCCTTTTTGCTACACCGTTTTGTTGGGGATTGTATGGAATTGAAGTTTGATGTGTAATTCCATGTCTGCAAAGATAGTCTTCAAATGCCTTAGATGTATATTCTTTACCATTATCAGATCTGAATATACCAATATGTGCTTGTGCTTGATTTTCTATCAATGCATGAAACTTCTTGAAAGTTTGAAATGCTTCAAATTTTGTCTTCAACAAGTATACCCAAAACATTCTACTATAGTCATAAAAAAAATTCATAATATACCTATTACTTGCATTTAGGTTTTCATAGGTAAAGTATGTTGGAGACATGTGTGGAGGACCTGCGAATGGTAAAGTGTACTCTACGTACGTTTCGGACCTCAGAGCCGGGTCCATCTTCAGGAGTGAGAGTGCCTCACTCCTGAAGATGGACCCGGCTCTGAGGTCCGAAACGTACGTAGAGTACACTTTACCATTCGCAGGTCCTCCACACATGTCTTCAACATACCTATTACTATTTGCAGAAGGAATTGGCATGGGGCCACATAAGTCAGAGTGAACCAGTTCTAACTTTCTACTTGCTCTAAATTTAGACTCTTGAAATGGCTGCTTACTATGTTTTCCTAGTATGCATGCATCACATTTTTTCTTTTACTTAGGAATGGTGGGAAAACCAAATACACCATTCTTTCTTAACAATCAAAGACTGTTATAATTCAGATGACCAAATCTAGCATGCCATAGTAAACTGGATGACACATTACCTTCTTCATGCTGGGAGAGATAGACAAAGTTTTGAACTCCTGTAGAAGAGCCTCTCAAATTCAACAACTATCCATCTTCATAACCAGTCATGATGACCTTGTTGTCAAATGATTTTCTTATCTCTACAATCCCATCAAACATGTGGATGGAATGGCCTTGCTGTCGAATCTGCACTAACGACAACAAGGACTCTCTGCAACTCTGGAAGATAGATAACATTCTTTAATGTGAAATCAGGGAATCCAGGCAACTTAAGCCTGATTGAGCCAATTCCTTGTGGTTTGAGGCTATAATTATCTGCAAATTACACTATTCCATTTCCAATCTCATTCAGTGCTTCAAAGCAATCTTTTATAAAATTCATATGAGATGTTTCACTAGTATCAAGCAACCAACAATCTTTGTAAGATGAAAGAGAGGTTATTTCATTAATTCCAAGATTACAATGTGCAACAATACAATGAGCAGAATCAGGGGCTTTACCAACCTCTTGGTTTTTATTCTTATCTTCTTTATTCTGATTATGTTTTCCTTTTATGGAGACCCAAGATGCCCAACATTGATCTGCTTCATGTCCATTCTTTCCACAACGTGTGCACTTCATATTTGATCGTCTACTAGAGTTATTTCTTCCTCTTCTTCCTTTGAAATTTTTTTTTCCTCTGCCTCTTTTGCTGCTATCACCCTTGGAAGGGTATTTAGGCTTGTTCTTTTATTTCTGAGCAAAGCAAATAGATTCTCCAATACTCTCATTTGTCTTCTTTCCAAAAGCTTTCTCTTTGCATGCAATCTTCTCTACCAAGATGTCAAAGGTGAGGTCTTTGAACTTGTCGCTTGCTTGCAAGGATTCAAGATAGTTTGAGTGAGTAGGATAAAGAGACTCTACAAATGTTGCAAGTGGAAGTTTTGGTTTCATACCAGAGGCTTGAATCTTGTGCATGATTGTTCTAATCTCATATGCAACCAGCATGGGATCATTATCTTTTTCTTCCATACTAACTAACTTTAACATTAATTGGATCACTTCCATTTCAGAGTGTGAGTCATACAAATATTTTAGGGTTTTTAAAGATTCATAACATGAGTTTGAAGGCAATATATGATGGATCATCTCTTCACTGACAGTGGTAGAAATCATGGCTAATGATTTCTTGTCTTTGGACTTCCAAATAGCAAGCTCTTTCTTTGATGTTGGAGGCTTTGGAGTTGTAGTGATGACAGTGCCTTCATCAGTGTGAATAGTATTTCCTTCAGAAACATCATCCCATAAGTTGTTGTAGACTTATGTAGCCTTGATATTTCTCCACCATTCTGGAAATGTGTCGTTTCCGGTGAGAGTAGCACCAACTACAGATGCTATAGAGTGCATCTTGAAACTGCAACTATTAGGGAAAATGTATGGCAAAAAAGAAATGGGTTGCGGATTGAACTTTTGCTCCCTTCTTTACAGAATGGTTACAAATCAATTCTCTGGCTCAATTCTGTAACATTCCCTAGAGCACTATTACACTGTATATTTTGCAGACTTAACTTTCTATTACAATGATTCTCACACAATATAAACATCCTCATTCAAAACTACATTGATATATTTTCAAGGGATTCAGACAACTTTAACTAGCTATACATAATGATCTTCAACATATATCTTCTTTACAAAGGCCCGTATTACCAAATGCTTACTTTGATTTTTTTTTTCTCCACTTACAAAATTAGGGTTTGAAGTTGACAATCAATTCCTTTCACTCAAGTCCTACGCAGCTTGAATCACAGTCACATTTCTTTGAATGAGGAGTCGTAGCTCTTGTCGCAAACTTGGACATAGCCACGATATGGCAACAATCAGGCAGCTCACAACTATTGTTGCATCTCTCCACGACTAGGACGCAACATTCAACATCATCGCAGCGAGCAACCACAAAATATGAGGAATGCACCACACAACTCTTCACATTATTCAACGCAAGTCTCATTCCACAATCTTCAACCCATGGATAGCTCACAGCTTCGCAAGGGTGCAATTCTTCCCCACAAACCCTACGATCTTCAATGCGGTCTCAAGCTTACGTAGTGTGTAGCATTCAATGTGGCAGCAAAGAGTACCCAACCCCACACTCTCATATACTATGGACACAAATCAACTGTCTCAAACAAGATCGACGCAGCATGAAGTGTGGACTATGGCCTTCAAAATAGAGCATAACTTTCAACAAAATGTAGTCCATGAGATGGCATGGAGGAAGATTGTAGCTCCAAAAAAAGAGATGGCAGGTCGTATTCTTCTCACAAAACTTAGCGCAGGTTGCAATCCACTTCAAAACCTACGGTCTCCAACACAACACACAAAACGTGGAGAGAGGTGGCAGCAAAGATTTTGTAGCTCTCAAAATCGTAGAGACAAGGATGGACGCAACAAAAAAGCAAGACTTCACGCTCAATCTACAAATTTTAGGGTTTGTATTACCTCCACGCAGTTCTTTAGCAAAGTTGCAAACTCAAAATCGTGCTGGATTGTTCACCAATGTTGAGTTAGCAGTCTTACTCGCAGCCCATAATGTGGCAACAACTCTAAAGCAACGATGGGGGGAGAGAATTCTTTTTCAAACAGAGATTGCAAGTTCAAACATTTGTGATAGCACAAAAAATACAATCGCTTTACACAAACTCTTGCAGATGAGAGCATTCATGGAATGAGGGCGTTACACACCAGGAAGAGTGGGAATGGAGCAATGGAACCACAAATGGAAGTCTGGCAGCCAGGATGCAAAATGCATGTGGGAAGAGGATTGATTATGGTAGAACACATAGGATCTGGCAGAAATGAGGGCAAATAATGCAGGGAGTATTATGGCAAAATGCCAGAGGGAAGACTGCAGGAGTTAAGGCAGGATGAATGAACCAGGATCTGATACCATTGTAGGTATAACTCCCAAATTATCTCATTTCATTCACCAAACACTTGATTTATACATTGGTTATGTGTCTTCTGGTATTCGGATTCCAAGTGATCCGTTAGAGTCTCCAAGACTGTTCATCTTCCCTAACTAAAATTGAAAGCATAATTATTTATTTACAATAACTCTCGTAGGATTCTAACATATAGAGATTACCATTTGTGATCCATCCTTTTCAATCTTAGACATATTAAGTTGCAAGAGAATTGATTTGAACTTGGTGAAAAACTCTTCAATAGAGTCAAAATCACTTGGTCTCAAGTCCATGAGTTCCACCAATAATTGATGGCCCCTCATTTCATCTTGTGTTCCAAAGAGAGTGGACAGTGTAGTCCAAAATTCATTTGGAGTCTTCTTGGTGTTAATGTGGTAGAGTAGATTTGGAGAAATAGAATAACATAGCATCTCGAATGCTTCATCCATTCTATTCAAGTATTTAGACTTTTCAATTACTAAAATGGGTTCCACCTTTGTATCCATTGTAATCTAGTAGAGCCCCTTCAACCTGAAGAGCATCTCTACTCTTGATTTCCATTCATAATACTTGGAGGGGGTTAGAATCTGTTGGGGAGATAGGAGATCCATGGCTGCAAAGAGCTCTTTGATGGCTACAAAATCGTTTCTTCAACCTATAATAGCTTGATCCCTGGAAACAAACACTAGAATACTAACTACTTTAGCACCTCTGCAACTTTGATACCATGTGAAACTTGCGAATGTAGATCTAGGAACTAATACAAGAGAGATATACTGTGAAAGAGATATCAAAAATGATTTATTCATGTAACAAATGAGATATCATATATCATTACACAAAAAACTAGAACAAATAATAAGAATGAATGATGCCTTTCACTAAGCGATAATGAATGGAGGTGAACAATATTTATAACAAGGAAATTTGAATTAGGTCAAGAGGCTATTTGAATTGCTCGTGCAATGCATGAGGTGCCAGTGAGGCTTAACTAGAGCCAATGACCCTCAATTAACCATGCACACTCACTAATATGAGTTATACTAAACCAAGACTCCCCAATCACTAGTTTTGACTAAGTGATGTACATGCAACTGACTATATGTACATGCAAATCCCTAAAATCTCTGCATTGGAGTGATTAGGTTTAATTAGAGTTAGTTAGGTTCACTTAGGACCTAGATTAGTGGAGTGCATCTAGTCCTCAACTAATTATAGACTCGATCACTCCTAAAATTAGGGAACAATTCCTCAAATCAAGGAATGCACCCCAAAAACTAGGAATGCATCTTAGGGGTGACTCAGGTAGTTAATTTAGATGGGGTTTGGATCATTAGAGCCATGAAGTCATGGTATAAGTAACTAGGTAGAGGGTTTTTGCTCTAACAAAAATGTGATGGTCGCTTAGGGGAGACCTTGCTTTATATTGTAGTTGGCTATGGTTTGGCATGAATTCCCCCATAACTTCTCTCTCTTTGCCTCATCCAAATACCAAGAACTAGGCTCTTCCCACACCAACAACTCCCACAATAATTTCTCTCTCACTACCTCATCCAAATAGCATGAATCATATGAAAAACTTCGATAACAAACTTATGATTTATTTTGGCTCAGTAGGTGGCATAATCGGTCATGTACAATGAGAATTGTGTAGGTGGATGGTGGAGACTGCATAGTGAGATATGGCTATGGAACTAGAACTAGCAAAGAAGAGAATAGAAACAATTAGAATTATGTAGGTGGACAACATAGATTGCACAATGAGATATAGTGAGACATGAGATATGGTGTGGATCCACTAAGTGAATGGATGACAAAGATGAAAAATTAAAATGATGACAAATTTCAATGTTTGATTGGTTTTATAGACAAATATTCAACAATTGTATTCACAATATTAATATGACATAATTATATATGATATTTAAAAACTCAAAAGCATAGTCAACCTATAACAGAATTGTAATTATATTATTTTTGATAAATTTTATATTTTTTAAAAAGTTTCTTTAAGATGGTTTTAACTAAGATTTTCATTTTCATTGAGCACTTTATTATCATGGAACGAGAGAGAACATTTATCATTATGCATCTTAGTTTTGGTTATTTTTAACTAACATGTTTAAAGTAAACACTTTACTCACCATCATACTTAAAGTGCATAGTGATGAGTGAGGTGTTTACTGAAAATGGGTTGGTCAAATATCTTTGAGGCTATGTTATATGGACATTTGGCCTTTGATGTGGTATATATTCATATGATTATGAATGTAAGGTTAAGGTTATTTTAATGATCAAATTTTACAAAGTTTTAGATCCTTTTGTCAAGGAACAACTGCATGGAAAATATTCTCAGTACTTTTCTGTGATTCATGGATGGTGATTAGGGTAAATTGTTGGCCTTGATTAAAGAGCCTAACCCCGAGGGGATCAAGAGAGTCGAATCTATGACCTCCTCAAATTTGGGGGGCAAGGAGATCTCATGTTTGGCTCATGATCACTTGAGCTAACAGTCGAGGCTTTACCAAGTTCTAGATACCTAAGTTTATTAATTTATTATTGTATAGACCTACATATCATAATGGACATTTATGAGGGGTTTTCTTCTAATCACCATATAGACATTTGTGGTATAATGCACATTTATGAGTTAACAATGCACCAGATAAATGCTTTAGTTGTTGATGTTGAACACAATATTAATGAGTTAACTTGTAAAAGGGATGTAGATTTAATGATAAATGACATGTTCATCTATCACAATAGAATGTTGTCTAAAATTCTTTGACACAATGTTGTATGAGATTTTGAGATTTCATCCCTTGGATATGGTATACCTATCAATATGACTATGAATACAAGATGAATAAGTTAAGAATTAGATAAACTTACATCATTTCAAGTGGAAATTATCTCCCAAATCTAGTAGGATTTTGTACATAAGTTATAGTTCCAACTTATTGATTGGAAGTCTATCCATGGGACTTTTCCCCTAAGGGTTTTACAATTCAAGTAGATAGGGACGAAACTTTCCGTGGCTAGAAAAAATAGACTCATTGGTAAGGATGCGTTTTCCAACTTGTTACCTCACTCCTTAATGTAGAGAAACTCTAAAGTACCCTTGAGGGTTAGATTAATCAATTGATGCCATAATTGTGAGGAAATTATTAGCAATTTGGTGTGTTGTATAGGTCTCTGGTTTGGTTCTTAATGGATTAGGTGCACTAATCCTATGACACTTTATTTACAATACGTACCATCCTCAAAATGGGAGAATGGTAAGAAAAAATAGACTTGTCAGAAAGGTTTAGTTTGTCCACTTATTAAATCATTCCTTAATGTAAAGTCACTCTAGAGTATCCCCAAGAGGTAGCTCAATGGTTGGTGCTTCTGTTGTTAGTAAATTGTTGGTAATTCAACATGTACAATTCCTTGGATCGATTCCAAGTGGGTTAGGTGCATCGAGTCTACACCACCTACTCTACAATGGGTATCATCCTTGGAATGGGAGGAAGTCCCTGAAAGTTTCCAAGAGATTTATTTCCAAGAAAAAATATACTATTGTGATCAAGTTTGAGTCGGTACTAGGTGTCTATTTGTCTTATATGACTTATTGTATTCATTCCTACTTGTCGTAGTGTACATTTATGAGGAACCATCTACCTATATTAGTAGACACTTATGAGCATTAGTGGACATTTATGAGACACTCTAGATCACTAGACAAATGATTTAGTTGTTGATGGTGGTTAAAAATTTGATGTAGTACATATGTGTCCATGCGACCATGAATGCATCACAAAGCTAGAATTGATCAATTTTGAATTGGTTTTAGGTGTGTATATATCTTTAATGACTTATTCTTATCTTAGTGGACATTTACAAAGGTTTCATCTATCACCGAACTGTATATATTAGTGGTCATTAATTGCATGTAGAATAGCATTTTAATGGACAATTATCAATCGCTTTAGTGCATTAGACAAATGTAATAGTTGTTGATGTTGGTTGAAAAATTGATGTAGTATATGTGTCCATATGATCATGAATGTTACACAATGCTAGAATTGATCAAATTTGACTTGGTTTTAGGTGTCAATTTGTCTTTTATGACTTACTGTATGCACCCCTACTTGTCTTAGTGAACATTTATGAGGGTTCCATTTATAACCGCTATTTGTCTTGGTGGTCATTAATTATATGTATATTGGTGTTTTAGTGGACTTTGTGAACAACTCTAGTGCATTAGAAAAATGCTTTAGTTGTTGATTCTAGTTAAAATTGAACTATGTATAGAAGTACTCTAAACATTATATGATTTGGATTTTTTTCGGCTATAATCACAAGAATTTGACTATACAATCTTTGATCAAATTGCAATTTTCCAATGTTGAAATTGCATTTTTGAATGCATAAATGGATTAAATGCCCTCAAATACCCATATTGCACCTATATTGTGCAATCTCAATAACTTATATTTGCAATTCCAACCATTCTTCTTAAACTTTGACCCAATTTCAGGTAAAAATGGTTGAAAAAATATAACTGAAAAAGTCCAAATCGTAGCATGTTTAGGCTACAACCTTTGTATTCGTGTCCATATGATCATGGATTTGCCACACCTATGCAATTATCAAGTTTGACTTGGTGTTAGGAGTCTATTTGTCTTTTTGGACTTATTGCATGCAACCCTACATTTCTTAGTGGACATTGATGAAGGTTCCATCTCTAACTACTATGTGTCTTAATGTCCATTAATTTTAAATAGACTAGTGTTTTAGTGGACATTTTATGGTGTGATCTAGTGCACTAGACAAATTCTTTGGTTGTTGATGTTGGTTAAAAATTGGACTCCGTATATGTCTTCATATGATCATGAATGTGGCACCCTTTTGCACATGATCAAATTTGACTTGGTGTTAGGAGTCTATTTTCTTATGACTTATTGTATGCATCACTACTTGTCTTAGTGGGAATTTATGAGGGTTCGATCTATAACTACTATGTCTTAGTGGTCAAAATAGACTAGTGTTTTAGTGGACATTTTTGAGCTGCTCAAGTGCACTAGACAAAAGTTGTGGTTCTTGGTATTAGCTAAAAATTGGATGTTGTATATGTGCCACCTAGTGGTCATTAATTGTGAGTTAACTAGTTACTCCATGGATATTTACAAGCCACTTTAGTGCACTAGACAAATGCTTTAGTTGTTGATATTGGTAAGATAAATTGGACATGCGTGTTAGTATATATTCTCATATGGACATGGATGAACACAACTACTTAGATGGAGTTTGACATGATCCTAGGTGTTTATTTGTCTTTTATGACTTATTGCATTCAACTTTTATTTTCCAAGAAAATATTCACAATTTCTATTCCATTATATAATAGAAATCACATTCTTTAGGGGCTCGAAGCACGATACTAACAAAAACAAGTACATATGCAAGTTTCACTTACCAGAGTACATGTCCATACTACACTTACAAGAGTACATGTGCATACTTCACTTACAAGATTAAATTACATAAGTAATGTACATGTCATTTATTGCCCTTTAAAAAAAATCTCAATCTTTCCCTTTTCCACTTCTTCTTTACAAACTATAAGTCAAAAGACAACCATCTTGATTCTCAGAATGGACTAGTGCCGTATTAGAGTTGGAGCTATTAGTTTCGTGGTGTCTTTTCGTTCCATCCATAGAGGCATCAATTACCATGACTTTCTTCAAGGAGGAAAACCTTATATCCATTTCATCAACTCTATCCCCTAAAAAAGGAATGGATTTTGTTTTGATTTGGTCCTTTTTTTTGTTTTGAGAGGATGAACTTGAGCATGAAGGCAAGTGGCTTGTAAATATCTTAGAAGATGATATATCCTATTTTGTTCTCAACTATATGCCTTATTGATAATAAAGTGTAGATTGATTAGTTTTTTAGTGAACATTTATGAACTTCTCTAATGCACTATACACATGCTTTAGTTGTTAGAGTTAGTTAAAAATCGGAAGTGGTAGACTTGATCAAGTTTAAATTGGTTTTAGGTGTATTTTTATTTATGGCTTATTGTATGCAACCTTACTTGTCATAGTAAACGTTATTAAGTTTCTATCAAAACCTACTATGCGTCGTACTTAATTGTAAGTACACTAATGTTTTAGTGGACTTTTATGAATTGCTTTAATGCACTAAACAAATGTTTTAGTTGTTGATGTTGGTTTTAAAATGTATATAATAGACTTATCAAGTTTAACTTGGCTTTAGGTGTGTATTTGTATTATATGACTTACTCTATTCAACCTTATTTTGATGGTGCTTCCTAGGAGGGCCTTTGTGGGGCAGGTATGATCCTCAAAGTTTCACTAACTCATTATTTTCATTTACAAATGGGAGCTGGAAGAGGAACCAACACCAGATCTGAGCTTATCTCTTTATGGGGATTGCTTTACTTTGCCAAGTTCATGAGCATTACATCCCTTACTGTCTTTGGAGATTCTAGAGTTGTTATTTTATGGGCAAAGGGGGAGTAGTGTCTTAATTCTGTGGAGCTGAGTGGATGGATCAAACAATCACGTTCTATTATATCCTATTTCTCTTCCATTACTTTTCTTCATAGTTACAAGGAGCACAATTCATTGGCAGATCAACTTTCCAAACTAGCTCTGGGTGATATGGACGGCTACTTGCTTGTCAAAGAATATAGAGATGGCTTACTGTATAAGTCTGAGTTCATGCAGTATGCTCGATGGATATGATTGATTTACCATTTTAGCTTTTTTATGGATGGAGGGATCTATAGTATTTTTTTTGAATGGCTCTAGTTTGGAATGTATGAGCTATATGTTTTAGACTGTATCTGTTTTGAAGGATTAGGCAGCTCGCCTAACTTGTACTCTTTGGGCATAAATTTTTCCTTAATAAAATATGTTTTTTTTGTATGAAAAAAAAACCTTATTCGTCTTTGTAGACCTTTATCAGGGTTCCATTTATAAATACTTTGTGAAAGTGGCAGTTAATTGTAGATACACTCCTATTTAGATGAGCATTTATAAATTGGTTTAGTGCATTCTACAATATTTTTAGTTGTTGATGTTGGCTAAAAATTGAACATATAAACTTAATCAAATTTGATATAATTTATTTGTCTTTTATGACTACCTTGTTCTTATAATGAACATATTTTGTTATTCATTTTATATAGATCAATGTTTAGTAGACATTTATAAACAAACATTTTATATAGATTAATGTTTAGTGGACATTTAGGAACAACTATAGTGCACTAGGCAAATACTTTAGTTGTTGGTATTAGTTAAAATTGAACATTTCCATATGTATCCATCATCTCAAGTTTGACTTGCTTAAGGTTTATTTGTCTTTTATGACTTCTTGTATTTAACACTTGTAGGGTATGCTTGTAAGCATAATTAAGTGTAATACTAGATTTTTAATTAGAATTCACAATAATTAAATTAAAAAATATATTAAAGTTTATAAAAATATTTTTATTTTTTATTATAATAATAAAAATTATAATAAAATAAAATAATTGATATTTATTTTACTTTTAAATTTGGTATAAATTTTTAAAAAATTTGTTTACAATTTTTAAACTCTGAAATTATAGATGTTCTAAGTGTTTTTTATGGTGTTAAATCTATTTTTATCATTAAATAGTCAATAAAATATAATTAAATTCAGATTTTGCAAAATAAAAAACCTCCCAACCAAATCATTTTAAAACAACTTCTTTTTTTTCACATGAAAATATAACTTACTATTAATATGCGAAATAGTAAAATGAGTCCAAATGTCAACCACAAGTTCCCCTTATACAATAAGATCTGTATAACCCCGGGACAAACCGGTTTTAAAAGGCCAGAGTGCAAGTGTCTAGTAATATCAAAACCATGCAGTATATCAAGTCCCCTAAATACATCCAGTGAGAGTGGTATCCCAAAAAACAATCATGACCTCCTATCACAACAACAGATAGGATATAGATCCCCACATATAATGTAACATAACCTGAAAGCATATATACTAAGTCAAAAAATAACAACTCCAGTCAGCACTGATACCCCGGAGCGGGTCCCAAAAAAGAGTCAGCTGCTACCAAATATCCACAGCTGCAATAGACTGTCGCATATATAATACTAGGTAATAATAAGTCCAACAAGGAGTTGGACGCATGGTATATCAAGGATCTGCACATATATACAAGGAGACAAAAGTAAAGATATATATCGCCCACATCAGAAAGAAAACATATATGTAAATGCAAAGTAAGACACATCATCATGTCCAGTGTAGCAGATGGGATCCATTATCAAAAAGTGTATCATCCCGCCATTCCTGCCACATGATGGATCCAGCCTGAGAATGGAGAGCTCGTTTGGATAGCATATCAGTCTCCTGATTGACCTCCCTATATATATGTTCAAAGTGGATGTGTTCAAATTCCAGAATGAGCATCCTCGCCGCTTCCAGCCAATGTGTGAGGCCAGATACATTGAGTGGAGATAAACCCTTTGCCCAGGAGATAACAGCCGAAGAGTCTCCAAAAGTAACAAGAGAGTGAATCCCCCGCAACCGAGCCCAATATAATAGTAACCAGAGAGCACATACTTCACTTCTCGTATTCGATCCCGTACCCAGATTTAACCACAAGTGCACAGTGATGGAACATGTAAGATGTAATGTTGCACCCGAGCCACCCGCGCCATTCCAGCAAGTAGCAGCCCCGTCAAAAAAACCACATGGGAAAACCAAGATAGGAGGTGATAATCGATTTTTCAGTCGACGAGTACTCATACCCACAGCAGACTTAACAGTGTTTGTGAATTCCCTGTAAGCAGCAATGATTTTGTAAATTTTTAAAACAACTTCATTCTATATAAATCTATGTTTCAATTCCTAGCCAAATCATTTTTAGACAACTCCATTCTGTATAAATCTATGTTTCAATTCCTCTTTTATTCATTTTATATTCTTTAGATTTAATTAACATGTACCTGAGCTACTGAGCTATTTCATTACACAAATACTTTGAATGTTATATAGATATTTGACAATGTAGAGGACATTGATGAGCTCAGCCGGTGCAGTAGACGAGGTAAATGAGTAAACTTGTAAAAAGTAAGGAAGTCACATCTATCCGACCGCTAAATATCGTTGGCATTGCATAGCTCTCTGGCTGTATTTGCAAAAGGTATTAGATAATCCCTAGGGCCCTAATCCATCGTGAAAAGCCGAGGAATGGACGATTTTTAAACTCCGTTTCCGTGCAAAGCGATTCGTTTGACTGTCGTATTTAAATACTGGAAAGGCTCTAGCTGAAGAACCGTTGGATTAGTTTAAACCTAGATTTATGATTTTAAAATGATCTGACAGCCGTGGCCTTTATTCAGTGTACCGAAACGTATACCCGGGTGAGAGGCAGGCGGTACGCGTGCATGAGTGGTGGCCGTCGATGGCCTGAAAATATCTGACTGAGTGGTCAAACTAACTACAAAGAAAAGGGTAGGGTAGGGTAGTCAGGTTCACCGTGCAGGCACCTAGGTCGGTCACACTGCATAGCATAACATATAGCATAGCTGTTGCCTGGTGCCTGGTGCCTGGTGCTAGCATATAATATGCAGTCTAACTACACCCAACAGCAAGTACGGACTGCCCTCCCCTGCCCTGTCCTGCCCGGCCCTTTGAAATTAGATGAAGATGAGATGGCTGGGGGTTTCACTTACGAGGCGCAGCCATCTATCATCGCTCAGGGATTGTACTAGTTTTTTTATTGACAAGATCTCCGCTATACCTCTGCCCGCCCTGAGTCACTGACTTTGTTCTATATCTTTGGATAATGTAGTGTACCATCCATCTTATACATTATCCGCTGTGGCACCCTAGGGCATGGCGTTATTTGGTTTGCGCCTTTCAAAATACAACGTCGCTTCTAGGCCAAGTTTGTTCGATCTATAAGGGCGCCGATCGTAGAATGCCCTAACGGCGTTAGTAGAGGTGATCGAAGATTAATGAGGCAATGGAGTGGTGGAGGATTAAAAAATTGATTGATAGAAGGGAAGGACTGAGACGTCCTGTCTTGTCCTAAGTGATGTGGTGTTAATGGTCTTGTCTACCGTAATGGGTGCTCCTGGTCCATCTCCTTTTTACAACTTCTATAAATAAATTCACATGCAACATCAATCCCAATAATTCCGCTCTATTGAAAGGGAAGAGAGAAGACGCCGACGGAGGAGCAAAAACTTCACATCTTGCTGCTGCTGCCATTATTTATATTATTGAGGAAGGAAAGGAAAGATTAGTTTAGTTTGCAGAAGATGAAGAGGAAGAGATAGGTATTATATTTATACTTCTGGACTTGGACTTTCAATCAGTGGGATATCATCTGTTGTTCAATTCGCATCGATTGGGTTGCGGGTTCGAATCTCCTCGACATTTGTTTTTCGTGGATAATGGGTTCTTGTTCTCGGTGTTGGGTTTAGAGCTTCTGCGCACGAGTTTCATCTGCTTGAATAATTTCCTTCCTATTTGGGAGATTCTCATTGTTCCATCGTTCCGAGTTATCCATAACTATGTTTTTGTCGCCAATGATTAGAAAGCTTTGAAGTTCAAAGCGCCTGGAACGAAACACGAGGGGTGGACTATCGAATTCTTCGTGTTTTGGGATCAGTCACCAATATTTCGAACTTCTCCTCTTTCCGGGCCATCGTCTTCAGAATTATATCCAACTAGCTCGAGTGTCGGTGCTTGCTGAAATCTATTCGAGTAAAAACCCTTGGGTAGAGATTCTACCCTTCGATTTGCTAGGAATGAAACACATGAATAATTGGCTGGCATTCTCGTTGTCTCCACATCTCGCGATTGATGTAGGAAACACTGCACAGGCACAGGCAGCCTCAAACACAACTTGCTATGCTGTGAATGATAATAACGAAGTGCCTCAATCGACCATGGGTTATCAGAGTTCAGCCGAGTGTTACGGAATCAATGCAGCAAATGGGCATTATTCATCTCAGATGTCTGAGCTACCTTTGAGGTCAGATGGTTCACTGTGTATAATGGAGGCCTTGGGCCGTTCACAAAGTGCCAGTAAGTTTGCTTTCCAAACCTATGCATTAAATTGTGCTCTTTAATAGGGGGTTTTCACAAACGATGGTGCCTTCTATTATGGTTGGTTGATTGAGGGATGAATATGTTTGTCGTTGGTCCTTCCATTTCCACATCTCTTTTATGAAACTTGTATATATGTAAACAATCTTATGATTTCTTAAAATTGCATCTATCACTGTAAAATCTTCTCTTGCTATGCTTTAAGCTTTTTTGTCCACTGTATTTATGTTTTTCCATCCCCATTGTTATTGACACTAGTTTGGCTTGCTCTAGATTGGCACCTGAAACATCTTGATGCTTCGAGAAGTTTACAAAGCGATAGTTCAGGACTTCAGTCTTCTCAGCAGCTCCTGAATAGGGAATTGCCTAGGTTTTCTCGAAATAATAGTACCGATCATCATATGCCAGGCAGCTCTCAGTATGATAATAATATGTCGTCTCAGAATGGTTCTGAGCGAGAGGGGCCCAAGTTGGAAGACTTTCTGGGCGGTGCATCCCTGGGGAACCAGTACTCTACAAACCATGAAACCCACTCACAGGCTAGCCTGGATGGTATATACTATTCCGGGGCTGGATTCCATAGAGAGCACAATAACGAGAAGATAAATGTGAACCTGCCATTCATGCAATTCAGGCAGAGAGAGGTTCCTAGCCCTTGGATCGATTCTCATTCTTATGAAGCCCAGCCACGGTCTTTGCAGATGCAGCAGGAGCACCATGATCTTTGCGAGTTTGTTCAAGAATCCCAACAAATGCCCTACCATGTTCAACTCGACCCTAATTCTAACGACACTATGTTTTCGGATTGTAGCCTTCAGCTTCCGCCGGGTTCAGGAATGGTGGGCTTGTCGGCACTCAAAACGTGGCTGAGACAGAACCCATCTAATGCAGATCATCACAAGGTTCCTTCAGGTTCTGGCAGTCCGGTAAAATCGAACCTGGGTGGTGGATTGGGGGATTTTCAGTCTCTTACGCTTTCAATGAGCCCGGGTTCTCAGAACAGCTCGGCTATTATTTCCCAGCCAGCCATTATTGATCATTGCGCTCCTGTTGAGACCAAAAAGAGAGGCGCAGGAAAGTCGGGCATCAGGGAGCCCGTTCCTCGCAAGTCAATTGACACATTCGGACAACGGACGTCTCAGTACCGCGGTGTGACTAGGTAGGCCAACTGCAAATTTTCCTCTCCTCTTGTTATCCTACATTGGTGGAGGGTTGGTTAGCTCACAGCATGGCATTATATTTATGGCAATGAGGCAGCTACAAAGAAATGAGTTCTAACATAATGAATGAATAGTTCCAGTAGAGTAAGTTCCTGATTAATACTTGCTGATATGTAGGCATCGCTGGACTGGACGTTATGAAGCACACTTGTGGGACAACAGTTGCAGGAAGGAAGGGCAAACTCGCAAAGGGAGACAAGGTATTGTATATGTTCTCTTTAGCTGTATGTGCTTCAGTTATTCTATTATATTGAGATTAATTCCATCTTCACAACATTTGTTTTCATTGCGTTTCTACCTGATAATTAGTCTCTTAACATTGGTTTTTCTGTTTGATTATGAATGGTCGCGCGCTTTTCCTCTACGCCTGCAGTTTATTTGGGTACGTTTCCTACTTATGGAAGTCTGTATCATACCTCACAGAAAACAAATTTGTTTCTGGGTTCTGTTTGGAATATACATTAACGGTAGCATTTCATTTGTCTCTGGGGTTCAGGAGGTTATGATAAGGAAGAAAAAGCAGCAAAGGCATACGACTTGGCAGCTCTCAAGTACTGGGGAGCTTCAACACACATTAACTTTCCGGTATAGTCACCATGTTGAATTTTTGTCTGTAAATTTGATGGAGATTTTAGGTATTTGGCATATAAATACCCTCTGCTTACGAAGTTATCATTGGTTACGAAGTGATCAACAAATCAACAACATTCATAAATTTTAACATAATCAAACAGAAAATTCCTGCTTATGGAATAGAATAGAATGTATGATAAATGGGATTTATTTCTAAAATAAAATTTACCTTTATAATTTTGATCTTGTGAATTTAAAAAATAGATTGAGATGTGTTATTTATAAGTTTTGGTTGTGCTCCAAAACATATTTAATGCCCATTTGTTGGCAAATGTAAACTTGTGAAAATCTTCATGTTCTACAGGTGTTTCTGTTCTTACATAAGATGATTTTTTGACAATCAAGTCCTTTATCAGTTTTTCATACATAACATGATTTAGTATCATATACATTTCATATTCAATTTCATTTTGTCTTCAAAATAGGCATTATAAACTACTTAATATAATATAATTTGACTTTGATGCGATATTTATTTTGCAGCTGGAAACATACGAGAAAGAACTTGAAGAAATGAAAAACATGACCAGGCAAGAGTATGTGGCAAATTTAAGGAGGTAAGAGGATCCTATATTGCTCGAGGCATCATTTTTTTGGGTTTTAAAATTGGTTAATGTCTATTGGACCAACTTCGCGAACATCTGAAGGTAGAAAACGGTGGTCATGGTTATTATATGCAGGAAAAGCAGTGGCTTCTCTCGAGGGGCTTCTGTGTACCGGGGCGTTACAAGGTACGGTGATGGGATAATTGCTATTATATTTTATAAAATCTAGATATCACTGGGCTTGATTATGCTTTGTGAAATGTGGATTAGACTCATTTTTTATGCTGTTCAACTGGAACAGGCATCATCAGCACGGGAGGTGGCAAGCACGGATAGGGAGGGTTGCGGGCAACAAGGATCTATACCTTGGGACATTCAGTAAGTAGATGTGCCAAACATATTATTACATTCTTGGGATTCTTAAGGTCTCTTGGAATTATACATAATGTATATAGGCCTTAAGTTTTGTTTTTGGGTATGAAGAATTGGGATGGTTGGTTTAAGTTGTGGTTGGTGTTGAATTTTAATCAGGTACCCAGGAGGAAGCCGCAGAAGCTTATGACATTGCAGCCATTAAATTCCGAGGAATCAGTGCGGTGACGAATTTTGATATAAGCAAATATGATGTTCAACGGATATGTTCAAGTAGCACATTGCTTGCTGGAGATTTAGCCAAGCGCAACAAAGAAATTGAACAAGCCAGTGAGCCCAGTGGGGACAGCCCTCTTCAGATTGAAACAGCCCCTCTTCAGATCGAAGCAGCTCACAATTCTCAGTCTCAGTCTCACAATGACAACGGCAAGGATGGAAACAATAGTACTAGTAACGATAGTAACCAGAATAATAATGTTGTTGGGTCGATGAGTGATAAAATTGCTCAAGATTGGCAGCTTATGGATTCCAATTCCGATCAAGATCAGCACAAGGTGTTCAATAATTGGGTGGTGGAGCACGAGGATCGAAAGCCGGACCAATCGTTTATTGAATCACTTCAGTTGGGACCCCATTCTCACAATGCAGTTCTTCATGATTTGATCGGGTTAGATTCATCTACAGTTGCTGATTCTGATCAGTCCAATAACGAGGAAACTAGCCGTTTGCTCACTGATATCTCTGGTGGTAACAATTCTTTGCTTTCTATGAGCAATGCATCTAATACAGGCCCAGTGGAGAGCCCAGTCAATTCTGCTAGCGAGAATGAAGAGGGCCACCACCGAAAAATAACTGTCTACGACAATATGATGCCAACAGGAGAATTCCCTCAAGCCTTGTTCTTCTCGTCCCCGCAGCAAGCTTCGAAGCTCGTGAAATATGAGAATGGCAATACTACGCTTAGTCCATGGATGATTCCACCAAATACAGTCCAGCCACTACAATCAAGGCCCAATCTCTCTGTGGGGCATTTGCCCATGTTTGCATTGTGGAATGAATGAATGATTTGATTGTAAAATATTAGCGGAAGTATTATCTCTGTGGAGATTGATGCACTTGAGAGCTGTGTATAATCTGCAAGATTCAATTTTGCATTCATCTCATTTTGGAAAATCGCAGAGCAGCAGCGAGCTGGGTCCATATGCAACTCGTTGAATTTTGTCAAGTTTTCTGAGATTACCAATGTCAGGTTATTGGAAACCTAGATGGTGGTCTAAAGCCACTAAGTTATTCGAGTCGGAAACTTCCAATAATCAGATCCTGGGTTTCTTGATTATGGGGTTAGTATCTCTCGAAAGCTTCGCGATTGATTGATTGCATGCCAAAAGTTTTGAAGCAAAAGAAACCATTGAAAACCTTTTTTGTATACACTGATCTCAAATGATATAGAAAAAGCTTTTTCCATGTTGTTACATGAATTCGTCATGTATCTCGATTGCGTTTATAGATACTGTAATTTCATACAGTTTCACTATAAAAAGTCACTTCACTTGTATTTTACCTCCAAGCGACCACGATACAATAATTTGGGTGTACTATAAAACATTTGTACACAAAACAGTGAACAGTTTGTGAAAAAAAAATCTAAGAATGTTTAACAGGATAAATTCAAATATTGAATAGCATTCCACCATCACAAGAAAATATTTATTAAAAGTTAAAGCTTGCTTTTTAAGTCATACAGTTTTATTAAAAGTTAAAGCTTACTTTGTAAGTTTAATGTTGAGAATCAAATAATTGTAATTTCTATGATCTTGTGATCCAGAGTCAGTAGTGCTTTATGAGTTAAATGAAAAGTTTTTATAAAAAGTTTAAAAACCCATTTATATTTTTTATAATACATCAAGGTAGAACTATCTATAAGTTTCATACAGTTTTACTATTAAAAGCAGCAACTTCAATAAATATATTTCTTTTAATATGCAAATGTGGGCTGGGCTCGTATTTGTCTGGGTTTATTTTGACCGCTACCACCATAATTTGCGAGCATGCCCCAGTCTGCTGGCCCCAAACATGGAAACTTTTAAAAATAAAAACCTAAAAATTACTCGTTAAATTTAAAAACTAAAAATCACAATATTTTTTCATCAAATCAAAAAGTTTTTATTAGAAGTCTAAAAATAAAAAAAAGCCATTTTTTTTAATCAAGTGGATAAATTGTGTAGTCTCATACGGTTTCCAATTTTAAAGAACACTTGGAAGTTATATTGGAAATCGAAATCAAGGAATTCTAATTTCTATGATATTGCTGATCGAAACTGAGTGTTTAATCAGTGTTTACTAGCAAGAACAAAAGTTTTATTAAAATTTTTAAGACTTATTTATATTTTTGCATCAAAACTTTGAAATTTTTTTATAGAGGTTTATACAATTTCACTATAATTAGGTATAGATCCATCTTAAAGGGGATTTATCAAATATCTACAGGAATCAAATCTCTCAAAGTGAAAATCCTTTTTAGAGTGCAAATGTTGAGTTTATCTAATTTGTATAGTTATATATATATGATTGTAAATGTTTTATATAACCATGTTATTTTTATAATATTTTATTATTTTTAAATTGGACACCTCTCAACTCTAGGATGAGCATGGAAAGGAGTTACACATCTTCCCCTACTAGACTGTAGAATGCACCTCTTCAACTCAAAAATATCACTTCAATGTTTTTAATATTGAAAATGGATACATGCTAATTTACATGAGATGATTCGAAAACTAAGGATTATTTTATTCAAAATTAAGAACTTATTTAAAATTTTGCATAAAGATTTAAATTAGATAGAAACAGTGGTTTTTTTACAATTTCACTACTAAAATTATGAATAAGTTACTTGTATTTTATGAATAGTTGCATGAATTGTTAGTTATCCATCTATACAGTTATTTTTGTATTTCATGAATAGTTCCATAAATCCATGTATGGTTACTAGTTATTTTTGATATATACTTTTTTATAATTATTTATTTTAAATTTGTAATTACTGCCATAAAATTAATCTCTACAATATAATTCTCTCATCATGTACAATTTAGAAATTCAGTAAAACCAAAAACTCTAATCCACCCTAAATTCTATAATATAATTACCTATATACCATGAAAATTGGATATTGAAAGCATCTCCATATCATGCAGCAAAAGTTCTTATTAAAAGCAACTATGTACATTTTTGCATGAAGATTTGAATAGAAATGGAGAAGCGGGGTTGCCTTCTGGAAAACAGAAAGAGTAAAGACGGTTAATTTCTTTTTAATTTCGAAGAAAGCTTAAAAATTGATCTTTGATGATAGAGATTCCTTGGATCTATATCATGTGTCCATCGGAAGATCAAGAAATTTGTACAGAATTAAGACATCTTGGTTATAAATTGGATATATGGATGACAAAAGTTTCCAGTTCATTCAAATTATAATTCTTTTTCCTAGGAGCAATTTCGACATGAAAGACATCTCTTTACGCCCATATGTACAGCAACCGATATTTTTAAAACAACCAGACAACAAGTTATTCTGAAAGGCAATGTCTGCACTTTGTTTGTGATTGGGTAAAAAAACGAATGGCCTCCATTGCTGGTGAATCAGTGGCTAGTGGCAAAATAGGAGGCAAGGCATGCAGGTATAGGTATGGGTGTTGGATGTCGTGTGGTGTTATGGACAGTGGCTGCGTGCCTACGTACAGATGTACTTAGCAACATACATAATGGTGTTGCTCAGATCCTTTGTACTTTAAGCATGGAGCTGTTCTGTGCTGTGTGAACCGTAGGTGTAGCTACTGGCCAAGGCAAATCTAGTGATCTCTCAAACCATTGGGAACTGTGCCAATGTTAGATTCGTTCATGACTGTTGACAGATTCTTTCTTTGGAAGCCTGAGGCAAGTGGGACGTAAAATTCACCTGCGGTCATATGGAGTATAAGCAGAACAGGCCCATGCAGGGCAGTAAAAGTCAAGACAGGACGGCCCAGATGAACTGCAAGCAGCGCGCTGCCATTCTCACTTTTGGCAGGCAAAGCAGCACTGACCCATTTAGGGAACTTCTGACGTGACGGTCACATGGTCGCATACCTCCTCAACGGCGTTAATTCTTGTCTTCCTCACACCCTCATGCTGCCTGCCACACGTCCTTCTGCTGTCTCTGAATTCCTTTTTTTGCCTTGAAGGAAGCGCTTGCAGTTGCTGCAGCTCCCTCCACGTATCTATACACATAATTCATCGACATTCCCTTTCCGAGCTTTGAATCATTCAAGGGAATAAGCTTTGAAGGTTGTGAGCGGACAAGATATTAACTAAGTGTATGTTAATATATGCATATGATATGTGTCTTTTCCTCTTAGATTGCTTCGCTTTGCATGCTTTCTGTTTTTGGGAACCGTGGTTGGCAGTGATTCTCTCGCTTCCCAAGATCCTCACAGTAGTTATGTCACGGAACTCGCGGCTTCTGCTACACTCCTGCACTGCACTGCACTGCACTGCGGGAACATGATTTCTCATGATAATAATAAACTCTCGATACGAAATTATGGTTATATTTAATGATCAAGATCGATAGATTTAGGTCAAACATTTCAGTATATGATGATGTCTCAGAACCACAAACAAACAAATATGAAGGGTTGTTATTATTAACATTCAAACGCTACTTTATATAGACCTCCATTGTCAACCAGAAGATCGAGAGCATGTAATGTCTCAACGTAGAGTAGAGATTTTTTTTGCTATGAAATTTTGTGGGAGATCAAGTTGAATGAAAGAAAGTAAAGATATCAAAACCAAGCATAAGTTTCCTCATCCTTTCATTTATTATGGTTGGCCAAAGAACATGGTATTGTCTTCAAAATCACATTTATTATGGTTGGCCAAAGAACATGGTATTGTCTTCAAAATCACAACTAGCACAACTATAAGTAAAGTTGCTCGTGAATGTCAATAGGTATAGCCAACCACTTAGTTTTATGGAGATGACTGGTTGTTAAACAAAGACTAAACATTAAACTAATTAATATAAACATAAAAATAAATGCTATTTAATAAATATACCCCTTTTCTTATCCATGGTTTAACTGAAACTTATTTAAATATTAATCAAGATGCATTTAAGCATAACAAGATACAAGGACCATGAAATGATTCCACATTGTACACTTGTTACACTGAGTTTAATCTTGTTAATCGACTCAAGGAAGTCCAAAATCTATATCTAAACACTTATCGGTATAATTATGAACAACTAAATTTGAACTAAAATTTATTGCACAAAAGAGGCAGCCCATTAGAGGGGAGATGTGTAACTCCTTCCATATAGTTGACACGTGTACTTTATAAAAAATAAAATATTATAAAAAATAACATGTCCACTCAAATTATATTAAAAATATTTAGAACTACATATATATAAAACTACATAAATTAAATAAATTAAAATCATAAACATTGCATTATACATTTTCTCAACATTTCTCATATATGAAATTTGATCCCTCTGGGGGTTTGGTAGATCCCCTTTAAAATGGATCTATGTTGGTTTTAAACCACTGGTTTTAAACATTGTTAGCATTGAAAAAATTATTGGAAGGATTATCATTAGCACAATCACTTAATTTGTGGCATGAACATAGAAAAACCACAAATTAAATGTCACCACCAATCATCACATATATAAATTAAGATATTTTAATTTATTTTTTTAATAATTATTTATATCCACCCCAAATTGTAAAATATAAACATCTCTTAATGTAATTATAATTATAACCTTTTTTTTTTTAATTTGTATATTTTAATTTTTCTAATTGATTAAAATCAATTTAAATTATTCTCCGTACAAGTCGATATTTAAAAAAAAAATAAAATTATATGAAACTAAGTCACATTAACTTGAAGGGAGATTGGGCTGCGGAAAGGTTGAGGGAGTTTAGGGAGAATGGTGGTGTCGGCTAGGGTTTTGCAGTTTTGGACTGCACTTTCTGCTGTTTCTGGTTGCGGAGGTGGCGACTATGGAGTCGATCTTCCCCTGTCCTAGGGTCTTGTCGGTTGTCAGGACTTTTAGGTTTCTTCGAGATCGTAAGGACAACTGGTTCCATTTGTGGGCGGTGTCGTTTGTCTTTTCCTTTTTTGGACAGGTGTGGTTTCTACCAGCTGGTCCGGTCCCTGGGATGTGTGCTTTCGAGGAGGGGGTTTACCCCCTTTCTTCACTTTCTCACGGTAATTCGACTGATGTTGGCCCTTCTGTTCCTTCTCCCTCTGCGTGTGGGTTTGGAGGAAACCCTAACCTGTCCGGTGCTCGTGCAAAGAATAGGTGTTGGGCAAAAACCTACAAGGCCAGAGAGAATGTTGATAGGTTTGTAATTCCGGAGGGTTCGCATTTGGATAGGGTTGAAATGCTGGCAAATAGGGCTTTGGTCGGGTGTCTTGAATATGCGTCGGGTTCAAAGGTTGAAATTGTTGAATGGGTGAAGCAAAATTGGTCTCCACTGATGGATAATATGCCCCGGGTCAATATGTTAGTGAATCATTGGATTCTGTTCATCTTTCCTTCGGTGGAGGCGTTGGCTTGTATTCTGGGCGAAACCTGGCTATTTAAGAATGGTTCTTTGAATCTCCAGCGTTGGCAATTAGCCTTTGACCCAATTCGTGAGCGACTTGGTATCCGTCATCTCTGGATGATTGTACCGGGTCTTCCAATTGAGGTTTGGACGGAGGATACTGTGATAGGTTTGGCAAACACGGTGGGTAGATGTATTAAGGTGGATAAAAATTATATCTTTGGGATAGATAGACGTTATGCGAAGGTGCTGGTGGAGATTGACCTTCGGCTGGGTTTACCGGCTGCTATTGAAATCGATTGGGGCGACCGACACTGGACTCAGCAATTGGATTTCTTCCGGGTTCCTTTTCGTTGTTTCTTCTGTCGGGAGGTTGGGCACATCCAAGCTAAGTGTCCCAAGTTTCGGACTGGTTCGAGGGCTTTGAGGCGCCGGATTAACTTTTCCTCTCCTCTTCGTGCTTTGACTTCTCAGAAGATGGATTCTCCGAAGACCCCACTCTCTGGTAAGTTAAAGGTTCCTCCGGAATTGGCTTATTCTGATCTTTCTAAAGCATAATTAGATTTTATTACGGATAAGGAGTTAGATTTGGATAGAAGGATCTCCATGGGGGTTGTACAGTTGAGGCATGGTTTGTCTAAGGCGGTGGACTGCTCTGGGTCTGAATTGGCTGTTTCGGGTCCCGTTACTGGTTCTGGTGAAGATTTTTGCCCGTCTTTTTTGGATAATCGCCTTTCTTCGGGGCTACCCGATTGTGGGAGGGTTTCAATTGCACCTGATCCATCCTCTCTCCTTTCTCCTGTTCTCAATGTATGTGAGTCAGTGGATAATATTTTTGTCAACCTGGGGGATGTTGGGGGTTCTGCTTGTTTGGTGGATAGTGGAAATAGGGAGGGTTTAGATTTGGTCCCTATTGATTTTTTTTCAAAGAATCCTTAGCTGGACTCTGGTGTTTTGCCTCTTCCACCAAAATTCCAAAATGTGACGATTAGAAAAGGTAAGAAGAAGAAAAAAGTTCTGATCCCTGGAACTGTGCAGCTTGTTGCTTTTGGTGATGATGTGGGGGGGGTCTGTTGGTGAGAATGATTTGGGTCTTAGTGCACAGATGCCCAATGTGGATTTTTTGTAATGTCTATTATTTCTCTGAATGTACATGGGTTGGGTGGGATTTCGAGGGCTACGGCCCTATCCAACCTTTTTTAGGCTACTAGTCCAGGTTTGTTATTAATTCAGGAAACTATGTGCACTGGTTCGGTTGCGGTTTCAAAGATTGGCAGTCTTTTGCCAAATTGGGAGGTCTCGGCTGTGGATGCTTCTGGTCTTTCTGGGGGTTTGATTGCTGCGTGGAATCCCCAGTTATTCTCTTTCAGACCCTTTAAAACTGCGTGGGGTTTGCTTTTGAAAGGTTATTGTTTTGGTCTGAAGTCATGTCTGTCGGTCTTAAATTGTTATGCTCCTTATAACAATAGGCAGACGTTTTGGGATTCCCTTTCTGGATCGGGGCTATTGAATGATGATAACCTTATTTTCGTCGGTGACTTAAATTTTTCCATGTCTCCCTCGGAGATTTGGGGGAGGAAGACAAGAATGGATCCCATGGCAGATTTTTTCTGTAATTTATTGGAAAATCATGATTTAATAGATGCTGTGCCTTCAAAAATCTATCCGACTTGGAGCAATGGTAGAGGGGGTGATGAAGGTGTTCATAAGCGACTGTATCGCTTCTTGATTAAGTCTTCATTAATGAGAAAGTTCCACATATATCGTTCCTGGGTTCACGGACATAAAGTTTCTGATCATTGGCCTATTTTGTTCCAGTTTGATGATTATGGAAGGAAGTTCAATGTTCCTTTTAAATTTAATACCTCGTGGTTGTTGGAGGAAGAATTCTGCAACTTGGTGAAGGGTTTTTGGGCTTCTGCTTTGGCTAATGGGGAAAACCCGTTAGAATGTTTCTGCAACAAAATGCGGGATCTTAAACGTATTGTTATTGGTTGGATCAATCAAAAGAAGGATTCTGATAAGAGAGAACTGGTTTCTCTTGAATCCGAAATAAAAAATATTATACAGGGAATTTTGTTGGGGAGATGACAAAGGATGAATTTGAAGTGGTCAAATGTTTGGAGAAGAAAAGAGAGGATATTCTCCTTCGGGAGGAGATGGAATGGAGGTTAAAAAGTCGAGCATTATGGGTGAAACATGGAGACCTTAATACAAAGTTTTTTCATTCCTTCGCCTCGACTCGACGTAATCAGAATTCTATCTGGGAATTGAAAGATTCTGCTGGTAACACCATTTCGGGTGACGAGGCTCTGAAATTAGAAGCTGTGAACCATTTTGGGAAGATTTATAGAGATGAGGGTAATTATGTGTTGATGGAACAAATTATAATAGCTGAACTCTTTCCAAGGTTTTTTAGTGATGAGGAGGCTGCTGCTCTTGGTAGAGAGGTTACTCTTGAGGAGGTGGAGACCACTTTGCACCTGTTTGCTGGTGAGAAAAGCCCGGGACCTGACGGGTGGCCTGTGGAGATTTATACTCATTTCTTTGAGGTTATGGGGCCTAATCTTTTGAGTATGGTGGAATACTCCAGGTTACATGGGTTTACCTCCGGTGCTATAAATTCTTCCTTTGTGACGCTGATACCTAAGAAGGGCAAACCAGATGACTTTGGTGACTATAGGCCTATTGCTCTTTGCAATTTGGCCTATAAGTTGGTGTCCAAGATCATTGCACAAAGATTAAAATCGGCTCTATCTGTACATATCACTGAAGAACAGTTTGGCTTTCTGCTTAATCGTCAGATTCATGATGCCATTGGGGCATCTCAGGAACTTCTTCACACTATTAAGAGTCGTAAATTGAGTGCTATGCTTCTTAAAATTGACTTGGAAAAGGCATACGATAGGGTGAATTGGACTTTCTTAAGGCTTATTTTGATCCAAATTGGGGTCCCCCCACTTGCCCTAAATTGGATCATGTCGTGCGTCTCCACAGCCCGCATTGCTATTTTGATTAATGGATCGCCTTCTTTTTTTTTTCAATGCTCGAGGGGGGTCCGACAGGGATGTCCTTTATCACCATTATTGTTTCTTTTGGTTATTGATGCTCTTAGCAGATTGTTAAATCTGGCAAAACATGATGGTTTTATCAAGGGTATTGAGTTGGGGATGGACTGCATTATTTCTCACTTAATTTTTGTTGATGATGTGTTGCTGGCCGGTTTGGTGACTGCTGCTGAATGGGTTGTCTTCAGGAACCTTCTGAATTGTTTCTGTCGAGTTTCTGGGATGAAGGTAAGTCTATCAAAGTCAAGTTTTTATTATCATAATGTTGATCCTGATGTAAGACATGAAATTTCAACTATCTTGCCTTATTGTTGTCACCCATTAGTTGAAGGGCTCAAATATTTGGGGTTTTTTTTGAGACCCAATGACTATCAGATCAAGGATTGGTGGTGGCTTGTTCGGAAATTTGAAGCTCGGATCTCTCATTGGGCATATAGGCTACTATCCGTGGGGGGTAAGCTTACCCTAATCAAAGCGGTCCTGTTGGGGATTCCGGTTTATTGGATGTCTCTCCTCGAAATTCCTGTCTACATCTTGAATGTTATCAGAAAATTGATTTTTAATTTTTTGTGGATGGGTGGTTTTGATAAGGCCATTCTGGTTATGGCTGGGTGGGAATCATTGTCCAGGCCAGAGAGATTCGGTGGTTGGGGCATTAAGGATTTAAAATCCTTCAGCATAGCGCTCAGAGCTAAAAGTCTTTGGAGATGTCTCTTTCACCAAAACCTGTGGTCAAAGATTTCCTTTGTGAAATATATTAATATACATTTGACGGAATGGGTCAAATTGCATATGCCTTCTTGTTCTGGTTGCTCTCCTTTATGGCATGGTCTGTTAAAAGTTTCTGGTTGGATCATTGGTGATCTGAGGTGGTAGGTAGGAAATGGAGTTGATATCAGAGTTGGGAGAGATCCTATATTGGGCATTGATGGCACGGTTCGTCTGTCAAATAGAATACTGGATTATTTAAATGTTTATGGTCTTACATCTTTAAACAAAATCAGAGGTATATCCGGCCAGTCATATTGGTTAAATTCACATGAGTTGGGGTTGTTGGGCGAGGACACAACCTCCTGGGATTCATATGTCCATGCTCTCGGTTCGGCTGGTGTTTCTTTGACTGATCGGAGTGATAAGATTGTTTGGATTGGTAATGAGAAAACTGGTGTTGTTACTGCTAAATCAGCCTACGTCAGAATCATGCAGGACAAGTTTATTTTTCCTCAGCACTGGTGGTACAAACAAATATGGAAATGGAATATTGCACTAAAGCATAAGTGTTTTTTATGGCATGCTTTACAAGGTTCCTTGAAACCTGGGACAATCTTTTAAAACGCGGATGGTGTGGCCCAAATTGGTGTATATTATGCAAGAATGATCTAGAATCTATCAATCATTTGTTTGTTAACTGCACATTTGGGAAAAATGTCTGGGATTACTGTTGTTCAAAGTTGCCAATCCAAAAGGCCTGGGATTATCATGGTTTTGGTGAGTCTTTGCTGAACTGGTTTCGTTTTTCAAAAGATACTCTACAGGTTCCTATTCTTATTTCCTGGGCTCTTTGGTATTCCCGAAATTTGGCTACCTTTCAAGATAAGACACCGGATGTTGTGGCTTGTGGTCTTATTGTTTTAAATTTATTACACCAATTTTCTGCTGTTAACAATGTGGTGGAGGATAGAAGGCCTGGACTGTTTACTTTTACCGTGAATCAACCTATTCTTTTTTTCGATGGGGCTGCAAAAAATGGTATTTGTGCTGCTGGTGGGGTTATATATTTGAATCAGGAACATTTCTATACTTTGCGACTTAACTGTGGCACTGGCAGTAATATGAAAGCTGAGCTCTTAGCTCTGTGGTGCATACTGAAATGTGCCAACATCTTTGGATTGGTTAATATCAGGGTCTATGGTGATTCGCGAGTTACTATCAAATGGGCGTCCAAGGAATTTGATCTTAATGTTATTGCTTTAGCTCATTGGTGTAGCCGTGCTCGAGATGAGATTGATCTGCAGGAACATATATCCTTCTCACATATCTACCATGAACATAATGGTCAGGATGATGACTTATCAAAACTTGCTTTGATGGGAACTGAAGGCGTTCTGGTATGGGAAGAATGGATGGATTCCTGCAGGCTGGAATGCGGTGAATTTTTGTTCTTCTAAATGATTTTGTCATTTTTTTCTAGTTGGTACAGAACTATTCTGTTATGATTCTGATATTTCTGATGTATAATCTTTTATGGACCATCTTTTTGATGATGCTACTTGTGGACTATGGGATATTCGGTCTTGTACCGTATGGATATAACTTTTTAAAGAAGGTGAAAATCTTTGTACTATTTGATTTCAAGGAATAGCAATAGTACGTTTTTTTTCAGTTGAAAAAAAAAAAAGTCACATTAACTTGAAGAGTTTCAAGAACCTTTCAATAATCAAATTAGAGATTGTAGTACCGTGGGTTTTGGTCTTTGAAATGTATAAAATAAGATTATATAAAATGATGTAAATTTTTTTTGGAGATTTATATGGATACTTATATGCAATTTTTGTACTAAGGCTAAAAGATAATATAATTCTACTATTATAATTAAATATGAAGAAAACCAAGCACACATAGTCTTTCATTTCTCTTGATATTTTTAGGGTGCTTTTCAATTTTTACTTCCTCACTAATAGTATTTTGTTATAATATTCTTCTACGGTGATCACCTTTGTCTATTTGATGAATTTATGATGGTTTGATTTGTGAAAATGTTGGGCTATAAATCATTTTTTGGTTGGGTCTTTAGCTTTGTTTAGCATATTTTTTAATAATTGTTTTGGGAAGAAATTATTATTATTATTTTTTTTTTATCGGAATTTTGGGTATTTTGTTAGTTGGAAATATATGTGGAGCTCAAAGGCAAGGACGAACTAGTGAATGTGTATGTACAATGTAAATATTTTTATATGGACCATATGGTTGGGTTGTCACGATGACTCAAAAACTATGTAAATATTTTTGTTGGAAAATAATAAAATGGTCCAAGTTGGGGGTTCTGATTCCATTAGAAGGGAAGATGAAAGGAGGGGTCTATGGGAGATTAAATCCTATTTTGCCAAGTGTTAGCCTTACACCTCATCCATTTCTACCATGTGCTTTAAATGAACCATTTACCTCATTTTGACTTTATTAAATTCAATCATTGAATAAATGTGTGAAGTTGGTGGGAAATTCTTTTTATGTAGTTATTGAAGCATGAGATGAATATACTTTTATGACAATGGTAAGAGTCCTTCCTTCTATGGTCAGAAGTAAGTTTAGTTGTCTTTTCATTAATCCTCTCATCTCCATTGGAGTCTATTACTCAATTTAGATATAGAATTCAAATAATACATAGCATTCATGTTATTTTCTCCATTGCCAATAACAAGACTGAGAAAATAACAAAAAATATAACATTGTGAAGAGAAAAATTATAGAGAATAGAATGAAGAAAATGGTTGTAGGTCACATAGAGGTTGGGCAAGATAGGAACCTTTACCCACTATTTATTTGCTACTCCAAGATGCTTGAGAAGCCATGAATTGATGTTACAGGGGGTTCTTTAAAAGCATTCCATATGTTGGAGTCATTATGTACACATCGGAGAGCACTGTAACAGTTGGTTACTTTGAATTATTGTTGAACATAGAGAGTAGGCATTCCTTGTGTTGTGTGGGGTAGTGGAAGGGAGTTCCATGGTTGGGATGAATGGAAGAGATACTTGTAGTGCTAAGTGGTGCGCATATTGTCTAAGCATGAAATACAATAGGTTGGAATGAGAGAGAGAAGCTTGCCTATATGTATTTATTCGCCCTAGTGGCATCATAGGAAAGCTTGGGGGAAGTATCTATAGTTGATAACTATGGTTGGGTGGAAAATTGCTTTGTTTAGCATATTCTTTAATAATTTTTTTTGGGAAGAAAGCATTCTCAATATGTTTTTTTTTTCTTTGGAATTTTGGTTATTTTGTTAGTTGGAAATATATGTGGAGCTCAAAGCCAAGAATGTGTATGTGCAATGTAAATATTTTTATATGGACCATGTGGTTGGCTTGCCATGATGACTAAAAAACTATATAAATATTTTTGTTGGAAAATAATAAAATGGTCCAATATGGGGCTATGATTCCATTAGAAGGGAAGATGAAAGGAGGGGCCTATGGAAGATTAAATCCTATTTTTCCAAGTGTTAGCCTTACACCTTATCTATTTCTACCATGTGATTTAAATGAGTCATTTACCTCATTTTGACTTTATTAAATTCAATCATTGAATAAATGTGTGAAGTTGATGGGAGAGTCTTTTCATGTAGTTATGGAAGCATGAGATGATAATACTTTTATGACAATGGTAAGAGTCCTTCCTTCTATGGTCAGAAGTAAGTTTAGTTGTCTTTTCATTAATCCTCTCATCTCCATTGGAGTCTATCACTAAGTTTAGTTGTCTTTTCATTAATCCTCTCATCTCCATTGGAGTCTATCACTCATTTTAGATATAGAATTCAAATACTACATAACATTCATGTTATTTTCTCCATTTCCAATAATTAGACTGAGAAAATAACCAAAAAAATAACATTGTGAAGAGAAAAATTATAGATGATAGAATGAAGAGGATGGTTGTAGGTGACATAGAGGTTGGGCAATATACGAACCTTTACCCACTATTTATTTGCTACTCCAAGATGTTTGAGAAGCCATGGATTGATGTTACATGGGGTTCTTTAAAAGCATTCCATATGTTGGATTCATTATGTACACATCGAAGAGCACTGTAAGGGTTGGTTACTTTGAAACATTGTTGAACATAGAGAGTAGGCATTCCTTGTGTTGTGTGGGGTAGTGGAAGGGAGTTCCATGGTTGGGATGAATGGAAGAGATACTTGTAGTGCTAAGTGGTGAGCATATTGGCTAAGCATGAAATAAAATAGGTTGGAATGAGAGAGAGAAGCCTATATGTATTTATTCTCCCTAGTGGCCTCATAGGCAAGCTTGGGGGTGGTATCTATAGTTGCCCAACTTTTAGTCTTCGAGATCCCATGAATATTTTAGAGAGGAACCACCATGCTTGCTGCTGCACTACTCTTATTAAAATCACTTTACTAAGTGGAGAATCCATCTCCCATACTGCTTGTTTCCCAAAAAAATTGAAATCAATGGGACTAAAAATTAACCCAGGGTCCCATTGCTTGTATTACACTCCAACAATTAAGAGTGCTCTCCAACCCATACCATTGGGAAAGAGAATTCCTGGATCCCATTTTCTTGTATGCATTCTTCCAAACATGATGAGTACAAAAGATATATCATCAAAGTACACAACAACATAATAAAAATGTACATCAAGGAGGTGCCTCATCAAAGAATCATGAAAGTGCTTATACCTCCAAGTAAGTAGACCACCATTTTTCAAGTGCATACAAGCTTCAAGTGACCAATCAAATCTAATCCAATGACATAGGTGAGGATCCCATGTCCTATAATGCTGCTCCAAAAGGATGTAAGATGCATCAAAATAATCATCCATGTGTTCTTTCATCCAATAAGTGAATGAAGAACCTCCACTAAAATCTGAACCAAGTAGGGAACAAAGAAAACAATGAGCCTTCAAGGGGGTCACATAAGTAGAATTTGTGCATCTATGAACATGTGTATCATCAAGAAATAACAAAGGATGCTGCTGCCAATAATAATTTGCTCCAATAATATATCTCTTCACCCAAGTAGTGGATGATTTTCCTCCAATATCAATTGAGCTAAGCAAGGAGCAAGGAAAATCACGAGTCTTCAAGTGACTCAAGTGAACATCATAAGTGCATCCATGTGGATGTGTCTCACCATAAGGTAACAAGGGATGATGCTGAAAATGTAAATAAGACATGGCTCTAATAATGTCATCATATAAAGGAGAGATAGGAGTTTCATGCTCCTCATGTGGCACCATCAAAAATAAACCTTTCACCCATGCTTCATTAGGATGAATGCTGCAAAATATGGAAGTGTATGATGTAGGAGAATGAACCAACTCACCCAAATGATCAGAAAGTGCAGAAGTGTCCTCATGTGAATGCTCCATAATGGTAGGATCATGCACCTCCCTCAAAAGTGCAAAACTTTTCTCATAGGTTGGTTCCAAGGTAGTGGAATAATACACTTCTTCAAAAATTGTGTCACCATTTCCAAGAGGAAACTCAAGTTCCTCTTCCACCACATCAAGTGCTTGGGTCTCATCAAGCTCATCTTCAAAAACATCAAGCTCATGCAAATTTCCATATTTCTCATGATCTACCATGTCATGAGAATCCTCCATGTAATCTACTATATGACAATTTGAAACATAGGAGGAAGAACAAGTATATTGCAACCTTTCAAGAAGTTGCTCATTTTGAATGTTGAGTTTATGAATATCCTCATTATTCTTCAAGTATGCATCATGTAACAATTCATTAAACTCAACCAAATTATTTCTATCAAAAAGCGAAGACATGGAATTACCTTTAATGTTGCACATTTCTATTTGAATCTTCTCCATGTCTCCAAGGAAGGATGGATCCTTTAATGAAGAAACCTTCCAACAAGAATTTGACACTAATGCTTGAGTGTCATGGAGCATGCTAAGGGTCTCTTGGATCTTCTTTTCATTCATATTCAAGGACCCTTCAAGAAAATGAGGCTCTTGCAAATGAACCTCCTCATCTTCTTCCTTCCTGCTTGGACCAACTTCATGAAGCTCAAGTGGTGATGGGGAAGTTGATCTTGGTTCTTCTACAAATGCTACAAGGTCTTCATTCTTATGCTTAATGGAACTTTGGCTTGCAGCAACACTTTCAAAAGTTATCTCTATGTCACCAACATAGAGGTGTGAGCACCCATCAGTAGGCACTCCTTCATAGTTCAAGCATCCATCAGTAGGCACTCCTTCATAGTTCAAGCATCCATCAGTAGATGCTCTTTGTTTCATTTCCAAGGTAGAATGTGTCTCGAAATGATCTTCAATACTTTCAATAGAACCTTCTTCATGCTCATGTAACGTCTCTTCATATTTTTCAGAGTCACTTGGGAGTGACTTTCGATCCTCTTCATGTATTGCTTCTTCTCACTTCATCCATTTCAGAACTAGGTGGTTCATGGGTCTCCTCCTTTTGCTCCTTCAAGCACGCTGATGCATTTTTCCCTTTGGTTTCCTTAAGATCAATATATTTGGAATCTCTTTTTGAAGAAATCCCAAAAACCCTCCTCAAGTAGGACATACATGCCTTCCCTGAAGCTTCAGATATTTCATTGATCTTTTCACTCACATATATGATTTTCTCTCCAAGGTCTTTTACAAGAATGGCATAAACCTTTCTTCACTAACTCCCCATCTTTTGGAGTATTAATATTTGCTTTGGAATCAAGAAATTTAGGTGTAGTAGGCCTTGGTGTTCTTTGAAATTCATTTTCTCTATTATGGGGTCCTGTGCTTGAGAAAATATGCTCACCCATTGGCTTCTTTTCCTCATAATGAGAATTGCTGTTGCCTCCTATTACTCCTTGTAATGTCCCCATTTTGACCCCCTTTGCATTAAATCGTAAATGATGTAAATATTGTTATTTAATCATGGTGAGGAGCTCAAGGCCAAGGCCCCACCATGTATTTAGTGTTTTATGCATCGACAATTAGAAATAGATGCCTATGGTTCTTGTGCTAGATAGGCACAATGTAAATAAGACATCATGTAAATACGAATTTTAATGAAAATACCCACAACTAGCTATGCAATGCAACAAAGAGATGGGGCATGATTCTACAAGGAATAGGGAGGGAAATTATTCAAACCCTTGAGCCAATGGTGTTAATCCATGTGTCAATGAGAAAACCCATAAACCACCAACTACCCATTTTGGGTTAAGGACCCAATAATTTAATTCTTCCAAAAATTGGTTGAGGCAGTTAATGCCTTGGGAATGAAGAGGTATGGCATCCAATTTCGTGTATGGGAAAGCCATCAACCTGGGAAATCGTATTTTGTCTCCTTGGGAAAGAAAACACCCACGAAAATGGTGCCCAAAATCCATTCTAAACCTATAGTCTTTCCTCTTTCACGCAGTTTGAACTACTGGGTCTTTCCCCATCACGTTTTTCACCATTTTTCCTGCATTTTCCATGCTTGGGAGCTCGTTTTTGCATATATAGTAGCTGGGAGAGAAGGGCCATGATTTGGGACTGTGATGGAGGTCGTTTTTACCCCAAAATGCCCATGGATGTTTTTTTGAAAACAATTTATGCTCTCCAGGGTTGTTCCCCAATTGCCATTTCGTTTTCGGGCTTTCCTAGGTTTTTCTGAATTGGTAGAAACCTCCTCTTTGGGCATCCCACTGAAGAAACGTTTTTCCTCATGCCCAACAATTGTGGTTTTGCTGCTATGTGCATCCCTGTTTTGGTTTGAACCTGTGAGCAAAAGTTTTGGAGTGGTAGTGGACAGAATTGGCTTGATAAACCTAGTGGGGAGAATAACCTTTCAAGAAGATCAAGAGGGCTTTGGCTACTCTTCTATGCACACCCTGAGAGCACTAGATGGGGAAGGTATGGCTTGAGGGACTGTACAACAGTGAAAAGAATAATTCCTTGTGCTGGGTGTGTAGGTATTGTGGGTGCCAAGCTAGATAGATCTTGTAAGGTTACCCCTGGCTCTGTGGTTGAGCTCACTAGCTTAGCAATTCTTCCTTTCCATTTCCTAGCAGCCTGATAAACCCAATTGTAGATTGGCTTGGCTCATCTTGGTGTATGCTTGGCTATGTGTGAGTCTGCTGTTCCTTGATTCCTTGTAGAGATCATGCCCAGCTCGGGGGTGGCAGTTGTATCAAGAGGTTGATAAGCGCAACTGGCCTATGGTTGGGTGGAACGTTGCAGATGCATAGATGGTTGCTTGGGACTACTTTGTTAAGATAAGCATTCTCTTTTATAAATTCTGCAATGTCTTTATTTAATGGCTGTCTCAGAAATGTTGGATGAATGTTAGATAGTAAACATGATATTTTTATTATTTCTGCTGTGTTTCCATAACATGCACATGTATATGTCTTTTTTATCAATGAGCCTTACTTAATGGATATGGGGCTATATGCCCGGATTTAGTGTCACGTCCTCTCTATCATGCTGGTATGATGGGAGGGGACATTACACTCCTTTGCTCCCAAGTTGGCTAGCCAACAATTCAAATTATTTCATCATATGCTTGGTCATGTATTCAAATATTGGTTTCATGAGTTTCCTAAGCTCCTCACCATCATCCGAGGTTCCCTTTTTATCCCTAGTCATAGTTTCCTAAAAAAAAATACTCTTCTTTTCCTACTTTTTCCTCTTCAACAAAAGCTCTTTTGGTTTCAATATCTAATAGTGGTCCCTGAATTCTTTTACTCATGAATATTAGACCACATCAGGTGCCAATATCATGCTCTGATACCACTGTGGTGTCCCTTTTTAGAATTTTATTAAAATGGTGAAATTTTCAACTTTTTCCACTAGTTTGACCTTTGATTAGTATTGGTATCTTGGTCTCCAAATGACTCAAAATGCTCCCAAATTGTTACAGAAGGTGTATGGATGATATTAGGACATAATTATGAGATTCAAGGATGCTTTAGTGTCTTTAAGAGGTGTTGGAAGGCAGTTTGATGAGTCAGCATCCCAGCATCGCGAATGCTGCGCAAGGCCAAGGGTACCGCGAAAGGAGGAAAGCAGCGCGCAAGGCGACAACAATTTATCTAGTTTTGGGTCATTTGGACCGCATCATATGTAGTTTTGGGTCATTTGGATTGCATTTTGTGGGTTTTGGGTCATCTTTTTGTAGAGTTTGTTAAAGAATTAGTTAGGCGGTTTCCTAAGTGGACCATAAATCTAAAGGCATAAGCCTACAAATAGACTTAGCATTGTAAGCATTGAGACATCAAGACGTAGTGGAGAATTGAATATCTGGAGACCGATTTGGAGATACATCTGTCTATTATTTTCTGTTAATCTGGGTATGCGACAGAAGGATTATCTTGTTGTATCTGGGTTTTTGCAAAGATGAATATGATATGACAGTGTTTTGAGCAGAATCCTTTTGTCTTTCCTGTTTTCCATGTGATGAATGCATTATGCGATATGAATCTGTGAATGATGTGATGTTTCCTTGCTGCGATTAATGCTTTATTGTTCTATCTGTTGCACATTTATGGTTCTGTCAATGATGAGATCTATTGAATGATGTTGCAATTATGCTTAATGCCTAAGTTGAATGTTTAAGATCTATTTCTGAATATTGCAATAATTTGATGCACAAAATCCTCCTTCATTCGGCGAAAACATGTTTCCGTCAGTTCTCCCTTGAACATCTCAGGTGAGACCTCATCTTCTCTGCAGGTGTTGTTGGACAGGGTAAAACCTGTCTGGGCCGGTGCTTAGGGAGATCTCGGTGGTTTGGGTGTCGACAGTGTGAGGAACCCCTGTCGACTGGGTTTGTGTCAACAAATGGTTCCATTGCCAGGAGCAAGGAATTCCATGTCCACGTAGATGCATCATCAATTGAAATGGGAGTAGTGTTTGCGCAGCCAGGGGAAGGGGAGCTGGATCACCCAATTTATTTTCAAGTCGGAAGTTGTCGTCTACAGAAAGAAATTATACCACTATAGAGAGGGAAGGCTTGGCGATGGTATATGTGCTGCAGAAGTTTAGGAATTACCTATTAGGAGGTCACTTTAAGATGTTCACAGATCATTCTGCATTGAAAGATCTGGTGAATAAGCCTGTGTTGGGGGGAAGATATGTCGTTGGATACTTCTTTTTCAGGAGTTTGATTTTGAGGTGATTGTGAAGCCAGGATGGTTGAATGCGGGGCTAGATCATGTGTCGTGAATTGAGATAGGGGAGGAACCAACTAACATTGAATATGGGTTGCAAGATGTGCAACTATTCAGGGTTGAGGTAGTTGATGACTACTATGAAGAAATCATCCAGTTTCTAGTGACAGGAACCGCACCAGAGGGGTTCATCACAAGTCAGAGGAAGCAATTGGTGGTTAAGGCTACAGATTTCCAGTTGATTGCTGGACAACTATATAAGCTAGGAACAAATGAGATCTTGAGGCGCTCTGTCCTGCCTCATGAGCAAGGGCAGATCTTGTCGGAAGCACATGCAGGAGTGGCTGGTGGACACTATGGCGGTTGTGCAACTGCTAAGAAGGTACTTTGCGCAAGGCTTTGGTGGCCCATGCTTCACAATGATGCAACGGATTATGCATGGAATTGCGATGTCTGTCAACGAACTGGAAAACCCTCCAGGAGGGATGAGATGCCACTAATACCTCAAGTGACACTGTAGCCATTTGATAAATGGGCAATGGATTTTATAAGCCCTATCAACCCACCTGGGAAACGTACTGGTGCACGATACATAATCAATTATTTGACAAGATGGGTGGAGGCTGCACCAGTCGTAGATTGCACCATTGCAACAACAACGCATTTCTTGTTCGACAACATTGTCACTCGGTTTGGCTGCCCAAAAGTAATGATGAGTGATCAGGGCAGTCACTTCATTAATCGCACAGTCAACGCATTGACATCGAAGCTTTAGATACAACATAAGAAGAATACGCCATATCATTCGCAGACAAATGGCATGGTAGAAGCTTTCAACAAAGTGTTGGAGAATGCGCTGACCAAGGTTTGTAATGCGAACCGTGCCGACTGGAATTTGGAGATTCCAACAGTCTTATGGGCATATCGCACCACTTGTAAAAGGTTGACGGTGTTGAATATTGTAACTTCAAAGAATATTATATTTGTACTTTATTATTCCGGAGATGTTTCATTCCTCCGAGGCAATCCTATTATGTATCCGGAGATGTTTATTCCTCCGATGATTAATATTAACTAGGGTTATTAGACCCACCATATGTGGGTCGGCCCTGTAGTTACATTTTAGGGGTTATTAGACTTCTCCAGGTGAGGTCGGCCCCAACAGGTCTTTTAGTCAGTTGAGATTCAAGTATAAATAGAGGAGGTGAACTCCTCATTAGATCATTCACTCACTTGTGGAAGAGTGCGCACTAGTTGAGGAGATCTGCTAAGGAGTCAAGGAGAAGGAGCACATCTTGTATTTTGGTTGATCATCTTATTGAGGAAAGCTTTACTGGGTTTTCTACCCCATGAGGGTTTCCCAGGATATATTGTGTGTTATCTTGTGATTGTGTTTCTATCAGAGATCTTGCTTGTCTATTTGGTTTAAACTTAACATGGTATCAGAGCTAGACTGAATAGGACATCTTTCACAAGGTAAGATAATCTCTCTCTCTCTTTGGTGAAGTTAGGGTTTTCAGCCCAAAGTTAGTATTATTGATTTTTGGTTGCATGGCTGGATAGCCCTCATCAATACCTTTCTTTTAAGCACTAGATCGAACTTTTTGGTTGGGTAGAACTCCGGGAATTACAAACCCTAATTCTACCAAAAGTGCGATACGTCAGATTTTGGTTTCAGAAAAAAGTTGGAATTTTTGATTTCTGTTTACATGGTTGGATAGCCCTTATCAAGAGCATTCTTTTAAGCTATAGATCGAACTTTTTGGTTGGGTAGAACTCCGGGAATTGCAAACCCTAATTCTACCAAAAGTGCGATAAATTTCTGTTTCAGTTTCCGGAAAAGTGAAAAGTAACTTTCCAAGTTAGTCTACTCTGTCTCTTGGACTCCCCCAAGAGAATATGGCTCCTAATACTAAGCTTGAAGACAAGCTAGAAGGCATAGAAAATTTCCGGGCATGGAAATACAGAATTGGTCTCATTCTTGAAGAGAATGATCTTGCTCATTATATCAAGGAGGAAGTTGCAGAACCAGAAGAAGATGAAGCCAAAGAAAAACACAGGAAGGATTTGATTAGGGCAAAGAGAATCATAGCAGATTCTATTAAAGACCACTTGATTCCCCAAGTGGCTTCCAAGAAGACTCCAAAAGAAATGTATGATGCCCTAGGAAGAATGTATGAAGGGAAGAACATCAATAGGAAGATGAATCTAAGGACTCAGTTGAAGAGTACCAAGATGCACAAAGGAGAATCCATTCAAGACTACTTCTCAAGAGTCTCTCTAATCAAAGAGCAACTAGATGCCATTGGTGATACTCTTGATGAGGATGAACTTGTGATGACAGCTCTAAATGGTCTCACTAGACCTTGGGAGTCATTCATTCAAACTATGTGTGCCAGAAAAGAAAGTATGAAGTTTGATGTAGTTTGGGAGGATTGTGTGCAAGAGGAGGCTAGGGTTGCAAATAGAGAAGCCCTACTCAAAGAAGATGACCAAGCCTTGGCCACACACACCAAAAGAAGAAGGAGTCAATCCTACTCCAAGAAGGGTAATCACAAGGAGTCTCATCCTCCTCACAGATTTCAGAAGAAAAGAGGATCTACTCAAAGAAGGGATTACTCTTCCTTCCAGTGCTATTCTTGCCACAAATTAGGACACATTGCTAAAGATTGTCCTCTACAAAAGAAGAAGGGTTCTTACTACAAAAGACACCAAGCACATCTTGCAGAAGATGACAGTGAAGAAGAAGAAGTTGAGGAAGAAAGGTCTCACAATAAAAGGCCTAGAGATGAAAGGGAGGAAGAAGAAAGGACCTTCTCCAAAAGAAGGACAAGGAGAAATACAGAAGAAGATGCAGAAGAATATGTTCTCTTCTCCGCACTCTCTGGATCCATAACCCCTGAAGAAGGTACATGGCTTATTGACAGTGGTGCTTCAAAGCACATGACAGGACAGAAAAGGACTCTCTCAAAACTTGAAGAAAAGACTTCTCCCCAAAAGGTATCTCTAGGAGATGACTATCAATATCCCATTAAGGGAATTGGTGAAGCAAACTACAAACTCGATTCTGGAACTCCCATGAAGATGAAGGAAGTTCTATATGTTCCAGGATTGAAGAAGAATTTGCTTTCAATCTCAGCTTTGGACAAGAAAGGCTACAGAGTTGCTTTCATTGATGGACAAGTGTTAATGTGGTCCAAAGGCAAAACCATTAAGGATGCAATTGTTATTGGTGAAGAGGAAGGAGGTTTATATAAACTCAAGGGTTATCCGGAAGCTGCTCTTGTTCATGAAACATCCAGCCCCAGTGAGCTATGGCATAGAAGACTAGCTCACATCAACTACAAAGCCTTACCTTATGTAAGCAAGGTGGTCATAGGACTACCAGATTTAAAGGTTGATCATGATGGCTCATGTAAAGGATGTAAGAAAGGCAAGAATGTCAAGAACCCCTTTCCGAAGAGTGAAACAAAGACTAAGGGTATCTTGGAGTTAATACACTCAGATGTATGTGGTCCAATGCCCACCACCTCTCTAAGTGGTTTTGAATACTATCTTTCATTCATTGATGATCATTCAAGGAAAACTTGGATTTACTTTCTAAAAGGTAAGAATGAAGTCTTTGGAAAGTTCAAAGAATTCAAGGCCTTAATAGAGAATCTCTCAGATAAGAAAATCAAGATTCTCAGGACAGACAATGGTGGAGAATATACTTCAAAAGAGTTTGAAGAATTTTGTAAAGAAGCTGGAATCAAGAGAGAGTTAACCACTCCCTACAATCCCCAACAAAATGGGGTTGCAGAAAGGAAAAATAGAACCATCATGGAAGCTGTGAAGACTATGATACATGACCAGGATCTTCCCATGTATCTATGGGCTGAAGCAGCCAAGACAGCAGTTTATGTGCAAAATAGATTATCTCACAGTGCTCTTGAATTCAAAACTCCAGAAGAAGTGTTTACAGGTAAGAAGCCTGAAGTAAGCCATCTTAAAATATTTGGGTGTCCTGTGTACATCCACATTCCAAAAGAAAAGAGAACCAAGTTGGATCCCTCAGGTAAGAAGGGAATGTTTGTTGGTTATTGTGAAACTTCCAAAGCCTTCAGAATATACATACCAGGTTTCCATCATATAGAAATAAGTAGAGATGTAACCTTTGATGAGGAAGCAGCTCTCAAGAAATCCAGAAAGTGTCAACTTGAAGAAGTTTATGAAGAAGATACATCTCCCAAAATCTCAGAGACTGTTCATGTCCCTAAAGAAGTTACACCAGAGGATCATGACATGCTGGAACCACAAGAACCTCCTGTAGCAGAATTATCTAGGAAAAGAAGACCAGCATGGGCTAGAGATATTATTCAAGGAGCTGAAAGATATGGTGCTCCCGAAGGCTCCACTAGAGAAAGGAAGAAACCAAAACTAGTGTCCAACTATATGGCCTTGATGTGTGATCTTGTGGATCAACTACCTACCAACTATGAAGAGGCAGCTCAGAAGAAAGAATGGGTAGAAGCAATGACAGAAGAATATCAGTCAATAATGAAAAATGATGTTTGGGATATAGTCCCCAAACCCAAAGATAAAAGTGTGGTTTCTTCCAAATGGATTTTCAAAATAAAACATGCTGCAGATGGTAGCATTGAAAAATACAAGGCAAGATTTGTTGCCAGAGGATTCTCTCAGAAGGAAGGAATTGACTATGAAGAAACATTTGCACCTGTCGCTAGGTATACTTCAATTAGAACTATCATGGCACTTGCATCCATGATGAAATGGAAATTGCATCAAATGGATGTTAAGACAGCCTTCCTGAATGGTGTAATTGAAGAAGAAGTATACATAGAACAACCTCAAGGTTTTGAGGTCAAAGACGGAAGGACCCATGTATGCAAACTGAAGAAGGCATTATATGGTTTGAAGCAAGCTCCCAGAGCTTGGTATGGAAGAATTGACAGTTTCTTATTAAGCATGGGCTTTACCAAAAGTATAGCTGACCCCAATCTCTATCTTAAAGTAATGAATGATGAACATGTTATATTGCTATTATATGTAGATGATCTATTTCTAACAGGAAATGAGAAACAAATCATTGAAAGCAAGAAGAAGCTTTCTTCAGAATTCGAAATGAAAGATCTCGGATTAATGCACTACTTCTTAGGCCTAGAAGTGTGGCAAGAGCCAAAAGGGATCTTTCTAAATCAAGGTAAGTATACTGTGGAGATCCTCAAAAGATTTGATATGTTGGAATGTAAATCTATGGCCACTCCCATGGACTCCAACCTAAAACTGCTGGCTAATGATTCATCAGAACTAGTGGACATAACCCTATATAGACAAATCATTGGATCATTGATGTACTTAACAAATACTAGGCCTGATATATGCTTTGCTGTAAATACCCTAAGTCAGTTTCAAGTAGAACCTAGAAAGGTTCACCTTATAGCTGCAAAGCATATCATGAGGTACCTAAAAGGTACACTGGACTTTGGCCTTTACTATCTTGGAGACAATGAACTCAAGTTGCATGGTTTCTCAGATTCTGATTGGGCAGGTAGTGTCTCAGACAGAAAAAGTACTTCAGGTGGATGTTATGGTCTTGGATCTGCCATGATCTCCTGGTTCAGCAAGAAACAATCTAGTGTGGCCCTCAGTACCGCTGAAGCAGAATATATAGCTGCTTGCTCTGCCAGCTGTGAAGCGGTGTGGCTTCGGAAACTCTTATCTGGAATCTTTGACTTAGAAATGGATCCCACTGTGATTATGTGTGATAATCAAAGCTGCATTAAGATGACTGAAAATCCTGTGCTCCATGATAAGTCAAAACACATTGAGATCCGTTACTTCTATATACGAGACATGGTGCAGAGAGGAGCCATCAAGCTCGAGTATATAAGCACTGAGGATCAGGTTGCTGATATCTTGACTAAACCTCTGTCTCGAGTGAAGTTTGAGTACTTCCGAGACAAGCTTGGTATAGTCCAGAAGGACCTTCCTCGAAAGGGGGAGTAGTATAGTATTTCTGTCGCTTATTTTTCTGTTTTGTTAGCTACTTACAATTATTTAGATTTAGAACTCTTACATATTGTTTATGCTAGATGTATACATGTTTTGATATGATGTATTAGTGAGAATACATGTCTGATATATACATGTTTTGTTTTTGATATACATGCTAGTGATGTACACATGTTTTGATGTGATGTGTACATGTGTTGATTAGTGATGTATACATATTGTGATGTACACATGTTTTGATGTGATGTGTACATGTGTTGATTAGTGATGTATACATGTTTTGATGTACACATGTTTTGATGTGATGTGTACATGTTTTGATTAGTGATGTATACATGTTCTGATGTACACATGTTTTGATGTGATGTGTACATGTTTTGATTAGTGATGTATACATGTTTTGATGTACACATGTTTTGATGTGGTGTGTACATGTGTTGATTAAGTGATGTATACATGTTTTGATGTACACATGCTTTGATGTGATGATTACATGTTTTGATGTGATACATGATTATACCTGTATGGATGTGAATACAGTTGAGGGGATTGGATCATCCCTGGACTTTCAGTCCTAAAGAGAGCCGTAGACGTAAGGTCTCCGAGAATGAAGTCCTTAGTGGACAGTTGAGGGGATTGGATCATCCCTAGACTTTCAATCCTAAAGAGAGCCGTATACGTAAGGTCTCTGAGAATGAAGTCCTTAGTGGACAGTTGAGGGGATTGGATCATCCCTGGACTTTCAGTCCTAAAGAGAGCCGTAGACATGAGGTCTCCGAGAATGAAGTCCTTAGTGGACAGTTGAGGGGATTGGATCATCCCTGGACTTTCAGTCCTAAAAAGAGCCGTAGACGTGAGGTCTCCGAGAATGAAGTCCTTAGTGGACAGTTGAGGGGATTGGATCATCCCTGGACTTTCAGTCCTAAAAGAAGCCGTAGACGTGAGGTCTCCGAGAATGAAGTCCTTAGTGGACAGTTGAGGGGATTGGATCATCCCTGGACTTTCAGTCCTAAAGATAGCCGTAGATGAGAGGTCTCCGAGAATGAAGTCCTTGGTGGACTTGAGGGGATTGGATCATCCCTGGACTTTCAGTCCTAAAGAGAGCCGTAGACGTGAGGTCTCCGAGAATAGAGGATAGGACTGCATCGTCCCTGGACCTTAGTTCAAAATGTACGTGATGGGGATTGCATCATCCCGGAACTGATAGTTCAAAATGTACGTGATGGGGATTGCATCATCCCGGAACTGATAGTTCAAAATGTACGTGATGGGGATTGCATCATCCCGGAACTGATAGTTCAAAATGTACGTGATGGGGATTGCATCATCCCGGAACTGATAGTTCAAAATGTACGTGATGGGGATTGCATCATCCCGGAACTGATAGTTCAAAATGTACGTGATGGGGATTGCATCATCCCGGAACTGATAGTTCAAAATGTACGTGATGGGGATTGCATCATCCCGGAACTGATAGTTCAAAATGTACGTGATGGGGATTGCATCATCCCGGAACTGATAGTTCAAAATGTACGTGATGGGGATTGCATCATCCCGGAACAAATAGTTCAAAATGTACGTGATGGGGATTGCATCATCCCGTAACTGATAGTTCAAAATGTACGTGATGGGGATTGTATCATCCCCGGACTTCGGTCCCTGAATTGATCCGTAGACGAATGGTCTCCGAGAAAGAGTATTGATGAGGTATCGGTAGGATACTTGTGCTGCTGATGATGACGATGCTGCTGATCGTGTGATGACGATGCTGCTGATCGTGTGATGACGATGCTGCTGATCGTGTGATGACGATGCTGCTGATCGTGTGATGACGATGCTGCTGATCGTGTGATGACGATGCTGCTGATCGTGTGATGACGATACTGCTGATCGTGTGATGACGATGCTGCTGATCGTGTGATGACGATGCTGCTGATCGTGTGATGACGATGCTGCTGATCGTGTGATAACGATGCTGCTGATCGTGTGATAACGATGCTGCTGATCGTGTGATGACGATGCTGCTGATCATATGGTGACGATGCTGCTGATCGTGATGTTGATGTTGACAGTGATGTACCAGTAACTGTTTGAGTTACTGATGAGGACAGATTGAAGAAAGCTTCCGATGATTTATAGATGTATCATGTGTGGTGACTCCTTGCTCCTGCAGATGCTGTTATAATATCCTTCTCGTTAAGGGGGAGTGTTGAATATTGTAACTTCAAAGAATATTATATTTGTACTTTATTATTCCGGAGATGTTTCATTCCTCCGAGGCAATCCTATTATGTATCCGGAGATGTTTATTCCTCCGATGATTAATATTAACTAGGGTTATTAGACCCACCATATGTGGGTCGGCCCTGTAGTTACATTTTAGGGGTTATTAGACTTCTCCAGGTGAGGTCGGCCCTAACAAGTCTTTTAGTCAGTTGAGATTCAAGTATAAATAGAGGAGGTGAACTCCTCATTAGATCATTCACTCACTTGTGGAAGAGTGCGCACTAGTTGAGGAGATCTGCTAAGGAGTCAAGGAGAAGGAGCACATCTTGTATTTTGGTTGATCATCTTATTGAGGAAAGCTTTACTGGGTTTTCTACCCCATGAGGGTTTCCCAGGATATATTGTGTGTTATCTTGTGATTGTGTTTCTATCAGAGATCTTGCTTGTCTATTTGGTTTAAACTTAACAGACGGGACATACACCCTTCAAATTGGTGTATGGGAAAGAGGCAGTTATGCCTATGGAGTACATTTTCCTGAGTTTGTGCATAGCGGCAGCGACATGCATGAATGATGTGGCAGCGCTGGAACAATGCTTGGAGCAGCTGGTACAGCTTGAGGAAGACCGCTTCATTGCTAGTTTTCACCAGCGCATGGAAAAGGATCGGCAAAAATCTTGGAATGATCGCCACATCAAGAATAAATAGTTTCAGTAAGGTGATTTGGTGCTATTGTATGACAATAATTTCATGAAGCATCTAGGGAAGTTACAGATGCATTGGCTCGGTCTTTATCGCATCAGTGGCATAACTTCAGGAGGCTTAGTCCAACTGTAGTAATTAGATGGAGCGATGCTCCCAAAGTTGGTAAATGGTAGCAGGTTGAATCCCTACAGGACGTGCTTGGAGCAACGCGATGCCTGAGTCGCATCGGGGAAAACAAATGCAGGATGCTAGGTGGCAAGATGGAGCACCAGCAGACCGAATGCGCAAGTTGGAATGCTTGTACCGTAGTTTAGGCACTGGGCCGCGACAACTGCAGGGTCGCACCTTGGTCAAATCGGTAATAAATGCGGGAAGTTAAAGACAGTTAATTACTGGTGCGTGATGAAATGATCGGCATTAATGGTGAATTCGACCATTGGATTGACATAATCGACAATGAATTTGGGTCATGAAGGCATGATTTGGTCATGATGAATGGTTTGATTTGGTAATGATGGTTAAGGACACAATTTGGCACTATAAGAAGGGGATAGCTCTGGTAGGAAGGGACAATTGCATAGAGTGTGAAGGATAGCTCAGCGTTGCATTGTTGAGTCAAGTTGCTAACTTAAGTGTTGTGTGTTTGCTAGCAGCAAGTTGTGTCGGAGGGTGAGGAACTGTTGAGCCGAGAGGGGCCCTGGTGCGACATGATGAGAGTGGTCGAAGTTTCAAGTGGGGTAGAGTCACCAGCTCGACTAGTGAGCATTGAAGAAGAAGTCGCCAGTATTCCAGTTGGTTCATCGTTCATCCAGAAGAAGCAGAGGGGGGTCAGCATTCCGAGTCCCCGCAGAGCAAACGACAGCTAAGATCATCCACATTTGTTGTGGAGGAGGTCCTAGCGGAGGTGGTACAGTTGAGCCACAAAGTTAAATAATTGATTACTTGGGAAGGGATATCTGCTGCAGATATCCATGGGTATGTACCCCCCTGTCGGCCTGGTATACGACCCCTAAAGCTCACTAAAAATTAGAAATACCCAGTGCGGATGCCAGTGCTACTAGCAGGAATGGAGTGCTCTACAGATATTGTGTCGGAATTGATGCACATGAAATATGATGAACACAACATGGTGTCATAAAGGAAATTACCTCCGATCCCTATGTGTCGGGGATGCCACTTGGAGACAAGCTGATTCCGCAAGATTAGGCGTGTGGGTTAGACAAAGTGGGATTGTTCGGTCTCATCAACATGCCACACTTTGGGCAATTTCCAGAGGTCAATGCGTGTGTGAAGCAGTTGCTGGCCCGCTTCCACGACAGAACATTATGGCCGGACAGAGCAATTACAGTCACTGTTGATTTAATTGCTGAGATCACCGGGTTGCCAAAGGATGGAGTGGAACCTTTGCAATACTTCAGAGGGAAGGAGAATGATAAAACGAGGGCAGCACAGTTGGTACTGCGTTATGGATTGGAACATGACGGTCGCACCTACCGCAATGGAAGCATTAATGATAGGGCGGTCCTCACTGGAGCAAAGATACTATCTTGCAAAGTGGTATGGAAAAATCGACCCAACTAATGCAATTCAGGGGTCGTGGCGTGTGCAGAGCAGTGCGCGGAAGGAGTACAGATGAATTGGTTGCTTTTCCTGTTGAATCAGTTAACAGAGGATGCTGCAACTGTCCAAGATGGGAAGGGATCATTCGCATATAGCTAGCTCTTGATCTTGATTGCACTTGTTGCATGGAAGGAGCCCGACACTTACCAAGGAATGGAAGTTGATGTCGTGAAAGACCGTAAGGGTGTGCTCTATTAGAATCTGTGGTGGGTGCAAGAACCCGAGCATCTTAAGGAATGTTCAATGTAGTTTTGGCTCTATTGGGAGATGATACAAGCACCAATGCCGAAGGTGCCTCGCTTATCTGAAGAAGCTGCGACAAAGTACAAACAGATTGCTCACTTTGCGATTAGCCCTATTGCTATTTATGTGCAAGAACGGCGTGACCCCGAGAAGCAATGGTTGCTAACTCACTACAAATTGTTTGATAAGGAGATGGATGGCATTGTCAATGATTGGCCTGTCAAATGGAGGGAACTAGTTAGCATGGATGAGATCGAGGTGGAACCACCAGCGACGGGCCCAGATGATCCACTACCAGCGCAGGACCAACAGAGTCACCATGACTCGGATCAGGAATCAACGAAAACGACCACGGACGATGAGATAAACCGTGACCTTGAGGAGGGTAGAATGAAGTCACGCTATGAGTATGGAACGATCAGTGGGGCCTCCCCAGTGATGGAGGCGCAGTTGGGACGACTTATAGCGGCTGTAACGAATGCTACAAATGTGGCAACTCGCACAATGACGACACAAGCAGAAGCAGGTTTTAAAGAGGTAAACGTTCGCATTGATTCTTTATGTGATATTGTTTCGAAGTGAGTACCGGAGGTAGCAACTAGGTAGGTAGTTGGCACAATCAACACTAAGCCACAGGTTCAGAACGTGAAAATTCCCCTGACTGTGATTGTGACTGACAACAAGGCTCTCCAGGCCGTGCTATAGCAGTTAGAAATTTTGTCTATTAACATCAATGGGCTGTCCATGAAGGAGTTGACGGATATGCAGGTGGTGGCCAGTTGGGAAATGGTGGACAGGATACAGGAGATCAGTGGTTTGTTCCTGCGATCGCAGGCAAATGAGGCAGTGGCTTAGCAAGAGGTCATAGACTTAAAGGGAAAGGCAGTAGCAATGCGGGAGGTTGTCGACGAGTTGGAGGATAAGCTAGAGCAGCTGAGTGCTGAGAAGGCTCGAGCGATAGAGGAGTTGATGAAAGAGTAGGATCGCTTAATAGTGGAGAAAGACAACCTATGGGATAACAATGTGTGGTTGTAGGTGGCAGTCTCTACAACATTTCATCATGTACCGGATCCCACCGCGCAGTTGAATCCGGTCGAACAAGCGCAGCGAATTGGGGCTGTCATCGCCCAATTACAGCGTGACAATGAGGATTTAGCAGCTCTGAATAAACCTGGCACACCACAAGAACAAGTCGATGAATGGAAACATGCCATCGAGGAGTTGGCAACACAGATGGGTGAGCTAGAACAGGTAGTGACAAAGATCACTGTAGAGACCGCACAGTTTTGGGGCAACATCATTCAGGACAAGCAGTTAGAATAGCTGACCAAGCTGCAGCAAGAAGTGGAAGGGCAGCTGGAAACACTCAAGGTGTCGATGAGAACGCTGCCACCAGTTGCTCAGGTCACTAAATTAGTAGAACTGAAAGAATTGCAACAGCGTGTCGCAAAGGCCGAAGAGTGTCGGAAGAAGCGCAACGCACAGCTGGAGGAGTTCTAAGAGGTTGGCGGAATTTTTTTTCTCAAGGCAAGTTCTACCCTACAGGCTGTGCAAGAGGGTCTCCAGAAAGTTGTTGAGAAGATGAGTGAGCATCCATCTGCGCAGGATGCGACGCAGAGTTAGGCGGTGGCTGCGGAAGTGAAGGACTAGGTCAAGGTGGTCGATCAGCAGTATGAGGACTTTAGGCTGAAGACCAATGAGTACACCATGTCCAGTTGACGTGGCTCGAGGGCGAGCCACAAGATTGTGTTGGGGGCTTGTTGGCAGGCGGTTTGATGAGTCAACATCGCAACATCGCAAATGCTGCACAAGGCCAAAGGTACCACGAAAGGAGGAAATCAACGCGCAAGGTGACAGTAGTTTATGTAGTTTTGGGTCATTTGGACCGCATTTTGTGGGTTTTGGGTCATCATTTTGTAGAGTTTGTTAAAGAAGTATTCAGGCGGTTTCCTAAGTGGACCATAAATGTAAAGGCGTAAGCCTATAAATAGACTTAGCATTGTAAGCGTTGAGACATCAAGACGTAGTGGAGAATTGAATATTTGGAGACCAATTTGGAGATACATCTGTCTATTATTTTCTGTTAATCTGGGTATGCGATAGAAATATTATCTTGTTGTATTTGGGTTTTTGCAAAGATGAATATGATATGATAGTTTTTTTAGCAGAATTATTTTGTCTTTCCTATTTTCCACGTGATGAATGCATTATGCGATATGAATCTGTGACTGATGCGATGTTTCCTTGCTGCGATTAATGTTTTACTGTTCTATCTGTTGCACATTTATGGTTCTGTCAATGATGAGATCTATTGAATGATGTTACAATAATGATTAAATCCTAAGTTGAATGTTTAAGATCTATTTATGAATATTGCAATAAGTTGATTAGTTGATGCACAAAACCCTCCTCCATTCGGTGGAAACATGGTTCTGTCATCTCTCCGTTGAACATCTCGGGTGAGATCTCATATGCTCTACAGGTGTTCCTGGACAGGGTAAAAATTGTCTGGGCTGGTGCTTAGGGAGATCACATTGGTTTGGGTGTCTACAGTGTGAGGAGCCCCTGTCGACTGGGTTTGTGTCAACAAGAGGCTTTTGCAACTCTCCTTTAAGTACTGGCCAAAGTAAGGAGTTTGACTAGCAATTTCTCTTTGACTAGTATTGGTCTCTTGGTATCCAAATGAATCCAAATGATTGTATAGTGGGTCTGAAGGTATTTGAGAGGTATTAATACATATAACAGAGGCTGCTGGATGCTTAAAAACCCTTAAAACGCTTCTGCAACATTCATTTACAATCTAGACAAAGTAGGGAAGATTACTAGTAATCTTCCTCCATGACAGTTCATTTGGATGGTTATATTACAACTTTGAATTGGGAATTTCTCTTAATGTGTTAGGAACCCATGTCAACCCTTCTATTTGCTTTGTTAGTATATTGATGTTGGATGCATATGCTTTGTAAGTCGTCCTGTAGTATTTGTTGATCCATAGTTTGTCTTATTGTTGTTAGATGCATATGCTTTGTAAGTCAACCCGTAGTAATTGTTGATCCATAGTTTGTACTGGCCCATGGTTTGTATTGACACATAGTATTGACCCATGGTATTGGTGCCTAGACTTAGTATATAAGTTTTTGTTGAGACCAATGAAGGTACCGTGAAGTTATTTGTATTGAGCTTGCTCAGAGGAGGTTGCCCCCTCAAAGTGGCCTGCGATCAATAAAAGTGATTCTGAGTTCTGTTATTTCTGCTATCTTTTGTATTTTCATTAATTAATTGTTGTAGGTTCTTCACATTTGGTATCAAAGCACTTTCTTGGGCTCGTTGGGTGGAATTTTTGCCAAATTTTTTTTCCGCATTTGTTGCAAGTTCGGATCTGGGAATAATCCCTATCCACTTAACTGTGGGAAGTACTTGGGCATAAGCCTTAAAACTCATTGTGAGGAGTAGCACAGGAACCCAAAAGTAGCTGGCCCATTGAGAGGACCTGCCAGCGAAAAGGGCAACGAAACCTACCTGATTGACTAGTTCCCACCCATGAGGTAAACCAAGAGCTGTCGTTTGTGGAAAAGTGGTTATCAGTTTTACCTGAGACGTGGAGTGAGGGGTACTGCCCCAATATGCAAGCCGTCAAACAACATTGGTGGCCGAGTGAAACCCCTGAACTGTTAGGAAGCCGAACATTCATATCTATTTTCAGCTGAACTGTTGCCGATCACTTCCGCGTCGTTTCAGATCCATTCCAAGCCGTTCTAGATCCAGTCGTTTTAGATCTATTCTGAAAGTCGCTTCAAATCCAGTCGTTTTCAATCCATTCAGCGCCGTTTCAGATCCAGTCGTTTTCGATCCATTCGACGCCGTTTCAGATCCATCTGTTGACAATCCCTTCCACTCCGTTTCAGATCCAATTGTTCTGATCCCTTCCGTGCCATTGCAGATCCATTTCTGAAAAAAAAATTCCATTTTTCGCCATAAATTTCTGTTTTTTCACCATATCTCTCTTGTTTTAACTTTGTTTCCCTTAAAAATTCCCAGACACCCCTGCAATCCCATTATGCATATTTCATTGTTGAGGACCCTATCCCAAATTCCACTTCCCAAAGCCAAAAATCTCACATTTGTCTATTTTTAGGGTTTGCCATAACTTCTTCAATTTTCACCCACTTGCCTGCAAATTTTGCCACCGTGTTCATTCCCTATTTCTGCTTCTTTGTCCCTCTTTGACCAATTTCTCATTCTTTCACCCTGCTTCTGAAATCCTCATTTTTTGCTTCCCTGTCCATCAGAAAATGTCCAAAACCTAGTCAAACCCCAATTACCCATCCGAGTTTTTCCCAAATCCAAATTTCCCTTTACTAAATAAGCTTTTGTTTGTGTTTTTCTATCCATTCCCCCCCCAAAAAAAATCTCCTGGTTATGGTTGCCACCTGCGCAGGAGCAAAAACCATGGAGGAAGCGCTTGTAGTCATCCAAACCAAACTCCAAGATCTGGATGGAAAATTTCTCAGCCTCCATCTACAGCATTCAACCATCAACAATAATTGACAGCAAGAATCTTCTGCAGCCAATGGGTTCTCTTCTTCCAGCAATTTCCGTGGTCCGAAGCTTGAATTTCCTCGCTTCAATGGTACTGATCCGATTGGATGGATCTATCGTGCAGAATAGTATTTCAGTCTGCATAATACTTTTGATGTCCAAAAAGTTCCACTGGAATCCTTTAATTTAGAACAGGAAGCCCTTCAATGGTACCACTGGTACATCAAGGATCATGACGAGCCAAAATGGACAGATTTTTGCCAACTCCTTTTGCAACGATTTGGTCCTAGTGCTTTTGATGACTTCACCGGAACACTCACTAAACTTTGTCAAATTGACATTGTGAGAGAGTATCAGACAGAATTTGAGAAACTAGCCAATCACACAGAAGAATTGTCTGATGAATTCTACATGAGTTGTTTTATCAGTGGTCTTAAGGATGAAATTCAATCAGAGGTTAAAATGTTCTATCCCAATACAATGATGGAAGTCCTAGGGTTGGCTAAGTTGGAAGAAGACAAGATTGCATCCCAACAACGCTCCAAACCTAATTTTGTTCCCTTCCAAAATATGGGTTCTCAATGACCTCCCATCCCACCAGCTCCTCGACCAAATCCTATCAAGCATTTGTTTGAAACAGAGATGCAGGCATGCAGAGAAAAAGGGATTTGTTATAATTGTGATGAGAAATTCACTTGGGGACATATATGTGTTCAACAAAATCTCTATCTCTTGGATATGGATTCTCCGTTTGCCTCTAAAATTGGTGAAGAAGCTCCAGATGCAATGGATGATCAAGTCGCCATTCAGGAGCTGCTTATTGACCCCCCATCTCAGGATGAACAACCAGGGATATCTCTCTATGATTTATCCGGCGTCACCACCCCCCAAACAATGCGGGTCAGGGGTTACTTCAAGAAGCTTCCTCTTACAATACTCATTGATTCTGGTAGCACTCATAACTTCATTGACCCTCGGATTGCTAAATAGGTTGATTGTTTTGTCCATCCTTGCTCCAACTTTGAAGTCATGGTTGCCGATGGGGGCACCTTACCTTGCAAGGGGAAGTGTCACAATGTGCGTATCTTTCTCGAAGATTATAACCTGCGCTTTGACATGTTTGCCTTGTCCCTAGGCGGATGTGATGTGGTTTTGGGCATTCAATGGTTATGCACACTTGGACCCATCTTATGGTATATCGTCCCAGATAGATGGTGCTCTCCTCGTTTGATGTAGTCTTCAATCTTCAACTGCAAAACAACATAAGACAAACAAGTGGAGACACAAGTAGAAATAATATGTAATATTGATCAATATAAACAAGTGGTCAAGGAAATAAGTTCTAAAGATAAAACACAATGAATCTTTATGGAAAGAGCACATATATTACTATATTAACATAAAGTACAAAGGGAGAGGTTACAACCATTTCCTTGACATTGCAATTTCTTCCAATTAGCCGTTGCATCAAAGATCCAACATTGTTCTTAATGGAGAATATAAACTTATCTCTAAGAGTATTTTAGCAGCATTTGGGTGCTCTATCTTTCCTCCCTTCAACCATGAAGGGTGAACTTGTATACATAGACCAAAGGGGATAGAGGGAGTTGAGGATTCAATGGAGATGGATAAGGGATCATCCCAAGAAGTTAGGGGTGCGAATGCCACCTATGATGATTTGTTGGGATAAGCCTCCACAAGGGATTCTTTCTAGAAGGGTCTCGAATCTTCTCTTTTTACCTTTAAACAAGTAGTGTCGCACTCTGTCAAAGAGAAACATGAGTTACTTGAAGGTTACACACCCTATACACAAGCAAACTGCGTAAGTGACTCACTCTGTAGCGATGCAAAGTGAATCAATTGGGGAGTGCCATACCCTGCTAGAAGGAAACGTGCGTCACTCAGTCAAAAGGAGGTTTTTAAAGGGAAAAAACCTCAGGGCTCATCTTCCAAAGAGCTCCTGGCCAAGCACTTCAGGGATTGAGGCAAGGAAAAGGTGTACATGGTTCGTGATCATGACGATGATGAAAATTCCGTGTAACATATCGATTCTCTTTTTTGAGGTTTTAGAGAACCGATGCTCATAATATTCCAAAGAACTGAACAATAATTTGCATTTTTTTAAATTATTAAAAAAGGGGAAAAACTAAAGGTGACTTTTAAAAAGAGTAAAAAATGAGGACTTGTCTTATTTCTTCATCTTGCATGAGAGAAGAGGAAGATGAAGTGTCTCTACAGGAGAATTCAATAAAAATAGCCATGAATACAAGGAAAGATAAATAGTATTGTAGCCAAGCAACCATTTTTTTCCCTCTTCATTTTTTTATTTCTTATTAATTTTGTTTCTATTTTGTTCCATTTATATTTATTGTTCCTATTTTTTTAGTTAGGTTTGCTATATGTTTTTTTTGTAGGTTTGAGGGTTTTGTCTCTATTTGTAGGTTAATGATGGATTTATTTTACGGTTATACATCAAAATATATGGGTTTTCCCTACTTATTGAAAGAAGCGAGGATTTTTAAACTTTTGAAAGAAGCAGGAAAAACGTCTTAAGAAGAGGGGAAAAAAGAGGGTTTGTTTCATTTCTTCATTTCACATGGTTCTACAAGAGAGAAGAGGAAGATGAAGAGTATTGCACTCAAGAAACTATTTTTCCCTCCATTATTTTATTTCTTCTCATTATATATTTTATTTCTATTATTTTGCATTTCTCACTATTGCTCCTAATGTCTTATTTGGTTTTGCTATTCCTTTTTGTTGGTTTGAAGGGTTTTCCTCTATTTTACAAGTTAATGCTGAATTTATTTTATGATTTTTCTTAAAAATATATGGATAGAAATGAGGGGATAATTTAGCAAAGAAAATGACATATTTTTATGCAACATGGGTGCATATCCATAGGGGTTTTCACCTCCTTTTATTTGCAGGTTAACAAGGTTTCTGTAAGCGCTGAAAACTATTTTATGTTCATGTCATTCTATTTTCTGTTCAAGGTGATCCTATTCCATGTGAGTGCACCAATGATTCTCTTTGGTGAAGGCGTATCGATGTTACTCTTTGGTGAAGGCACACCGGTGTTAGTGCTCCTATTTGGGGAAGGTGCACCGGCGGTGCTCATTTTTGATAAAAGCACATCGATGTCCGTGTTTTAAGGTGTGATCACATTAGTTCTCTTGTTTGGTTATTGGTTCTTGACGTTAGGCATATTATCTCTAGTGGATGAGTGATTTTGGAGAGTTCTCATCAAACATTTTTTCATGTAACAATTAAGTGGTTTTATAATTACAAGAGATCCATTCATTAAGTAGTAAATTGAGTGTGTGGTTTGACACTCATCATGGTTTTTTATGGGTGGTTTCTTCACCATTACTATAAAGTGTAATGCATTACATTTCAATATTAATTATTGTACATTTTCATAATATTATTTTTATTTTTATTGATAATGTCTTATTTCATATGCTTTTAACTATAATTTTTTATTTAAAACAATCAAAATTATATTTTTTGTTTAAATTTGGCAAGTATTTCATTTTAAATTGTAAATAAGAGATTTATTAGCAAAGACGGGTAAGAATTAGTACTTAGAATATTCAAAATCAAAGTTATTATATCACTACATTTTAATAATCATGTATTTAAATCACCTCCCTTTATTTGCATGTTCAGAAGGTTTCTATACATGACATATTGTGTTTTTTCATTGGTGTTCCTCTTTGGTATGGGTGCACCAAATCTCATTGTTTCTTAAGGTCCACCGATGCTTCTTGATTGTAGGCACACTGGTGCTCCATGACTATAAATTGTAATGCTTAACATTTCGATATTAATTATTGTACAATTTCATAATATTAGTTTTATATTTATTGATGATGTCTTAATTCATATGCATTTAACTATAATTTTTTTATTTCAAACAATCAAAATTATAATTTTTGTTAAATATTGCAAGTATTTCATTTTTAAATTGTAAATAAGAGATTCATTAATAAATGAGGGTAAGAACTAATACTTGTAATATTCAAAATTAAAGCTATTATATCACTACATTTTAATAATAATGTATTTATTAAATCACCTCATTTTATTTGCACATTCATGAGGTTCTGTACATGACAAATTGTCTTTTGTTATCGATGCTCCTCTTTGGTATGGGTACACCGATTCTCATTGTTGCTTAGGGTGCACCGGTGCTCATGTTTGGTATAAGTGCATTGGTGCTTCTATATTGTAGGCACATTGGTGCTCCATGAACCATGTACACTAGTGTGCTTTTGGAAAAAAATGGTACTATCATGTGAAGCACACTAGTCCTCATGTTTGGTATAAGCGCACCGATGCTTATTTATTGTAGGTGCACCAAACCTCTGCTAAAATCTCATGTCCTCGATTAAAAATCTCTACTAAAAACCATCATTAGTGCCTCCATTAAAATATTTGTTACCAATTGCAGAGGTTGTAGCAGACGTTTTTTTGGCAATGTTCCCAAATCTTGTAACACTAAAAACCTCTGCTACAACCTTTGCTAGAAGGTGCTATCCTTGTAGTGCATTGTACACTTTTTTTATTGAAAAAATAAGTACAGATCCAAATAATTGTTTTGGCCATAACAAGAGTATACGATTGCAAAATTCAATGGAATTTTCAACGTTTATCCTTAGGGAGGAAGACTACAAAATTACCAAGCAGAGGGATGGGCCTGATTAGCTCCAATTTTCTTGAAATGAGGAATATGTGACTTTGAGGACCCATACTTGGTTGATTGACAGAGGCCTCGTTGGGACTATGAATTTTAAAATGCAGTATTTGACCAGGAACAAAGAAAAACTAGAGATATTTTGTCAAATTCCAAGAGGTAAGGAGTGGATATGCAAAAATAATCCAAAAACCACTATTTGGGATAAGATTTTAATGATTTTAGAAAACTTGGAGGAGGTAAAAGTAACTCAAGATGTCGAAACCTGAAAAATTTATTTACTCAACATTTTATCTTCTTAATGAGCCAAAAAAATTTACTTAGGGGAATTTTTTCTAGTTTAGCTCTATTCGTGAGAACATTTTTTACTAAAAAATCGAAGTACAAAAAATGACAAAGTAGTAAATTCTATAAAATTATTAAAATTGGATAGAGCATAAGATCAATGATTTCAAAGTTGTTGAGTAATCTTTGTTGTGAGTATTATCAATGTCTAATATAAAAGGTTTTTTGGTTCTACCTATATTTTCTTCTACAGGTGGTTGAAGTTGATCTCTTAGACTAAATGCACGTACATGAAAAGTGCATAATTGGGCAAATTTGGTAGTTTTGAAGGGATATAACTTTTATCTCTAAGTTAAGAACTGAGCATGGTCATAGTTATTGGAAATATTATCCATACGAAAACAAATTTTTATGATCCAATATTGAAGAAATGTTTCATATATTTCCAAAAATTGAATAGAAAATAGCCCATATATTTGATTTGACAAAAAATGTTAATATCGGTAGTTTCCAGAATGCATGAAAATTAATTTTATAATTTTGTGAGGATGTAATGTAGCTAAAGAGTGTACTTATATGTACATGTTTCCAGATAAAATACCATATTAAGGACAATTAGGGGTCAACACTCAAGATAGTGCAATTATAAAGGATTTGGTCTTGCTTGGGACAAGAAAACTAACATGAATGATGCCTAGGAACCCTATGAAGTTGAAACATATACCATGGGAGAAAATATACATGCATAAAATGTAGAGACAAAATCTAATGGTTGTAGAAACAAATTAATTCCTCCAAATATTGTAGATACCATGAGAATTATAAGAGTGTGTTAGGGTCTTACCCTAACCGACCTTACTCCAAGAGTTAGCCACACAATGTATAATGCCATATATTTGAAATAAGATCAAGTAAGTTAGTGTTCGTCAATAAATGTAAAAATGGTCTCTTGATTAATTAATATTTGCTAGGAAGTTATACTTTGACCATGTCATTGAATAGCTGAATCCTATTTAAAGACCTTCAAGGCTATGAAAAGTTGGGTCAAGAATTATTATAATGGATTTTTTCTCAAGTGAATGGCCACCCTACCACAAGAGGCCCATGAACATTCTCTCATAATATAAAATCTATTTTCCTAACATATTATCTTTGTATTTGTGAAATTAGATCACAGCCCAATCATAAGATTAAATAACACTTCTCACACAAATTGCTAGTCTAGAATTGACAAGAATGCTCAAAATCAGACTCAGAATTATGCACAATATTAAACTCTATTAGCATAAATGTAAAACAACCAACCATGTACCATAAAGTGGATTCAAATGTATAGAATCAAATAAAAAAATCGAAATTCTTTGGATGCACTCAAATAGCTCACAAAAGTAGGCTTACTAAACTTGCTAAAACCCCCTAAGGTAGAAACATCTTACTCCAACTCAGCCATAAATCTCACGAATTGTCCAAAATTATTTTGGAAGGTGATGTAGGATGAAATTAGAAAACGATGGTATCTTTTGGAGTGAAAAAGAGGAAAGGTGTGTTGTCCACAAAAACAAGTAGTTCCAAAACCTCTAGAGTGCCTAGCTTTTACCTTATCTACTGAAAATCATAAAAAGCAGTGCAAAAGCAAGAAAGGCACCTTTGAAACTTAGAAAATCCAGAAAAGCATCCGGGATTCTTGTGAATGCGCTCATGTGGACAAGGATGGAAATTGGTGGACCAAAGAAGTCAACTAGTGGCCAAAAACATGGTAAAACTACTAAGAAAAGTAATAAAAAATGAAATAAATTATATCCTAAGTATTATATGGGTTTTAATGCTCTAACACCCTCCCTTAAGCCTGATTGTATGTGACAAAAATATCAAAAATATCAGGGCCCAACAACAAAGGATTGGTCACCCTTTACATATCATTGTCCAAAAAAAGAGGAAACATTGTTGGGCCTGGCCCAAGTAAGCCAATTTTGATAAGTTAGTTTTGGGAGCTGTGAGGACACAGCATAGCGCACCATCGATAGATTAAGAGAGTTAGCACCACGAAGTTACTGTGCTGCGGAGTACCAGCGCTGCGGAGATACAACGCCACGAAGAGCCAGTTCCGCGAAGATGCAGCATGGTAGAAGTTTTGGAAGAAAAATGGTATAAATTCCAGTGAGACTGATCAGTGGTCTGTTTTGGTTAAGATAATCCATGATTCCTAGCAGGAGGGTAAGGAGTGGCGAAGAAGGAAAACAACCGATCGCACGAGTGAAGGCAACACTATGTGAACCGGCCGCATGAAGCCGTTAGAGAAGGAATGACAGGGTGAAAGCGACCTGTCGACATGCGCTCGACAGAGGGTCTGAAAGCGACGTGACCACGCACAGAAGGATGGCCACGACGATGAGTCACTATCAGAGCCTAATAGTCCTGGTTAACGGAGTAACTGCACCAGTTTTGGGGATCCTTAGGGTTTTTGAGCCCATCATGAATGTAAAGACATGACCTAAGGGAACGATCTATAAAACGGGCACATTTTGTAAGGGAAAGGGTTAATCTTCATTGTGTTTTTGTAGAATATTGAGCTATGTTGAGAGTATTATTGTAAAAAATATCTGTAGTTGTGTGCGTAGAGACCTACCGAAGAACGAAGAGAGTTTGCAGCTGAGTGGGCAGACTGGAACTATTGTACCCTTCCATTGATAATATAACAATAGTTCCTCTGGACGTAGCTCCCATACTGGGGGTGAACCACGCTAATTCCTTGTGTTATGTGATTGATTATGTGATTGCATCTGTGTATTTGATTATGTCGAATGGTTAAGATCCTGTTTATAAATTCATGTGTTCTTGCTTTTATATGTATTCACCATAGTGATAAATGATGGGAATAATATGTTAAGTATTGACATATGTGAATGAATGTTGAATGCACAAAATGAGTATTGGGTAAACACTTAGTCAGCAAAGTCTGTATAGATTCCCCGAAGCGCAACACCGTAAGTGCGCAGTCATTGCAAGTCGCCATATTTTCTAAGCCTGCAAGGTTTACAGTTAGATGCATGTGAAATATAAGTTTGCACTAAGTCAAGTATATTGAAGTTGAGTGATTGTCGAAGAGGTAGCGTTGTCCTCAGTTGCGTTGTCTTGTTGCTAAGCGACCTTCTCGCATCGCACAGTCCTTGGATGCGCGATAGCATAAGCATTAACCGCGAAGAAGGAGAACTTCGTGCTGTCCACCATTTTGTTGAAGCACACATCACCTGGTTGTGGAAACCTGATTCCGCAACCTCCCCATAACTTCGCCTCGGGTGAGACCTCAGTCTGTTCGCAAACTATTGTCGAAAGGGCTGGTGAAAAGGGGTTTTGTTGGTTCCCTGAACTGTGCATGTTGGCTGCTTTTGGGGCAGACCCGGGTTTTAATGAAGCGCAGCAACAAAACCCCTTGGCGCACTGGCCCTCTCGGCAACGAGCTGCGCAACAGCTCTAGGTCTCACCCAAAGTGGCTATGGGGGGGCTAAGGAATCAGATTTCCTTAACCTAGGCGACGCGGAGACTGCTCTCTTTCTTCTCTTGAGACTCCTCAAAGCAGGCTGTCGGGCTTTTCCGCAGGCCCTCCTTCGCAACTATGCGGAACTCTCACTTAATAGCCTAGCAGCGCGGCGTCTCCATTCCAGCGCACGGGGCGACTATCCCCCCTGCGTCAGTGCTCTATGTATCTCTTCTTTCCATGCGCCCAACGCAGTAATGCAATCCTCGATCGCTGCGGCGATAGCGTTCTATAACCCCTTCGACACTTAACGATTATAGCTATTAAGAAAGCTTCGAGAACGTACCCAACATATTCATAAAGATCATACAACATTCATATAAACACAGATAACTCAGACATGCATTCATGCGATTATTACCATAACAATAAGACGTAAAGAATTCACCTCCATGGGAAACCACGTCCACGGGAGTGTTTCATATATTAACTCAAAGGAAATTTATAAAATAATGCTGCGCACACAGCCGCAGCCTTAGATCTTTCCAGGAAACTCCACGCACACAGCTGGGAGCCCTTCTCTCGATCTAGTCTCTTCCTCTATAGAGATTACAATAGTTCAGACGTCGACTCATACTGTCTGCAACTCAGGGATTAACTCCACGACTATCCCGACTCTAACTCTTTCTTCTAACAACACAATAGAAGACTGAATGGCTAGCTTACTAGCTGACTGACTGGAAACCACTCACTAGCTAGCTTACTAACTAACCTTTTCCCTTATCAATTATACATATATATAGGTGGCCATGACGGTCACACCTTTACAAAAATGTGGGCCTTTCCCAACAGTAATCCCCAAAAACCCTAACCACGCACATGGCTAGGTGTACTGTAGGCGCCGCTTGCAGTCACGTCGCCACTTCCTGCAGGTTCCGTGACTTCCGACGTAGATTGCGGGTATGGGCACCTTGTCCTTCGCCTTCAATGCTCTGGTCCGTTGCTCCTCCTTGATCCGAGCAACCATAAATTCTGTACTTATCCTTAATGAGGGTAGCTGAGCCCTCTACTCCGTTGCTTCATTCATTATGGTAGCTGAGCTTTCTATTCAGCCACATTCATTCCTCTATGACGTGTGCGCGCGAGCTCCGCGAGTTCCAGTCCATAATCTGCGTTAAGCTCATCCATCTGGCACCGTACTGCGCACCGTCTGCTTCTACCCAAAAATTGGTGCTTGTTCAAAATTAGCACTTTCCTTCCATACTTGTGCTTTTTCCTCAAAATTCGTAGCTTTCACCATAGCTGCGTCCTAGGCTCCAACAGGCCCCTAACACTTACTTGTGGCTCGCCCTCGAGCCACTCGCACTAGCGTGTGGTCGCTTTACTTGTGCATCTGCTTTCGCTTGGGTCTCCGCGAATGTTTTCTTCCACTGCGCAATAACGGAGTCCATTTCATCAACACATTCCACAGCTGCCTACACCGTTTCTACGGTGGCTTCTTCTCTAGTTGTGCCATCAATCACCTGTTGCGATTCTGCAATTTCTTTGATCTTTGCCTCAATCTGGGCAGCAAGGTCAGCATATTCATCCATAAATGGCTGAATGCTGTTGGTGAGTTTAGCATCTTCATTTCTGAGCTTGTGCAGTTGCTGTTGGATTCTGTGCGCTTCACTCATTTTCCTCATTTTTGCTAAGCCTTCTAAGGCCTTAGCTTCTTCAGTCAGAACATTTAGGGACTATTCTGCGGCTTGTACCTGTTAAAAAAGACCGACTTTGAAAGGGAGCGTCTCAAGCTCCGTCCAAGCCTCCATAGCTTGGTTCATCAGGTTCTTGGCTTCACCTGCTCTGCTCTTCAGTTGTGTAGAAGTTCTGCGCAGCGCTTTAAATTGTTCTTGGCTATCATCTGTTAAATGCGCTGCAACGCGAGCTTCTAATTCTGCGATCTGCGTTCTATGGTCTTCAACCATAGAAACTATTTCGTGTTCCAGGGTTTTCACCCTTCCTCCAATAATTTGAACTTTCTCAACCAGAGGAAGGTCTGGTTGAATCTCGCAGGTTGGCAACTCCTGGGAAATTTCATCAATTACATTTCTTATACCCGTGTCTTGTGCCTCATAAAGTGCGAGCTTCTCGTATATATTCTGATGGCTTGCCTTCAACTCTAGTTCCTGCGATTGCAGTCTTTGGTTTGCATGGAAGGTAGAGAGCTCTCGAGCTCTCAGCTCAACAAACACTTTCTCATGCACTAGCTGTAGAGTCTCTATAGGAATTAAGGACAAATTTATTTCAACGGGCCCAACTGCGCTTACCTGTAGTGCAGCTAGCGGATCCGGAAGTGTCATGCTGGTAGGCAGAATGTGCATGACAGTATGCCTTTCTGCAAGTACTTCCACTCGCTCAGTACTTGTAGCTACTTGTGGCGCCTGCGAAGTAGATGTTGGCGCATGGGTCTGCGCAACTCTTCCTGCGAGACCTTTTAGTTCCACAAACTGTAGGTCTAGAGCACTTCTGAGGTGAGCGTGCGCGGTCCGCAGCTCGTGAAATTGCTCTTTCAAATACTGGTCGATCCCCAAGGGAATAGCCTCAGAGGGATGCGACACTTTTTGTTTCTTGGTTGCTGGTTCTGTCGAACCTTCATCACTTCTTTGCTCGTGGGCTTCCTTGCCCTTATTCTTCTCTTGCGCAGCAGCGGGTGGCATCGCAGATGTGATTTCGGCAGCCTCCCTCCATTCATCCGACCATGACTTGATAGTTTCTTCAACATCCTCGGTGGTCATCCTGTAAAGGCCTACGACCCATTCCTCTTGAATGCCGCAAGGGCGGAGGTAAAGTTGGTGCAAGTCGGCAATAAAGGCCAACTTTCCTTCATATATTTTCGCTGTCTCCTCACTCAGCCTCGGCATTTCCTGAATGATATCTCTGAGGAGATGGTAGTATTCACAAAATACAGCACGGTTCATCTTGCACTTCGCGGGATTAGCAGACTCCCAAAGGTTAACATAGCGGATTCCGGCGGGCTCTCCTGCGCGGCGTGGAAGGAACTGAGTGTTCGGGGGCTCCTTCCACCCGACGAGAGAGCATAAAATTAGAAGCCAAGAAAAATGAAACTGACCGGGGTTGTCTTGGACGTTCCGGCAGTCTTCCAAGAAAGAGTTGAGAAGGAAGAGAGACCAATTGTACTGCTCTCCCTTCGCAGCTGCGATGGCGAGCTCCACGACAGCTCCAGTAACTTCTTTCGGTCTGCACTTTGTAAGAAGTCTGCCTGCAAGCAGACTGCCTGTAAATCTAAGTGCTTCGTCTTCTACTATAGTGAGGTCATAAGCTCGACCTCCCCTTGTCAAATTATATTTCTGCACCAGCCATGCAGCCAATTTTCTATCTTTCTCCTTTCCAACAAAATGAATATTGGGATCCTTACCAACCTTCGATAGGCCGGTAATACGGTGAATCAAATCGACATTTAAATCGATTGGCCTCCCCAACCAAAGGTAACCTCCATGAACGCAGGATAGCAATGTCTTAACAACTGCGTTCACTTCATTGCAACGCCCGAAATGTGGTAGCTTTAACAGGTTCAGGAGTCCAGGCTGCTCAAGATTTGCTGCGAAATCTTTTGGAACGAATTCATCAACCTTCCTATCAGTATTATAGACTACCGTCAGATAGCGATCTGACGCAAACTGAGGATATGTTCTGTAGTCGCCCAAGTTGAAATCATAGAACTTGACCAGTGGAAGGTGTCCAAGCAGGGACCCTTCTTGTCGCACGCCCACCGGTTGTGGAGGTAACGGAATTGGATACTTTGCATTCTTCGGGATATGCACTTCTGGTGCATCATCTGGACGTGGCGGGATATAATTCACCATAGTTGCTAATGGCTCTGGAACGGGCTCGTTCGAATACTGCTGCTGAGATGCCCTCATTCCAGGAGATTGTCTAGGATCATTATAACCAGGGTGTACATAAGTCGAGGCTGTCACCGGAGTAGTCATGCCGAAATCTAAGCCTCGTCGCAGGAATTGACGAACAACTTCTTCAGTTGACAGGTTCTCCATCGTGAACCGGTATAGGCAACAAGAATTTGGACAGAAATGGCGGAACAACGTAGGATATGGACGCTGAAAACAAAGGAAACACTCTGCACAACTCGGCTCTGAAAACAATAACTTATATTCTCAAACAAGACTATGCAACTTCGAGAAAAGTAACCCAAAAATATACAAGTGTGGGGTATTTATAGCCAAAGGTGATAGTAAATGCGGGCAAGTGGGGTTACTAGCTGTAGGCGCCTATGCATGAGTTGACAAGCCCCTTATCCGCGCGCTTCCGTGGTGCATTAACGGTGATGGACGGTTTCTGATAGGCTTTCGGGAGAAGCTAAAGCTTTCGACGCTGGAGTTAAATGCAAATCTTACGGATTTCTAGCCGAATCTGTCAGAGCGGCTTTAATTAAAGGGCGGGCTTATCCTGCATTAATACTCAAACGTGGCTACATAACTGCTGTAATTCAAATTTTTTGGCGGGTCATTTCAGCTTAGGTAACTGTGCATATAGAGGGGTCCACAACGAGAACTCCTCAAGCGGCAAATTGATACTAGGAACTTCGCAAGAGCGACAGTTCGACAACCAGGGGAACAACTTGCAAGAGCGCAACCAAGGGTCGCTCAGAACAGATTTTATTCGACATGCGCGGATGTTTCAAAGAACTGCGCGGGAAGCCGGAGACTGAAAGTGTCTCGCAACTTCCGTGTAGACTGTGACAATGCGATGTCTCTTTCAACTACACTGGACATCTGCACCTCTTTAGCAATATATTAAGTCGACAGGGCGGAGTGGCTGTCGCGATAAAGCTTGAGCCGACTCCCGTTGATCATTGTGGGTAGCAGTTCTCCATTAAGCTTCGCAAGCTGAACTGCTCCTCCTTCTGTTATCTTTGTCACCCGAAAAGGGCCTAACCAATGTACACGAAACTTACCCGGAAACTTGATGAATTTACTATCATAGAGGAGTACCAAGTCTCCTTCTTCAAAGTGTTTATTCTTAATGTGCCTGTCATGCCAAGCTTTCTGTCTTGCCTTCTGTACCTGTTGATGAAATCCGGCTAAAAGTCTGTCTTCCTGTAAGGCAAGCAATTGCGAAAGTCTTTCACTCATGGTATCAGTATCTGCCATGTCTGTAATTTGCGCAATTCTGAGGCTGGGAACAATGTATTCCATGGGCATAACTGCTTCTTGTCCATACACCAAACTGAAAGGTGTGTGGCCTGTTAGTTTCTTGCATGTGGTTTTGTAAGCCCATAATATAGCTGTGACTCTAAGGTCCCAATCATCTCTTTGTTGATTACAGATCTTCGTCAGGGCATTCTCAAGGATCTTATTGAATGCCTCCACCGTACCATTAGCTTGAGGGTGGTAGGGTGTGCTCTTATGGTGACTAATTTGGAATTCTTCAGTAAGGGCCTCTATAGTCTCATTAAGGAAATGTGTACCCTGATCACTCATGAGAATCACTGGACATCCAAACCTAGTGATAATATTCTCGAAAATGAACTGCGCGGCAGTGGCAGCGTCGCAGTTCTTAACTGGCTTCGCCTCAGCCCATCTGGTGAGGTATTTAGTAGTTGTGATGATGTATCTTGCGCCGGTTCTTTTTCCTGGAGGGTTGATAGGTCCTACAAAATCAATGGCCCATTTATCAAAAGCACACAGTGTTATCTGGGGTCTTAGCGGCATTTCATCTCTCCTTGAGGGTTTTCCTGTTCGCTGGAACACATCGCAACATTTACAGAATTCCTTAGTATCCTTGTGCAATGTCGGCCACCAAAGACCTGTGGCTAAGATCTTCTGCGCAGTCGGCTTTCCTGTGAAATGGCCTCCTGCGGTACCTGAGTGCGCTTCTGCGATGATAGAGCTTTTTTCATGCGGTAAGATACATCTGCGCAAGACTTCGTCAGGGCCCAACTTATAAAGCTGGCCTGCTATCAAAGTGAAGTCTGCGGCTTTGACAACAAGTTGCTTCTTCTGCTGGATTGTAAACTCAGCTGGCGCTTTCCCGGTAGTGAGAAACTCAAGAATATCGGAATAATATTCATCTGCTGCTTGAATAGAAAACAACTACGCGTCAGGCAGATTATCCTCCAGATTTGTAGGTTCCTCTCCTGACTCTATCCTGGATAAATGGTCAGGTCCTGCATTCAATCTTCCTGGCTTTACAATAACCTCAAAATAATACTCTTGGAAGAGCAGTAGCCATCTGCAAATTCTTCCCCCTAACACTGGCTTATTGACCAAGTATTTCAAAGCAGAATGGTCAGTATACATTTTAAAATGTGCGCCCAATAAGTAGCGCCTGAATTTTTGTAGGGAATACACCATAGATAGTCCTTCTCTTTCTGTAGTGGTGTAGTTCTTCTCGGCCGTGGATAACTTTCTGCTGGAGTAAGCAATCGGGTGGTCAATACCTCCTTCTCCTGGTTGTGTAAGCACGACCCCCAATGCTATGGAAGAAGCATCGACATGAACATGAAAGGGTTTTCCCCAATCTGGGAAAACTAGAATTGGCGCAGTGATCATCTTTTCTTTAAGTGTATCCAAGCTCTGTTGGCATTCTTGTGTCCATTGGAACTTCGAATCCTTTTTCAGCAATCTTTCCATAGGTGCTGTAATCTTTGCATATCCTTTGATAAATTTTCTGTAGTATCCTGTATGTCCCAATGTAGTGCGTAATTGTTTGACTGAGTTGGGAGCAGGTAAATTAGCAATGATGGAAACCTTCGCAGGATCCATCAGGAGTCCTTGTCTGCATACAATATGACCCAACAAAATACCAAAAGGGGCATAGAATATACATTTTTTCAAGTTAAGGGAAATCTGATGCTGTCTACATTTTTCTAACATCATGCGCAGATTCCCTACATGATTCTTTAATAAACCAAATACAGTCCAGTCATCGAAATAGACTTCTAAAAACTTGTGAATGAATTCTTTAAAAACAGCAACAACGACTCTAGAGAAGATAGCAGGTGCGTTTTTAAGACCAAAGGGCATTACCGTGTACTGGAATGAGCCCCATTCAGTTGCAAAAGTAGTCTTATGGCGGTCGTCTGGATGGATTCTGATATGGTGATATCCGGAAAAGCCATCAGTGAAGGAGTAATCCTCTTGTCCTCCAACATTATCAAGCACTTCGTCTGTAAAAGGAGTAGGAAATGGATCATGCGCTGATGCATCATTGAGTTTGCGCAAGTCCACGCAGATTCTTATTTCACCTTTTGTCTTTTTCTCTTGTACCACCATAGGACTAATCCAATCGCTTTCTTCTACTGGCTCAATAATACCTGCTGCGAGCATCTTATCAATTTCTTCTTTAACCTTTTCTTTATATCGCAGATTCAATCTGTACGGGCGCTGTTTTACTGGCTTGGCGTTTGCTTTCAGAGGTATGCGCATCACTCCTAAGTCTCCTAGGATGCCTTTCATTTCTGTGAACTTGGTAGGAAAGATATCCTGGTAGTCACGCAATAAGTCTGAAATATGCCCGACAGTTTCATCATCCCAATAATCTCCGATAGAAGCAAACTTGGGTTCGGCTTCTGTACCAATGTTAATCTTTTTGAGCTTGATGTGTTCTGTAATGGTAGGGATATCAAGCTGAGGACCTTCAACTTTGCGCATCCCTTCTGATTCTGGAATATTGATGTTGCGAGGATCATTGTCCTCTTCTCCAGTAGTGACATTATAGCATTCTAGGGCATGTTCTATCTGGACAACCCAATCTGGTTGGGAATATTCTGGTAATGGACATTGTTCAAATACGTTCTTTTTAATACATTTTAAAGCATGGTCAATGCTTGGATGTTCTAATTCAAAACTGAAGGTGAGCTGAAAACTTTCTATCATAAGAGGCCAACTGATAGTGCCTCTGCGCAATTCTGTTTCAGTGTACCAGTTCCTTGGAACTGTATCCAATGTGCGGATGAATAGGTGAACCCACTCATCTTCTGGAATACCTGACCATTGTTGATGACATGCTTCGACATGTGACCTGGGGTCACTCTGTCCATCATATTTGTGTGACACTTCTGCTGTGGTGTCCTGAAATCTGTGCAGTATCAATCTGCGACAGTCTTTCCATGTGTGAATATTCCCTTTATGCGCACCCCACCATCTTGCGGGTGTAGCGCGCAGTGCTACATCCAGTGCTTGTATGCGCTGCTGTTCTGGAAGCTGTTGTTCATATGCATGTATGAATTTGCTTACGTCAGTTAAACCATAAAAAATTGGAATATCGGCCAATTCTGTGCCAATCCGTCGAATGGATTTAGTCATCATGGCACAACGTCTTGCAGAAACCTCATGTAAACGATTCTGCCAGTTTTCCAATCCTGCATCTGAGTCTGATGTGCACGAGCTATCGCATCGCCAGTTGATATGGCCGTCTGCTGTGGGATTGACATTGTCACTCTGACTAGCAGTCATCTGATACAAACTTTCCATGTGGCGCGCTTCTTCTTCTGCCCGAATGGGTTCTATATACCTTGGTCCTTGAATAGGATCAAGTGGTGCAATGACCCTAATCTGGTCATCCTCAAAGGTCATCTGTCTTTTCTTCAAATTAATGACAGCCAAATTATCAAATGCCCAGTCTATGCCTAGAAGTGCTGGGTAAGGTCTACTATCATCCAGAATTTTGATTACTTCAAAGTCTGCAGAGCTTCTTACTCCCTCGATATCAATAGGTACATTGGGTAGTCTGCCCAATGGAGAGACTCATTGCTGATTCGCGAGTCTTAGCTGGATAGGAGATCTTGTAAGCTGAGGGCTTCCCATCTGTTCCCATGTCTGCATAGTGAGAACATTAACTTCTGAGCCCAAATCTAAAATGACTTCGTCCATTTCAAATGCGCCAATCTGCGCTGTGAGCCTCATCTCTTTTCCAGTTCTAGTGTGATTCCCAATCTGGTGAACAGCATGCTGCGGTGTGTTTGTCGAAGCAGATTGTTGACATTTATTCAGCAGGTGTTGAAGTTCCATCGTTGCTTTTTCATTGCGCAACAACTTTAAGCAATTCCTCAGAAAAGTATGGACACTACCTAGGGCATCCTCTTCATCAGGCCCTCCAGATGTAGTGGCCTGTTCTTGTACCAGGTTGTCCTGTCTTAGCATTTGGGATCTAATATCATTATGCGGATTTGCGATAGAAGTTGAAGCTCTCGGATCTGAGAAATACTCTTGAGCTTGCTTGAATGCTTCTTTTTGCTTCTGCAGGTTAAGTGGGGCTGGTTTTATAGTAGCGCGGCGCACCCATTGCGTCGCTTGCTTTCCAGTTCCTATCTCTGGCGCACCAGTGGTTTCTCCACTGTGCGTCACTATATTAACTGTAGAGGCTGGTTCTCTTTTTTCTGCTCCAATCAACTGAATATTCTGATTGACCTGTGGCGTCTTTGTTTGCATCTTAGCCATCAACTGAGGGCATTATTCAATGACATGATCATAAGATTTACAGTATCTGCAGATGGTTGTAGGATTTTGGAAATCCCTTGCAAAATGACCTTGCGCTCCACAATTATAACAAGTGATCTGTCCTCTTCCGCGGCCAAAATTTGTTGTGCATCCGCATCCCCTATAATTTCCTGCTCGGCCATCGCGAGTTTGGTCATACTGTGGACCTGCTGTGGGTCCTTGTGTCTCTGATTGTACTCTATAAACATCATGCTTTCTTTCTATCATAAGATCGTATGCTCTACAATTGTTCTCATCATGGCCAACTGATTTACAGAAATTACAATATATATTCTTTGGAGTTTGTACATATTTCTGAAGTAAGTGACATTCTTGTGGTCTATGACCCCTAGTTCTACAGATTTCGCACCAAGGCCCCTGTGCCTGTGGTAAAGGATTAGGTGCTCCAGTTGCAATATAATCTATGAAAACGGGACAATGGTCCTTTGAATGACCTTGCGCCTTACATTTTGTACACCGAATTTCTTCTTTAACATCCTTGCCTTTCTTAATATCATGCACTTGCAAGGTTAAGTTTGCTAATTGGTTCTGCAATTGCGCAACATCGTTGCTTGTTCCAGCAATTGGTGAAGCTTCTAGTTTCATAGCCATCTATAGAGCTTGTTCCTGAGTATTGAGATTCTGTTGCATAAGAGGAAGTCTAATATGTGGGAGCAGTGCAGCAATGAACCATTCCTTATGCTGCTGTGGTGCAAACTCAAAGCTTACTTGATCTATCAGGGCTTTGAACTTCTGGTCAAAGTCCCATACTGACTCTGTAGGTAATTGTTTGATGTCTTTGAGCTCTGTTATACACTGTGATTCTGATTTAGGTTTCTTGAATTCTCTAATCATAGCATTTCTTACATCAGCAAGCGTCCTATTATGTGTTGCTGAGTATTTCATGAACCAAGTTAAGGCTCTTTCTCTTAGTGTGGTTGCTAACTGAACCAGTTTAACAGCATCATCATTGATTTGCTTAATTGTCCAAATGGATTCACACAGGAACCAGTGCTGCTTAGGGTCTTCTATCCCTGTTCCTCTAAAAGTTGGTAGCTTCATGTCATCACCCATCCTTCTTGTGCTAGGTTGAGGTGGAGGTGCTGTAGCAGTGCTTCTGGACTGGTTAAATAAAGGTGGTGCTGAGGTACTAGAAGTACTACGTGGGCTACTAGAAGGTGTTACTGCAGGGTTAAACTGAGCTCCGTCAGGCTTTTGCGGTGTAAAGGGGTGATACGGGATACGAGCACTCCCTTGTCTTTCTAGATGGCTTGCTCTAGGAACTTGGCTATCTTCTGGGCTAGACTCAAAAGAATGCTGGTTAAGGCCTACTTTATACCTTTTTCCGCTACGAGTGCAACCAATAAGTTCAGGATCACTATCAGAATCTACGGACATTACTTGTCTATACTATTCATCGGAAGCTATGCATAGTTTTGCTTTTTCATACAGAAGCATTTTAATCCATAAGTTCAGAGAATTTAGGAACTTACCTCTGTGTACTTGGAAGAAACTCCTCTCAGATTCACTGAAACTCTTTCTTGTTTCTACTGCAAACTCAGTGATGAAACCTTCCAGTAGACTATTCAACCAAAAGTCTACTGCGCGGGACATAGAATTGTCTATCCGCTTCAAAATACTGACTAGCTCAGGCGTCCAAGCGACGGGTCGATCAACATGCACAGTGGGTCTAGTATCTGCTAACTTGGCTATCCAAGCATGCAATTCAAGTGCAAACATGACAAAGAAAATTTCGTGAAGGTCAGTATAGATATACTTCTGCAACCAGTCTTCTGTCTGGAGTCTAGAGCTTCTATTTTCTTGTTCAGCGAACTCTTTAGCCTTTAAATCAAACCAGTCTTCAATTTCTTTAGCTGTAGGATTCCAGTAACACATTTGTTAGCTGAGCAAGTCTCAGGGTAACAGAACCATTTGTTGGCTCAAGCAATCATAAGGCAACAACCTCGCGTCGTCGGAGTAACAAGTCTAAGTCGCAAGGAAACATAACCATTTGTTGGCTCCTTCTTTCTCTAGGTTTCGCCTCAATCTCGCGCGTCGCCGAAATAACAAGTCTCACAGTAACAAGTCGCAAGGCAACAGAACCATTTGTTGGCTGCTTTTGGGGCAGACCCAGGTTTTAATGAAGCACAGCAACAAAACCCCTTGGTGCACTGGCCCTCTCGGCAACGAGCTGCGCAGCAGCTCGAGGTCTCACCCGAAGTGGCTATGGGGGGGCTAAGGAATCAGATTTCCTTAAACTAGGCGACGCGGAGACTGCTCTCTTTCTTCTCTTGCGACTCCTCAAAGCAGACTGTCGGTCTTTTCCGCAGGCCCTCCTTCGCAACTGCATGGAACTCTCACTTAACAGCCTAGCAGCGCGACGTCTCCGTTCCAGTGCACGGGGCGACTATCCCCCCTGCATCAGCGCTCTATGTATCTCTTCTTTCCACGCGCCCAACGCAGTAATGCAATCCTCGATCGCTGCGGCGACAACGTTCTACAACCCCTTCGACACTTAACGATTATAGCTATCAAGAAAGCTTCGAGAACGTACCCAACATATTCATAAAGATCATACAACATTCATATAAACGCAGATAACTACGACATGCATTCATGCGATTATTACCATAACAATAAGACGTAAAGAATTCACCTCCACGGGAAACCACGTCCACGGGAGTGTTTCATATATTAACTCAAAGGAAACTTATACAATAATGCTGCACACACAGCTACAGCCTTAGATCATTCCAGGAAACTCCACGCACACAGTTGGGAGCCCTTCTCTCGATCTAGTCTCTTCCTCTACAGAGATTACAATAGTTCATACGTCGACTCAGAATGTCTGCAACTCAGGGATTAACTCCATGGCTATCCCGACTCTAACTCTTTCTTCTAACAACACAATAGAAGACTGAATGGGTAGCTTACTAGCTGACTGACTGGAAACCACTAACTAGCTAGCTTACTAACTAACCTTTTCCCTTATCAATTATACATATATATAGGTGGCCATGACGGTCACATCTTTACAAAACTGTGGGCCTTTCCCAACAGTAATCCCCAAAAACCCTAACCACGCACATGGCTAGGTGTACTGTAGGCACCGCTTGTAGTCACGTCGCCGCTTCCTGCAGGTTCCGTGACTTTCGGCGCAGATTGTGGGTATGGGCGCCTTGTCCTTCTCCTTCAATGCTCTGGTCTGTTGCTCCTCCTTGATCTGAGCAACCATAACTTCTGTACTTAGCCTTAATGAGGGTAGCTGAGCCCTCTACTCCGTCGCTTCATTCATTATGGTAGCTGAGCTTTCTATTCAGCCACATTCATTCCTCTATGATGTGTGCGCGCGAGCTCCGCGAGTTCCAGTCCGTAATATGTGTTAAGCTCGTCCATCTGGCATCGTACTGCGCACCATCTGCTTCTACCCAAAAATTGGTGCTTGTTCAAAATTAGCACTTTCCTTCCATACTTGTGCTTTTTCCTCAAAATTCGCAGCTTTCACCATAGCTGCGTCCTAGGCTCCAACAGTGCAGAACCTAGGTCTATCTCTCTGAACTTAAAGAACATATATAGAGCCAACAAATGGTTCTGTTGCTGTGGTTGAACTGGTGATGAGCATCGAAAATTGGAATCCTGAGAAAACAGAAATATGGAACTGGGTGGACAAGATAGAAAGAGATTTTTTCAGAAAGAAGAATAGACATCCGCATCTCTGTGACGTAGAGTGCCTACATAAATACTTGTGGGTGGATATTCATGAAATTTTCTTTGCAACCTTTGGAAATGAGTTGCACGAGTGGTTGTCAAGACTCGCAGAGCGAAAGGACTATTTCCAAGAAGGAGCACCTACTGAGTGGAACCCAGAGCTCATTCAGAGGCTTAAATCAGTAGATAGTCCACTCTCATGAGCAGTCGACTTTTGGGTTGACAGTATTCTAGAAGGCTTTATGACAGAGTTCGTTGTGGACACCCTGAAGTCCTACAGCGCAACAGAAGCTGAGTTCTTCAAAGGTTTCAGAGGTAAGTACCTCAACAATATGAATTTATATATCAAAATGATTTTAGCTAAGAAAGGAGTCTCAAGAATGCAGTAAGATTCATAGTTCTTTTGAGTCTATAATGGTCGATAATACTTACAGTGATACAGAAGAAGAAATTCACATATTAAGAAGTGGTAAAAGATATAAGGTTAGTACAGAAAAGAACCTTAAAGAACATGAACTCCACGTAGAAACTGAGTTCCAAGATGAGACTGATAGCCAGACAACACCTCCATCAGCTACCTATCATCCCATTACACCTCAAAACCCTCCAGTTGTCAATACTACGCCTCCTATTCCACAAAATCCGCCAGTTCAGAATCCTCCACTTGTTAATATTCCCAATCCTCAGAGCGTCAATACTAGTAACACCGCATGAGTGAGTACTCAGAACATTCCGCGCAGTAACATATTTAACACCACTCAGAATATTGCGCAGACCACTATACCACCTAGAAGGAGAATGACTAATGATATTAAACTGTTGATATTTAAAGGAACGGGTCTAGAAGACCCCGAGCAACATTGGTTTCTATGTGAAGCCATGTGGAGCATCAAGCAAGTCCAGGATGATGCTGTTAAGCATGCACAACTCATCACTACATTTAGGGATAGAGAATTAACTTGGTTCATGAAATATTCTGTTGGACAGAATATAACCCTACCAGAAATAAAGGCTACTCTCTTAAGAGAATTCAAGAAACCAAAATCTGAATCACAATGTATAACAAAACTAAAAGAGATCAAACATAAAACAATTGAGTCAGTATGGGAATTTGACCAGAAGTTTAAAGCATTATTAGACCAAGTAAACTTTGACATAGCACCGCAACAGAACCAAGAGTGGTTCATAGCTGCGATGTTGCCCCATATAAGACTTCCATTGATGCAACAGAAGGTTGCATTGCAGACAGAAGCATTAGAGATTGTGATGAAGCTAGAAGCTTCACCGATAGGAGAAACAAGTCAAGGAATGATCCAGATCCAAAACCAGTTAGCAACCTTAACGTTACAACTCCAAGACATTAAGAAAGGAAAAGAAGTTAGAGAAGAGATTTGGTGTACAAAATGTAGAGAAGAGGGACACTCGAAAGAACACTGTCCAGTTTTTAAAGAATATATTGATAGTAGAGCATCAAATCCACTAAATCATCAGCAGCAAGGGCCATAGTGTGAAATCCGTCGATGCAGAGGACATCGACCAGAAGATTGCTATTTGATCCAGAAATATGTGAGAACACCAAATAATTTGTATTGCAGTTTCTGTAATTTAGTTGGACATGATGACTCCAACTGTAGAGCATACGACCTGATGATAGAAAGGAAGCACGATGTTTACAGAGTTCAAGAAGAAACACCGCAACACCATGATAATGCACAGTATGTTCAAGGCGCATATAGAGGCCGTGGTGGATTCCATGGAAGAGGAAGAAACACCGGACAAGGACAAAGACAAGTAAGAGGTCAGATGATATGTTATAACTGTGCTCAACCTATCCATCTTTCTAGAGACTATACAAATGCTACTACTACATGTACATACTGTAAATATTTTGACCATGTTATTGAAGCATGCTCAATATTGCAAGCGAAGATGCAAGCACGAAGAATGGAAGCACCAAACGAGAACGTTCAAATGATTGCAACAGATAAAAGAGATCCAAACATCAATTCTATGACATGAAGTGGTACCGTGACAGAAAAAGATAAAGAACCAGAAGCTTCAACTTCTGGAGAACACCATGCTAAGCATACACCTAATCATGGGGTTTGGATAAGAAAAGCTACTAGTAAAGCACCTGCTTTCAATCTAGAAATAAATAAGGAAGTCTTCGCAGAAGCAAGGGAAAATTTTAAAGAACCAGCACCTGTAAGTCCAAGAATCCCATTGCGAAGTGAAACACTGCATATGAAAGATATGCCAGCAGTGTATGATCAAACGATCACCGCAACAGGAACATGGAATTCTGTTGCGCAACTCCTACGGAGCTGCATGAAGCTGCTGAAGAGCGAAGATGCTTTGGTGAAAATCCAAAATTTGCTGAACCACTATGAACAGCACAGTTGCACGAGTAATGCTCATAACGTAGTTCACCACATCAAAATCCATAAGAGAACATGCCGAGAAATGAGGTTAAGTGCACAAATTGGAGATTATGAGATGGATGAGATCATCCTTGATCTAGGATCCGAAGTAAATGTCTTGACCAAGCAGACATGGGTGCAGATGGGGAAACCAAAGTTGTAATGGTCACCCATACAGTTGAGACTAGCAAATCAATAGAAGCTTATACCCCTTGGAAGGCTAGAAAATGTTCTTGTGGATATCGATGGAGTAAGCACTTCAACAGACTTCGAGGTTATTGAGATCATCGATGAAAGTAAACCATATCCAACATTATTGGGGATAGACTAGGCGATGGATAACCTCGTGATCCTCGACTTGAAGAAAAAATAGCTAATATTTGAAGGAGCAGATATTAGGGTCATCGTGCCCTTGGACCCTTCACAAGGACCGAGATACACTGAGCCAATCAGAGAAGAATGTAGAGATCATGATCTAGATCGCATCTATAAGATGACAGCAAACCATTGTTAGACACAATGGATCATTGAGATGGGGAGTGAATCATTGAACCTACACTTAATCAAATTTTACTTCTTCAATCACCAATTCTTATATCATCATTTCACAATCACATCAAAATCATATTCATCAATGAACTATCTACCAATCACATGTCATTTATCAAATAAAATATATCAACACAAGAGACACAAGATATAATTGTAATCTTTTTGTATTTGGTTCAACGGCTACAACCGTGAGGCAATTCAGCACCAACTGAAACAAAGAGCACCAACTCCTTATCTAGGACCTTGCCTAGTGTTTCTTAGATCCTACTAAGAAAAAGTGTACAAGACCCAGCTTGTATTACATACAAACATTTGTCATCAATTCAATCCATCAGTTTGTCATCAAATTGTCACGTGTCATCACAAGTTAATCTTCTATCACTATTTAAGTCAACATGTCACTTAACAACTTCATTTGTCACTGATGCAATAGTATGTCAAGTCAATCTGGTCACTATCAAGACACAAGTTCTCCTCTCTGTCATTGTTCACTTCAGCCACTGTCATGTCATCATGGTATTATTGCTTCAATGCTGTCCATCTAACTGTGTTCAATAAGATGTACCACAAGTCTTTTAGTGAAGCAACACTCCTCAACTTGATGTTCAACTCTGACCTTAAATATAAAGAACTTCTTTTACTGAGTCATCCACATGCCAAGACTTAAACTTCCACTTAGTTCTCTACAAGGTTTTGCATGGATTCAAGCATGCCTATAACTATTCATAAAATACCTCAATGCAAAGATACTTACCAATATTGTGTACTGCAATGATAGACCTTCTATTGTAGCTGTTCAAGCTCTTCATTCAACTATTCCCTTCATCAAGCTTGTCATTTACCTCGTATACATACTGTCATCACAAATCATAAATCTGGATCCTTTGTCCACTGTATGCCTAACACATCAATGTCATCATTGTAACATACTGAGCATGCATCACTATTGTCATTATTATGATTATTTCATTGAACATGATCACTGTGCAAACATTCCTGAGCATTTCACTGTGCATGCAAACTGTCCCAATCATATAACTTAACTGCCCTCATTCACAACGTGTTATTGTTGCTGCTCTGTCACCATTCTGTTTGTGCACTTAATTATCACAATTTGTCATGTCCAACATACACAGTCATGCCCAGCATATCATCATTCTTTCCATGCAAATCAAACTATCCATACTGTTGCCCAAACATAAAAAGTCTTCATCACACATGTTGCTGCCTAGAAACAAACCCAGATGTAAAGGATAAACATAAATTTTATTGTTGTTGTTGTTGCTGCTCTGCTGACTGTGCTGTAGAAGACACTATCACTGTACTGCAGATCCAAAATTTCCACAGAGTCCTGCACCACTGCTGCTTCTGTTGCTACGCATGAAATTTCCACTCTGTCCATTGTTCGACGTGAAAAAAGAGCTCCTGACCCTTGTACAAATTCTCTACAGAGGTGGCCGAATTTATGCCCTGTCAACTGTGACCTGCTGCCACTGTCAAAAAATCAATCTCTCGTACTAGCGAAAATATGCCTTAGAAACAGTCCGAAAATCCTCTTAGAGACAATCCGAATTTTTCTCTTAGGACAGTCCGAATTCTTCTTCTAAGAATGAAGGCTTTAAAGAGTATTTATATAGGTCGTTTTGCTATAAATTCTTAGCAACCGACTTGCTATATATTTGTAATATATATATATATATATACATATTTTAATAATTGAGATACTCCTTTGAAGCTAAGATGACATACAAGTAATATTTTTATGTTTTAATTTCCTTTTTAGACTGGGCCGACCTTCACAATTTGGTCATTGCTATTAATATAACAATAATATATCTATTTTATATACCATCTCTCCCTTAAGGAAATTGACCTCAACAAGGAGTATTTAATTCTTTTAATGGGAAAGCCGTAAGGTTTTGTATGTGATCTTCAAGGAGAGACCATGGGGTCCATACATTTATGATCTTCATCAGCATAAGAGAGCATAACATGGGATTTAACAACATAGCAATGGCTTCTTTATTTAACCCAAAGGATTTCCATAGTTATGGGATTCATTTGTATGAAGAAAAGACTTTGTCAAGGGTTTGCATATGAAGCCACATCAATATCAACTAGGTATGACATTTGAGGGTTGCACCATCAAATTCAAGACCCATCAAGCGTATGTGCAAGGGTTTTTAAAAACAACATGCCAAGTACATGGATTCCAAGATCCATGCATGTGGGGCTTCAAGGTCCAAGCTGCCATATGTAAGTGGGTCATATGTCCATATCATGACCAACTCATGTCTTCTTCAATTTATAAGAGTGCAAACCAAACTTCATCATGTGCAAGGGTGTAAGGACACTTGTAAGGGTATTTCAACCATGTGTAGGGTTCCAAGACCCAAGTCTTTGTCTTTGTCATTAAGTCTTTGTCCTAGTCAATCACTGAGTTTTCCATGTCATTGACAACCATCAACAACCACAGCCTTTGTCCCTCCTTTGTCATTAATGGCTTGTCATCAATGACAACCATGCTCAACAAACTCCCCCTTTGCCATTGATGGCAACACCTCTCAATTTTCTCCCACTTTGACATTAATGAAAAAGGGCCAAACACTTAGCCATCAAAAACTTCACAATGCCCAAAAAGGTTATATTTTTGAATACTTCTTGAGATCGAGCTGAGATGTCTGCTCCCCCTTTCATGTAGACTTCTTCATTTACGGATCTCCCCCCGAGATCTTGCTAGTCTGTTTATTGTAGTCATGTTACTTGTCTGGTTATTAGTGAATGTCAAATTTGCTACACAACTGCCCATATAATCACACTTATGCCAAGACTGCTCATGACCTCTCTTGGAAGAAATTATGCATAGATATCCATAGTGCTGCTCATTGATTTGTCAACTGCCATCTCATATCAATCACTCTGCTTCTTGACTCAATCAAACCTAGTTAATTCCATGTCAATGATATCTTTAACCCACTGTCAAGTTGCAAGAATAAGTCTTTGACTTATTGCTGCAATTCAGGGTTTCGCATACCTTTTGCTACTTTGTTGTACAAGGGAAAATATACATACTTAAGACTTCAATCAGAGCTTCTGACAGTGGCAAACATCATGACTTGGATTGTGGCAGTTTCAATCTTTGACTGTGGTAGTATTGTAGAAGCTTTACAACTTAGAATATAGCAACTTCAAATTTGGAATGTGGTGGCTTTTGACTTGTGGGAGAAGATTATTATCAAGCATACCTTTAACTATTTCTTGGATCCATTTTGGAATTTTCCCCATAGTTCAAATTTGGTGATTAAATGACTAGTTGTTAGGGATCCAACTCTTCTTCAATTCATTCTTTGAAAATGTTCAATTTTCACATGTAGTGGGAATATATAATCCCTGGAGATTACAAATATAGATGATCCCTTTTGTCTCTTGGATGATATATTTAAAAAAAAAATGTGCTGCTAATTATAAGTCTTTTGAAAGACTTCAAGTATGGCTTGCCATATGGAAGCCATCATCTCCTTTTGTGCATTGATCCTCAACCTGGTTTAAATTTAGCAAAATATTTTTCTTTACCTATACTTGCTTTTTGACATCTTTTTTCTCATAATTTTTTCCATTATAATCATTGGTCTTCTTGGCTGAGCTGTATGTTAATCTTCTCATGGATTGTTTCTGTGTATTCCAACAATCTTGTGCTTTATGTCCAAACCTACTGCAAGTATAACATCTAGTAGTATAGGCCTTTGTCTTCTGATCTTTAGAATTTTCTGAATTGGTCTTCTTCCAAGGTTCACTGTTTCTTCTTGCTGATGTTTACAAGGAACTCCCTCTTAGTTGACTTCTTTGGCTTGCACATTCTTGGGCTTTGTGTCCAAACCCACTACAGCTATAGCATCTTAATGTATGACAGTTTGCAACCACATGTCCAAAATGATTGCATGTCCAACATCTGACTTTGTCATTAGGGATTCCAACCCTTCTTCTTTCATGGGATATACAATTCAAATCCTTATGACCATAATTAGAGCAAGAAAAGCAATACCATCAAAACTATTTTCATACCTTGATGTTTGGCTAGGAGTTGTCTTTCTTCTTCCAAATGAATTGCTTTGATGAGTGGGAGCAGCTTCATGATTCATTACTGATCTTCCATCTTCTTTGTTGTCATGTGCAGGTACATAAGGAGCTTTGATATCTTCCTGGGAGGATGTGGATCCAACTTCAGGAGTCTTGGGGGACCAAGTTCCTTCTTCCAATTTGTCTTCTACCTTTTTATACCCAAGGTCAGATTTGTCAAGTGGAGACCTTTGACAATCTAAAATTTCATCTAGGATAGTTGAGCTGTGTTGGAACTTGCCATATGCATCAAAATTTTTATTTTTCCTTCTCAATTCAACTACCTCCATTTCAAGCTTTTGAATTTCCTTCTCCTTTTCATCCAAGTGTTTTTTCAATACTTCTTCTATCTTCTTGGCTTCTTATAGTTGAGTCTTCAAGCCAATATTATTTCTTCTTGTCTCTTCAAGCTCGCTAGGATCTTCACAAATCTCCTTAAGATTTTGATCATTTGGCTCACCTTGTAAGCTTGTCTTGAGTAGGTCCATGGTCTTCTCTTTTTCTTCTAGCTGGATCTTCATAGTTTCAACTGAGTCTTGAAGTCTTATCATCTCATCCATGAGTTTGCTAAGCAGATCCACTGACTTCTCATGGTACTATTCAATGAGCTTCTCTATCTTCTTTTTAAGCATTCGATCATGCTTGATATCTTGTATCTTAAAAAGATTTCCTAGGAGATTTTTCTTAGAATCTTCAAGATTGTCAATGTTATTACTTAGACCAATAAGATTCTTACCTTTGCTTCCATTCAAGGTTTGTGCCACCTTCTCTCCTTGACTTTCATCTTCAGTAAGAACAATTTTAGTATCATTACATTCAAAGTTATCATCAACTGAAGAGATCTTACCTTTACTTGTATTTGAGACTTTTTCCTCTTCGTCTTGACTTCTCTTTTGACCTTCTTCTACCAGCTTGAACCATAGATCCTTGGAAGAGGTGTAATCTTTTACACTTTCTTTGATAGGACTTGGGAGTCCATCCAACAGAAACTTTAATGTAATGGAGTTGTTCTTCTCAGCATCTTTTTGAGTACATGACTTTGTCTTCTTCTTGGAGAGAACAGGTGGGTTGATCACTATCTCCCATACACCAAATTTCTTCAAGTAAGCCTTCATCTTGCTCCTCCAACCAAAATAATCTTTCATGTCAAAAACTGGAACCTCATTTTTTGTTATTTCTGTTTGCGCTTCCATTGTGTCTACTAATTTCCTTTAAGCTTGTTAGGTTTCTGCTGAAGGCCTGCTCTGACTCCAATTGTTAGACACAATGGATCACTGAGAGGGGGGGCATGAATCAATGAGCCTATACTTAATCAAATTTTACTTCTTCAATCACCAATTCTTATATCAACATTTCACAATCACATCAAAATCATATTCATCAATGAACTATCTACCAATCACATGTCATTTATCAAATAAAATATATCAACACAAGAGACACAAAATATAATTGTAATCTTTTTGTATTTGGTTCAATGGCTACAACCGTGAGGCAATTCAACACCAACTGAAACAAAGAGCACCAACTCCTTATCTAGGACCCTGCCTAGTGTTTCTTAGATCCTACTAATAAAAGTGTACAAGACCCAACTTGTATTACATACAAACATTTGTCATCAATTTAATCCATCAATTTGTCATCAAATTGTCACGTGTCATCACAAGTTAATCTGCTATCACTGTTTAAGTCAACATGTCACTTAACAACTTCATTGGTCACTGACACAACAATATGTCAAGTCAATCTGGTCACTGCCAAGACACAAGTTCTCCTCTATGTCATTGTGCACTTCAGCCATTGTCCTATCATCATGGTATTATTGCTTCAATAATACCATCCAAGACTTAAACTTCCACTCAGTTCTCTACAAGGTTTTCCATGGATTCAAGCATGCCTATAACTGTTCATAAAAGACCTCAATGGAAAGATACTTACCAATATTGTGTACTGCAATGATAGACCTTCTATTGTATCTATTCAAGCTCTTCATTCAACTGTTCCCTTCATCAAGCTTGTCATTTACCTCACATACATATTATCATCACAAATCATCAATCTGGATCCTTTGTCCACTGTATGCCTAACACATCAATGTCATCATTGTAACATACTGAGCATACATCACTATCATCATTATTGTTAACACCTAAAGAGTGCTCATTACCTCATCTCCCTCACCACATGACTCATTTGTCTATTTTTCCAACCATCTTTGCCTCCAAAACTTCAAAAAACCATTAAAGAGTCACCAAAAGGCCAAAAAACCCCTTTTCCCCCCCAAAAATAATTTAAATTTTCTCAAAAGATAGCAAAAACCCTCTTAAAAGGCTCTAAATTCCCAAAAATCAAATAAAAGGGAATAAAAAATATAAAAAAGAGGAAAAAGAGGGAAAAAGGAAGCAAAAACCCTAAACCATTGACCTAAACCATATGGTGCCAAAAACCATAGGTCAATACTCCACCACTAAAAACCTATAAATAGGTGATGGAGGCTCCCCATTTCATAACCACAATCTATCCTATCCTCACTCTGCCAAAATCACTCTTGAAACCCTAGCTTACCATTTGAGCTAGCTTCCCATTTGAGTGCCCCTTTTGGCCCATTACCCAAACACCTTGGAGAAGGAGAAGAAACCCATTGGAGTACGGAAGCAATACTCCTGGACTATTGCAAGAGCTCCACCAACCTCAACATTTGAGGTAAATGTAACTTTGTTCTCATTTTTAATACAAAAGAAAAATTCCCATTATATTATCGTCTTTTTATTTTCCGTTGATGCACATATTAGCTTAGATTTTACCTTGTTTTACTGTTTTACTGAACTGCTACTAAGGAGGCCCTTCTCCTTAGTAGGTGCTCATTTGCACAAGCTAGGGTGAAAACCCTAGCCACAGTTTTGGCGACTCCACTATTGGCCTTTGAATTTCTGGTTAAAAATTTAAAAGTTTTTATTTTCTGCAAGTATTTTTCTGTTTTTTTTTCTGTTTTCCCTGTTTGGCTATGGCTTTGGCCAATTGGGTTTTCTGCCGCAGATCCCGGTTTTGTTCCTCGCAGCCGTCACCCAGATCGCAGCTTTCGGCCGTTTTTCTGCGATCCAGATCGTAACTTTCTGCCCTTTTCCCGCGGCCCAGACTGCGACTTCCTGCCATTTTTCCGTGACCCGACCGTAGCTTTTTGCCTCTTTCCCGCAGCCTAGACCACATCGTTTTTCCCCTTTTCCGCACTCCAGACCGTGCATTTTGGCCACAGACCCGTGATCCGACTGTAACTTTCTTCCCTTTTGCCGCGCTCAAGACCGCGCATTTTGGCCATAGACCCACGATCCGACCGCAGCTTTCTTCCCTTTTGTCGGGCCCCAGACCACGCATTTTGGCTACAGACCCGCGATCCGACCGTAGGGTTCACCCCTACAGCCGTGCTCCAGGCCGTGCATTTCAGTCACAGACGCGCGATCTGTTTTTTTCATTTTTACCCTTTTTGAACCCAGAATTTTTCTGCAATATTTTATGCACCTGCATAGCCACCTATTCTGTCTGCAACCATAGTTACCTACAACTTTTTTCTACAGTTTGCTTTCTGTTCCATTTACATAATTTTTAAGTTTAAGCATTTAAATTGGAAAAAGAAAATTTTGCATTGCAAGTTTAATTTCTTCATTATTATTGGTTAAAACGTTTTCCACGCGTGGCACTTTGCTTGGGTTCATCACCTCACACGCACACACTCTGTCACCTAATTCAAGTGAGCCTTAAAAAATTACTTAACTCAACCAACATTCTAACCCCATTTGGGGAACACATAAGAATATTGTAGTTAGGTAGGACAGGGGGGATAGGCATCCAAATAACACCCCTCGGTCGCTTACACTTGAGACATAGTTGTTGTCCTTTAGGGTACCAAAATCCCCTAGTATTGTTTGACACGGTCACGACCAGTTTATCAAAGGGCCTCTCCCTTAGGAGGGTTGAAGTAGCAGACTGGTTCCGGAGGCTTGAGTGGAATACCGCAATCCACCCAGTAACCAAAGGATACCTACTCGTTGGTCCGCGTGTGGTGATTCCTTTTAGGCCCACACGGTGATAGGACCGGAGCTGCAGATTCACCTTTTTTGGACGTGTCATGAACGGGGTATCTTAGTTTCCTTTCTTCTAGGATTGTCTTACCCGGTGTCCCTCCCGGTAGGGGGATATCTTTAGCCACTTGGTTTTGCTATCCATATTGTCTGACTTGGATTTCATCACCTTGGAGAGGATATGTCTGGTCGAATCAGAATACTATTTAGCTAGGTGTTTTCATGCTCCCTAACCTCCCTTTGGTTTAGTGAGTCCACCATTTTTATTTTTAGGCAACTGTTTGCTTGTTGGTATTTTGACCATTTTTTCTGATACTCCCCTTATTGCAGCACAATTGTTACAGTAAGCGTTTTGAGTTGGTTGTTGGCTTGAGTGCCGTATTTTTTTGCGCTCTCCTTCTGCACACTCGGCAGCATTAGGGTTTTTGAGCCTTTTTTCATTCGACACAACCCCTAGATACCTGACACCATCTGTCACCATTGAGTCCCCGAGACACTCTCAGCGCCTTCGGGGCGATCCCCGCAACATGGTTCACTTGACATCACCCGTCACAGACGTAGAGCTTCATCACTTGATAACACTCTTCATAGACCTCGAGCTTCGTCACTTGACTCTACTAGTCGACGACAGAGAGCTCCGTCCCCCGGCTCTGATGCCCCTTATTTCACATATAATTCTGAGGCAGAGTCCGAAAACCCCACTTACACTGTACCAACAAGCCCCATGGATGGCATGAATTCCAACCCTTTCTTTGTAGGGACCACAACCACCCCATCCACCACACCTGCTTTGGGTATGCCGTCGATGGGGCCCAGACCCACCATTTCGGTCACTGTGCCAATTCCAGTGGCTAGCATACCCAACCCAACCCCACTGGTGAATCACACTACGCTTAGTGGTGCAAGACGTTCCCATACCACCTCCACCCCCCTGTTTGGGGGTCACATCCCTATCACAAACCCAACCCCTACACTTGGGGGCATCAGCCCCAGCGTGGCCACCACCACCAGCATGTCACATCCTTCTACTAGTTTGCCATTCATGGCTAGTCTCAACCTTCCTGACCTGTCTAGACCGACCAACGATCCCATCAGACACGACCCTACGTGGCCTCACATTCCCACCAAGCTCCCATCAGACATCCCTAAGTTTGAGGGCAAGGCAGGTGAAGACCCCCAAAATCACATTATGTCCTTCCATCTATGGTGTTCCTCCAACTCCATAGTGGACAACTCTGTCCGACTTTGTCTATTACAATGAACTCTCATTGGCTCCGCAGCCAATTGGTACATCGAGCAGCCCCATGAGACCCATGCCACCTTTACTTCCTTCGCCTCGAAATTCCTGTAGTTCTTTCAGTTACCTGTCCGCTATGACACGAGAGTTGAGATCCTACTGTCTTGCAGACAGAATACGTCCACCCACATCACTGACCACATTCATGAGTGGTGTCGACACCGAAGCCTGTGCAAAATCAAATTAGACAACCGTATCTTCCTAGATTGGTTTCTCAAATCTCTCCTTCCCGTCATTGCAAATCATAAGTCTACAAATTATTGCAAAGGAGAAGCAGAGGTGTTGGAGCAAGTCCCTTGGACTGCTAACTCTTGGAGGTTCAACAAGTTACTTGCTACTACAAGAAGAGATCCTAAATTCCTAATTTTCTTCCTCCTAGTGGTTCAGTGAACAGGCTCAGGGGTCCTAAGGCAAGTACTTAACTGCTTTCAGGAATTGGTTGGGTGGAACAGTCTTCTTGGGCTGTTTGTTGCCCTACAGATTTATCCAGGTTTTTACAAATTTTCTACTTTATCTCAACTAGTAGTTATGTTCAGTAAGTTCGTAATCTTTGTTTTCTGTTTGGAATAAGAATCTATTTCTAAATTTGTTTTAAGTCTAAATGTTAAATTTTAATGATGATTTCGAATTGATAAACCAGTATCTATATTTTTCCACATGTTGTTTTATGCATCGTACTCTAGTATAGATACGTAAATTAAGAATAAATGACAAGATAGGCAATTTGCCATTGAATTCGACAGATAAAGAATAGTAACTATATGTTTATCAGTTTCTGTCCTATAGTTAGTAAGAGTAGAAAGTTCTGTACAATAATTAAATATTATGGATTATTTCATTATTTCCAGTTTAAACGAACATTGTTTATTTTCCTGTACAAATATATGGTAAACTCTTATCTCTACTAAGCACATAAGAAACAAATGAAATTTAGGTTTCCTTACATCATATCATGTCTGCATTGTAAGTAGTCTTGCTACAAATAGATAAATGTGTAGACTAGTTATAAATTGCAGTCAATACAATTTTCACACACACATTGTGGTTTTCATCACTAGATTACTGATAGAATAATTTCCTATAATCATAAAAGTTTTATCATAACTGTAATCAAAGGAAATGTAAGACCTATATTATCTTCACTTATCATTTCACCCTACAAAATGCATGTATTATTCATTCTGAAGTGTTGTAATATCTATTATATTACGAACTGCGTTTATGCACTAAAACATAGTATCCTATCAACTGTAAAAATCCTAGATCATATTTCCATGTTTCTATTATTATTATCAATTGAAACATGAAAATGATTTGTACATTCACATCTAAATTACAGTACAAAACCTAGTTCAACACAAGGGTTATTCTTTAAGTTAGATAATATATTTTATGATTCTAGAACGAAACTAGAATTCAGGCATGGCTCTATTGCATTTCTTTTCAAACACAAAAATAATTTCATCATTATAGATTTACAGAGTTATCATTTACGACAGAGTACATAAACCCTAGCTTGAAAAATAACAATATCAACCTACAACATTAAGTCATATAACACAGACCCGACTTATATTTCATGCTCTTTAGTTTTAGTTTTACACATTGCTTGCAAACAACGAGAATCGTCAATTTGGGGCTTAGCCCATTACCTTTCTTTACATATAAAAAACAAAATTGACTCTATCGTTGCCACAATTACTCAGACCTCCACTATAGTTTTCACATTCCTTAACAAGTGCGACAGATATCAATTATTACATAGAAACCAAACCGAATAGCACCAGATAGAAACAACATTTTATCATTTTCGAGAAGCAGAAGTTTTATCCACAGGTCAGACGCGCCTCAGCTCTATTACTTTTCACAATAACACATATCAAGAGGTGAAATGTTCAAACGTTTTCAACCATTACAAGTTCCATATTCAAGAAAGAGGAATTAACATTTCCTAGCAACAAAAATTTACAATATGTTTCAAAACGAAATCACACAAGGTTTTATTCCCTTCATCACCGAACTCGTAAAACTAAGTTTTACATTTCCATATGGATAAAATTTAAGCATCAAAATAAACACAGAGAATTTAAGACGAAAGTCTTTCGTTGTTGAAGTTTTTACACCAATACAAAAATCTTCTCAAAGGATCAACCGATAGACAACGCCATGGCAAGACTGATTACTCTCTATTGGAATCAACCACATCATCAAAGACCAAAGGAGCACCTACGATGGTTTTGAAAGGCCCAGAGCTTACCAAGGATGGAAGCTCGCTTTCCCTTTCCAAACCCTTTCCCACAATCGGTCCTCGAATCCTGCAACTGGCAAAAAAAAAATTCATATCTTAGAATTTGATAACGGTATTATTATATCTCATCTGAAAATCGAAAAATTCAAAAAAAGGTTTTACTATACCTTCAAGAAATCTTACCTTCACAAACGGAGACCAAGTTCTTTGCAATCACCAGAAAGACGACGAGGTCTCTGCTGTAAACGAGACGAGGGAACTTCCATCATTTTACAGCTTTGTATGTTTCATACAAAATCAAACGAAGAGCTTGAAAACTTTGACTCAATAACAACTCAAACCAGAGACCCAGTCCTTTATTACAATGCCATTACAGTAGAACAGAACTTGCAACTTAAATCCTATCTACAGGACTTGAGGTTGAACCTCCTGCAAACTTGCTAACCCTAGAAATTTTGGCATCTTATCGGCCACACAGACCGAAAACAATAGAAACAATAAACAACATTCCAATCTCATAAACCAAATCAACGACAGAAGTTAGGGTTGCAATCTAACGGTCCAAACTCAACACCATCAACGATCACAATAGTGCCAACGAAATATCATTGGGATAAGCAACAATTACATTTAATGCCCCACCCCTTAGTACAAGCTTAGCAATGCCACTATGGCACATGGAGGACCGATCAACAACCAGTTCAAAAGCATTTCAAAACACTTAACCATTACACATTGGCAACTGCAGAAACGATTACATTGAATTCATATTACGTGGATCGCTAGCAATCCTTGTCAGCTGGAGTGTCGACTCAAGTTATTAATGCAGAATCGAGGGACAATATTCATGATAGCTCGACATTCATGTCATATTAATGATTGTCAACTCGCCACCCTGTCGAGTTAAATACATGTCAATGTTATCGAAATAAGCTTTATAACTTACATTGGATATTAGAAATTCAAACAAAAACTCTATAGTGATAATCGTATAGCGAACAATAGTTCTTACACTATATATAAGATTTCGACTTAGTGTTACAACAGTTCGTTATTAAGGCTTAAGTTAGCCACTTATATATTAAGTCTCGACTTCATGACTTTTGATTATTGCAAAGTTTCATATATACATATATATTATGAATAGTTTGCAATTACAAATTATAAATTATCTATATAGGATAGCAATCAATAAAAACTATATGGTTAGTAAAATAACCATAGTGTCTATTTCTTCCATACAAGCTATGGTCATAAATTCCATACCCTAACTCTTATTACAATTCATATGACGGTTGGTAATACAATCACGACGCTAATACTTTACAAGTATTTATTATCTTAAGATGACGAAAAAGCCAGCTATAACAACAACAAGAATTACCACGACAAGACTATCAGCATGATGATGTACATAGACAACTATGTTTTAAACATTGTGGAGTTGTAAGACAAACATCTGAAAAGCATTAATTATAGTCATGAAATCCATACCTGCATACTTATGGTGGGTTGCAACAGATTCTAACAATCTATGTATCTACGACGTTGAAATTGAACTATAACGAACTTTGAATTTACGCAGACATGAAACCTCTTACCTGTCATCTGCACATAGAAAATTCATTTTGCTTTAGTGTGGCAGCTAAGTAAGCTCCAGGGTACCTCGTAGGACACCCTTATGCATCAAAGACAAACTATCAGTATCATTGCAAAAGAAAAGTGTCGCATCATATTTCCAATCTGTTAGTTCAATTGTCATCATAATCATGTTACTAATTATTTTGTTAAATCTGTCACTGCCATATTGCGGCTAAACAGAAATTAAAGTATGTTTAGTACTAATAAATTTTCAATTACTGTTGTCTTAATCAATAATAATTACTTCCGCAATTATAATTATCATAATTAATGCTGTTATCAAAAATTTTAATTTTTTATGAAATTATGGGATGTTACAGAACATTCCTAACACTAGGGGTGGGCACATTCCCAACACTGGGGGTGGCCACATTCCCAACACTGGGGGTGGGTACATTCCCAACACTGGGAGTGGACACATTCCCAACACTGGAGGTGGTCACATTCCCAATGCTGGGGATGGGAACATTCCTAACGCTGGGGGTGGAAAATTTACCTATAATTACGGTCATTACTCAACTGCTCCTACTACAACTAGCACATATATGCCCCATCAGTATGGGGGAAATCCTTCTTATAATGCAACCAGTTATGGCCCTTATTAAAACCCTCTTCACCACGGTACTCACAACACATATATTCCTTCGTACCCGTATATGGGTCAAGGTGGGGGCGGTTACCAGCCCTATGGTCATGGTCATGGTTCATATCATCCCTATGGTCCGCAAGGTCAACCTCTTTTGGGAGCCTTTAATCCAGTTTCACAGCCACCGCTCCCGTTTCTTGTTCGTCTGAACCTACCCGATCTTTCAAGCTTATGAATGATCCAGTGTGTCACGATCCTTCTTGGCCTCTAGTCCCTACCAAGATCACTTCGAACATTCCTAATTTTTAAGAGAAGAACGGTGAGGATCCGGGTGATCATGTTATGAATTTTCACCTTTGGTGCCCCTCGAATTCATTAAATCATGATTCTATTCATCTGAGACTATTTCAATGCACCCTCACGGGGGAAGCCGTGAAGTGGTATGTCAAGTTTCCTGGGGGCACTTATAGAGGTTTCAATGAGATAGATTTGGTTTTACTAGACCATTTTCAGCTACCATTTCGTTACGATACCGACACCAAAATTTTGTCTACCTTCCTCCAAGACAAGGCCACGCACATATCTGACCACATTCAAGAGTGGCATCGACAGAATAGGATGGTACAAGCCAACATTCCTCCATATTTTCTATTCGAATGGTTTCTTAAGTCTTTGCTTCCATATATTTCGAAAGATGTTTCTGTATCTGGCATTACGACTGAGGAACAAGCTATACGTAAAGTCCAGCAGCTAGACCTAGTATATGCTTAGTCTGGCATCCTATATGATATTATTCCTGATGCACCGCGATCACTACATGAGCCCAAACCAATTCCTAGACCACATGCCGATGGCATTGTTGGATCTACAAGTACTCAACTCATGGATTTGGTCACCAACCAAATGCAAAATTTGTCTATTGGCCAATCCACACCCAGAAAGGATCGTGCCTCGTCCACTCCATCCCAGTCGTCCGATGTTCATTCTTTACAGACAGTGAACCCATCAGGTAACCAGCAACTTGGTGCTAATAAGAAGGGGATAAACAACCGTAAGGGTGGGAATAATTTGAACAATGGAAGTAGTCGAAACACTCCTAGGAAAGAGAACACCAACCCTCCTAGGGATGGTGGAAATGCTGGTGGGGACCGTAAGCCGAGACGTAAAGTGAAATTCCCTTGCAAACTTTGTGGGGAGGATCACCTGACTCACTTGTGTCCTCGAATTGAAGAAGAATCGAAGCATATTGCATAGATCCCAGCTTTGTTGAAAGATATCCCTTTGCATCGTCATATTATGGCTTCGAATGCTCCCGCTACTGGCTATGGGAATAATGAAACTACAACGTCTTCTTCTCATGTCAGTGGCTATGGATGCGTAAACATGGTCCAATCTTAGGTTAGTGTTGCTACTCGTCAACGCGATTATGGTGCACCACAACTGAATATGGGGAATGAGCCTCCTCCTCCTCCTGACACTTCACTACATATTGAGAAGCCCACTACTATGCTGCGGATACCGAAAGGTGTTCTTAAGCGTTCGACGCACAATCCCAATGCTCGAGCCACCCAGAACTACTCTATTGTAGAATATTTGGGTCAAACTCCGTGTGCTATGTCGGCTCTTGAGTTGTTACAGGCATGTCCTTCACAATGGCACGCCCTTTTGTTAGTTTTTCATCATTTAATTCAATAGATATAGGATCTTTAATTGAAATAACAACATGTACATCATATCAAGCATAAGAGACAAGAGACAAGAGACACACAACATTTCACCGGGGAAAACCAAGAAGGTGAAAAACCCCACAACTTTGTCAGAGATAGAATAAGCATCAATACAAGGATCACCATGATCAAACCCAAGAGATAGATATCTTAAGCAACATACTCCTCCACTTGTGCGCACTCCTCCTCTCTTTCACTAATATGAAGTGAGTGACTGAGAGAGATGTGTAAAATGAGAGATACGCAATCTCTATTTATACACTAACTTTCACTTGACCTTTACTCAACTAGGTTGGCCTCAACTTAACCACTTAACATAATGCTGACTGGGCCGACCCCTACTAGGGTGGTCGAATAACCCTTTGACCCACATGACTCATACAGGGCCGACCCCATCCAGGTGGTCTAATAACCCATCAAGTATACATTACGACACTTACAATATAACTTGTGACACATGCAAGTACAACTGACGACACTTCCAATCGGAGGAATAATACATCTCCGTTGGGGATACAATAAAGTACAAATACAATATACAAGTGAATATCTTCCAAAGTTACAAATACATCAACACTGCCTCTTAACTAGGAAGGTATTCTCTGGACACAAGTCATCAATACATATAGGCACAAGTCTTCAATTCTAGAGCTGGATCATCATCACTGGATCACGGAGCATCATAATCATCATTGCTGTTGTACTTGACATCTCGATCATTGGGCTATCTCATAATTCTTCTCGTCATAGGAAGTTCTACAGAGCTAGCCATTTTTCATGTATGATGTAGGCCAGTCTTTATCAACACTGGCCATATTGTGGAATCCTCAGGACTTATTACGTGCATCACAATATCTCGAAAGAGTATCCCAGGATCCTTTATGTGCCGAAGCACGGCCGGCAAGATCTCCCAGGTCAGCTTACATGTGACTGTCACAAAACCTTAAAAGAGTGTCTTGCTTAGCAAGATCTCTAAAGAGCATCCGAGGCCTTTTACGTGACTAGAACAACCTGTCCGAATCTCCAGGACGTATTACATGTGATTCCCAACACAATCCCTCGAAAGAGTATCCTAGGATCCTTTCTGTGCTAAAGAATGACCAACAAGATATCCCAAGTCTACTTACATGTGGTCACCACAAAGCCTCGAAAGAGCATCCCAGGACTAATTACGAGCGTACTGCTCAACCTGTCGGATCTCCCAGGTCTAATTACATGTGGTCATGGAAAAACCTCGAAAGTGGGTCCTAGGACTGATTATGAGCATTGTTGGAGCATAGGTCACAGCTATAGTAAAGCTACGAATTTTGAGGAAAAAGCACAAGTGTTGAAGAGAAGTGCTAGTTTTGAGTAAAAGCACCAATTTTGGGTAGAAGTGAATAGTGCACAGTACGGCGCCAGATGGACGAGCTCAGCGCAGATTACGGGCTGGAAATCACGGAGCTCGCGCGCACACATCAAAGGAGAGTGAATGTGGCCGAGTAGAAAGCTCAGCTACCACAATAATTGAAGCGACGAAATAGAGGGATCAACTACCCTCATTAAGGCTAAGTACAGAAGTTATGGTTGCTCTGACAAAGGAAGAGCAACGGACCAAAGCATTGAAGGCGAAGGACAAGGAGCAGTGAACGATGAAGCGGCGCCCATACCCGCAATATGCGCCAGAAGTCATGGAACCTGCAGGAAGCGGCGACATGACTGCAAGCGGCGCCTGCAGTACCGCCTACAGTACACCTAGCCATCAGTGGTAAGGGTTTTTGGGGATTATTGCTGGGAAAGGCCCACAGTTTTGTAAATGTGCGACCCTCAGGGCCACCTATATATATGTGTAATTATAGACGTTAGACGTTAGACGTAGAAAGATTAGAGGTTAGATTTTAGATGAGTTAGAGAGTTGATAGCTGTAGAGCTAGTCACGGAGTTGCAGACAGTCTCAGTTGATGTTTGAGTTATTGTAATCTCTGTAGAAGAAGAGAGTAGATCTGAGAGAAGGGCTCCCAGCTGTGTGCGTGGAGTTTCCCGAAAAGATCTAAGGCTGCAGCTGTGTGCGTAGCAGGATTGTGTAATTCCCACTTTGAGTTAATATAAGATACAAGTTCCTGTGGACGTGATTTCCCTGTGGAGGTGAACCACATAATTCTCGTGTTATGGTGCTGTGCTGTGTGAATGCATGTTTATGTTTTACTATCTGTGTTTACATGAATGTTTCGTTATCTTGATGAATGAGTATATAAAGCAAGTCCTCAAAGTTCCTTTAGAAGTTATATTCGTGTACTATCAAAGGATTCGGTAAGAGCACTATCGCCGCAGCGCTTAGGGAATGTGTTACTGCACTGTCGCACGGAAGCAGAGACGATACATAGTGTATTGGATGTAGCGGATAGACGCCTCATTCGCAGGTGCGGAGATCCCGCGCAGATAGGCTGGTAAGAGATTCAGCGTCGTTGCACTGTATGACCTGTGAAAGAATCAGACGCTCCGTTCAGAAGTTACTGCGGAAGGAGGGAAGAGAGAAGACTGTGGATTCCACACTGCCCTGGTTAAGGAAACCTGATTCCTTATCCCCCCATAGCCACTTCAGGTGAGACCTCGGGCTGCTACGCAGCTCGTTTCTGAAAGGGCCAGTGCGCCAATGGGTGTTTGTTGTTGCGCTTCCTAAAAACCCGGGTCTATCCAGAAAAGCAGCCAACAAATGGTTCCATTGCCGGGAGACTTGTTATTCCAGCGACCTGCAAGATTGATGCAAAACCTAGAGAAAAAGGCACCCAACAAATGGTTCCTTTTCCTTGCAACTTGTTTCCTTGAGACTTGCTCAGGCAACAAATGGTTCCTTCATCGGCTTTAACCCTATTATTTTGAAGGTAATGTGGTGCTGGAATCCTACAGCTAAAGAAATTCAATTTTGGTTTGATTCAAAGGCTAGAGAGTTCGCTGAACGAGAAAATAGAAGCCCTAGGATTCAGACAGAAGACTGGTTGCAGAAGCATATTTATACTGACCTTCACGAAATCTTCTTTGTAACATTTGCACTTGAGTTGCATGCATGGATAGCCAAGCTAGCAGATACTGGACCCACTGTGCATGTGGATCAACCCATCGTTTGGATGCCTGAGCTAGTTAGCATTTTGAAGCGGGTAGATAGTCATGTGTCCCGCGCAGTAGACTTTTGGTTGAACAGTCTGCTGGAAGGCTTCATCACCGAGTTTGCAGTAGATACGAGAAAGAGCTTCAGCGAAGCTGAGAGGAGCTTCTTCAGAGCATACAGGGGTAAGTTCTTAAATTATCTGAACTTATGGATTAAAATGCTCATGTATGAAAAAGGAAAACTATGCATAGCTTCCGATGAATAGCATAGACAAGTAATGCCCGCAGATTCTGATAGTGATCTTGAAGTTATTGGTTGCACTCGTAGTGGAAAACGGTATAAAGTAGGCCTTGACCAACATTCTTTTGAGTCTAGCCCAGAAGATAGTCGAGCTCCTAGAGCGAGCCATATAGAGAGACAAGGGAGTGCTCATATCCCTTATCACCCTTTTACACCGCAAAAGCCAGAAGGGGCTCAATATAACCCCACAATAACTCCCTCTAGTAGCACGCACGGTACTTCTAGTACCTCAGCTCCAACTTTGTTTAACCATCCCGGAGGCAGTGCTACAGCACCTCCACCTCAACCTAGCGCAAGAAGGATGGGTGATGACATGAAGCTACCGGCCTTTAGAGGAACAAGGCTAGAAGACCCTGAGCAGCACTGGTTCTTATGTGAATCCATTTGGACGATTAAGCAAATTAATGATGATGTTGTTAAGTTGGTTCAGTTAGCAACCACACTAATAGAAAGAGCCTTAACCTGGTTCATGAAATACTCAGCAGCACAGAATAGGATGCTTGCTAAGGTAAGAAATGCTATGATTTGAGAATTCAAGAAACCTAAGTCAGAATCACAATGCATAACTGAGCTTAAAGACATGAAACAGTTACCTACAGAGTCAGTATGGGACTTTGACCAGAAGTTCAAAGCTTTGATAGATCAAGTAAGCTTTGAGTTTGCACCGCAGCAACACAAGGAATGGTTCATTGCTACGCTGCTTCCTCACAATAGAATTCCTCTTATGCAACAGAATCTCACTACCCAGGAACAAGCTCTAGAGATGGCTATGAAACTAGAAGCTTCACCAATTGCTAGAACAAGCAACGATGTTGCGCAGTTGCAGAACCAGTTAGAAAACCTAACCTTGCAAGTGCATGATATTAAGAAAGGAAAGGATGTTAAAGAAGAAATTTGGTGTACAAACTGTAGAGCACAAGGTCATTCGAAGGACCATTGTCCCGTTTTCATAGACTATATTTCGACTGGAGCACCACAGGCGCAGGGGCCTTGGTGTGAAATTTGTAGAACTAGAGGTCACGGACCACAAGAATGTCCCTTGTTACATAAATATGTACAAACTCCAAAGAATCTATATTGCAATTTATGTAAATCAGTAGGCCATGATGAGAACAATTGCAGAGCATATGAGCTCATGATAGAAAGAAAACATGATGTTTATAGAGTACAATCAGAGGCACAAGGACCCACAGCAGGTCCGCAGTATGACCAAGCTCGCGAAGGCCGAGGAGGAAATTATAGGGGCCGAGGACACGCAGTAGGTTTTGGTCGTGGACGAGGATAGATCACTTGCTATAACTGCGGAGCTCAAGGCCATTATGCAAGGGATTGCCAAAATCCTACAACCATATGCAAATAATGTAAATCTTATGATCATATCATTGAAGAATGCCCTCAGTTGATGGCCAAGATGCAAGAAAAGAAGCCACAAGTTAACCGGAATATTCAGTTGATTGCAGCAGAAAAAAGAGAACCAGATCCTACAGTTAATATAGTGACACGCAGTGGAGCAACTACTGGTGCGCCAGAGTTGGGAACTGGAAAACCAACGACGCAATGGATGCACCGCGCTAATATCAAACCATCTTCGCTCGACCTACAAAAGCAAAAAGAAGTGTTCAAGCAAGCTCAAGAGTATTTCTCAGAGCCCTGAACTTCAAGTTCTGTCGCAGTATCGCACAAAGATATTAGACCGCAAATTCTAAAATAAGAGAACCTGGTACAAGAACAGGCTACTACATTCGGAAGGCCTGATGAGGAGGATGCACTAGGAAGTGTTCATGCTTTCTTGAGAAACTGCTTAAAGTTGTTGCGCAATGAAAAAGCAACTATGGAACTCCAACACCTGTTGGATCAATGTCAACAATTTGCTTCGATGAATACCCCGCAGCGTGTTGTTCATCAAATTGGGAGTCATACTAGAACTGGAAGAGAGATGAGACTCACAGTGCAGATTGGAGCATTTGAGATGGACAAAGTCATTTTGGATTTAGGCTCAGAAGTTAATGTTCTCACCATTCAGACATGGGAACAGATGGGTAGTCCTCAGCTTACCAGATCTCCTATCCAGCTAAGAATTGCAAATCAGCAACGAGTTTCTCCATTGGGCAGATTAACCAATGTACCTATTGATATTGAGGGAGTAAGAAGTTCTGCAGACTTCGAAGTAATCAAAATTCTGGATGATAGTAGACCGTACCCAGCACTTTTAGGTATAGACCGGGCATTTGATAATTTGGTTGTCATTAATTTGACGAAAGACAGATGACCTTTGAGGATGAGAAGATTAAGTTCATTGCACCGCTTGATCCCCTTCAAGGACCACGGTATATTGAACCCATTCGAGCAGAAGAAGAAGCGTGCCACATGGAAAGTTTGTACCAGATGACTGCTAGTCATAATGATTATGTCAATCACACAGTGGATGTCAATATCAGCTGGCGATGCGATAGCTTGTGCACATCAGATTCAGAAGCAGGATTGGAAAACTGGCAGAATCGCATACATGAGGTTTCTGCAAGGCGTTGTGCCATGATGACCAAATCTATTCGATGGATTGGCACAGAATTGAATAACACTCCAATCTTTGACGGTTTAACTAAAGTAAGTGAATTCATACATACATATGAACAAAAAATCCCAGAAGAGTAGTGCATACAAGCATTGGATGTAGCACTGCGCGCTACACCCGCAAGATGGTGGGGTGCGCATAAAAAAAATATTGACACATGGTAAGACTGTCGCAGATTTATACTGCGCAGATTTCAGGAAACTACAGTAGAAGTGTTGCGCAAATATGATGGACAGAGTGACCCCAGGTCACACGTCGAAGCATGTATTCGGCAATGGTCAGATATTCCAGAGGATGAGTGGGTTCACCTATTCATCCACACGTTGGATACAGTTCCAAGGAACTGGTACACTGAAACAGAATTGCGTAGAGGCACTATCACTTGGCCTCTTATGATGGAAAGTTTTCAACTTACCTTCAGCTTTGAGTCAGAACATCCAAGCATCGATCACGCTTTAAAGTGTATTAAAACGAAGGTATTTGAACAATGTCCTTTACCAAAATATTCTCAACCAGATTGGGCTGTCCAGATGGAACATGCCCTGGAATGCTATAATTTCACCACTGATGAAGAGGATGATGATCCTCACAACATCAATATTCCAGAATCAGCAGGGATGCGCAATGTCGAAGGCCCTCAGATTGATATTTCTGCCATTACAAAACACATCAATCTCAAGAAGATTAACATTGGTACAGAAGCCGAACCCAAGTTTGCTTCTATAGGAGATTATTGGGATGATGAAAATGTTGGCCAGATTGCAGATTTACTACGTGACTACCAGGATATCTTTCCTACCAAGTTTACAGAAATGAAAGGCATCCTAGGAGATTTAGGAGCTATGCCCATACCTTTGAAAGTGGATTCCAAGCCAGTAAAACAACGCCCGTACAGGTTGAACCCGCGATATAAAGAAAAGGTCAGAGAAGAAATTGATAAGATGCTCGCAGCAGGTATCATTGAGCCAGTAGAGGAAAGTGATTGGATTAGTCCTATGGTGGTACAAGACAAAAAGGAAAAAGTTGAAATAAGAATCTGCGTGGACTTACGCAAGCTGAACGGCGCCTCAACGCATGATCCATTTCCTACGCCCTTTACAGATGAAGTGCTTGGAAATGTTGGAGGACAAGAGGCTTACTCCTTCACTGATGGATTTTCGGGATACCATCAGATCACAATCCATCCAAAAGACCGCCATAAGACCACTTTTGCGACTGAATGGAGCTCATTCCAGTATACAGTAATGCCCTTTGGTCTTAAAAACGCTCCTGCTATCTTCTCTCGAGTCGTTGTTGCTGTTTTTAAAGAATTCATTCATAAGTTTCTAGAAATCTATTTTGATGACTGGATTGTCTTTGGTTTACTAAAGAGCCATATAGGGAATCTACGGATGATGTTAGAAAAATGTAGACAGTATCAGATTTCCCTTAACTTGAAAAAATGTATTTTCTGTGCTCCTTTTGGTATTCTGTTGGGTCATATTGTATGCAGACAAGGACTCCTGATGGATCCTGCGAAGGTTGCCATCATTGCTAACTTACCTGTGCCCAACTCAGTCAAACAATTGCGCACTACATTGGGACATATAGGGTACTACAGAAAATTTATCAAGGGCTATGCAAAAATAACTGCGCCTATGGAAAGATTGCTGAAAAAGGATTCGAAATTCCAATGGATAGAAGAGTGCCAACAGATCTTGGACACACTTAAAGAAAATATGATTACAGCGCCTATTCTAGTCTTCCCAGACTGGACAAAACCCTTTCATGTTCATGTAGATGCTTCTTCCATAGCATTGGGGGTTGTGCTGACACAACCGGGAGAAGGAGGTATTGACCACCCCATTGCTTATTCTAGCAGAAAACTGTCAACAGCTGAGAAGAACTACACCACTACAGAAAGAGAAGGACTAGCTATGGTGTATGCCTTATAGAAGTTCAGACACTATCTATTGGGTGCTCATTTTAAAATGTATACTGACCATTCTGCTTTGAAATACTTGGTCAATAAGCCAGTGTTAGGGGGAAGAATTTGCAGATGGCTACTGCTTTTCCAAGAGTATGATTTTGAGGTTATTGTGAAGCCAGGTAGATTGAATGCAGGACCCGACCATTTATCTAGGATAGAGTCAGGGGAGGAACCTACAAATTTGGAGGACAATCTGCCTGATGCGCAGCTGTTTTCTGTTCAAGCAGCCGATGAGTATTATTCTGATATTCTTGAGTTTCTCACTACCAGACAAGCGCCAGATGAGTTTACAATCGAGCAGAAGAAGCAACTTGTTGTCAAAACCACAAAATTCACTTTGATAGCAGGCCATCTCTATAAGTTGGGCCCCGATGAAGTCTTGCGCAAATGTATCTTACCACATGAGAAGAACTCCATAATCGCAGAAGTGCACTCAGGGACCGCAGGAGGCCATTTCGCAGGAAAGCCGACTGTGCAGAAGATCTTAGCCGCAGGTCTTTGGTGGCCAACATTGCACAAGGATACTAAGTAATTCTGCAAATGTTGCAATGTGTGCCAGTGAACAGGAAAACCTTCAAGAAGAGATGAAATGCCGCTAAGACCCAAGATAACACTGCGTGCTTTTGATAAGTGGGCCATTGATTTTGTGGGACCTATCAACCCACCAGGAAAGAGAACCGGCGCAAGATACATCATCACAGCTACTGAATACCTCACCAGATGGGCTGAGGCCAAGCCAGTTAAGAATTGCGACGGTCTCACTGCCGCGCAATTGATTTTTGAGAATATTGTCACTAGGTTTGGATGTCCACTGATTATAATGAGTGATCAGGGCACACATTTCCTGAATGAAACTATAGAGACCCTTACTGAAGAATTCCACATTAGTCACCTTAAGAGTACACCCTACCACCCTCAAGCTAATGGTACGATGGAGGCATTCAATAAGATTCTGGAGAATGCCCTGACAAAGATCTGTAATCAACAAAGAGACGATTGGGACCTTAGAGTCACAGCTGTGTTATGGGCTTACAGAACCACATGCAAGAAACTAACAGGTCACACACCTTTCAGTTTGGTGTATGGACAAGAAGCAGTTATGCCCATGGAATACATTGTTCCCAGTCTTAGAATCGCGCAAATTACATAAATGGCAGATACTAATACTATGAGTGAAAGACTCTCACAATTGCTTGCCTTAGAAGAAGATAGACTTTTAGTCGGATTCCATCAACAAGTGCAGAAGGCAAGACAGAAAGCTTGGCATGACAGGCATATTAAGAATAAAGTTTTTCAATAAGGAGACATGGTACTCCTCTATGATAGCAAATTCATCAAGTTTCTAGGCAAGTTTCGTGTACATTGGTTAGGCCCTTTTCAGGTGACGAAGATAACAGAAGGAGGAGCAGTTCAACTTGCGAAGCTCAATGGAGAATTGCTGCCCACAATGATCAACGGGAGTCGGCTCAAGCTTTATCGCGACGGCCACTCCACCCAGTCGACTTAATTAATTACTAAAAGAAGTGTAGATGCCCAGTATAGTTGAAAGACGCATCGCACTTATCACAGTCTACACGGAAATCGCGAGACACTTTCAGTCTCCGGCTTCCCGCGCAGTTCCTTGAAGCATCCGCACATGACAATAAATCTTGTTTGGAGGGAGCCTATTTGCGCTCTTGCGAAGTTTTTCCCCGGGTTGTCAAACCGTCGCTCTTGTGGAGTTCCCTATTGTCAATTTGCCGCTTGAGGAGTTCTCCTCGCCGTGGATCCCTCCAGGTGCACAGTTACCTATGCTGAAGTGACCCACCGAAAATTTGAATTACGGTAGTCCTATAGCCGCGTCTGAATATTAATGAAGGATAAGATCGCCAATTAATTGTATTTGATCTGACAAATCCGGCTTGATCTCCCTAAGATTCGCATTTAAGTAATGAGCCGAAGGCCTTAACTCATCTCCCGAAAGGCTGTCAGAGCCCGTCCATCGCAATTAATGCACCGCAGAGGCACGGGGGTAGGGGGGTTGTCAACTCATGCATAGGCGCCTACGGTTATTAGCCCCACTTTCCCGCATTTACTATCGCCTTTAGCTATAAATACCCTGCACTCGTATATGTTCGCGTTACTTTCCTTGAATTGAATAGTGTCTTGTTTGAGAATCTAAGTCATTGTTTTCAGAGCCGTGTCGTGCAGACTGCTCCCTTTGTTTTCAGTGTTCGTATCCTACGTTGTTCCGCCATTTGTATGTTCAAAGTGCTTGTTGTGTATATCGTTTCATGACGGAGAACCTGTCAACTGAAGAAGTTGTTCGTCAATTCAAGCGTAGAGGCTTAGATTTTGGAATGGCTACCCCGGTGACGACCTCGGCTTACACGCATCCTGGTTGGTATGATCCCAAACAATCCCCGGGCACAAGGGCATCTCATGAACAGCAGTCGAACGAGCCCATTTCAGAGCCCTTGGCCACTCTAGTTAACTATATTTATCCATGTCTAGATGATGCACCCGAGGTGCAGAATCCCAAGAATGCCAAGTATCCGATTCCGCTGCCTCCAATGGCAGAAATTCTGTGAGAAGAAGGGTCCCTGCTTGGACACCTTCCAATGGTTAAGTTTTCTGACTTCAACTTGGGAGACTACAGAACATATCCTCAGTTCGTGCCGGATCGCTATCTGACGGTAGTCCACAATTCCGTTAGAAAGGTTGATGAATTTGTCCCGAAGGAATTTGCAGCAAATCTAGATAGGCCTAGAGTTTTGAACCTGTTGAAGCTACCGCACTTCGGGCGTAGCAATGAAGTCAATGCAGTTGTTAAGGCCTTGCTATCCTGTGTTCATGGTGGTTATCTTTGGCTGGGGAGGCCAATCGATTTGAATGTGGACTTGATTCATCGTATTACCGGCCTATCTAAGGTTGGTAAGGACCCCAATGTTCATTTTGTTGGTAAGGATAAGGACAGAAAGTTGGCTGCACAGTGGTGCAGAAATACAGATTGCTGAGAGGAGGTCGGGGTTATGACCTCATTATAGTTGAAGATGAAGCACTTAGATTCACAGGCAGTCTGCTTGCAGGAAGACTTCTAACGAAGTGCATACCTAAAGAAGTCACTGTAGCTGTTGTAGAGCTCACAATCGCAGCTATGGAGGGAGAGCAGTATAACTGGTCTCTCTTCCTCTTGAATACATTTTTGGACGACTGCCGAAACGTTCAGGACAACGTCGCTCAGTTGTTCCATTTTTCTTGGCTTTTGATTTTATGTGCATTTGTCGGGTGGAAGGAGCCCCCCAACACTCAGTTCCTTCCGCGCCGCACAGGAGAGGTTGCAGGGATGCGCTATGTCAACCTATGGGATTCTAGTAATCCCGCGAAGCGCAAGATGAACCGCGTCGTGTTCTATGAATATTACCATCTCCTCAAGGACACCATCCACGAGATGCTGAGGCTGACTGAGGAGACAACACAAATCTATGGAACAAAGTTGGTTTTTTCTGCCAACTTACATGAAATTTACTTCTGCCCTTGTGGAATTCAGGAAGAATGGGCCGTAGGCCTCTATCGGATGACTACTCAGGATGTCGAAGAAACTGTGAAATCTTGGCCAGACGAATGGAGGCAGGCCGCTGACATCGCTGCCGCGATGCCACCCCCTGCCGCGTAAGAAAAAGATAAAGGAAAGGAAAAGGCCGCGCATGAGAATGATGAAGGTCCGACAGGACCACTTCCAAAGAAGCAGAAGCTGTCGCACCCCGCAGAAGCGACAGGAGATCCTTCTGAGACCCTTGTCGCGGGGTTCGACCAGTACCTGAAGGAGCAATTTTACGAGCTGCGGACCTCGCAGGCTCACATCAGAAGTGCTCTGGACATGCAGCTCATGGAGTTGAAAGGTCTCGTAGGAAGAGTTGCGCAGACCCATGCGCCAGCATCCGGTTCGCAGGCGCTGCAGGCATCTACAAGCACCGAGTGGGTTGAAGTACTTGCAGAGAGGCATACTGTTGTTCACATCCTGCCTACAACTATGACATTCCCGGATCCTTTGGCTGCAACCCAGGTAAACACGGTTGGCCCTATTGAGAGAAATATGTCATTGATTTCGATAGAAACTTTGCAGTTAGTACAACAGAAGGTCTCTATTGAGCTGAGAGCTAGAGAGCTCTCCACATTCCATGCAAACCAAAGACTGCAATCGCAGGAAATAGAGCTGGAGGCAGGCTATAAGAACATCTCTGAGCAGCTCGCACTTTACGAGGCACAAGACACTGGAGTAAGAAACGTAGTTGATGAAATCGCCGAGGAAGTGCCGGCTTTCCAAATTCAACCAGACATTCCTCTGGTTGAGAAAGTCCAAATTATTGGCGGAAGGGTGAAAGCCCTAGAGCAGGAAATAGTTTCTATGGCCGAGGACCATAGAGCGCAGATCGCCGAGTTGGAATCTTGTGTCGCAGCACCTCCTGTAGATGATAGGCAGGAACAATTTGAAGCGTTGCGCATAGCTTCCACACAAATGAAGTACAGAGCAGATGAAGCCTAGAACTTAATGACGCAAGCTATGGAGGCTTGGGCTGAGCTTGAGAAGCTCCCTTTCAAATTCGATCTTTTGGAACAGGTACAAGCAGCATAACAGTCCCTAACTGTTCTGAGTGAAGAAGCTAAGGCCTTAGAAGGCTTAGCCAAAATGAGGAAAATGAGCGAAGTGCGCAAAGTACAACAACAACTGCAAAAGCTCAGAAATGAAGATGCTAATCTCACCAACAACATCCAACCATTCATGGATGAGTATGCTGAACTTGCTGCCCAAGCTGAGGCAAATATCAAAGAATTTTCTGAATCTCAACAGTTGGTAGATGGCATAACTGAAGAAGAAGCCAGTTCAGACATGGTGCAGACAGCTGCAGAGTGCGTGGATGAAATGGACTCCGCTATTGCGCAGTGGAAGCAAGCATTTGCTGCGACCCAAGCAAAGGCAGATGCGTAACTAAAGCGACCACACGCTAGCGCAAGTGGCTCGGGGACGAGCCACAAGTAAGTGTTAGGGGCCTATTGGAGCATAGGCCGCAGCTATAGTAAAGCTGCGAATTTTGAGGAAAAAGCACAAGTGTTGAAGAGAAGTGCTAATTTTGAGTAAAAGCACCAATTTTGGGCAGAAGTGAACAGTGCGCAGTACGGCGCCAGATGGACGAGCTCAGCGCAGATTACGGGCCAAAAATCGCGGAGCTCGCACGCACATGTCAAAGGAGAGTGAATGTGGCCGAGTAGAAAGCTCAGCTACCACAATAAATGAAGCGACGGAATAGAGGGTTCAGCTACCCTCATTAAGGCTAAGTACAGAAGTTATGGTTGCTCTGACAAAGGAAGAGCAACGGACCAAAGCATTGAAGGTGAAGGACAAGGAGTCATGAGCGATGAAGCGGCGCCCATACCCGTAATCTGTGCCGGAAGTCACAGAACTTGTAGGAAGCGGCGACATGACTGCAAGCGACGCCTACAGTACACCTAGCCGTCAGTGGTTAGGGTTTTTGGGGATTACTGCTGGGAAAGGCCCACATTTTTGTAAAGGTGCGACCCTTAGGGCCACCTATATATATGTGTAATTATCGACGTTAGACGTTAGACGTAGAAAGATTAGAGGTTAGATGTTAGATGAGTTAGAGAGTTGATAGCTGTAGAGCTAGTCACTGAGTTGCAGACAGTCTCAGTTGATGTATGAGTTATTGTAATCTCTGTAGAAGAAGATAGTAGATCTGAGAGAAGGGCTCCCAGCTGGGTGCGTGGAGTTTCCCAGAAAGATCTAAGGCTGCAGTTGTGTGCGCAGTAGGACTGTGTAATTCCCACTTTGAGTTAATATAAGATACAAGTTCCCGTGGGCGTGATTTCCCCGTGGAGGTGAACCACATAATTCTTGTGTTATGGTGCTGTGTTGTGTGAATGCATGTTTATGTCTTACTATCTGTGTTTACATGAATGTTTCGTTATCTTGATGAATGAGTATATAAAGAAAGTCCTCTAAGTTCCTTCAGAAGTTATATTCGTGTACTATCAAAGGAGTCGGTAAGAGCACTATCGCCGCATCGCTTAGGGAATGTGTTACTGCATTGTCGCACGGAAGCAGAGACGATACATAGTGTATCGGATGTAGCGGATAGATCCCTCATTCGCATGTGTGGAGATCCTGCGTAGATAGGCTGGTAAGAGATTCAGCGTCGTTGCGCTGTATGACTTGTGAAAGAATCAGACGCTCCGTTCAGAAGTTACTGCGGAAGGAGGGAAGAGAGAAGACTGTGGATTCCACACCGCCCTGGTGAAGGAAACCTGATTCCTTAGCCCCCCATAGCCACTTCGACTGAGACCTCGGGCTGCTGCGCAGCTCGTTGCCGAAAGGGCCAGTGCGCCAATGGGTGTTTGTTGCTGCGCTTCCTGAAAACTCGGGTCTGTCCAGAAAAGCAGCCAACAAGCATACTACTCAACCTATATGGTCTCCCAAGGTGCTGTTATATGCTATAGGACAAAGCCTCGAAAGAGTATCGCAGGATCTTTTATGTGTCGCAGCACAACCTGGAAGATCTCCCATGTCTAGTTACATGTCCTCCCAGAGCAATACCTCGAAAGAGTATCCTAGGATCCTTTATGTGCCACAGCACGGCCGGAAAGATCTCCCAGGTCAACTTACATGCTCATTTGCACAACCTGTCCATGACCACAGAGTATCAACCTGATACTCACCATACATCATCTTGATGTACATGATCATTCTGATCATCATCATAGCATCGTCCTGATGCATATCATCCAGAGTATCATCTTGATACTCATCACACATGATCATCTTGATCATCATCACTGCATCATCCTTATGCATGTCATCTAGAGCATCGTCTTGATACTCATCACACATGATCATCTTGATCATCGTCACTGCATCGTCCTTATGCATGTCATCCAGAGCATCGTCCTGATACTCATCACACATGATCATCCTGATCATTGTAATTGCAACATCATGATGCATGTCATCATCACATGATCATCTTGATCATCGTCACTGCATCGTCCTGATGCATATCATCAAAGCATCATCCTGATGCATATCATCAGAGCATCATCCTAATACTCATCACACATGATCATGCTGATCATCGTCACTACATCATCCTGAAGCATGTCATCATACATGATCCATTTGATTATACACAACATCCAACTGATACCTATCCAAAGCAGTAACTGGAGCATCATCCTGATGCTCATCACACAGTGCTTACATCCACAGCCATGGAAGGATCCTCCTATCACCATGCTCGGAATGTCTTCTGCAAATGTGTCTTATCACTTCTTCCTTGAAGTGTCTTCAATCTGAAGAACACCAAGCCTCTCTTTGAAGTACGCAAACTTCACTTTGGCTAGTGGTTTCGTCAACACATCTACAACCTGCTCATCCATCACAACATACATGAGCTTCACTGCTCCTCTCTGCACCATATCCCTGATATAGTAATATTTGATCTCGATGTGCTTCAACCTGTCATGGAACACCGGGTTCTCAGACAGCTTCACACATCTCTGGTTGTCACAAAAGATACCAGTAGCATCCAACGGGAGATCAAATAACTCAGACATTAGCTTCCTAATCCATACTTCCTCACAACTAGCCGAATAAGCTGTGACATACTCTGCTTCGGCTGTATTTAGTGCTACGCAAGATTGCTTCATGCTAAACCAAGAGATCACATCTGATCCCATACTGAAGCAACACCCAAAAGTGATCTTCCTATCAGCAGCACTGCCTGCCCAATATGAATCAACATAAACTTCCATGTTAAACTTTTGATTCACATCATACTTGAGCCCATAATCAATTGTACCCTTCAGGTACCTCAGAATATGCTTTACAGCAACCAGGTGAACACCTCTAGGATGCATCAGGAACTGGCTCAATGTGTTCACCGCAAAGCAAATATCTATTCTTGTGATTGTCAGGTACATTAAGGACCCAATAATCTGATGATACATCATGGCATCAACCAATTCTGATAAAGCATCACACAATAACTCCAGGTTCAATGCCATAGGTGTAGCCATGGCCTTGCAGTCCATCATCTCGAACCGCTTGAGGATCTCTGCTGCATACTTACCTTGTCCAAGGAATATTCCATCTGCACTCTGCCACACCTCCATGCCAAGAAATTAGTGCATCATCCCCAAGTCGTACGAGCTTGCTTCAAGCCATACAAGGCTTTCTTCAATCTGCACACATATGACTCCCTGTCATGTGTCTCAAAGCCGAGTGGATGCTCCACATACACTTCCTCTTTGACTACACCATTCAAAAAAGTTGTCTTGACATCCATCTGGTGTATCTTTCACTTCATCATTGTAGCCAAAGCAAGTACTATTCTGATGGAAGTGTATCTGGCTATAGGTGCAAAAGTCTCTTGATAATCTATTTCCTCTTTCTGGGAGAAGCCACGAGCAAAAAACCTCGCCTTGTATTTCTCTATGCTACCATCTACAACATGCTTGATCTTATATATCCACTTGGAAGTCACAACAGACTTCCCTTCAGATCTTGGGACCACATCCCAAACATCATTCTTCATGATCAACTGGTATTCCTTGATCATGGCATCCTTCCATTACTGCATCCCAAATCCTGGGAACTTCAGATTATTCAATATCTTCAATAGATAGTTTTCTTGAACTTCGTTGCTGGAACAAATGTTGCAGTCCTTCTTTTTTAGGTGATGGTACACGGTCTTTCCTACAAGACAAGTTCAATTGCATGATTAGAAACATCTTATATATTTCAGAACAAATTCTTACTCATAAAGACATATGTCATACAATCATGCAATTATCTTAGCCAATGCTTCAATACAACATTTATCCATATTCCGTAACTTTCTAGATGCCTTCCATCTCTACCAGAACATTGTTAAGAGTGTACACAACTCCCAACATGTCAGCAAAGTTATTTCATTCTAGATAAGTAGAAATGGAATGTTGTACAGTACCATAGGCCACTTACCGATTACTTGCATAGTAGTATCTTGTTCATTAATGCAATTTTTCTAAAATGCATAATATACATCCTAAATCTAGGAACCTAAGTATGTACATGACTGAACAACATCATTTAAGTAATCATATATATAATAAATGACAATTCAAATACTTATCTTTGTTTGGTTGTTGGGTGGACTCCCTCTCAATCTTTTCTTTCTTGCAGGAACTACTGGAGTGTGCTCCCTCTTGCTCTTTGCTTCTTGGATTACCTGTCTTTGAACTGATATTCATCCTGGACCACTATGCATGCTTAAGTGTGCAATAGTGTCATGATTGTGTCATCCTCAAGATCTCATACACAATCATACATTATTTAGTATAATATCAATACTATCAAAAAAATTATAATCCTAAATATTTATGGTCATGATCATTTCATAAATAAGCGTTAGTATTCAAGGTTTCAGGGAAGACTTCTTTTACTCATGCATATTCTTATTTGACCATAGGACTCTTCTGGTTAGTCATATTATCAATCAAGGTAAGAAACATAATATGCATAAATCCTTGATTACTTAAACTTCCAACTTCAAGAATAATCGTTATCATTCATATAAAAGTATAAGATCCTAACATAAGCTAGGATTCTAACTTGAAATAGGAAAACATACCTGTATTGTCATGATTTTTAGTTATGTCTAACATACCTACATAATGTATTCGTGTTCTCTTCAATGACTTGTGCTAGTAACCTACATAACTTCATAAGTTAACCATTGTAGAACCAAATTATATATACCTCATAAGTAGAGCTTCTATATGATCCATGAGTCTTTTTCTTCATGTCACCATGGTCATATGTTCTTGATCTAGAACTTGATTTGTATCTTTCATGTTAGCGGACAACATCAACCTCATACAACACCAAAATGCATTAGTACAATCATATAACCCTAATCAATGAATGTCTTCTATCATTCACATGCATTCATACTTTTACTAGGGTGATAAGACAAGTCTAAAATTAATCAAGATTTTACTAACCTCAATAATATGAAGACAAACATATCATAAAATTAATCATGAACAGATTTCAAAACATACCTGTATCTCCTGAAGTCATACCTATTGAGATTGCTTGTAGCATTCTTATGTAAGGCCTTAGCCTCATCTCCCTCTGAAATGGGAACTTCTTCACTTATGTAGGTGTCCAATTCATTCTCTTATAAGATCTGGAGCTAAAATTGGATCTGGAGCTGGATTACGGTTTGTCAAAGAAACCGTAAAAATTCAAATTTTGAATTTCAAACTTCTGATTGGATGAAAAGATGTGCCTTGCTAAGCTAATCAAGCTGGTATACTTCAATTTTGAAAACTGCAAAATTAGACCCCTCAAAATTGCCTTTGAAACTTCTGGATCTTCTTGACAGGATCTCGAACTAGAGTTTGATAAAGCCCGATCTTATTTCCAACCAAAAGATTCTATCTTATACTCTAAACTTTTGTTTTTCTGAGGAGCCTCTACCTGTGGTCACAGATTTAAAAAATTCCAACTTTTGCAGAAGCCCTAATTTTCCACCTTTCCGATCAAAATTCTGAACTAGTGTTTGATCAACCCCGACCTTCTTCACAACCAAAAAATTTGATATTGGTCTCTAAATTTCAATTTTTATGAGGATCATTTAGCCATGGTCTTCTATTCCAAGAATTCCAACTTTCTCTGAAACCCTAAATTCCCGCAGCAAAGACAAACCAAGAATGAAGGTGCTCAGAATCCAATTCTGTTTTGACAGAAATATGCACCTGATTGTTTCTGGTGTAACTCAGAAATTTCAGATTCACAGGGTATGAAAATTTGGCTTGTGGTATCCTGACCTGTCATCTTCCCAACCCCATAGGCCTGACCTCAAATGGATTCTGTGAGAGAGAGTTATGCCAAGTGTCGCAACGTGACCTGTTTGTGGGATAAAACAGAAGAGCGAACTTGTACGGAGTTTCACCTGTCACTGGTTCAAATTAGGCCTCTGAAAAGTGTACCTAGAAAAGTAAAGTCCGTTCCCTACCTATCACATTTTACAAAAGTTCATTTGGAGCTTCCTATCCCAAGTTGTGACCTTTTTTCCTAGGTCACCTGTTTATGATTGAGATCCGGAGAGGCAAAAACCCTAGATTGTACAGGTCATAAAATAGAAATTACAGTGAATTAGATGTTGTGCTCCGGATACAAGGTACATGGGGATTTTATATACAACTTGTAGAAGTTTCAGAATCTGAACCTTCTCCAAAATGGATTTATAGGGAAAGTACCACGATGATTGTTTTTTGCTATATCAAGCCCTAGCTTCCAATTTGTCGCAAGTGCAACAGGTCTCATAAATTCCATACCATGCCTTCCTTTAGGCTCGATCTGATACCATGTTATTTTTTCATCATTTAATTCAATATATCTAGGATCTTTAACGAAAAGAACAACATGTACAACATATCAAGCATAAGAGACAAGAGACAAGAGACACAAAACATTTCACCAAGGAAAACCAAGAAGGTGAAAAACTCCACAACTTCCTCAAGGATAGAATAAGCATCAATACAAGGATCACCATGCTCAAACCCAAGAGATAGATATCTTCAGCAGCATACTCCTCCTCCACTTGTGCGCACTCCTCCTCTCTCTCACTAATGCGAAGTGAGTGAATGAGAGAGATGTGTAAAATGAGAGAGACACTCTCCATTTATACGCTAACTTTCATTTGACCTTTACTCAACTAGGTCGGCCTCAACTTAACCACTTAACATAATGCTGACTGGGACGTCCCCTACTAGGGTGGTCTAATAACCCTTTGACCCACATGACTCATACAGGGTCGACCCCATCAAGGTGGTCTAATAACCCATCAAGTATAGGTTACGACACTTACAACATAACTTGAGACACACGTGAGTACAACTGATGACACTTCCAATTGGAGGAATAATACATCTCCGTTGGGAATACAATAAAGTACAAATACAATATACAAGTGAATATATTCCTAAGTTACAAATACATCAACACGTTTTATCTACTTTGGGAGTTCAGGATGGGAACGGCCCTAGCGTCATTAAATTCGACACTACTGATATCCAACCTCGCTTACCTTACCATGTTGCTTTTCAAATCCATGGAAGGTGCTTGGTGTTAACACCTAAAAAGTGCTCACTAGATCATTTCCTTATTCACATGACCTATTTGTCCACTTTTCCACCATTTGAGCCTCTAAAGCCACCAAAAGGTCACCAAAAGACCTTAATACACCCCTTTTTCCACTCAAAATGAGTATTTTTCCTAAAAAGCATAAAAACCCTAAAAAATGGTCCAAAATTCCCAAAAATATTAAAAAGGGAATAAAAATATTCAAAATATTCAAAAAAGGAAAAAGGAGGGAAAAGGTACCTAAACCATGTTGGTTAATACCATTGGTTTCCACAAAACCACAATGGTATTCCCCACCACCAAAACCTATAAAAATGTGGTAGGGGCTCCTCATTTCACATCCATCCATCTTCCTATCCTCATGCTGCCAAAATCTCCCATGAGGTTTTGGCCATTATAGCTACCTTGGAGAAAGGACCCTTTGGAGTTTGGAGCTGCTCACCCTTGGAGCTACTCAACAACCTTCATCATTTGGAGGTATTATCATTGCAAGCACTTGCTTGCCCCCATTTTCAATACAAATTTATTTTTCCTATTTCTTGTTCTTATTTTCAATTCAAAAGTTTATTATGATATGCACATGCTAGTTTAGTTTTAGTTTTAGATTTACAATTGTTTTTGCTTTAATATTGAAACTGCTGCTACTAGTTAGCAGGTGCCCATTGCACTAAGCTTGGTTGCAAAACCAAGCCAACAGTTTTTGGCGACTTAGCTGCTTTCGAATTTTTAGATCTCACTTTTGCTTTAGATCTTAGTTTTGGTTAGTATTAGTTAGTTTAATTCATAGATCTGCCACCCTAGACAGCAGATCCATTGCTGTTCTAGTTCTTGGCCCATTTTATTGCCATTAACAGCCCGAAATTTTCAATTTTCGGGTTCATTTTTCGACATCCGCATATGGCTTTCGCCTCACGGATTTTTTCCTGACAGTCGCGCGACTCTTTTCCGCGCGGTTCACCGCGGCTTCGCGTCCATTTAGCGTGCTCAACATCACGGCTTCGCGGACATTTTCCGCGTTGCACATCGCGACTGTGTGACGAAATCCCGCGTTGCACATCGCGGCTTCACGGCTGAAACCCGTGCTGCCCATCGCGACTGTGTGACAGAAACCCGCGCAATCCATCACGACTGTTCTGTCAAAACCCGCGATGCCAATTTTTTCCATTCGGCCAATCCGTTTAAAAAAGTATTTTTTTACTGTATTTTCTGCCCACATTGCACATTTTACAATATTAAAATTCGTGCAGTTCCTACAGCCATAGAAAAATTTTACTATTTAGAATGCACCTTTGAAAAAGTCTTTTTAAAAATTTTCAGAAATTGAAAGAAGGATTTATTTGCATTTTATCTAGATTAAAATTTTGCTGTTTACTTCTTTGATATTTTGCCCATAGCAATTTTTGAAAAAGAAATCCATTTATTTCTTGAAAAAGTCATATTATTTGCTTTCCTATTTCAAAAGATCCTTTGTTTTTTGAATATTTTCTGCAAAGCATTTACTTTTTCAATTTCAGTTTAAAATACCACACGTGCACCCACTCAAACACATAATTTAAACTGAGCCTTAAAACTTACCCTAACTTCAACCAACTTTTAACCCCACTTGGGGAGCACTTAAAAGAACTTTGTAGCTAGGTAGTATTGAGGGGATAGGTGTTCCAATAACACCCCTCAGTTATTACATTTGAGACATAGCTGTTGTCCATTAGGGAACCAAAATCTCCTAGTATTTTTGGCACGGTCATAACCAGTTTATCGGAAGGCCTCTCCCCTAGGAGGGTTGAAGTCGCGAGGATAGTTCCAGAAGCCTGAGTGGAATACCGAAATCCATTCAGTAACCGAAGGCTACCATTCGCAGTTCTCGGGATATCGCTGTATGGGGGTATTGCGGTAAAAGGACCAAACGGAAAATTTACCTTTTCTGGACTTGTCATGAACGGAGTATCCTAGTTGCCATTCTTTAGGATTGATTACCCGGTGTCCCTCCCGGTAGGGGGATATCTAGCCATTGATTCAACACTCAATATTGTCTGACTTGGATTTCATCACCTTGCAGAGAATATCTTTTGTTGATTCACAATACTTTTAGTTAGGTGTTTGCATGATACAATCCACCTTTGGTCTAGTAGCACCTCTTTTTTCTAGAAGTTGTTTGCATGTTGGTACTCTGACCATTTTTTGCATCCCTCCACTTATTATAGCACAGCTGCTATAATAAGTGCTTTTTGAGGTTGTTTTTTTGGCCTGAGAGCCTTTATTTTCACTCCCCTTCTTGCACCCTTGGTTGCATTAGGGTTTTGAGTTTTTTATACATTACCATTTTACACAGAATATTTTTACACAAAAAACTTATTTCTCACCATTGAGAATTTTAGACGCTCTCATCGTCTTCAGGGTGAACTCCTAGAGTTCAGTCTACTTGGCTCTCCACGTCACCGACGTCGAGCCTTTTCCCTTGACTCGACACATCGTCGGTCAAACAGACAGTCATCCGATTTTGACACGCCTCACTTCACATCTAATTTTGAGGCAAGATCCGAAAACCCTACTGAGTTATTACCAACCAACCTCATGGCTGGGACACAATTCGACCCACTTTTTACCAGCACCATAGGAGATACATCCACAAACTCTTCTACTGCGGTGCCATCCATGGCAACAACCACACTCCTAGGTATGCCTAATATGAGGGACACTCCACTTTTAGGGATGCCCAACACAGGACCACCTTCTATTACGGGTATGCCAAACATAGGGGTCACACCCCCTCTCATTTCCACAACCCATATCCCAGGAATCCCTACTACTATTCCTAACCCTGGTGTAACCCATGTTGCACTTGGAAACGCTGGCCCATACCAGACCACAGCTATTGGAGGACACATACCTTCAATACCTAGCATACCGTTAGGCGCTACTGGACCTCTACATCATACCACCATGACTAGTCATGTCCCAGTCGCTACGCCACATCCATCTGCTAGCTTACCATACATGGCGTGTCTGAACTTACCAGACTTAGCCAGGTTAACCAGTGATCCTATCAGACACGACCCTGCGTGGCCTCACATGCCCACCAAACTCCCCTCCGACATCCCTAAGTTTGAGGGAAAGGCAGGTGAGGACCCCCAGAACCATATTATGTCCTTCCATCTATGGTGTTCCTCCAACTCCATAGTGGACGACTCTATCCGCCTCCGTCTCTTACACCGCACCTTCATTGGCTCTGCAGCTAAGTGGTATATCGAGCAACCCCATGGGACCCATGCCACCTTTACCTCCCTTACCTCGACCTTCCTGCAGTTCTTTCAGTTACCTGTCCGCTATTATGCAGGAGTCGAGATCCTACTGTCTTGCAGACAGAACACGGCCACCCACATCATTGACCACATTCATGAGTGGCGTCGACACCGAAGCCTCAAATCCCTCCTCCCTCTCATTGCCAAGGATGTGGCATCTGAACGACCCCAGTCTGAAGAAGAGGCCATCCTCAAAGCCCAACAATTTGACCTCATTTATGCCCAATCGGGTTATCTGTATACCATTATACCAGACGCCCCTCGGGGCGAGTCATCCCAACACGATGCGTCGGGGGCATCCCATACCGCAGATGGCATCATTGGTCGTATGGCCTTGCATCCGCAACTCTTTTCCATTGCACATCCTAGCCATGGTCCCGACCTTTCGCGGGCTACATCTCAATCTGGAGCAACCAATTCATATGCTCCCATGGCACATCACCACCATACCCACGGACCTTCATGTCCACCTCAGTGCTTTGGTCATGCACCACCTACATACGCCCCCCCAGTTGCACCTCAACCAATGTATTATGCACAACAAGCTCTGAAAACTAGCCCAACACCTCCAATAGCTCAGGGTTACCAACAACCCTAGAAGGTAACTGGACCATCTCTAGCCCCACAGGCTTATTATCCACCACAACCTGCTCCCGCACCTGTGGCGAACCAAAATCCTCCCACTACTCAAGGGCAAGTGTACACACAGCACAATCATCCCCAACACCAAAACAACCAGTGCAACCAGGGCGGGCAACAAAACCGTGGAAGAGGATGTAACCTCGGAAACAACCAACAACAACATCAAGGTCCTCCACCTCCCAATCCCCCGCAAAATAACAATGCTGCTCCTCCCAACCAGAATCCGGATCGTAATCCCAGGTAGCCCAAAAACAATAACATTAGAACAAACCATCCATGTTCTATTTGCGGGGTCTATGGCCATTACACACATGCTTTCCCACATTTGGAGCAAGCTCGGCAACTTTGGACTGGCGATGCCCATCGTCAAGGATAAGTGGCTCCTCAGTAGCCACCCAACCCTCCACCACCTCAACATCAACCTTTGGTGCTGCAAAACCCCTTTCCAACCCAAGGCGTAGTGAACACTCAGCCGTTAGCTCCCCCTCAGGGAAACACGCCACCACAACAAATCACTTATGCCGCTCCTGATCAAACCATGTTCGATTCAGATACCCACCATTTGTTGATGATGTCATCCGCAGATGCCAACCTCCAAACCCGCCGGAACCAATATGGCTCCACCCCTGAAGCACCTCCTACTGACAAGAACACTAACGTCCATCCCACAGATCAGACGTTACGTATACCTCCGGCTCCACTCGATGGCGCTTCTAAAGCACCTCGCTTTCCACTTCGTCGCATCAACAATAATCCCAATGCTCGTGCTGCGTTGAATTACAACATTGTAGATGACTTAGCCTAGTCTCCTGCAGCCATGTCTGCTTTAGAAGTCTTAAAAAACTGTCCTTCACAGCAAAAGACTTTGCTCTCTGCCATTGACGCTATTGACCCCAATGATTCACAACTGATGGCATTCGATTCAGACCAATCCGAACCACGCTTGCCTTCCACTTTAGCATTCCAAGTTTCCATTTCCGTTCGGAATCTTGTCATCCATCGGTGCATTATCGATGAGGGTGCCTCTACATGCATCATGTCTACATTCGTTTGGCAGAAGTTGGGATCCCCTACTCTCCAACAGTCCACCACTGCGTTGCAAGCCTACGACGGCCATTCGGCTCAACCCCAAGGTCTCTTAGCTAATGTCCCCGTCCAGCTGGCGGGTAAAACCGTGCTCATTGACATTGAGGTCATCAATGCCCAACTCAATTATAACCTCTTACTTGGTCGCAGCTACATGTATGCCATGCGGGCGGTTGCTTCATCCGTTTTTCGTACTATGATGTTCCCCCATGAGGGACGCTTGGTCAAGGTTGACCAACTTACCTATTACTATCCCAAGGCCCCCGCCGCACCTGAAAATGTTCTCTAAATGGTTGAACAACCTGTTTGTGGTGCAACTACCTTGTTTGTTTCCTCCGTGGGACCCGGACTTTACTCCGACGCGCCGATGACTTATACATTCCAATCTATTCCACCACCGTCACCGAAGACACACGTCACTAACCTCTGTACTCTTTCCCACAATACACAAACACCCAACAATCAACCATATTTGTTACCTAAACCACCATTGGTCCCTAGTCACATTGGTGTTACACCCATCCACACCATCCCATTTCTATTCCCTCCCTCGGGCGTAGTAAGCGCTCCGGTTATGGCTACCCTTAGTCTCCCCGAGTTAACATTGGGATTACCTGTGTGGTACATTTCGCCTCCCGTTCCCTCGCCGACACCAAATGTCATCCTGCAACCGGTGCAACCCATTGTCACTTCTACTCAACCACCTCCCGGTATCACTACTCCTTCGTCATCTACGAATCCCCTTCCTCTCATCAGGCCCACTGGGGGCAGAGGCCCACAACCATACACTGCAGTACCTCCTCCCAAAGCAGTTAAACCTTCCCCCGTGTTTCCTGCTCCTCCTAAATGCTCAATGTGTGATGAGTTAGGCAATCCAACCCATCAGTGTCCACAGTTACCTGCATTACAGGAACACATGCAAATGCTTGACGACGACCCCAACATCCCGGTTGTCAAAATCGACTCAAACCCCATGCCTCGTGACAAATCATTGCGTACCAACCACCCTTGTGCGATATGTGGTATTTACGGCCACTACTCACATCACTGTCTTGATATCCCAGACTATAGAGCAGCTCTCTACGAGATGAACAATTTGGACCTTGAGACGGCGCCCCCTACAATCGAGGAAATCTACCCTCCCGTATCATCCTCATCTGGAGAGATTAACACCGTTTATATGATCTCGTCGACTACTACTACCTTGTCAACCGATTCCACCATTCAAAGTTTCCCAAATGATGAGGAGATTCTAGAGTCTCTTACTACCCCTGATTACCCCTAGGAAGATATGCACCATCATTCACACTTCCTCCCAGAAGAGACTTCATCCACCACCGCTACCCAATTCGCGGTTGGGTCCAAAGATTTCCCTCCTACTACAGTCGATTGGTTTAAGGATCCTATTCCTACTCCTAATTCCTTTGAGGAAGGTAACATGGCCAATATCTCACCCGTCATCCACATCGATATCTCTAACCCACCGGGTGCCCTTGAAATAATTACATTAGGAGCCTCCTGGAGTGAGCATGAGATTGAGGAATACAAAAAACTGTTCCAAGAATTCCGTGATGTCTTTGCTTGGTCCTATACCAAAACGCCTGGCCTTGATCCCGCCATTATAGAGCACCACATTGACACATGGCCTGATCTACCCCTCGTTCATCAGCAACAGCGACCCAGTCATCCCCCACCATCTTCCTCCTCGGCAGAAAGTAACACCATTTACACGATTTCCACTGGATACCCCTCTATCTGGTCGGCCCCTTCCATTTATCCCTTTCATACACATGTTCCACTCTGCTACGTCGGTTTTGCTGATGGTGCAAGCCGCTGGTCACCCAATCTGGCCTCTGCAGCTTGGGTAATATATTCCCCTTCACATGAGTTGATCCACATCGACGGAATGTGTTTAGGTGCTGCCACCAACAACCAAGCTGAATATGATGCCGTGACCGGTCTCCTAGCCGCATCTCTCCAAATGAGCATACATCGCCTTAACATTTTCCTGGACTCACAACTTCTTGTTTCCCAGCTCAACAATGATTACCAGGTACGCGATCCCTATCTGTTTAGAAAAATTTTGCGCACTAAACAAATGATTCGATAGTTTGAATCCATTTCATTCACACATGTCCCAAGAAACCTCAATAGTGTCGCAGACCATATGGCCAACAATGTACTTGATTGGCACACCAATCAAATCATTTCATAAAGAAAATGCATCCACGTGCATAACATGTGCCTCCACGGGCATATACCAAAACAAAATGTGCATCCACGGGCATATACAAAAAATCAAAATGTTGCATCCACGTGCATAACATGTGCCTCCACGGGCATAAAGAAAATCAAACATGCCTCCACGGGCAAACAAAAAGACAACAAATGCATCCATGTGCATACACGACTATATATCAACATCATATATATATATATATATATACATCATAGTATAGTCAAAACATGTCATAGGTTCCCTTAGCACCCAATATACAAAAATACATCAGATGTACAAAAAATAACTTCCCCATATGCTCATCAGCATTTGGGGGAAAATACATATCATCTAATCATCACGGTCTCTAGGCTCCTCTGGTGCCTCCTCCGCCGGTCCCGCCGGATCATGCCGAGCCTGGACTCGCCTCTCTGACAGCCCCGCTGGATCATCCTGTAAACGAATCCTGCCCTCCCCTGGCCCTGCTTGATCCCGACGAACCCTATCCCTCAAATCGGCCGCCATCACTGCCGCTCTCAACATCATCGAGCACCACTCATGAGGTGCCTCGAAACATCGCTTGATGATGTCCCAATCGAGATCCCTCCACCCATCCTCTGGGAATCCTTCTACAATCATACCCAGTGTCTCTCGGACACCAGCGATAGCATCATCTCGAGGGCCAGCCCCTCGACCACGAGCCCCAAATCCTCGACCAGGTGGAGGCGGTACAGCTGCAGGAGGTGGAGCAACCACCATCGCCCGTCCCCTGCGCACCACATAGTCAGCCGATGGAACAAGACCAACATCTGCACAATGCAAATAAACCATCATATACATATCTAACTATAATCATAACCAATAAATCTAAAAACACATGATATAGTAGAGAACAAAACATACCATCTAAACCCCAGGCCTGTCCCTGAGCTCGAGGCATCTCAGGATCTCCTCGGTAATCCATACCAGCATATGGATAGTCCTCAATCAGAAGAGGGATCTGCTCCCACTGCTCGTAAAACTCCTGCGAGAAGAACCTGTGGATACCACCACCTCCGAGAGGCATCATCTGCCCCCACCGCACCATCTGTGGCTCGCTAACCAAACCATCACGAATGGGAACCCGTGGTCGCAAAGTCGGTACTCGCTCAAAGAAGAAAGAACACAGAAAGGAGGCATAGCAAAACTCTCCCCCCTCTCGGATAGCCTTGTCCAGATCTCTCCGGACACCAGCTAAGAACATCTGAGCCCATGTGTAATAAGTCCCCCTCAGCACAGAATCCACCATCATTGTTTGTCCCCCTGACAAACGATGTGGCACCACGGCACCCAACACCCGCAGAACACAAGCCCCGACAGCGCGCATGTCCCACTCTCGTAGTGATCTCAGACTCAGCGCGTTTTTCTATAAAATTGCCCCAGTGACACAGAAAGTCTCTAGGAGATCCTCCATGTCAACATCTGCCGGGATCCTCGGTAGAAGATCCCCCACCTCCCCTAAGCGAGGCAACCCAGTAAGAAAATAGACATCTGTGAGGGTGATCTCCAACCTCTCACTCCCAACAACAAAGGCACCCTCTGCAGTTATCCACCAACTCACCAACTTGTTCAGTAGGGGTCCTACTGAACACATTGGGGGAATCTGAGCGAACTTTAGCAGTCCACTCTCTGCCAAAACCTGCCGGACAAGTGGATCAGTCCAAATCCAAATCATCAAGTCTTCCTCCATCTTTCGCTCTCGCCACGATGTGAATGGCCTCCTCAGCATCCTGCCAAAGAACAAAGAAAATTTTAGCACCATAGAAATTTTTTCGAAAATACCATCGCGGCTTTTCCATCAAAAGCCGCGATGATCATCGCAACTTCTATATAAGAACCCGCGATGAACATCGTGGATATTGGCCAGAACATCGCGACTGTCTCCCCCATACCCGCGATGAACATCGCGACTTTCAAACTGACAGTCGCGATGAACATCGCGACTGTCAGCCTGAAACCCGCGATGTCCATCGTGGTAAAGGAGCCGAAACCCGCGATATTCTACATTGGAAGGCCAACATGGAATTTCGGGGCCTTCGGGGGCCCGCCGCTAACCAAAAAAGACATAATTGAAAAGGCTAAGGCGAATAGAGTTACCTAAAACTCGCAGAATCGAAAAACAACGGTGAAATCTCCCGGAAATCAAGAAAGAGCTCTGACTGCTCTGCCAAACTCGCACGTAACAATGACACATCATATGGGCCCCACGCCCTATTTATAGAGATTCCACCATTTTTTAAACGACCATTCTGGTGTCATACGACATCCGTTTCTCAAACCGTTGGTACCGTTGGAATCAGAACAGCGAGAACTTCATAACAGTTCTTTCCTTTTCCTGTTTTCACCAGGTCCATTTTTTGACCATTTTTTCACACCCTCGTTGCCTCGGTTTGCGTGCCACATCGGCCGTCGTCCATTTTTGATGAAACTTATATCACCGGATTCAGTTTTTCGTGCTCGTGACGATGCTTGAGATCATTTCTCGCTCTCACGCCCAGAGTTTTCAGGCATTTTTTTCCATGCACCCCTCGTTGCCTCGGTTTGCGTGCCACATCGACCGTTGTCCATTTTTGATGAACCTTATATCGTCGGGTTCAGTTTTCCGCGCTCGTGATGATGCTTGATATCATTTCTTGCTCTCACGCCCAGATTTTATGGGTATTTTTTCCATGCCCCCCTCGTCGCCTCGGTTTGCGTGCCGCATCGGCCGTCGCCCATTTTTTATGAACCTTATATCGCCGGATTCAGATTTCCGCGCACGTGATGATGCCTGAGATCATTTCTCGCTCTCACCTCCATATTTTTTGGGCATTTTTCGCATGACCCCTTGTCGCCTCGGTTTGCATGCCACATTGGCCGTTGCCCCTTTTTGACAGTCTTTATGTCACCAGATTCAGTTTTCCGCACTCATGATGATGCTTGAGACCTTTTCTCGCTCTTGTCAATCCCTTTTTGTTCAGTATAATTTTATCCCTTTTTCGGGCCGAGCAATCCCTTATACGAAAAAGGCACTTAGGGAGTTTCTGTTAAGCTCTTTTCTGACTCCTAAAACAATGAAAAGATCACCGAGCAACCTTTCTTCCTTTCATGCTCGCTAAACGTATCTTAAAGGGCGTCTACCTGGTATAAGTTTACCCCTTTTCCAGACCTTGTAGACTAATTACGAAAAAGGAATACTCTAGTCACATCGGCTAGAAGAGTTCTCCATTTGCATCATTTTATGATTTTTCGGGCCTTGGAGACTAACTTACGAAAAAAAGCACCAATGGAGTCCACTTACCGCTTTCAGACTCTCTAAACATGAAAGCGACCACGAGCAATCACCATCCTGGGCTCGTAAAACCGATAGGACAGTAATCATAACCACTGCAGAGTCTTCTTATCATTTCCAAACTCCTTAAAAATGAAAGCATCCATGAGCACGAACAGTCCTGGGCTCACAAAATCCATAGGACAGTACCATTTCAGAGCATACTTTTATACCTTCTTGGAGCTCATTAAAACTACGAAGAAGGACCCAATGGTGCTTCTCGGTGCCACAACAGATCATGTCTACTCATATGGCAGCTTCCCCATTTTGGTCGCCTTTGTTCAGAGTATTCTGCAGTATGTCACCCTGAGAACCCCTCGACAGCACCCATCAGCTTGACTCCCCCAAAGTCAAGACATACCCTTCAGTCCCTAAAAGCTATGATCCCCACACCTACAAGTCAGTTCCCTACGCTGCCAGGTCAACCATGTCATCATGCTCTGAACAAAGGAAGTTTGAGTCTACCCACTATATGACCCCGGTTACTTCCCATACCCACAAGTATATCAGTCCTACCATCAATACTACCACACTTCAGTTCTACACCTCGGGCTCCTATCAAGGAAACATCATTGCCTTGTTAGTTGCTGGTCTCCCTCTGTCGACGACAACCAAATTTATTCCAGAGGATAGACCTAGAGGTCCCTGTGTCTTGGACTCATCACCATTTATGATGAGTGCCTACGAATCATTTCGAGAAGAGTCCCCAGTGCCTCTCCAAATGGTTGTTTCTCACATGCTTGACTTCAACACCTTAATCGCATCGTTGAGACTCACACATGGTATTGGTCCATTTAGTTATTGGTCGAAGACCCTGGATACCTCCCGACTCTTCCACATTTGAGAGTCTACTTATGGAAACAACCAGCTACATTTTTTCTATAGATATCCGGGTTGCGCATAGCGACAGTATTCAGATGTACCCCGGTTTTATGCTCCCTCGAGTATACAGTTACATATACTTCCCAGAGATGGCTCATAGTCATTGAGTCCCTACAGATGTTGGACACCTTCAGTTTCAGCAGTTCATCAACCCTTCTGAGACCTTATTCAAAACGGTTGTTGCTTTATTCCAGTGTATTAGTTATTGAGATCAATCATCTTATGATCATGAGTACATCCCAAAGTGATGTCCCCTCTGGACCATTATGATGTACCAGCATATTTTTTATGTATTTTTTCAGGTCCCCCTTCTCGGGACTAATTGTTATGTCTTGATACGAGCATGGGTATGCCCGCCTCGTCCATTATCAAGATTATTCCTCATTCATATTGAGGCCATGTAATATTGTTTATTTTTTGCAGCTTCCAAGGGCCGCGGATCCAGTCTCCAATCGGTCTCTTCTCCTCCCCAAAACCCCAGAAAAAAGACAAAAGAACTATGATGTCTATCGGCCATACGATGAGCTCCTGCCCTCACACATCAAGGGGCAATCTGTTAACACCTAAAAAGTGCTCACTAGCTCATTTCCTTATTCACATGACCCATTTGTCCACTTTTCCACCATTTGAGCCTCTAAAGCCACCAAAAGACCTTAATACACCCCTTTTTCCACTCAAAATGAGTATTTTTCCTAAAAATGCATAAAAAAACCCTAAAAAAGGGTCCAAAATTCCCAAAAATATTAAAAAGGGAATAAAAATATTCAAAATATTCAAAAAAGGAAAAAGGAGGGAAAAGGTACCTAAACCATGTTGGTCAATACCATTGGTTTCCACAAAACCACAATGGTATTCCCCACCACCAAAACCTATAAAAAGGTGGTAGGGGCTCCTCATTTCACATCCATCAATCTTCCTATCCTCATGCTGCCAAAATCTCCCATGAGTTTTTGGCCATTATAGCTACCTTGGAGAAAGGACCCTTTGGAGTTTGGAGCTTCTCACCCTTGGAGTTGCTCACCCTTGGAGCTACTCAACAACCTTCATCATTTGGAGGTATTATCATTGCAAGCACTTGCTTGCCCCCATTTTCAATACAAATTTATTTTTCCTATTTCTTGTTCTTGTTTTCAATTCAAAAGTTTATTATGATATGCACATGCTAGTTTAGTTTTAGTTTTAGATTTACAATTGTTTTTGCTTTAATATTGAAACTTCTGCTACTAGTTAGTAGGTGCCCATTGCACTAAGCTTGGTTGCAAAACCAAGCCAACACTTGGATAAGTTTTTTAAATGCACGGTAGTTGACAAAGGTGCTTCCACCTCGGTAATGTCATTGGATTGCTAAAAAGATCTTGGCTATCCTCCCCTGTCTAAATCTATGACTATGCTTACTACATTCGATGGTCGGTCATTTAGGCCGTATGGTATTATCCCTTCCCTTGAGGTCCACTTGGGTGGTAAATCCATGCCTATTGAATTCGAGGTGGTTGATGCGCCTATCCACTACAACCTTATTCCGGGAAGGAATTGGATCTACGCAATGAAAGTGATCATATCCTCTGTATTTAGAGTTATCTGCTTTCCTCATGAAGGTAGAATCGTGATGGTTGATTAGTTAGACTTCCCTAGTTCTAATTCCGTAGCAACGTCGGGAATTGTCATTCCCCAAATCAACGATTCTCAGCTGGCAACTGGGAACATTGGTGTAGGATTGTATTCATACTTGTTGGGAACATTCGACTTAGTTGCACCAATTGCTTTTATTGGGACTGTATCCGATAGTGCGTCCTCCTCATTGATTAATGTACCATTCCAGAGCTTGTATTTTAATGATTCGTGGACTGTACCATCCACGAGTACATCGTCTGGAGACATTTCACACATTGGAATGGCTATGCCATTATCTACAGTTGAGCTTGCATACCATGAAATTCAACAAGCCACTACAGAGCTAGATCTGCCCTCTTCACGGACAGAGGAGGAAGATCCCATTATCCTGCCGGCATGGGCAGCCGACTCGTCTTTCTCACATGATTGTCTTGATGGTACTTTTCCTTCGGATGAAGCCATCATTGAGGCCATGTGTGGTAGTGAGAGGCCTTGGGAATATTTTCATCATTGATCTTATTTTCTTCTTAACCTCGATCTCATGGAGCAAGAGGAGTTTAGGACGACTCTTGCAGAGAAGGTTGTTCACCTTGTGGCCCCTTTGGATTCACATGGGATTTACGTGGAGGGGAATATGGCCAATATCTTCCCAACCATACTAATCAACATCTCTCGTACACCCAGGAAGATAGAGAACATTTATATAGGTGCTAATTGTTCTCCCGAGGAGATCCGTATCTACACCAAACTTTTCAAGGAATTTTGGGACATTTTCACCTGGTCATATGAGGAGATGCCAGGAATAGACCCTAGTATTGTCGAAAACGAGATTAAGACATATCCCAATTCCAAGCCGGTTCGACAATGACTTCGTGCTGTGAATCCTAGGAAGGCAGCCGCGATCAAGGCAGAGGTGGAGAAACTACTTAAAGTTGGTTTCATCAACCGAGTTCCCCTTACTGAAGGGATGTCGAATCCCATTCCTGTAGGTAAGAAGCAATGAACCATCTATGTATGCACATAATTTAGAGATTTGAACCACGCATGTCCGAAAGACAACTTTCCCACACCATTTAGAGATCAAATCTTGGATGCGTGTGCAGGAAGCAAAGTTTTTTCGTTTATGGACAGTTTCTTCGGATATAATCAGATCTAGATAGATCCCGAGGACCAACATAAAATGGATTTCATATGTCCTTGGGGTACATTTGCGTACCGGAAAAAATATCTTTCGGCCTTAAAAACATCGGAGCTATGTTTCAACGTGCTATGACCTATGCGTTTCATGACCTTAAGCGTATAGTGGAGTCTTACTTGGACGATCTTGCGGGCCATTCTCATAAGAGAGTGAACCACCCCAAGCACCTTCGCCTAATTTTCGAAATATGTCGATGTTACAAGATTCGTTTGGATCCCAATAAGTGCATCTTTGTTGTGAGAACAGGTCGCCTTTTAGGGTTCAGAGTTTCACAAGAGGGTATAAGAGTCGATCCTCTTAAGGTTGAGGCAATAATTCAGTTGCCTCACCCGCGTAACATAGTTCAACTTCAAAGCCTCCAAGGGAGAGCCACTTTTCTACAATGTTTTGTAGTGAATTATGCAAGTGTTACCAAAGGTTTTGCGCACCTGTTGAAGAAGGACACACCATTTATCTGGGATGAGCGAGCCCAGCACTCTTTCGAAAATTTGAAGAAAGCTTTGGTATCGGCCCCTCTACTTAGTCCACCCGACTTTGCTAGAGATTTCCTGCTTTATTTAGCCGCTTCTCTTGAGACGGTTGGCATGGTCTTAGTTCAAGTAGATTATGTTCTCCAAGAGCATGCCATCTATTATCTTAGTCGAAATTTAGTAGACGCTGAGATGAGATACACTCATGTGGAGAAGTTGGCACTTGTGACTATTCATGTAGTCCAACATTTACGACACTACATCATGCTTAGGAAAACGTTGGTTATAGTGCATATCAATCCATTTTAGTTTGTTCTATCATGACGTCTAATAGGGAGGAAGTACAATAAATGGCTTTTAATTCTTCATGAGTTTGATCTCGATTTTGCTTCGGTGAAGTCGGTGAAATACTTGGTTTTCATCGATCTCATGTCATATTTTCCACGACTTGATGAGGACATCATTCCTGAAGATTCCTTTGTGGATGAGAATTTATTCCTTATCTTGTCGGCGAACCCTTGGTATGGGGATATTTTCATATATCTCCAAAATTTGAAGTTCCCTTCGTACTATTCACGGGATGAACGACAACGTGTGAGCCACCAAGCTAAAGATTATGTCATCATTGGAAACACTTTGTATCGTCGAGGAAAGGACTCCATCCTCTGTCGTTTTTTTGACTCATGAAGAAGTGGAGTTAGTACTGAATTATTGCCATAGTGGGGCATGTGGTGGTCACTTATTTGGGCTTGCGACAGCCCAACGCATCATGCAAGCAGGTCACTTCTAGCCATCGATATTTAAATATTATATGAACGCTATGAAGAGATGTCACCCTTGCCAGGTGTTTTCTCAGAGTATACACTCGCATCCAACGCCCCTTCACCCGGTCGTCACTGTGGGTCCCTTCACTCAGTGGGGGGTGGATTTCATGGATTGCAAGACAGCTTTGGCTGGTGGGAATCACCATATCATAGTGGCCGTGGACTACTTTTTCAAATGGGTTGACGTCATGCCTACCATAAAAGATGATGGTGCTACAGCAACCCACTTCGTGTTCAATCAGATTATCGCTCATTTCGGTATCCCAAGAGATATTTTCACTGACCATGGTAGTCACTTTCAGAACAAGATGATGGCGGATTTGTCACTCAACATTGGGTTTCATCAAGAACATTCATCTTCTTACTACCCCCAAGATAATGGTCAATTTGAGGCAGTCAATAAGTCCTTAAAGACCATTCTCCAACAAAGCAAGAGCAACTGGCATATTATGTTATATCCTGCTTTGTGGGCATATCAAACTGCAGTTAAGAATGCCACCGATTTCTCACCATTTCAACTAGTACATGGTGTGGAGTCTATATTATGGATTAAATGCGAAATCCCTTCGTTAAAATTAGCCATAGAGCTCCTGCTTGATACATCGAATGTTGAGCAATGTTTGATCCACCTTGAGCAGCTTGACGAGCAGCGTCGAGATGCCACCATGGTTATAGATGCCAACAAACATCGTGTCAAGGTTCAGTATGATAGGTCTATCCGTCCCCAGTAGTATGATGAAGGTGACTTGGTCCTCTTGTATGACCAAGCTAAGGAACGCTTGGGGGAAGTAAAGTTTAACCCCATGTGGCACGGTCCTTACATAGTGAGGTGTGTCCTTGAGAAAGCAGCCTACGAATTGGAATATTATGAGGGGAACACCTTGAAGGATCCTAGAAATGGGATCTACCTCAAGCGGTATTACGCTTGAGATTATAGCTCAAGCTAATACTTTTGTATACTATTGTATAGTTGCTTCTGTACATAGTTTAGATTTATTTTGTTTTTTCGGATCTGCTGATTCACTTCCGTTTGGTTGACAAATGTCAGCGGATTCTCCTGTGTTCTTAGGATTCGCGGATGGTGCTAGCCGTCATATGCAGCAACTTGCTTCTGCTGCATGGGTTATTTATTCACCGTACCATCAGATTGTGTCTTCGGGAGGTGCCTGTCTCAGTCCTACATCCAACAATGTGGTTGAGTACAGTGTTGTAGTTGAGTTACTTCGGGATGCCATTTCGCATGGTATCCAGTCTTTAGAGGTCCTCCTGGATCCACAACTAGTTGTGTCTCAATTGAATGGATGGTATCACGTGAGAGATCCTACATTACTACGGAGGTTCTTAAGGGTAAGTCTCTTGGAGCATCATTTTGTTTCCATTACATACATTCATGTTCCAAGGTGTTTTAATCATGTATCTTATGCATACGCTAATTATGTCCTGTATTGGCATTTGTCACATCAATAAAGAAGCACACAAATAAACATTCATTCACACATTTGTACATACACATATAGTAGAACCTGAGAATCATAGTTTTTTTATAAATATCATGTCCAAAAAGGTAGTGTCACAGTACAAAACTGGAGCCCGTAGCTCTAAAAAATATACATAATCGATACAAAATATGGGACTATGAGATATCTAAGCCCTAGGAGGAGGCCTAGTTGCCTTGGCAGGATGTGTTTGATAGTAGTAGTGAACTGCTTGGGCTATGTGTCGTAGTAGTTGCACCCAGGTACTCGATACTCCCACAACATGTCGTTGCATTGCCTCTAGCAGATGCTCCACCTCAATCATGGGTACCCTGTTGGTCATGCAGGGCAGGTCGACCCGCACGGTCTCTATTGTGCACTCTGTTGCAGCACCAGCTACCTCTCCACCCCTGCCCCATTGACGATGTCTTGTAAATCCCTCTAGTCTTCGCGGACCATCATCTGGGAGCAAACAGTGGAATGTCAATATGTGATACTACACCAAATGTTTTTTGCATTTCCATATATAATAAAAAATCCCAAAAAATTAAATATACAAAACATAAAAAGAGTAACATACCGATATCTTCGAACGCGGCCCCTGGAGGAAGTGGTATGTCATGATCACCACGGAAGTCTATCTTGGAATATGGGTAGTTGTCAATGGAAATGACCTACCAATCCTACCAGTGGAAGAACTCATCTGTATATGGTGATGCCTATCGGCCACCACCCTGTCGTGTAAGAACATTTTCCCACCGGGTCATGGCTGGGTCACGGAGAGTATGCGGAGGGACTTCAACCCTCGGAATAAGCCCCAGAACTCTCTCAAAGAAAAAGCTACATAGTATACTGCGATACTCGAAGTTCTTTTCCTGCCCACGCTTTCACTCCGTTAACTGGGTCTTCATATACACCATTAACGTTGTGCACCAGTTAAATACTATGGGCCTCATACACTCTAAGGCATAGAACATCACCGTCCTCGAAGCCTGGTGTAGAATTGCGGAACCTGTGACCCTGACAAGAGTGGACACTATGATCTTCATACTCAAACTGACTATAGCCCCAATGGGTACCTGACTCCCCACCTTTTGGGTGTCGGGAGGACAGTACTGCTCTATGTAGTCTGGAATGGTGATCCCACCACCAATAGTGCGAGATCGAAGGCTAGCCACCTCCCCTCGGTGGGATAAACCTGTAATGAAATATATGTCATCCACCTCTAAGGGGAGTGTTTGACCATCCATGTTGAAGTTATGTGCATCTACGTCCCAGTAGTCTATCAACCAACGAAGCAATTGGTTTTGGGCCCTTAAACCCCCAATGTTCCATAATTTATATAGGCCACATGCTTGTAGTGCTTGCTGTGCGGGCAAATCTTGGTGAACCATCTCATCCACAACATCATGCCCTCTTTCCCTCCACTCTAGAACCATCCTAGAGGAAGAAACAAAATATTTTTTAGCCTTTAACACTTAGAAAACCAAACTCGCGGCCATACCTGCAGGAAATTGATCAAACAGAGGCGTCTACCCATGGTCAATGCAAGCTTTGACCACGTCTAGAAGTCCCTACCCGCGACCTGCAAAGCTATATCTTGTGTACAACGTAGTGGAGAAGAAGGGCTTGCCCAATAAAAAAATTGCACCATTGAAAACTGAAATAAAAGCTACCAAATTAAAGAGGGGGATGAGATGACTAACCTGTCCCAGACGGTTCATGAAATGGATGCCCATAGCTTCCGGAACTAGAAACTGAACTTCGGAGGTGAAAACTAACCAAAACCACTATTTGGATGAAAATGAAAATGAATTGGTAAATAGTAATTTATTTTTACTATTTTTAGTTTTACAAACCCACTTTTCTATAGTTTTCACCATTTTAAGTTGTTTCAAACTAATGAAATGTCTTGGAGCACTATTTTGAACATATTTTTCCGAGAAGAGTTATATTTTTTACCGTTTCGCGCCTGCGGCTGGTATATTTTACACCTGTCATATAGGTTAGATGTCATTTTCACCTGCATTATGCATTTGACCTTGTTAAAATTCAATATGCTAAGACAGAAAATAGCAGCATTACGTTCCATTTCACAATAATAGCATATACAGGATCACTGAAGAAACAACAAGCACATCATAAACACAAGAGACACAGATTTATCCTGGGAAACCCTCATGGGGTAGAAAACCCAGCAAAGCTTCCTCAATATAGATGACCAGCAATTACAAAAGATGTAACCCTGAGCATAAGCTCCTCCTTCTCCATAGCAGACCTCTCTCTCATAAGTGCGCCACTCTCAAGTGAGTGAGTGTGTGTAAAATGAGGAATACACCTCCTCTATTTATACACTACTCCAACTTATCTTTTACACAAATCATGTAGGCTCGTATTTAACCATTGGGTTAAATACCCCACTACAACTGACTGGGCCGACCCCTCTAGGGTTGTCTAATAACCCTTTGACCCACATAACACATACAGGGCCGAACCCCACTAGGGAAGTCTAATAACCCAAGTTACCACAATCTGACGGAGAAATAAACATCTCCAGATATACAATAAGATCTTCAAGGAGGACTGAAACATCTCTGAAATAATAAAGTACAAATATAATATTCTTTGAAGTTACAATATCTCAACACTCCCCCTTAATGAGAAGGATATTATAATAACATCTGCTTGAGCAAGGAGTCATCAACATCATACATGATACATCTATAAATCATTGGAAGCTTTCTCAACATCATCAGTAACTCAAGCAGTTACTGGAACATCTTCAATACTAGAACATCAACATCTTCAGTACTGAGTCTTTATCTTCTGCAGCACTCGAAGAGCTACAACAACATCAACATTTGGATCCTCACGATCATCAACATCATCATCATACGATCATCACGATCAGCAGCATCGTCATCACATGATCATCAACATTGTCATCATCTAGACCATCACGATTAGCAGCACCGTCATCACACGATCATCAGCATCATCATCTATACCATCACGATCAACAGCATCGTCATCTAGACTATCATGATCAGCAGCATCGTCATCTAGACCATCACGATCAGCAGCATCGTCATCTAGACCATCACGATCAGCAACATCGTCATCTAGACCATCACGATCAGCAACATTGTCATCTAGATCATCAGTACAAGTATCCACACCAATACAAGTATACATCATCAATGCAAGTATCCACACCAATACAAGTATACATCATCATCAATACAAGTATCCTCATCAATACAAGTATCCTCATCAATACAAGTGTACATATCATCAATACAAGTATCCTCATCAATACAAGTATACACAATAACAACATACCCTGCAACACACATGATCCAATTACGGGATGATCAATCCCTCTCACTTTAGGACATAGGTCCAAGGATGATACAATCCTGATCCGCTTATGGGATGATCAGTCCCTCTCAATTTAAGACATCTCTCATGTCTATGGATGATGCAATCTAGATCAACTTACAGGATGATCAATCCTTATCACTTTAAGACACCTCACCATGTCTAGGGACGGTGCAATCCCGAATCAACTTACAGGATGATTAGTCCTTATCACTTTTAAGACACCTCACCATGTCTAGGGATGATGCAATCCTGAATCAACTTACAGGATGATTAGTCCTTATCACTTTAATACACCTCACCATGTCTAGGGACGATGCAATCTTGAATCAACTTACAGGATGATTAGTCCTTATCACTTTAAGACACCTCACCATGTCTAGGGACGATGCAATCCCGAATCAACTTACAGGATGATTAGTCCTTATCACTTTAAGACACCTCACCATGTCTAGGGACGATGCAATCCCGAATCAACTTACAGGATGATTAGTCCTTATCACTTTAAGACACCGCACCATGTCTAGGGACGATGCAATCCCAATCTACTTACAGGATGATTAATCCTTATCACTTTAGGACATAAGTCCAAGGACGATGCAATCATGATCCACTTATGGGATGATCAATCCCTATCACTTTAGGACATAAGTCCAAGGACGATGCAATCCTGATCCACTTACGGGATGATCAATCCCTATCACTTTAGGACATAAGTCCTAGGATGATGAAATCCTATCACATACATTTTGAACCAAACGCTCAAGGACGATGCCGTCCTATCACGTCCACTAGGGACCACTTTCTCGGAGACATATGTCTACGGATCTCTTTTAGGACATGTGTCCATGGATGATACAATCCCCTCGTCCACTAGGGACCACATTCTCAGAGACATCTGTCCTACGGATCACTTTAGAACTGAAGTCCAGGGATGATACAATCCTCTCGTCCATTAGGGACCACATTCTTGGAGACATCTGTCTACAGATCACTTTAGAACTGAAGTCCATGGATGATACAATCCTCTCGTCCACTAGGGACCACATTCTCGAAGACATCTGTCTACGGATCACTTTAGAACTGAAGTCCAGGGATGATACAATCCTCTCGTCCACTAGGGACCACATTCTCGGAGACATATGTCTATGGATCACTTTACAACTGAAGTCCAGGGATGATACAATCCTCTCGTCCACTAGGGATCACATTCACAGAGACATCTGTCTACGGATCAATTTAGAACATGTGTTCAAGGATGATGCAATCCCTCTTCTTCCTCGGAGACATATGTCTACGGATCCTTTTAGAACATGTGTTCAAGGATGATGCAATCCCCTCGTCAAATTAGACCCTGTCTAAGGACCATCCACCAACCTCTCTGTCGGCATCACCAATATAGGTAACCACATGATTGAACTCACTGTCGATGCAGGAAATCTCGTCATAAGTGACCACATCACTCCCCCTCTCGAGGAGGGTCCTACCAAGTTTGTCTCAGAAAATACTCAACCCTTTCTTGAGGTAGAGGTTTGGTTAGTACATCAGTAACTTGTTCACTTGAGGTAGAGGTTTGGTTAGTACATCGGCAAATTGTTACAAATTCAAACTTTATAGTTCCTTTCTGCGCCATATCATGGAACACTAGATTCTCTGCCATCTTGATACAACTCTGTTTGTCACATAGGATCACAGTTGGGTCTATCTCTAAGTCAAACAATCCAGAAGCCATACTGCTTCACAACTAGTAGAGCAACCAACCATATATTCCGCTTGTGCTGAGAGCCACACTAGACTGCTTCCAGCTAAACCACGAGATCATGGCTGATCCCAGACAATAACATCCTCTCGATGTGTTCTTCCTGTCTAATACACTTTCTACCCAATCAACATCTGTGTAGCCATCTGAAGTCATGATCTCCAAGATAGCATAGATCACAGTCTATCGTATCCTTTAGGTACCTCATCACATGCTTTGCAACTATCAGGTGAACACATGTAGTTTCCACTAGATACTGACTCAAGGTGTTCACAGCAAAGCATATATCTGACCTAGTATTTGTTAGATACATCAATGACCCAATAATTTGTCTGTACAAAGTTATATCCACTAAATCTTATGAGTCATCTGCTAACAGCTTCAAGTTGGAATCCATGAGAGTGGCCATTCCAACAGATCAAGTCCTTTTAATATTTCTCGACATATTTTCCCTGGTTGAGAAACATTCCTTCTGAGCCTTGCCATACTTCCAAACTTAGGAAGTAATGCATCAATCTGAGATCTTTCATTTTCATTTCTGCAGCCATCTTCTTCTTTATTTTCATGATTTGTTTCTCATTCCTTGTTAGAAAGAGATCATCCTCATACAATAATGGTATGATAGGTTCCTCATCCACAACCTTAAGGTAAAGGTTAGGATCAGCTTTACTTCTGGTAAAGCCCAAGCTTTGTCAAGAAGTTTTCAATTCTCCATCATTCACACTCTGCATTGAGTGATCTTCTGCATATCTATCTGTGCCATCTCTCGTCAGATGGGTCTACTGATATGAGCCTCAATATCATTCGAACTCTGTGGTGAGTTCCTTCTTGCATCCATGTCATCTGTGTATAGAATCCATATTCAACCTTGTAGCAAAGGTTGAGATACACATCACCCATGATGATCATTAATCTCATCAATTGACTATCGATCCTGGGAACCCATACAGAACCTGATTCACACATCTTCTTTAATTACATCATTAAGAGAATGGTCTTATCTAGTCACTTGGAGCAAACATCTCGTCATCATTCTCTTCCTCTTTCTAAGAGAATATTTTAGCCACGAGCCTTCTATATTATGTTTGATTTGTAAATATTCTTGTTGAACATCCATCACTTGTGCAGTGTTCATCATTCTCCATGATCTTTCCTACAAATCAAAATTAAGTACATGATTAGTAATACTTCATAATCATGAAATCATGTTGACATGATAACCTATTATGCATACGGATATCATTTGCATAGTTATGCAACTATCTTGACCAATACTTTGGCACAACACTTTTCCATATCCTGTATGCATACAGTGGCTATCTAGATGCCTTCCATCTCTACCAGAACATACTATCGAGAGTGTGCACAGCTCTCAGCATGCTAGCAAAGAGGTTTCATTCTAGACAAGCTACAATGGAATTTTTTGTCCAACTTACCAATCATATGCATATTAGTAGTATACTATTCAATGCTCTATGAATGTTTACACTTAGCATGAATACAAATATGCATACAATCTATCTATTATTTCAAATAACAACTCAAATACTTATCTTTTATGTTTGTGTGGTTGTCTCCCGCTTGATCTTCTAAATGTCTTTTGAACTTCTATTCATTCTGTACCACTATGCATGCTCAAGTTTGCACTAGTGTTATCCTCGTGTTCTCATGCACAAACATACATTCATTAGTATATTCTCAATATTATCGAAACATTATATGTCTAAATAATCTTGAATATGTATAGTCAAGATCATTAGTATTCAGGGTTTCAAGGAAGTCTTCTTTTACTCAAACATATTCTTGTTTGATCATAGTACTCTTCTGGTTAGTTAAATCATCAAGATAAGAGACATAATATGCATAAAACCTTAATTACTAACTTTATGAATAAGCATAACCAATCATACCAAGTATACTTATATAAGGGATCCTAACACAAGGTAAGATTCTAACTTGACATAGGAAAACATACCTGGATTAGTATACCTGCTTAGTTATGTATAACATACGTAGACAATATCTTCTTTGTTCTCTTCAATGATTTAGAGATCTTGTTCTAGAACCTGCATATATCATAGGTTAAGCATAATATAACAAAGTAATACATACCTCGTAAGTAGAACAAAGATTATGGATGAGTCTTTGTCTTCATGTTGTCATGGTCATGGAACTTGATTTGTCTTTCGTGATGTACCTGTATCTTGTTAGCAGACAACATCAACCTCATACAACACCATAATGTATTAGTACAATCATGTATCCCTAATCAATGAATGTCTTCGATCATTCACATGCATTCATACTGTTACTTGGGTGATAAGACAATTCTAACATTAATCAATATTGTACTAATAAATAATATGAAGACAAACACATTATGAACTTAATCAGGAATCAGATTTCAAGACATACCTAAACCTCCTTAAGTCATACCTGTCGAGACTTCTTGTAGTCTTCTTATGTAAGGCCTTAGCCTCAACTCCCCCTGAAACTGGATTTGGAGTTTGATTAGGGTTTGCTAGAGAAACCCTAAAAATTCAAGCTTTGAATTTCACACTTCTGAATGGATGGAAGGATGTGTCTTCTTGAGCTGATCAAACTAGCATACTTCAATTTTGAAATCTCCAAAATTTGACCCCTCAAAATTTGCATTCGAAAGTTTTGGATCTTCTGGACAGGATCCTGAACTAGGGTTTGATGAAGCCCACCCTTCTACCCAATCAAAAGGTTCGATCCAAGGCTCTAAACTCTTATTTTTCTGAGGAGCTTCCAGCCGTGGTCACAGACTTATAAAAATTCCAACTTTTAATGAAGCCCTAATTTTCCATCTTTCCGATCAAAATCCCGAACTGGGGTTTGATCAAGCCCGGTCTTCTACCCAACCAAAAAATTCGATCTTGGTCTCTAAATTTCGATTTTCCTGAGTAGCATTCAGCCGTGGATTCCGATTCCAAAAATTCTAACTTTCTCCGAAACCCTAAATTCCGGAAGCCATGAATAAAGGTGCTCCAAAAATAATTCTGTTTTGACCTGTCATATTTCCATCCTGACAGGTCTGACCTCAATTGGATTTTCTGAGAGAGAGTTATGCCAAGTGTTGCAACGTTACCTGTTTATGGGATAAAACAGGAGATCTAACTTGTACGGCATGCCACATGTCACTAGTTCAACTTCGGCCTCTGAAAACATTTTCTTGAGATAGTACAGTCTATGTACTACCTGTCACTTTTTACGAAATTTCATTTGGAACTTCCTAACCCAAGTTATGACCTTTTTTCCTAGGTCACCTGATTTTGACTGAGATATGGAAGAGGCAGAAACCCTAACTTGTACTGATCATAACTCACAAAGTACAACGAATCTGAGGGTTCCCTTTGGACACAAGGTACCTGGGGATGTTATCTACGACCTGTAAAAGTTTCAGATCTTGAACCTTCGCCAAAATGTATTTATAGGGAAAGTTCCACGATGACTAGTTTTTGCTATGTAAAACTTAAACCTTCAAATTGTCGCAAGTGAAGCAAGTGTCGTAAGTGCCATACATTGCCTTCCTTCAGGTTAGCTCTGATACCATGTTAAAATTCAATATGCTAAGATAGAAAATAGCAGCATTACGTTCCATTCACAATAATAGCATATACAGGATCACTGAAGAAACAACAAGCACAACATAAACACAAGAGACACTGATTTATCCTGGGAAACCCTCATGAGGTAGAAAACCCAGCAAAGCTTCCTCAATATAGATGACCAGCAAATACAAAAGATGTAACCCTGAGCATAAGCTCCTCCTTCTCCATAGTAGACCTCTCTCTCATAAGTGCGCTACTCTCAAGTGAGTGAGTGTGTGTAAAATGAAGAATACACCTCCTCAATTTATACACTACGCCGAATTGTCTTTTACACAAATCATGTAGGCTCGTATTTAGCCATTGGGTTAAATACCCCACTACAACTAACTGGGACGACCCCTTTAGGGTGGTCTAATAACCGTTTGACCCACATAACACATACAAGGCCGACCCCCACTAGGGAAGTCTAATAACCCAAGTTACCACAATCTAACGGAGGAATAAACATCTCCGGATATACAATAAGATCTTCAAGGAGGACTGAAACATCTCCAAAATAATAAAGTACAAATATAATATTCTTTGAAGTTACAATATCTCAACAGACCTTTGACCATTTTTCATTAACCTTAGGTGATACCCCGCTTTGTAACTGACACAGAACCTTCACATTGTTATAGAAGTGTCGTTATTTAGCGGTAGGACTTGTCCAAACATGGGTTCCCTAGTTAGAGCCTTGTTATTCCTTTTGTTTCCCATGCCATTGTTTCTCCCTAGGATCGGGAGTCCTTTGTAGCTATGCCATGACTTTGCGATAAAGACTCATAGTCTACTTTGTCTTATGCTAGCCATCTCCCATAAGGACTCCCCCAGTTTTACCAAGTTGTGATTGCATTTCATCATCCTGCTTGTCACTTGAGCCTTGTGTCGGCTCCCACTTATTCAATTGTTATCCTAGTGCCTGAGAACTTCCCTTGTTGATCCCTACAGATCTTTCATTTTCCTTTCGCAATTTGATGAACTTTTGACCCTGAGGGAACACCCCCCCAAGTGTCCACACCCTGCACATGCTTCCTTGCATTGGTCATAGGTATGTCCCACTGCTTGGGACTAGTCTGTTCGCTATTTGACACTCGTTCCCTCACTTGTTGTACTATAAGCAATTTTATTCTTTTTCAAGCTTTCCAAATATGAAAAAGACCAAAAAAATCAAATATTCCAAAATGCCGGACGGGAGAATATTTACTTCTTTTTGTTGGAAGTTGCTGTGTCACCTTTGAATAGAGCATTCATTCCACTCCATCCATCATGAGTCGGGACTATAGTAGGACCTTAGGATCTATACTCATTTCTCAATTTCACTCCACCAATTGGTTAAGATTCTAGTCACTACGGAGCCCTTTGTAAATGCCTCTTGCATCAAACAGTTGTGGTTATCTTGAGTCCAGGCTGCCTGAGTTTATCCATCTGCTCATGCTCCTATTCAAAGGAAGTCTTGAAACCAGAGTCGGCCACTCCTCAGATCTCTTGACTATTGCATGTCGGCCATCCTTATTGAGTCAGTCCATTCATCTGAGTTCTTCCAAATATTTCAACGTAGTTGTTACCTCATGTTGGTTGATGGGGGATGCCTTAATTCCCTCCTTCCAGCGAATTTCGTTCCATCGAATTCAACTCATTTATTCTGGAATTGAGACTTAGAGTCAGTTGAGTACCTTAAGGCTTGCAGTCATTAGTGGTAGGTTCTCTCGCCATCGACAGTTTTGGGAATACATCAATGTCCCTTGATTGATGGATTCATCTTAGTGTTCAACTTCAACACATCTATTCACACTTTGATGATTGTACTCTGTGCCTTGATGCCCATTTTCATTATTGGTGGGTTATCTCGTGTCTGTTAACGGTATACATCATTGACCAGTAATTAGACGATGTCACATCAAGTTCGACCTCAACACCTTTATTCACTTGATGGGACTTGCACTGCAGATGATTTGTGTAGAAGACCCCAAACGTTAGTAGCATTCAGTATGCTGCTCTTGATCGTGACTGTACTCGTGAGAGCTTATTCTCATACATCAACAGTTTGTACCTCCAGTATTGCATCAGTTGTTTCCTTTTCAGCAGGATACCATATCTTACTATATGGGTCATGGCTATGACCACTCATGACATGTATTCACTATATACTACCTATCATGGCCATTGTATCAGATTGTTGTATTGTACCGAAATGTATCCAGAGATATTATTGTATTATGACGAGTAAGCTACTATCTCCATTTGTGTCTTTATCACTCCACTTATGTTATTTATAATGTATTTCGGCCATCATAGTACCTTCTCTGACCTCACACATTATGGGGCATTTGTTACAGCGTAATTTTCTACCTTGTGAGCATCAGCATTCATTGGCCTTGAAGATCCATTTTACTGACTCAGATCTATCATTTTCCCTCTAGGAACACACAAGTCCCTATTTTTGTTCTTGTACGCTAGTTGTTCCACTATGGCCAGCATACACGCAGGTTGTTCCACTATAGCCCGTAGACACCAAGTAAAATGGTAAAAACCAATAGAAAATTACTTTTTACTTCCAAAACATGGTCTTAGGGTGACCTTTGGCCCTCCATATACCTCGAAACGACTCAATTCGACCTTTCACTTACCTTTGGAAGTCTATATATTGAGATCTTATGGTGAATGGAAGGGGGGAGAAGGAGAGAGCAAGATAACTCTAGTGGATTTTTTCCATGACTTGAGTCTACACTCATTGATCCTTGTTGTTGTTAACTCCTTATGTTCACATACCAAACTCCTTTCATAGTTTGAGTTTTCCATTGCATGGGGGATTGAAGTGGTGGAGGCACAAGTGGAGAGACCCAGTTCTTGGTTCAGATTGGTTGTCGGCAAGAGGTCGTATATTGTACTTCTTGTTATTCATTAATCGAAATACTCATTTTCTCGTCCAATTGATGTTGTGAATATTGTTAAATTACATTGGGTTATATTTGCTTATGATATCATGGATCATGCTATTGATTATGTTAATGTCTTTCACATGTTATATGCACTTGCTTGTACTTGTTGTTGAGACTAATGTACAGGTTCAAGTGTAGAAGTTGAAAGCTCAACAGGGATCTACTTCGAACATCCGGTTGAAGGTTGGCCTTTTCTTCATTATCTTAACATTGTCATTTATATAGCATTGCATTGGGAATTGAGTTATTTTATGGTAGTTAGTTGTCTGTTGTGGTCTACCCCAAGCCATAGGAAGTTTTCTTCGTAACACTTTGCTGGGTTTTCTACCCCATGAGGGTTTCCCGGGATAAATTTGTGTCTCTTGTGTTTATGATGTGCTTGTTGTTCTTTTAGTGATCCTATATATGTTTTTGTTGCGAAAATGAAATGTACTACTGATGCTATCTATCTTATAATATTGGATCTTAACATGGTATCAGAGCTATTGTAGCTAGGGTTTTCGCCCTAGCTTGTGCAAATGAGCACCTACTAAGGAGAATGGCCTCCTTAGTAGCAGTTCAATAAACAGTAAAGTAAAACAGTAAAACGGTACAAAATTTAAGCTAACATGTGCATCAACAAAACTAAAAAGGAAATGACAATATAATGGAAATCTTTCTTTTGTATTACGATATGACCAAAGTTACATTTACCTCAAATGTGTAGGTTGGTGGAGTTCTTGCAGTAGTCCAAGAGGGCTGCTTCTGTGCTGCAATAGGTTCCTTCTCCTTCTCCAAGGTGTTTGGATGGTAGGCCAAGTGGGGCACTCAAATAGGGAAACTAGCTCAAATGGTGAGCTTGGGTTTCACGAGTGATTATGGCAGCGTGAGGATAGGATAGATTGTGGATGTGAAACGGGGAGCCTCCATCACCTATTTATACTGTTTCTAGTGGTGGAGTGTTGACCCATGGTTTTTGGCACTATATGGTTTAGGTCAGTTGTTTTAGGGTTTTTGCTTCCTTTTCCCCTCTTGTTTCCTCTTTTTATATTTTTTATTCCGTTTTTCTTGATTTTTGGGAATTTAGGGCCTTTTAGAGGGTTTTTGCTATCTTTTGAGGAATTTTAATTACTTGGAGGATGAAATAGGGGTTTTTTGGCCTTTTGGTGACCAATTAATGGTTTTTGAGGTTTTGGAGGCAAAGATGGTGGGAAAAATAGACAAATGAGTCATATAGTGAGGGAGATGAGGTGGTGAGCATTTTTTGGGTGTTAACAACTATCCTGAAGGAAGGAAATGTATGGCACTTATGACACTTGCTTCACTTGCGGCAATTTCAAAGTTAGGGTTTTGTATAGCAAAAACCAGTCATCGTGGCACTTTCTCTATAACTCATTTTTGGCAAAGGTTCAGGCTCTAAAACGTTTACAAGCCGAAGATGAAATGTTCATGTACCTTGTGTCCGAATTTTAGCCTCATATTCATTGTACTTTATGAGATATGATCCGTACATGTTAGGGTTTCTGCCTCTTCCAGAATGCAGTCCTAAATAGGCGACCTAGGGAAAAAGGTCATATTTCGGGCTAGGAAGTTCCAAATGAAATTTAGTAAAAAGCGATAGGTAATGAACAGACTGTAGTTTCACAGGTCTAGATTTTAGAGGCCGAAGTTGAAACATCGACACTTGGCACTCCGTACAAGTTCGCTATGTTGTTTCATCCCATAAATAGGTCATGTTGTGACATGTATCATATCTCTCTCATGGATAATCCATTGAATCTCAGACTTGTGGGGTTGGAAAGATGACAGGTCATGCTACCATAGGCTGAAGTTTCTGACCCTGCAGATCCAAAATTACAGAGATACACTAGAAACAATACGGCACATCTGAAATGGCTCAACGGAGGAAATCTAAGAAGAGGAGGAAGAAGCTCTCACTTAGGGTTTTCATTTTTTTAGGTATTGAAGGACCTGATACAATGTTGGAGACACCTGAAGCAACATGGGAAACTTTTATAATGGATTTGGAATCCATTCAACATAGATATTAATCCTCCATCAAAATGTTGTGGGAGGAAGGAGATTGAAGACTAGGGTTTCCAAGTAAGAAGAAACCCTAGAAAAGTTGGGAGACTCATAGGGCAGCGATGAAGAAGGTTTAAATGGCACTGATATTATATCATCGTAGCACTATGAACATATATAATATGTTTACAAGTGATATACCTTGGATGGTTAGGTTTTTACCCTTATAGAGAAGAATACTCGACAGGTATGACTTGAGAAGATACAAGTATGTTTTGAAATATGTTTCATGATTAAGTTCATAATATGCTTGTCTTCATATTATTGAGGTCAGTACAATCATGATTAGTTTTATATTGTCTGTCATGTACCCACCCTTGGAATCAATGCAAGGCAGGGAACATGCTACCAATCTATGGGGATTTTCATAAAGCTCAACCCATTCATTTAGAGGCATACAGTTAAAAACAAAGTGCGCAGATGCAAATCAAACAAATATGCACAGAGGAAACAATTTCATCCACACACACCTCTTCATATGCACCCAGTATATCAATATCAGTCATCAAGTAATTAAAACAATGCAGAAGTAAATACATAGACATAAAAACACTTATCTTCATTTTGCAACTGCCCAAGCAACTAGCTATGTCGCTGCAACGTTCCACCCAGCCATAGGCTCTTTGACAGCTTGTACTGAGTCCGTCCGAAGGCCACCCCCGAGCTGGGCATGATTCTCACAAGGGAAAGGGAACATTCCAGCTCAACCACAGCCCAATAACCATTTTATCTCAACCAAGCCAGTCCAACTGGGTTTATCAGGCTACAAGGGAACAATGGATGCTCATTCTCAAGCTCAAGCCAGAACAATGGATTACCCATTACCCATACCCCAACATACTCTTTCTTCTCACAGCAAAACGATTATTGGCAGGGTTACACATTTACAACAGAGGTGTTCACAAAACAGGGTCCACATTGGTTCTCCCAACTCGTGGTTCACCCAAACGAACTGTGGGATTTCGATTTCAACCTCAGGGAGCAAAACCGATTTCTCTCCACTGGTTAGGATCCTTTCCAATGGCCTAAACGACCTCCAGGAAGACCCAAAAACGTTCTTCTCTCTTCCCCCACTGGTAACCAACACAAAAACGCCCCTTCCCAGCTAAAAGATGAAGGGAACCACAGAAAAACGAGGGAGGAAAACGCCCAGGCAGCTAGAGCTGCGTGAGAGAGCAAGGCCATGGTGAATAATAATGGCCTTGGAGAAATTTCGTGGCTCTATTCTTGCCCAAGGAGACCAACACGATTTTCCATGAAGGGTGGCTTGCCCATACCCGATTTTGGACAGCCATACCTCCCCATTCCCAAGGCATTAACTTCCCCAACCAACTCTTGGGAGAAATCAATGGTTGGGTACAAAAGTCAACATGGGTAGTTGAGGGTTTGATGGGTTCTCTCATTGACACTTGGCTTGACTCTAGTGGCTCAAGGGTTTGAATGTTTTCCCTCCCAATTCCTTGTGAAATCATGCCCCCATCTCTTTGTTGCATTGCATAGCTAGTTGTGGGTATTTTGATTAAAATGCATATTACATGATGTTGAAGTTCCAATGTGCATTGCTAGCACAAGAACTCTATGCATATATTCTAATTTCTGATACATAGAACGATAAATCAATGGCGGGGCCTTGGCCTTGAGCTCCTCACCATGACTAAATAACAATATTTACATCATTTACAATATTAATGCAATAGGGTCAAGCTGGGGACATTACATTGTCTGATCACCTTAGTAAAAGTATGAATGCATGTGAATGATAGAAGACTTTCATTGATTAGGGTTATGACACTTATGATTGTACTAATACACCTGTGGTGTTGTATGAGGATGATATTGTCTGCTAACAAGATACAGGTACATCAAGAAAGACAAATCAAGTTCTATGACCATGATGACATGAAGACAAAGTCTTGTCCATAGTGTTTGACCACATAAAAGCTCTACTTACGAGTGTTACAGAATGGATAGAATTTCAAAGACATATAGAGATCAAGCGGGAGGAAACCACAAAAACATAAAAGATAAGTATTTAAGTTGTTATTTGAATATCTGAATAGTTAATGATATTGCTCATAATAGTTGTATGCGTATTTGTATTCCTAGAATATATCATGCATAGTGTAAGCATTCATATAGCATTGAACAGTATACTACTAATATGAATATGATGGGTAAGTTGGACAAACATTCCATTTTTGTTTATCTAGAATGAAACCTCTTTGTTGACATGCTGACAGCTATGCACGCTCTTGATAGTATGTTCGGGTAGAGATGGAAGGCATCTAGATAGCCACTGTATGCATACAGGATATGGAAAAGTGTTGTGCCAAAATATTGGTCAATATAGTTACATAACTATGTGAATCATATCAGTATGCATAATAGGTTATCATGTCAACATGATTTGATGATTATGAAGTATTACTAATCATGTAATTAACTTCAATTTGTAGGAAAGATCATGAAGAATGATGAACACCAACAAGTTGTCGATGTTCAACAAGAAGAATTACAAATCAAACATACATAGAAGGATCGTGACTAGAAGATTCTCTTAGAAAGAGGTAGAGGATCATGACGAGATGTTTGATCAAAGTGGCTAGATAAGACCATTTTCTTAATGGTGTAATTGAAGAAGAAGTACAAATCAAGAAAAATCCCAGGATTCAATTGAAGAAATATCTGTATGGGTACCCGGGATTGATAGTCATTTGATGAGCTTAATGATCACCATGGGTGATACGGATTTCAACCTTTGCTACAAGGTTGAAGATGGTGTCTATATACAGATGAAATTGTTCTCTTAGATGGATGCAAGAAGGAACTAACCACAAAGTTCGAATGATCTTGAGGCTCATATCAGTAGAACCATCTGACAAGAGATGGCACAGATAAGATATGCAGAAGATCACTCAACGCAGAGTGTGATTGATGTTCATTCACAAAGGGAGAATTGATAGCTTCTTGACAAGATTGGGATCTACCAAAAGTAAAGTTGATCCTAACCTTTACCTTAAGGTTATGGATGATGAACCTGTCATACTATTACTATATGTGGATGATCTATTTCTGACAGGGAATGAGAAATAGATCATGGAAAGCAAGAAGAAGATAGCTACAGAATTTGAGATGAAAGATCTCAGATTGATGCATTGCTTCCTAGCTCTGGAAGTATGGAAAGGCCCAAAAAGGAATCTTTCTCAACCAGGGAAAGTATGTTGTGGAAATATTGAAAAGATTTGATATGTTGGAATGCAAAGTCATGGCCACTCCCATGGATTCCAACTTGAAGCTGTTAGTTTATGACTCATCAGAGTTAGTGGATGTGACTCTGTACAGACATATTATTGGGTCATTGATGTATCTGACGAATACCAGGCCAGATATATGCTTTGTTGTGAACATCTTGAGTCAGTATCTAGTGGAACCTAGACGCGTTCACCTGATAGCTGCAAAGCATGTGATGAGGTACCTGAAGGGTACAATAGACTTTGGTCTATATTATCTTGGAGATCATGACTTCAGATTGTATGGCTACATAGATGTTGACTGGTAAAGAAGTGTATCATACAGGAAGATCACATTGGGCAGATGTTATTGTATGGGATCTACCATGATCTTGTGGTTTAGCAGGAAGCAGTCTAGTGTGGCTCTTAGCACAACTGAAGTGGAATATATAGTTGTTTTCTCCACTAGTTGTGAAGCAATATGGCTTCGAAAGTTTTTATCAGGATTGTTTGACTTAGAGATGGACCCCACTGTGATCTTATGTGACAACCAGAGTTATATCAAGATGACAGAGAATCCAGTGTTCCATGATAATTCAAAGAACATTGAAATCTTATATTTCCATATACGGGATATGGTGCAGAAAGGAGCTATAAATCTTGAGTATGTGAGCATTGACGACCAAAGTTGTTGATGTATTGACCAAACCTCTGTCTGAAGTAAAGTTTGAGTATTTCCGAGAAAAAATTGGTGTAGTTCAGAAGGACCCCCCTCAAAAGGGGGAGTGATATGGTCGATGATGATATTTGGATACTGGTATAGATGTGGATACCTATATCGATGATGAGATTTCCCATATCGACGGTAAGGTCGATGATGAGGATACCTGTATTGATGAGGATACTATATCGATGATGAGGATACTTTATCTATGATGAGGATACTGTATTGATGATGTGGATACTTGTATCGATGATGAGGATACACATATTGATGATGTGGATACTTGTATCGATAATGAGGATACTTGTATTGATGATGTGGATGCTTGTAGTGATGATGAAGATACATTTATCGATGATGAGGTTACCTATTCTGAAGATGAGGTCGATGATGAGGTTACCTATCTCGACGATGAGGTTGATGATATCAATGATGAGGTTGATAAGTGGTCCTAAGTCTTGGTATAACTTGACAAGGGGATTGTATCATCCCCAGACTTTGGTCCCTGAATTGATCCGTAGACATATGTCTCTGAGAAGTGGTCCCTAGTGGATGAGAGGGATTGTATGATCCCTGGACTTCGGTCCCTGAATTGATCTATAGACATATGTCTTTGAAAAGTGGTCTTTAGACTTTGTCTACGTGTACATGATAGGACTGCATCGTACCTAAATATTTGGTTCAAAATGTACGTGATAGGACTGCATCGTCCCTGAACAATTAGTTCAAAATGTACGAAACTGGATTGCATCGTCCATAGACATGAGAGGTGTCTTAAAGTGAGAAGTATTGATCATCCTGTAAGTAGATCAAGATTGTATCGTACATAGACATGAGAGGTGTCTTAAAGTGAGAAGGATTGATCATCCTGTAAGTAGACCTGGATTGCACCGTCTATAGACAAGAGAGATGTCTTTGAGTGATAAGGATTGATCATCCTGTAAGTAGATCTGGATTGCATCGTCCATAGACATGAGATATGTCTTAAAGTGAGAAGGATTGATCATCCTGTAAGTAGATATGGATTGCATCGTCCATATACATGAGAGGTGTCTTAAAGTTAAAAGGATTGATCATCCTGTAAGTAGATCTGGATTGCATCGTCCATAGACATGATAGGTGTCTTAAAGTGAGAAGGATTGATCATCCTGTAATTAGATATGGATTGCATCATCCATAGACATGAGAGGTGTCTTAAATTGAGAGGGATTGATCACCCCGTAAGTGGATCAGGATTATATTATCCTTGGACCTACATCCAAAAGTGAGAGGGATTGATCATCCCGTAATTGGATCATGTGTGGTGCAGGGTATGCTACTATGATGTTGTTGATATAGAGATCTAGATGATGCTATTGATCGAGAGATCCAGATGATGTTGTTGGTTGGGAGATCCAGATGATGAGGCTATTGATCGGGAGATCCAGATGATGATACTGTTGATCGAGAGATCCACGTGATGTTGTTGATCAAGAGATCCAGATGATGGTGTTGATCGGGAGATCCAAACGATGAGGCTGTTGATTGGGAGATCCAAATGATGATATTGTTGATTGAGAGATCTAAATGATCTTGTTGATTGAGAGATCCAGATGATGATGATGTTGATAGAGAGATCCAGATGTTGATCGAGAGATCTAGATGTTGATGTTGTGGTTGATCAAGTGCTACAGAAGATGAAGACTCAGTACTGAAGATGTTGATGTTCCAGTATTGAAGATCTTGAAGATGTTCCAATAACTGTTTGAGTTACCGATGAAGAAATATTTCAATGATTTATAGATGTATCATGTATCATGTAGTTGATGACTCCTTGCTCCTGTAGATATTGTTATAATATCCTTCTCGTTAAGGGGGAGTGTTGAAATATTGTAACTTCTAAGAATATTATATTTGTACTTTATTACGGAGATGTTTCATTCCTCCGTAGAGATCTTATTGTATATCCGGAGATGTTCATTCCTCTGACGAAATGTGGTAACTTGGATGATTAGACTTCCCTAATGGGTTCGGCCCAGATTCAGTTGTATGGGGTGTTTAAGTCCCCTAGTGGGGTCGGCCCAGTCAGCATTATGTTGACTGGTTAAGTTGGGGCTGACCTAGTTAAGGTTAAAAGACAAGTGAAGTAGTGTATAAATAGAGGGGGTGTGTTCCTCATTTAACACACTCATTCACTCACTTGTGATTGGTGCATAGGAGAGAGAGAGATCTGCATAGGAGGAGAAGGAAATCTTGTTTGGGGACTACATCTTTGTATTTTTTGATCATCTATAATGAGGAAGCATTGTTGGGTTTTCTACCCCATGAGGGTTTCCTACGATAAATCTGTGTCTCTTATGTTTATGTTTTGCTTGTTATTCTTTCAGTGATCTTGTATATGCTATTGTTGCGAAAATGAAATGTAATATTGATGTTATCTATCTTAGCATATTGAATCTTAACATTTGTTTCCCAAGTATGTCACGGATTTTATGATTTTGAAAAAAATTGTGAGGAAAACTTTTGTAAATGGCATTGGTCATTTACTATGTACTAACAAGAAATATTCTTGGCCTACAATTCATTTCACAGTCTTATTATATAGAATGGACAAGTTCAAAGACATTTAGGATTGGATAAAGGATTTGGACACCTTTCACTTCAGTGAGAATATTTTCATAAGGAATGATAGTCATCAAAATGTGGCTATACATTGTGCATTTGTAAAAATCCATTATGAATATGTAGACCAATTCCTGAAGGAGGAATAAGTGTATTAAAAAGTTCTGAAATTCACTGAATTGGTGCTAAGGAGGAAAGTTCAAGCAAACTAGAGGACAGCTCATTACAGGAAACTTTGGAAGAAGTTGCTAAAAAGGAATATGTAGCAGAGGCCCTCTTGGATAAAACAAATAACAGATTGTAAGAAGAAGAGAAAGCGAGGAATGATGAAGAGAAAATAAAATCAAAGGAGGAAGCAAAAGAATTGTAGAAGAGGTTAGAGAAAGAAAAAAAAGTAAGGTCGCCATGGAGCATGAAATAAAAATGGCTGAGTTAATATAGAAATAAGAAGAGATGCGCAAAAGAGAAGAATAGACTGGACATGAATCAACTCAACAAGAAGAAATTCAAAAGAATAAACATGATGAAGAAGCTCTTAAGAAAGCCATGGAAGATAAGAGTCAAAAATAAGATAAAGAATGAACAATGAATTTTAAGCCATGGACATTAATATTACAACAAACACCATCAAAGAAGTCCCACTCACCGGAGGGCATCTCCCTTTTTCTAAATTAGGCCTCATCCCATTCACCCCCTCCACACAATATGTTGTGGCTAAGTTGGAGACCATTGTTTATAACTCAAAGAGAAAAACCATTATGAAAAGAATGTAGAAAAGGCTTAAAATTTCCTTGCAACCTGATGTGGTTACAATACAAATTGTATTGATGCTCGAAAGTACCAATAAAGACCCAAGGTTCACAACATCTGTTATCATAGTTGCAGCCCTAGTAAGTGATAGAAAATGTTGAAAGAAACAAACCTTAAATGATCAAGCTTAAAGACAATCTAGTGCAGGTGAGAAGTAAAGGGATTGAACTAAGGTGCCAGTGGGGCATCCTTGATATTCAAAAAAAGGAAGCCACAAGCACCATACAAAGTATGGATTTGGAAAGAGACTCACTCAATGTTTAGGTAGTAATTTTATGATTGTGCATCTACGCTTCAGGAACAATTGTTTCATTAGCAGTATCTTCTAACAGAGAATATATTTGAATTACAAGGAATAGAAACCAAACTGAGAAAAAAGTATAAAATAGCCACTGCCACTCATAGGAAATTAGGAGAGACTCACTTAATGTTCAGGTAGTGATTTTGGAAGGAGAAAAGGTAGACTTTGAATCCCAATTAGGAGAAATGCAATCAAAAGAAAGCTAATGGGATCAAGATATAGAATCTCTTAATATTGAAAAGGGAGCCTTGCAGGCTCAAGTAACAGAGCTTCAACAAGAAAAAGGATTCACTGACAATTGTATTAAACACTACCCAAGAATAAAACCAATATTTGACACCATTTTATGATTGTACATATACACTTTGGGAACAATTTTTTCATTCGTAGGAACTGATGATAGGGCATATATTTGAAGTATAGGGAATAACATCCAAACTCAAGAAAAAATATGAAATATCCATTGCCACTCATTAGAAATTAGGATATGTTCACGATAAAATGAAGAAGATGACTGCCTGGAGGAAGAAAGTGAAGGAAATTCCCCTTCACCTGCCTAAGAGGTCTACTAATGAATGAAGACTGGATTTCGCAACTCTAGATAGTTTCCAAAAGGATGAACGGAAATTAAAAAGTGAGGTAGCATCCTCTATTTTAAAGTGTGAAGGAATACATCAAAATATAATTAAATCTTTCAAAAAGTGTCATTTGTCGTCTCCCGATCCGTTTGTGAACCCAGTGCTAAAGGAACAAATATTGGCTGAATTAAGAACTATCAAGGATAAAGATATAGCTACCATTTGTAATATGGAAAATGTCACGTCACAAGACTTGCATGAACGTGTTAGAGAAGCAACATTGAAAACTCAACACTTGGCTACTAGGCACAGTACAACAACCAAAGGCCTTAATGTACTAGTCAAAGACTTATCTTTTCATGAAGTGGATTTATGGTTGTTAGAGCCATAGCTATTAAATGTTATATCTTATGAAAATAAACTTTGGAATGAATACATACAAACTGAAGAAGGTGCTACACCCTCATAATGTAATAATTTTATTTTGTTTTTTTATTTTGTCCCCTCATTTGAATTGGAACTGAAAATATGACAAGGGTACTGGAAGATGAAATTTTTTAACTAAGTGGAGGTGAACTGAAAAGTCACCTAGGAGCGTTGGGTAGAAATGATAAAAGGGGGGAGGGATTTAGGCTTCTGAATGGGGATTTTAGTTGAACTCATATGTAAGAACTATTTCAGAGAATGAACAAGGAAATTTTCTAGGTGGAAGCTTGTAGTGGTGACTATGCCAAAACATGTGGATGAATTTGTGGAATTGATTTCCTCCTTTTGGTCTATAAAATGCAGTACAATCGTTCCTATTTCGGTTGGATTACTCTAATGGTTTCTGATATGTTTTTTGTATATACAAATGAGCACGGTTTTCTTTTATTTCTACGATATATGGATTGATGGATATTAATACTCAAGCTATATAATGTGTTAATTCAATATTGTAGTTGTTAAATACTGTAGCTAGGGTTTTCACCCTAGCTTGTGCAAATGAGCACCTACTAAGGAGAAGGGACTCCTTAGTAGCAGTTCATAAAATACAGTACAATAAAATAGTAAACTACTCTAAGCATGTGCATAAATAGAAAAGAGAAGATAATGAAATGTTTTTTGTATTGATTATACCTCCAATGTGAAGGTTGATGAAGCCTTTGCAATAGTCCAAGAGGGTTGCTCCAAGCTCTAGTGTTGTTCCTTTCTCTTTCTCCAAAGGGTTTTGGAAATGGGCCAAAGGGGAACTCAAGTGTGAAAGTAGCTCAAGGGTGAGATAGGGTTTCAGGAGTGATTTTGGCAGAGTAAGGATACAGATGATTGTGGACATGAAATGAGGGGCCTCCATCACCTATTTATAGGTTTTTAGTGGTGGAGTGTTGGCCCATGGTTTTGGGCACCATATGGTTTAGGTCAGCTGTATAGGGTTTTTGCTTCCTTTTTCCCTCTTTTTCCTCTTTTTTGTATTTTTTATTCCCTTTTTAGAGGGTTTCTGCTATTTTGGAGGAATTTTGTATTATTTTGGGGGGGAAAGGGGTTTTTTTGGCCTTTTGGAGGCTTTTTTAATGGTTTTTGGGCCTTTTGGAGGCTTATGAATGGGTTTTTTAGGTTTTGGAGGCAAATATTGTAGGAAATATGGACAAATGAGTCATGTAATGGGGTAGATGAGGTAGTCAGCACTTTTTGAGTGTTAATAGATTGCCCCCTGATGTGTGAGGGCAGGAGCTCATCGTATGGCTGATAGACATCATATGTATTTTATGGTTTTCCTGGTTTGTGGAGAGGAGAAGAAACGAACTAGAGCTCGGAACAACGGTCCCGAACAAACTGCAAAAACTGAAAGTACATGACCTCAATAATGAATGAGGAATAATCTGAACATATGGATGAGGTAGGCATACCCATGCTCGTGTCAAGAGATAGAACAATAAAAAGGGGGTCCAAAAAATGGGGACCTGAAATATATATGGACTCAAATAATGAATGAGGAAGAATCTCAACATATGGATGAGGCGGGCATACCCATGCTCGTATCAAGATACATAAAAAATAACGGTGAGGCCCAAAAAAAGGGGACCTGTAAGATACATAGAGAACCACTATGTATATCATAAGGGTCCAGAGGGGACACAAATCTGGGACATACTATTGGGCTGACCATGTCTGAGCTGATCATAGTGCCAAGAGGCACGAGGGGACTTCTTCATTGGTTAAGGAACTAAAAGAAGTGTGTTTAAAATGGTACTGTCGTTTGGATTGATACGAGCCCGGGACAGTTCATGCTCGTGATTGCTTTCAATTTTAAGGAGTCTGAAAGCGATAAGAAGACTCTGAAATACTAGAATGGTACTGTCGTGTGTATTTGTACGAGCCCAAGACAGTTCATGCTCGTGGTTGCTTTCAATTTTAGAGAGTCTGAAAGCAATAAGAAGACTCCTGGGGGTTGCTTTTTCGTGTGGTAGTCTTCAAGGCCCGAAGAAGCATAAAAGGATGCAATGAAGAACTCTTCTAGCCGGTGTGACTAGAGTATTCCTTTTTCGTAATTAGTCTACCAGGTCCAGAAAAGGGGTAAACTTATACCAGATAAACGCCCTTTCAGGTACTTTAACGAGCATGAAAGGAAGCAAGATTGCTCGGCGATCTTTTCATTGTTTTAGGAGTTAGAAAATAGCTTAACAAAAACTCCCTAAGTGCATTTTTCGTAAAGGACTTCTCCGGCCCGAAAAATGGATAAAATTATACCGAACAAAAGGAATGGTCAGGCAAGGAGGAAGTGCTCAATCAAGGAACATTGATGATGACCAAGAAGGAGGGTAGGGGGAAACACTGGTGGGACTCCTTGCGGGATGATGAATGGTGGAAAAATAACGATATAATTGCAGTATGAAAGGAGTGAATGGCTCGTGTAAAAATGTGGAACAATCCGATAGCGACTGATGTGGCACGCAAGCTGAGGCAGCAAGGTTTCATGACACAATGTCGAAACTATACCTGGTGAGAGCGAGAAATGATCTCAAGCATCATCACGAGCTCGGAAAAATGAATCCGACGATATAAAAAGTGTCAAACACAGATAACGACCGATGTGGCATGTAAATCGAGGCAACGGGGGGGCATTTTGGAAAAAATACCCAAAACATCTGGGGGTTAGAGAGAGAAATGATCTCAAGCATCATCACGGGCTCAGAAAAATGAAGCCGATGATATAAAATATATAAAAAATGGGTTATGGCCGATGTGGCATGCAAACCAGGGTGACAAGGTGTCGAGACACAATGTTGATATTGGTCCTGGTGAGAGCAAGAAATGATCTCAAGCATCATCACGAGCACGGAAAAATGAATCCGACGACATAAAATATGGCTAATACGGATAATGAACGATGTGGCACGCAAACTGAGGCGATGAGGGGCATGGGAAAAATTCCCTAAATTTTTTGGTGAGAGCGAGAAATGATCTCAAGCATCATCATGGGCACGGAAATATGAATCCGACAGTGCAAATGGTGTGAAAAACGGAGGTCATAAGGACTCTGGAATGGTCAAAGGAAAGAACTAGGTTAAAAAATGGCTACAAATAAAGGTGAGCCCACCAAGCGAAGGATGCAGTGGTGGGGAGAAATGATGGCCCGCGGGCGCAAAATACTAGGCATATCAAATCAAATCAAATACACAAGTGACACGTGACCTAAAAAATGGTTGAGATCACAAATGTGAAAAAGTAAGCAGGGTTAATGAATTGCCCCCATGTTATGTGCATGGGGTTTGTGATTGTGGATCACATATGTGTTGGTTTGAACAATGGGATCATTAAAACGCCGAGATAGATGTGATGGGGAAGGTTCAAAATGGTTGATTATGCCCCCTATCCCAGGGTCGAGGTAATCTATTATTCCCCCTAACTCAGAGGTGTCAATGTGGTGCTCCATGATAGTGGTTTCAAGACCAGGAATTTCGGTATAGGACCAGGCAAAGACATCACGGAACTCTTGGAAAAGTTTTTTGTACTCTCCAATCTCATACTCACTGCAGGAGGCTCCTAATGTAATGATTTCAAGAGCACCACGTGGGTCAGAGATATCGATGTGGATGATGGGTGAGATGTTGGCCATGTTACCTTCCTCAAAGGCATCAAGAACGGGAATGGGATCCTTAAACCAATTGACTTTGGTGGGGAGGAAATCTTTGAACTCAACCAGAAATTGGGTGGCTGTGGTGGAGGACTCTTCTAGGAGGAAATAGGAACGATGGTGCATGTCTTCCTAGGGATAATCCGGAGCAGTGAGCGCCTCTAGAATCTCCTCATCGTTGCGGAAACTTTGAGTTGTCAAATCAATTGATGATGGAGTGGTAGTCGAAGAGATCATATAGATGGTGTTAATCTCTCCGGATGAGGGTGATACTAGGGGGTGGATCTCCTCGATTGTGGGGGGTGTCGTCTCAAGGTCCAAACTATTCATCTCATAGAGAGCTACTCTGTAATCCAAGAGATCAGGACAGTGATGTGAGTAATGGCCGTAAATACCGCATATTGCACAAGGGTGGTTGGTACACAGTGATTTATCACAAGGCTTAGGGGTTGGATCGAGTTCGACAACCGGGATGTTGGAGTCGTCGTCAAGCATTTGCATGCGTTCTTGTAATGCAGGTAAGTGTGGACATTGATGAGTCAGATGGCCTAACTCATCACACAATGAGCATTTGGGATGAGCACGAAACACGGGGGGGTGTTTAACTATTTTGGGTGGGGGTACAACAGTGTATGGTTGTCGGCCTCTGCCCCCAGTGTGCTTGATAAGAGGGGGTGGATTCGTAGATGACGAAGGGGTAGTGACACCGGGAGGTGGTTGACTAGTAGTGGCAATGGGTTGCACTGGTTGTAGGATGACATTTGGTATCGGTGGGGGAATGGGAGGCGAAATATACCACACAGGTAATCCTAAGGTTAACCCGGGGAGGCTGAGAGTAGCCATAACTGGGGCGCTTACTACTCCCAAGGGAGGGAATAGGAAGGGGATTGTGTGGATGGGTGTAACACCAATGTGACTAGGTACCAATGGTGGTTTGGGTAACAAGGGCGGTTGATTGTTGGGTGTTTGTGTAGTGTGGGAAAGGGTACATAGGTCAGATACTTCGGTCGCAGGTCAAATACATAGGTCAGATACTTGGAATGTTGAGGTCATCGGTGTATCTGAGTAAACTCTGGGTCCCATGGAGGAAACACACAAGGTAGTTGCACCACAAACAGGTTGTTCAACCATGGGGAGAACATTTTCGGGTGCAGCGAGGGAATTGGGATCGTAATAGGTGAGTTGATCGACCTTGACCACGCGTCCATCATGGGGGAACATCATGGTATGAAAAACGGATGAGTCAACTGCTCGCATGGCATACATGTAGCTACAGCCAAGTAAGAGGTTATAATCAAGTTGGTCATTGATGACCTCTATGTCAATAAGTATTATTTTGCTAGCAAACTGGACGGGGACATTAGCTAAGAGACCTTGGGGTTGAGCTGACCGGCCGTCGTAGGCTCGCAATGCAGTGGTGGACTGCTGGAGAGTAGGGGATCCCAAATTCTGCCAAATGAATGTGGACATAACACATGTAGAGGCACCTTCATTGATAATGTACCAATGGATGACAAGATTCTGAACGGAAACAGAAACTTGGAATGCTAAAGTGGAAGGCAGGTGTGGTTAGGATTGGTCCAAATCGAAGGCCATCAGTCGTGAATCATTTGGGTCAATAGCACCAATGGCGAATAGCAAAGTCTTGTGCTATGAAGGACAGTTTTTTAAGACTTCTAATGCAGACATGGATGTGGGATACTAGGCTAAGTCATCTACAATGTTGTAATTAGACGCAGCGTGAGCATTGGGATTATTGTTGATGCGACAAAGTGGGAAGCAAGGTGCTTTGGAGGCGCCATCTAGTGGAGCTGGAGGTATACGTAACGTCTGATTAGTGGGATGAGCATTAGTGTTTTTGTCCGTGGGAGGGGCTTCATGGGTGGATCCATATTGGTTCCGACAGGTTTGAAGGTTGACATCGGTGGATGACATCATTAACAAGTGGTGGGTACCTGAGTCTATCATGGGTTGATCAGGAGCGGCATAAGTGATCTACTGTTGTGGTGGTGCGTTTCCTTGAGGGGGAGCCAACAGCTGAGTGTTCACTACGCCTTGGGTTGGTAAGGGGTTTTGTAACACCAAGGGTTTATGTTGAGGTGGTGGGGGGTTGGGCTGTGTCTGAGGAGCCGTGTGCCCTTGGTGATGGGCATCATCGGTCCAGAGCTGTTGAGCTCACTCCAAATGTGGGAAAGAATGTGTGTAGTGTCCATAGACCCCGCAAATAGAACAAGGATGGTTTGTTTGCAAATTAGGATTTTTGGCCTACTTGGGCAGCTGATCAGGGTTCTGGTTGGCAGGTGTCACGTTATTGTTGTTTGGGGGATTGGGAGGTTGACCGCCTTGGTCTGAAGGGGGGTTGTTCCCACAGTTACGGCCTTTTCCACGGTTTTGCTGGCCCTGTTGGCGCTGGTTATTTTGGTTCTGCTGCGGATTCTGTTGGGCATACACTTTCCCTTGGGCAGCAGGTGGGTTCTGGGGTTGTGCAGGTGCGGGAGCAGGTTGCGGTGGATAATAAGTAGGTGGAGGCGGTGTAGGTGCTGAACCTTGAGGGGGTTGTTGATATGTCTGCGGAACAGGTTGTGGGTTTGCCACAGGGGTTGCCTGTGGCGGGTAATAAGCAGTTTGGGATTGAGAGGACACAGGAGCTGGTGCAGCTTGTGGGTGGTAATATGGGTAAGGTGCGACCAGTGGGGCATAAGAGGGGGCGGCATGGCCAAAGCACTTAGGTGGACACAAGGGTCAGTGGGAATGATGGTGATGTGCCATGGGAGCATACGAATGGTTTCTCCGGACTGAGATGTAGCCCGCGAAAGGTCGGGGCCATGGCTAGGACGTGTTATGGAAAAGGGTTGGTTATGTGAATCTATACGTCCAATGATGCCATCTACGGCATGGGATGCCCCCAACACATCGTGTCGGGAGGAATCACCACGAGGGGCATTAGGCATGATGGAATACAGATAACCCGACTGGGCGTAAATAAGGTCAAATTGCTAGGCTTTGAGGATGGCCTCTTCTTCGGACTGGGGTTGTTCAGATGCCACATCCTTGGCAATGACAGGGAGGAGGGATTTTAGAAACCAATCTAAGAATATAGGGTTGTCTAACTTGATTTTGCAGAGGTTGTGGCGTCGACGCCACTCATGAATGTGGTCAGTGATGTGGGTAGTCGTGGTTTGTCTGAAATACAGTAGGATCTCAACTCCCGTGTCATAGCAGATAGGTAACTGAAAGAACTGCAGGAAGGTCGATGCAAGGGAAGTAAAGGTGGCATGGGTCCCATGGGGCTGCTCGATGTACCACTTAGCTGCAGAGCCAGTGAGGGTGCGCTGTAACAGACAGAGGCGGACAGATTCGTCCACTATGGAGTTGGAGGACCACCATAGATGGAAGGACATGATATGGTTCTGGGGTTCCTCACCTGCCTTGTCCTCAAACTTAGGGATGTCGAAGGGGAGCTTGGTGGGCATGTGAGGCCACATAGGGTCGTATCTGATGGGATCGTTAGTCAGTCTAGCTAGGTCAGGAAGGTTGATACTAGCCATGAATGGCAAACTAGTAGAAGGATGTGACATACTAGTGGTTGTGACCATGTTGGGGCCAATGCCCCGAAGTGGAGAGGCTGGGTTTGTGATGTTTCCCCCAAGTGGAGGGTTGAAAGTGGTATGGGATGGTCCTGCACCGCCAAGGGTAGTGTGAGTCACTGATGGAGTGGGGATAGGTATGCCAGCTACTGGAATGGGTACAGTGATCGAAATGGTAGATGTGGGCCCCATCGAGGGCGTACCCAAAGTAGGTGTGGTAGCTGGTACGGTGTTGGATGCCCCACCAATGGTCCCTACAAAGAAAGGGGTGGAAGTCATGCCAGCCATGGGGCTGGTTGGTGCAGTGTAAGTGGGGTTCTCGGACTCTGCCTCAGAATCAGAGGTAAAATAAGGGGCATCTAGATCGGGTGACGGAGTTCTATGCCATTGACGAGTGGAGTCAAGTGACAAAGCTCGAGATCTATGATGAGTGGTATCAAGTGATGAAGATCTATGTCTATGACGGGTGATGTCAAGTGCACCGTGCTGTGGAGGCTTGCCCCGGAGGCGCCCAGAATGTCTCAGGGACTCAATGGTGACAGATGGTGTCAAGTATCTGGGGGTTGTGATGAGGGAAAAATAGCTCAAAAAACCTAATGCAACCGAGTGTGCAGAAGGAGAGCGCAAAAAATATGGCACTCAGGCCAACAACCAACTCAAAAAACTTACTGTAACAGCTGTGCTACAATAAGTGGAGTATCAACAGAAATGGTCAGAATACCAACAAGTAGCAAGTTTCCTAGAAAATAAAAATAGTGGACTCACTAGACCAAAAGGAGGTAAGGGAGCATGCATACACCTAGCTAAATAGTATTCTGACTCAACTAGACATATCCGTTGCAAGGTGATGAAATCCAAGTCAGACAATATGGATAGTAGAGACAAGTGGCTAAAGATATCCCCCTACTGGGAGGGACACCGGGTAGTCAATCCTAGAAGAAAAGAAACTAAGATACCTCGTTCATGACACGTTCGGTTGGGTGAATCTGTCGTTTGGTTCTATCGCCGCTATATCCCCATACGGGTGATACACTGAGAACTGTGAAAGGTATCCTTCGGTTATTGAATGGATTGCGGTATTCCACTCAGGCTTCCCGAACCAGTCTGGCGACTTCAACCCTCTTAGGGGAGAGGCCTTCCCAATAAATTGGTTTTAAACCGTGTCAAAAAATACAGGGGGATTTTGGTTCCCTAATGGACAACAGCTATGTCTCAAGTGTAAGCAACCGAGGGGTGTTATTTGGATGCCTATCCCCCCGATCCTACGTAACTAAAACATTCTTATGTGTTCCCCAAGTGGGGTTGGAATGTTGGTTGTGTTAAGTAGTATTTTAGGGCTCAGTTGAACTAGGTGACAGAGTGTGTGCATGTGAGATGATGAACCGAATTAAAAGTGCCACGAGGTGGGAAACTTTCTAACTAAAAAATATCAATGCAGAAATTAAACTTTGAAATGCAAAATTTTCTCTTTTTAATTAAAATGCTGAAATTTAAAAAAAAAATATTCTGCAAATGGAACAGAAATAATACTGCAAAAAAAAGGTTGTAGGGAAGTATGGATGCAGATAGGACAGATGGCTATGCAGGTGCAGAAAATATTGCAGCAAAGTGTTGGGTTCAAAACAGTGAAAAAAGTGCAGAAAACAGACCGCGGGTTTGTGGCAAATCTAAGCGGTCGGACCGTAGGAAACTGGTCGACAGTCGCAAACAGGTTGCGGGAATTTGGCCGAAAGACGCAGGAGAAACGCGGGAAAATGGTCAAAAGTCGCAGGCGGGTTGCATGAAAATGGCTGAAAGTCGCAGGTGGGACGTGAGAAAAAGGCCGAAAGACGGAGGCGGGTTGTAGGAAAATGGCTAAAATCCGCAAGCGAGACGCGGGAAAAAGGTCGAAAGACGCAGGCGGGTTGCAGGAAAATGGTTGAAAGCCGCAGACGGGACACGGGAAAATGGCCAAAAGGCGCAGGCGGGAAGCAGAAAAAGGGTTGCAAGCCACAGGCGGCCCGTTGGAAAAAGGGTGAACAACCGCAGTCGGACCGCACGAAATAGGCTGAGAGTCGCAGTCAGATCGCAGGTAACAGACTGTAAACTGCCGGTAGATCGCCAGTAACAGTCTGAGAGCTGCGGTGGTATCACAGGTAACAGTCTGAAAGATGCGGTCGGAACGCAACTGTGGGGTGCAAAAAATGCGGTTTACGGCAGCCGAAAGGAAAAAACAGAAAATTATTGCAGAAAATTAAAAACGTTTAAAACTATAACCAGAAATTCAAAGGAACACAAGGGGAGTCGCCAAAAATGTAGCTAGGGTTTTCACCCTATCTTGTGCAAATGAGCACCTACTAAGGAGAAGGGACTCCTTAGTAGTAGTTCAGAAAATACAGTAAATAAAAGACAGTACAATAAAACAGTAAACTACTCTAAGCATGTGCATAAACAGAAAAGACAAGATAATGAAATGTTTTTTTGTATTGATTATACCTCCAATGTGAAGGTTGATGAATCCTTTGCAATAGTCCAAGAGGGTTGCTCCAAGCTCCAGTGTTGTTCCTTTCTCTTTCTCCAAAGGGTTTTGGAAATGGGCCAAAGGGGCATTCAAATGTGAAAGTAGCTCAAGGGTGAGCTAGGGTTTCAGGAGTGATTTTGGCAGAGTAAGGGCGTGGTTGATTGTGGATATGAAATGAGGGGCCTCCATCACCTATTTATAGGTTTTTAGTGGTGGGGTGCTGGCCCATGGGTTTGGGCACCATATGATTTAGGTCAGCTGTATAGGGTTTTTGCTTCATTTTTCCCTCTTTTTTGTATTTTTTATTCCCTTTTTAGAGGGTTTCTGCTATTTTGGAGGAATTTTGTATTATTTTGGGGGAAAAGGGGGTTTTTTGGCCTTTTGGAGGCTTTTGAATGGGTTTTTAAGGTTTTGGAGGCAAATATTGTAGGAAATATGGACAAATGAGTCATGTAATGGGGTGGATGAGGTAGTGAGCACTTTTTGGTTGTTAACAAATACGTTTCATATTTAGTGGTTATCTCATTTAGAAGTGCATTATACAACTTCCTTACATTGCTCTCTTTTAATCTCGATCCTTGCAAGGATAGTTTAGCTTAATATAGAATGCATTTAATTAGGGAATCCACTTGTTTGACCTAGAGTAAGAGAAGTGTTGAGACAAAAGGTAAGAACCTGCACATCATTGTGTGAGGCTTCTCTCTATCAGTCAAACTAGTACGTCTTGTTATCATAAACATTTGCATTTAGGTTTAATACCTTCATCTTATACACATTTTCATTTAGGTTTAATACCTTGCATCTTATTTAACATCAATTAAAATCCTAAACAGTTGGTCGAGTAACAACTGGAAAACTCATTCTAATACTATCTTAAACGATAGTCGGGCCATAAATCGGACGGGTTCCCTATTCCAAATAATGAAGGGTCTAATTGGTACCTTTCATTGGGGAGAACCCTTACTATCAATGAAAGGATTTTTCCAGGTTTCAACAAATTTGGTGCTGGAAGGAGGGACACCATTGTATGTATGTTAGAGGAATTCCATTCCCTCGAGGATTTATCTCTGGATATCGACTTGATACATCACAACCTGAAGGGTCAATTCAAGAGACACCTAAAATGCTAGAATATCAAGCAATACTAAGAGGGGGGATGAATCAGTATTAGGTTATCTTTTAAAATTTTATCACTTTAAAACGTAATCAACAAGAAGATAAACACACAATATTATCATGGAATCCCAATTGGGAAAACCACCAATACTTTTTATTACTGCAAAATTATATTTACGAATAGTTTGCAAGCACCAACTTACTGGATGCACTAACACCCAAATTTTCAGCTACAACTGAAGGATGCACCAACACCCTGTTTACTAGCAGCAACATGAAGGAGGCTACAACCCCCTACAGGCTTGCAGCCTGTTTTTGCACCTCCCAAGCTCGCTTATTTGTTTTTATCATATTTCCATATCTTCTTTATATCTTCAATTCTGTCACTTCATTTCATTGGTCTCTGTCTGTTCTTGATTCTCCTTCAATCAGGACTGAAGAGACATATTCCTTCTAATTAAAATACCTGTTTATGTATTATGTATCTGATCCTTAAACAGTTGCATCTCTTCAATATGAACTTTGTGTCTTTTCACAATCGTGTCTCTTCAAATAGATTAAATCTCTGTTTATTAATTAAATAATGAACTTTGTTTTTTAATGTCTCTATTTATTTAATCTTTATTTAATTAACTGGATGGGAAATATCTATCTAAATCTATGGTTTGTGCGGGCATTTGAAAAACATGTTAGTATATATTTTTAAGCTATGTGCGGCATACTCATACACTATGTGGACATGATTTTTCTTTAACTTGGAAGGTCAATTTTTTGCACGTGTGACCACCAGAGGGAAAACGGAGAACATGAATGGATGGAAACTTCAACAAGGAATAGATACATATCACTTTTTGAATTTTTGGACACAAAGAGAGCATCTGGCGGGCATTTGAAAATGGCCTCTTAAACCCTTGATTTAACACATAGACAATTTTATTAAACCCTAAGTCAATCATGAGGTGATTTTTTATTTTACCAATATTGGAAATATGAAGAATCTAAGGCATGGGGGACAACATGTTGATTCCATCCATGCCAATTTCATCCTTTGAAACCTCATCCTCTCTCCTTGGCATGCATTTTACTTGAACAGTGCAAATCAAGCCAGAAGGCACTTTTGGCAGATTGATGACTTCACCCTTAGAGACTCTTTGGACAAACTAATCATATTTTCAGATGAACCAATAAAAAATCTAGGTCCCTATAATTGGCACTTTGATTCAGTTGTCATTGATGGTTGGAAAGCAGCGACTGAGTTTTTAAATACAAGAAAAGAATGTTGTTAGACAAGTTGTGACTCAGACAGTTGTGACTCAGGCAAGTTGTGACTTAAAAAAGCTATAACTTAGATAGCTGTGACTCAAACAAGTTGTGACTCAAACGGATGCAACTCAGACAACTACAACTTAGACAGTTGTGACTCAAACGGCTGCGACTCAGACGGTCATGACTCAGACCGCTGAGACTCAGACGGCTGTGACTTAGATAAGAACATAGTGATTTGTGTCTCAATTTGCAGGCAACTGGAGACGAATCTCGAAAATCTGGGACATGGGTTTTGTGCGCAACGGCCCCATTTACCTAATTCTCAAGGAAATTGCCAACAAAAGCTACCGTTTGAGCTATACAAGTGGTTCTCTGAACATGTAATTATCAAATTTACTATTGCGACCGGTTTTACAAATTAGCAATTGGTTGAAACAACTGTGACTCAAACAGCCATGACTCAAACAAGCTGCGACTCACAAACATTTTTTTTTTTTTTAATTATTTAGTTACATCGTGTAAATTTTGGAATTCAAAGAGACAGTTCAAATATCAGTTACAGCGTGTAAATTCTGGAAGTCAAAGAGACAGTTCGATTTTCGAATTGGGAGTTAAAAAGACAATTTCAGTTTTAGAATTGGTATATCTGGAAGTTAAAGAGACCGAGGCATATAACTTCAGCATCTATAAAAAACAATTGATGAGAACAAAAATGTGTGTGAGAATCGAGAGGATAAAGAGGAGTGGTTGCTGATGAAGCTGTGATTCGAAAAAAATGAGAACAAAATTGTATGGCTCGATTTAATGAAGAACAGAATGCCCAGAAACTCAAGTTGTAGCAGCACATAACAAAATAAAAGGGTATGTACTGAAATATCTGAACCAGTGTGATATAATTGACTGAATTTTTTCTTACATAGGGTGGTAGGGAGGATCAAGGGAAGACTGTAAAGTCTTCTTTTCAAGTTGGTGCTTGTAAATTTGGGAGTTGTAGCTTCCATTCAGTTGGTGCTGAAGAAACAGAGGTAGCAGCCTCATCTGGGGTGTAGCTCAGATAAAATAGAATGTAAAGAGAAGTTGGAGCTTGCCTTTCATACTAAGAAGAAGAGGTTTTTTCCCTTTATGGGTTTCCTCAGGAAAATCAGTGCCTCTGCATATTTATGTGATTGAACATTCTTTATATGCCTTATATTTAATTCTGTTATAACAATATACCTACTATAAAGGAATGTGCATAGAACATCTCATATCATATTGATCGTCACACTTCATCAAAGTTCAAAGGGAAAATGAATGTAAGATTGTTTAAGCATAGTAATAACTGATTCACCCCCCCCTCTCAGTTATTTGAATACTTTCAACAATTGGTATCAGAGCCATACCCTTTAGTATAAGGAAGATTTGATAAGCTTAAACATGGCAAGTCATGATGGTTCAACCAATAAAGCTCCTCTATTTGATGGAACAAATTTTTCCTTTTGGAAGGTTCGAATGAGAACATACCTAATGTCTTTAGGTGCCGATGTTTGGAAAGTGGTAGAAACTAGATATACAAAACCTATTGTACTAGCTACTAAATATTATAAGCTAGATTTTAGTTTTAATGCAAAGGCAATGAATGCCATTCTGAGTGGTCTTTCTGAATCTGAATTTGTAAAGGTAATGCATCTTGAATCTGCCAAAGAAATGTGGGATAAACTCATTAGTAGCTATGAAGGAAATGAAAAAGTAAAAGATGCCAAACTTCAAACTTACAGACTGAAATTTGAACAGCTAAAGATGAATGAGGATGAGTTTGTTAGTAAATATGTTTTAAGAGTTGAAGAGCTTGTGAATGCCATGAAGGGTCTTGGTGAGAAGATTGGAGAAGCTCCTCTAGTTCAAAAGATTTTGAGATCTCTACCTGATAAGTTCAATCCAAAAGTCTCTACAATAGAAGAAATGAGTGATCTGAAAACTTTATCTATTGATCAACTTCTAGGAACTTTAATTGCCTATGAAATGAGAATCAGTAAAGATATAGCTACCGTTAGAGGAGCATATTTTAAAGTAGATAAACAAATAGAATCTGAAATGGAAGAGATTGTGGCAAAATTTGTAAGAAGACTGAAAACTGGATCAGGAAAATATAAAGGGAAGTTGCCTTTTAAATGTTTCAATTGTGGTAAGGTAGGGCACTTTGCATCTAAATGTCCTTAAAAATAAAAAGGTCAGAATTCTATTGATGAAGAGAAACATACATTTAAAAGATACAATAAAAATAATAACTACAAAAAGAAAAGTTTATGTTCAAATGATGTTGACCTCTCAGAAGTTTCAGACAGTGAGTCATCTTGTGAAGATAAAATGAATGATTTTGTGCTTATGGCCATAGAAGATCTTGAAGATGATGGAAGCGATATGAATGATGAAGATGCTATTGTTGATATGGAAGGTGAGATGATTAGTGCTTTGGAAGAAATTGACAAACTCAGATTAAAGAAGAGGAAACAAAAAGAGTTGTTAGTGCAGTATGAAAAGAATGCTAAAGAACTGAGTATAGACTGTAGCTTGTTAAAGATAGAACTAGAAGAAATAAAGAAAATAAATGATGTTCTAAAAGAACAATTATCACAGAAAAAGATGAGATGTGAAGCATTAGAGGAAGAAGTTGTAAAATTCAGAAAAGAGTTGGAAAAATTTCAATCTCTCTATCATGAAAACTTGCCAAGTATTAAAGCAGCAGAAGAACTAAATAACATTCTGAATAAACAAATATCTCCTTTGATCAAGACTGGTTTAGGTTATGAAGAAGGGAGTAGCAGTTTGTCAGAAAACAAAGAAACAACTAAGGTAATTAACTTTCAGAACAGCAATCAGTCAGAATATACAAAGTTAGCAAGTTTCATCAAAACTGAAGAAAATAAAGACAAAAGTAAAGTTAATCTAATGAGTGGAAAAGATGATATAGCTACTGGTCTGCAATCAAGAAGACATGAAAAAGAATTAAAGAACATAATGACATGGCCATCTATTCCAAGAAGACAGTCAAGATTCAGGTATCAAAATTTTTTCAATGGATATTGTTATTGTTGTTATGATTTTGGTCATAAAGCTGCAAATTGTGTTTTTCACTTTAGAAACATACAATGAAGAATGTTTAGCAGTAATCAAGTGCTGCAACATAAAGAGAAATAGTCAATGAGAAAACAAGAGTATCATACTACACCTTTTCCAGCAAGAAGAAGAGATTATGCTAGAAATATAAATTCTTTTAAGTCTTTGTACAATCAACCAGACTATTATATTTGTCAAAATTTTGGACACAAGGCCATAGACTGTTGTTTAAAGAATTATGAATCAGATTCAAGAATAGATTTTTCTGTTAAAAAGGCTAAAGTATGGAAGAAGAAAGAAAACAACCAATGTGGATTAGTGCTTTATGCTCAAAGACACAAGGACCCCTGGTATATTGACAGTGGTTGTTCCAAGCACATGACTGGAGATAAAGGTAAATTTCTATCTCTGAGTGAACACAAATCAGGAGATGTAACTTTTGGAAATGATGCTCCGGGAAAAATCAAAGGCAAAGGATTAGTGCATCTAACTAGTAAAGGAAAAGATAAAATGTATTATTTGTGGATGGATTGAAGCATAATCTTCTTAGTGTCAGTTGGGTATGTGATAGAGGATGTGAAGTTGTATTCAATTCTAAAGAATGCAAAATAAAATTTGTATCTTTAGGACAATTGGTTGCCAAAGGTATAAGAACAGAAAATAATGTCTATGTTTTGAAAGAAGATAAGGAAGAGTGTCATCTAAGCAAGTATGATGAGAGTTGGTTATGGCATAGAAGACTTGGACATTTGAGTTTTGATCATTTAATCAAACTTAGCAACGATTAAGTTGTAAAAGATTTTCCTAAGATTTCAAAACCATATGATGCTGTATGTAAACCTTGTCAAATGGGAAAATTGACTCGAACTCAGTTTAAATCTAAGAGTTTCACATCAACAGATAAACCTCTTCAATTAGTACATATGGATTTATGTGGACCATCAAGAAAGGAAGGAACAGGTAAAGAAAACTATTTTATGCTGATTATTGATGATTACTCTAGACTAACATGGGTTGCTTTCTTGAAAGAAAAATATGAAGCATTTGAAAAATTCAAAGTATATAAAGATTTGACTGAGAATCAAATAGGAAAAAGATTAAAAGCAGTAAGATCTGATAGAGGAGGAGAGTTTTGTTCAAGGGACTTCAAATAATTCTGTGATGAACAAGGAATCAAAAGAGAATATACAATTTCAGGCACTCCACAACAAAATGGAGTAGTTGAGAGACAAAATAAATAAGTTCACCAGATGGCAAGGTCAATGATGAATGAAAAAATATTTCTCAGACATTCTGGCTAGAAGCAATTCACACAGCTATTCATGTTCTTAATAAAGCTCACTTAAGGCCTAACAGTGATAAAAATCCTTATGAATTGTGGTTTGGGAAACCTGCTTCAGTCAAGTATTTTAGAGTTTTTGGAAGTAAATGTTATATAAAAAACAATGATGAACATCTTGGAAAATATGATGATAGGGCTGATGAAGGTATCTTTCTGGGGTATGCTACAAATAGTAAAGGATACAGATGTTACAATAAGAGGTCACGTAAAATGGTTGATAGCATTGGCATTAAGATTGATGAAGGTATGCCTGTAAAAGATATTCAGATAAACAATGTTGACACAGAAGATGCAGCTGAAGACAAAGAAGAATAGGTCCAAGAATCAGAAAAGGAAGACTCTAAGTCAGAAAATGAAAGTACAGGTACACAGCAACAGCCAGTAAATCCTTCTTCAATAATTATTCAAAAGAATCATCCTGAAAGTCAAATTATTGGCAACAAGAATGAAGGTGCTCAGACAAGAAGTAAGTTACTTAAGAATTCAGATCAGTCTCACATTGCTTTTTTATCTGTCATAGAACCCAAGAATTTTAATGAAGCCAGTAAAGATGAAGATTGGATAAAAGCTATGAATGAAGAGCTTGATCAGATTGAAAAAAATAATACTTGGGAACTTGTTCCTAGGCCAACAAATAAGAATGTGATTGGGTCCAAATGGGTGTTTAAGAATAAAATGAACGACCAAGGACAAATTGTCAGGAATAAAGCTAGATTGGTATGTAAAGGATATGCTCAAGTTGAAGGACAAGATTTTGATGAAACCTTTGCACATGTGGAAAGAATGGAAGCTATCAGAATATTTCTTGCTTATGCCTATCACAAGAAGTTCAAAATTTATCAAATAGATGTCAAGTCAGCATTTCTCAATGGAGATTTCGAAGAAGAAGTTTATATGGAACAACCTGAAGGATTCTCTCTAACAGACAATCCTGATCATGTCTGCAAATTGAAGAAAGCTCTATATGAATTGAAACAAGCGCCAAGAGCCTGGTACTATAGATTAGATAAATATTTACAAGAGAAAGGATTCAAGAAAGGCAATGTTGATAGTAATCTATATATAAAAACAGAAGGCGATGACTTATTAGTTGTTTTGGTTTATGTTGACGATATCATTTTTGGATGTAACAATGCTTCTTCTGTTCAATGGTTTGCTAATGCTATGCAATCTAAGTTTGAAATGTTCATGATTGGAGAACTGTCATACTTTCTTGGTCTTCAAATTACTCAGAGTTCTGAAGGACTATTTATCTCTCAAAAGAAATATCTACAAGAGATGTTGAAGAAATTTCAGATGGAGGATTCGTCACCTGTTAGTACCCCTATGATTGTTGGCTGCAAGCTTAGCAAAGATGATATTTCACTAGATGTTGATCAAAGAACATATAGGTCAATGATAGGAAGTCTTCTGTACATTACTGCAACTCGTCCTAATATTATGCATGTTGTTGGAATGGTAGGAAAATTTCAGTCTACTCACAAACAAAGTCACTTGGTAGCTGTGAAGAGAATTTTCAAATACTTGAAAGGCACAATGAGTTATGGTCTCTGGTATCCTAGGAATCAAAACTTTCAGTTGATTGCATATTCAGATGCTGACTGGGCAAACTATTTGGATGAAAGAAAGAGCACTAGTGAAGGTGCATTCTTCTTAGGCGATTCATTAGTAGCATGGATGAGTAAAAAGCAAGGTTCTATCTCTCTATCTACTAATGAGGCTGAATACATAGCTGTTGCAACATGCTGTACTCAGGTATTATGGTTGATACAAACTCTTGCTGATTTGGAGGTGAAATATTCTGAACCTATTCCTATTCACTGTGATAACACAAGTGCCATTAGTGTGTCAAAGAACCTTGTTCTTCATTCCAAGACCAAACACATTCCAATCAAGTATCATTTTTTAAGGGAGCAAGTTACAAATAGAGTTGTCCAATTACATTCCATTCCTTCTAAAGAACAGATTAATGATATCTTTACTAAACCCTTATCCAAAATCCAATTTGAATATCTACGCCAGAAGTTGGGTGTCATATCTTGTTCCAACTAACTTGTTCACTTTGGCAAGGGGAGTTTGTGCTTATTGCATATCTGATGTAATTCTAAGATGGTTCCACAATGTTTTATTTGCTGATTTCTGAGTTAATATTGATAGGGGGAGATGTATTGTCATGATTTCTTTGACATTGATGTCAAAGGGGGAGAAGTTTAGGTAGTTGCAGATAACAAGCAGTCAATAATTACACTTGCAACATCATAACTTTTAGGTTTCCATCAATGCCAAAGGGGGAGATTTTTGGCACTTTGATTCAGTTGTCATTGATGGTTGGAAGCAGCGACTGAGTTTTTAAATACAAGAAAAGAATGTTGTTAGAAAAGTTGTGACTCGGACAGCTATGACTCAGACAAGCTGTGACTTAGATAGCTATGACTCAGACAAGCTGTGACTCAGACGGCTGCAACTCAGATAGCTACAACTCAGACAGTTGTGACTCAGACGACTGCGACTCAAACGGTCATGACTCAGACGGCTGAGACTCAGATGACCGTGACTTAGATAAGAACATAGTGATTTGCGTCTCGATTTGCGGGTAGCTGGAGACGAATCTCAAAAATTTGGGACATGGGTTTTGTGTGCAATTGTTTCATTTACCTGATTTGCGAGGAAATCGCCAAACAAAGCTACCGTTTGAGCTATACAAGTGGTTCTCTGAACATGTAATTCTCAGATTTACTGTTGCGACCGGTTTTACGAATTAGCAATTGGTTGAAACAGCTGTGAATCAAACAAGCTGCAACTCACAAACATTTTTTTTTTTTTTTTAATTATTTAGTTATAGCGTGTAAATTTTGGAATTCAAAGAAACAGTTCAAAGATCAGTTACAGTGTGTAAAGTTTGGAAGTCAAAGAGATAGTTCAATTTTCGAATTGGGAGTTAAAAAGACAGTTTCATTTTTAGAATTGGTATATCTAGAAGTTAAAGAGACCGAGGCATATAACTTTAGCATCTATAAAAAAAAATTGATGAGAACAAAAATGTGTGTGAGAATCGATAGGATGAAGAGGAGTGGTTGCTGATGAAGCTGTGATTCGAAGAAAATGAGAACGGAATTGTATGGCTCGATTTAATGAAGAACAGAATGCCCAGAAACTCAAGCTATAGCAGCATAGAACAAAATAAAAAGGGTGTGTACTGAATTATCTGAACCAGTGTGATATAATTGAATGAATTTTTTCTTACATAGGGTGGTAGGGAGGAGCAAGGGAAGACTGTAAAGTCTTCTTTGCAAGTTGGTGCTTGTACATTTGGGAGTTGTAGCTTCCATTCAGTTGGTGCTGAAGAAATAGAGGTAGCAGCCTCATCTGGGGTGTAGCTCAGATAAAATAGAGTGTAAAGAGAAGTTGGAGCTTTCTTTTCATACTAAGAAGAAGAGGTTTTTCCCTTTATGGGTTTCCTCAGGAAAATCAGGGCCTCTACATATTTATGTGATTGAACATTATTTATATGCCTTATATTTAATTGTGTTATAACAATATGCCTGCTATAAAGGAATGTGCATAGAACATCTCATATCATATTGATCGTCACACTTCATCAAAGTTAAAAAGGAAAATGAATGTAAGATTGTTTAAGCATAGTAATAACTGATTCACCCCCCCCTCTCAGTTATCTGAATACTTTCAACACTTATGTCCTCATAATTATTTCATACATCAAATACAAATTATGGCGGGCATTTCCCCGAGGCCACATAACCAGTTTTACCAGCACAATTGAAAAACACCCTGAAACCCTGTTTTGGCAGACCTATAACTTTGTCATCAAATACCTTTTTAGAGAATTGATACCATGTTCAGATAGCCTCTTCAAAAATCTATAGCATGATACTTTCAGATAATTTTTATCATTCACGTATGAGATATGGTAGGCATTTTCCTAAGGTAGCTTAGACCAATTTTCCAACACTTAGTCAATTTCGAGAGTTTTTCCAAACTGTCAAATATTTATATAATTATGTCAAATTGTAACAATGACATCATGGAGGTAATAGAACACCATCAGGTGGATTTTCATACTCATCACTCATGCCAAAAAATCATATATTCCATATCATCATATCCTTTTTCATTAATGAATACTTTTGGCATCAATGACAATTATACTCAACATTCTCCCCCTTTGTCATTGATGACAACAACTTCAAATTTTTTCTCCCCCTTTTTTACATTAATGGCAAAGATTCATAAATCTCCCCCTGACACTATTTCTCCCCATGTCAACTATGTCCCTTTTGTGACAGGGTTACAATCTTCATTTTATTTTAATGAAGAGAGATAACTCCTAGTTTTTGCCTAAGATATGCAAATGACTCTCTAGGCATTGGTTTAGTGAAAATATCAGCTATTTGTTCCTTTGTATCAACATACGTCAGTTTCTGTTGGGCTAGGCTCAAGTGGGTTGGAAAAATATACAAGTATGGAAAAACACGTGTAGCGCGTTGCAGTAGGAAGAAAAGAAAATTTTGATAATTGCGCATTGCATGCGATGGTAGATGACAGATAATTTTGAATTTTGTGCATGTCACACGACATCAATGGCTAAGGCACAGTTGCGCAGTAGGATGATGGGCATGGTAGCACATGAGCTATTTTTGGGTCAGAACATGGGTAGAGGTCAGAGGAGGATATGAATTATTTTGGGTAAGGAACATGTGGATGACAGATGAAAGCGACTTGTTCGAACGTGTGGTGGCAAGCGATTGAGAAGTTAGGCCACAACGCCGATGGAGACAGGCAGGTGAAGGAGTGGAAAAGGACAGGCCATGATGCAGTTGTAACCGTTTTGAGGATTGCGGATGTCAGAAGAGCGTGTGAGCCACGAGTGGTCCAGCTGGAGCAGGCAGAGCAGAACGCCGACGGTGACAGCTAGGGTGGCAGTTAGCCACGCCAGTTTTGGAAACTATAGGGTTTCGGCCTAATGATTGTAAAGACATGACCTACGGGCATGATCTATAAATAAGGCACAATATTGTAAGGGCAGGGTTACTCTTCGGTTTTGGTTAAGTATTTGGATATTGTAAAATCTTAAGCTTAGACAACCATTGTAAAGGCTCTGCAGCTGAGTGCGTAGAGACCTATCCGAGAGAGAAGAGAGTCTGCGGCTGAGTGCGCAGACTAAGAACAATTGTACCCTTCCCATTAAGAGCAATATTAAAAACCGTTCTTGTGGATGTAGCCTCCATCCGGGGGGTGAACCACGTTAAACCCTGTGTTATGTGACCAATGTGTCTTTGTGATTGTTTAAATTGCTTGGTATGAATGTTTAATACTGGAAACTTTTGTTATGTGATTGCTTTTATATGTATTTGTCGTAGAGAATGGGAATAATATGTTAAGTAATGCATGCATAGAGGATTGTTAAGTTCAACATGTATGAATCTGTCGATTGTAATGTATGAATCCAACTATTGGTCAAGTAGTGAACATTGAGTTTAAGTGCAGTGTTGGAGCATGCAGTAGTGTATGTTTAGTAAACCATCTACAATTTAATGATAAGAACTTGAGCAGAATAAAGGGATAAAGAATGTTAAATAGAGTGGTTAGGATTGGACATCCTAGCAAGGACGCGCAGTCTTGACGATGCACCAAGTCATTGAAGGTTGCTGCAGAGTAAGCTATTGATAGCTTATTGTCGTAACGCAAAGGTATCCTGTATCGCACAGTCCGAGGAGGTGCAAGTGTGCAAGCGCAGTTGTGCGCCGAAGTACCCTACGCAAAACAGAAGGTTTTCACAAATATCTATTTGCGCAACCCACAATGCATTGCGCTGCTTATTAGCCTTTCCCCCCCTATCTCATCACTAGGTTGTGGAAACTTGATTCCGCAACCACTCCCTCAGCTTTGCCTCGGGTGAGACCTCAGGTTGCACACAGCCTGTTGCCGAAAGGGCCAGTGAATTTGGGTTTTGTTGGTTCCTTGAACCGCGAAGTACCTAGGTCTACACTAGAAACCTCAAGAAGGAGTTGACAGCCAATAGTTTCACAACCTTTGTGACACTTTCTCTCTTAAAAAATGATATTTGATTGGAATATGTTTTGTCTTGGAGTGCATGACAAGATTTTTGGATATGTTTATAGCACTTGTATTGTCACAATATATAAATGTGAGATCTTCATATCTTACAAGTAAATCTTCCAATGTTTGCTTCATCCAAATGACTTGTGTACAAAATGATGTAGCAGCAATATACTCAACTTCTGCTGTAGATAGTGAAATGGAGGAGTTCTTTTTACTTAGCCATGACACCAAGCAATTTCCGAAGTAAAATGATGCTCCACTAGTGCTTTGTCTGTCATCAATACTTCCTTCCCAATATGCATCACTGAATTATTTTAGAGTGAAGTTATTGTTTTTTGGATATCATAGTCCATAATCCATAGTACCTTTTATATATCTAAGAATTCTTTTTACTGCAGCCACATGTGTTTCTTTTGGGGCTGATTGGAATCTGGAAACCAAACCTACAACCTGCATGACATATGGTCTTATAGCTATTACATATAATAAACTTCCAATCATTGACCTATAAATAGTATGATATAGTTCTAAGGACTCATCATCTTTGCTCAATTTACAACGAGTAGCCATAGGAGTACTAACAAGTTTGGATTCTTCCATTTTGAACTTTTTCAACATCTCTTTGAATACTTAATCTGAGAGATGAAGATCCCTTTTTCTAATTGAGATACTTGTAAACCTAGAAAGAATGTTAGTTCCCCCAACATTTACATTTCAAATTCCTTCATTTCTGAAGCAAAGTTTACAATAAGAAATTGTAGATCACTTCCAAATATGATATCATCTACATAGACTACAACAATGATCATATTTTTGTTTTCAAATTTTATGTATATATTACTGTCAGTGGCCCCTCTTTTATATCCTTGTTGTTTTAAATACTTGTAAAGTCTTGAGAACCATGCTCTTGGAGCTTGTTTAAGACCATAGAGTTCCTTCTTAAGTTTGCAAACATAATCTCTATTTTATGATAAGAGAAAACCTTCAGGATGGTCTACATATACTTCTTCTTCAAGTTCTCCTGATTAATAAAATCATATTTTACATCCATTTGATACACTTTGAAGTCCTTGTAGCATGCAAAAGCTAAGAACATCCTAATGGCTTCAAGTCTTGCCACAGGTGCAAAAGTTTCTTCAAATCAATGCCTTCTACTTGAGCATATTCCTTGCATACTAATTTTGGCTTGTTCCTTATCACATGACCATATTCATTGAACTTGTTTTTAAAAATACATTTGGTACCAATGACATTCATGTCCCTAGGTCTTGGGACAAGTTCCCAAGTTTGGCTCTTTTCTATTTGATCAAGTTCATCATTCATAGAATTGATCCAATCCTCAATTTTGAAAGCTTCTTTACATTTTTTAGGTTCTACTATTGAAAGAAGTGCTTGTTCTTCATCATAAAACAATTTTCTCCTTGTTTGAACTCTTGAATTTTTGTCACCAATAATTTGAATTTCAGGATGACTCTTTTGAACTTGTCTGGATGGTGTTTTTGTGTCTGATCTGGGGGAGTCTTCATTATCTACTTTTTATTCTTCTTCTTGTGAACTTTCTTCTTTTTCTTCATCATCTATTTCATCATCAGTTTCTTCAATATCCACATTTTATTGGATTTGTATCCTTCTTGGCTTAGTGTCATCTATATTTACATTTGCACTTTCTATGATCTTGTGCAACCGTATATTATAACATCTATATGATTTTTTGGTGGAAGAATATCCAAGAAATATGTCTTAATATGTTGTAGAGTAAAACTTCCCTATATTATCATCATCTCTTTTTATGTAGCACTTACTTCTAAAAAATCTAAAATATTTAATTGAAGCTGGTCTTCCAAACCATAGCTCATAAGGAGTTGTGTCACTATTTACTCTGAGTTGTCCTCTATTTTGTACATAGACAACTGTATGTACTCCTCTCCAATAGACATTAGGAATTTTTGCTTCATTTACAATAGTTCTAGCTACTTCTTGAACAATCATGTTTTTCCTCTCGGCCACTCCATTTTGTTGAGGAGTTATTGGGGATGAAAACTGTCTCTTGATTCCATGAGTTTCAAAAAACTCATTGAATTCATTTGAGGTGAAATCACCACCATTATCTGATATTAGACACTTAATAGTGATATTTTATTCATTTTCAACAAGTGCTTTGAAGGATTTGAACTTCATGAAAGCTTATGATTTTTCTTTAAGAAATGCCACCCAAGTCATCCTAGTATAATCATCAATTAATAACATGAAGTAATATTCACCTTGAAAGCTTTTAGTCCTTGTAGGCCCACAAATATCAATGTGAATTATTTCTAATGGTTGAGAGGTTGTATGCTCTTTGAACCTCTAGGTTGTTCTTGTTTGTTTCCCATGAAGACAGTGTCTACAAACATGGTTTGGAGGTTTTATGATCTTTGCTAAATTTATTACAGCTCCCTTCTTACTAACTTTTACAAGATTTTCAAAGTTCAAATGTCCCATCCTTCTATTCCATTGCAAACTTTCATCAATTTGACTCATATGACATTGTTCTTCATTTTCTAGAATCTACACATTGCTTTGAGTTCTCATAGCAGTCCCAACATTTTTTCCTGAATCCTTTTTTTCTGATTTCACACTTCTTGGAATCAAATATACATATGTTCCCTTGATCACATGTTTGGATTACACTTAAAATATTAGGTTTTAATTTTTTTAATAGTAAAACATTTTCATCTTTCATCTTGTCTCTAAGAGCCATTGTACCCTTCCCAATTATTTTAGAGGATAGGTTATCTCCAAAAGTGACTTTTCCTTTTTGATTTCTTTTTAGACTTATAAATTTGTGTGGGTCTCCTATCATATGTTGTGAACATCCACTATCGACATGCCATATATATTTTTTTTCTATTGCACATAGAGATATTGAGCATTACATATCTCCCTTCTTCTTCCAAACCTTCATTTCTTCATTGTCTTTAGGTTTTGTGGTGTCATTCTTCATAGGAATCACTAGTTTACAATTTCTAGCTATATGTCCTAGGTTACCACATTTGTAACATTCTATACTATAATTCTGAAGAGGAGAAAAAGAGTTATAGCTTCTTCCTTTTCGATTACTTCTAGTTCCATTATTCTTATATACCAGATATTGTGATGTAAATCCTTTCCCAATAGGAGCATTTATTTTACAATTTCTAGCTATATGTCCAAAAGTTTTACAGGCATAACAATTTCCCAAAAAGAGTTGTTTATGTTTACTTGGCACATTATCTGTCTTGTTTTTTTTTTAGAGAGAATATTTTTGTCTGTATTCCTTTACAATTGGTTTTATAAGTGCATCATAATAACTCTTTTTATTTCCTTATTTATTCATGAAAGAGGATTGTTCTGACTTCATTCCTTTGTCATAACCTAGTCCAGTTTTATTATTGAATTATCTTTGACAACTTAGGATGTCATCTATATTTTTTGAGCTGCTCTTAAATTTTGATTGAAAGGATTCTTCATAAACCCTCTTTCTATGCAAGATTATTTCATCTTTGAGCTTTTCTAATTTTTCTTCTTGTTTCTTGAGCTGTTGTTCTAGATTGTATTTGTCCTCTGTGGTTTCTTGAAGCTGGTTTTTTAAGTCAATAATAATTTCTTCTAATTCTTCGACAACACTTTCAAGTTCTATTTTAAGATCTACCACACCTTCTACTTCTTCTTCAAACATTTTATTTTCTACTCCCATAAATAAGACTTCTGCTTCTTTATCTTCACTAGACTCATTTGAGCAGCTGTGATCCATGGAATAAAAGGTATTCTTTTTGTTTTTCTTAAAAAACTTTTTGTTTTTCTTGAATTTACCAGGGCCCTCACAATCTTCTTTTTGTTTGGGATAAGGACATTTGGTAGAAAAGTGACCAATTCCCCCGCAATTAAAACATTTTAAGGGAAATTTCCCTTTGAGCTTACGAGTACCTCTGTTTATATTTTTGACTAGAAGTTCTTCTTCATCATCATAGTATTTTGATTGAAATTTTCTTTTAGATTTCTTATTTATTTTTTATGCTTTAAAAGCTACTTCCTTCTTTTGAGAATTGTCTTGCCCAATCCTCATTTCATAAGCTATAAGAATTCCATATAGCTCTTCCATGGCGAGTTTGTCAATATTTTTTGTATCTTCTAGTGTGGAAATATTAGGATTGTAAATCATTGGAACTTTGATCTTAGTACTTTTTCAACTATTTATTTTTCTTCCAATTCTTCTCCTAGCCCCTGAAATGCATTCACAATTTCATCAATTCTCTCAAAGTATTCTGAAATGTTTTCTTCTTCCTTCATTTTTAGACTTTCAAATTGGGTTTTAAAAGTCTGGATTTTTCCCTTTTTACCTTGGTGTCTCCTTCATAGATGGTCTGCAATTTGTCTCAGATTTCCTTTACTGTCTAGCAATGAATTACTTTGGCAAAGACTATTCTGGCTAATCCAGCCAAGATTGCATTAACAGCTTTGGCATTTCTTCCAAATAGTTTTATTCCTTCAATATTTGTGGGAGGGGATTTGGGATATGTGTACCCTGTTTATATAGACATCCAAACATCTAATCCAAGAGACATTATATGGATTCTCATCCTGATGCTCCATAAATCATAATCTTATCCATTGAATATTGGAACGTTGGAGGACATTTTTACTTGATGATCCATAGTGATAAAATATTTCTCTTCAAGTGGTTAAAATTTTAGTGAAGAGCCTGCTCTGATACCAATTGTTGGAATATCAAGCAATACTGAGAGGGAGGGTTGAATCAGTATTAGGATATAGAACACACCATATTATCGTGGAAGCCCAATTGGGAAAACCACCAATACTTTCTATTACTGCAAAATTATATTTACGAATAGTTTGCAAGCACCAACTTACTGGATGCACTAACACCCAAATTTTCAGCTACAACTGAAGGATGCACCAACACCCTGTTTACTAACAGCAACATGAAGGAGGCTACAACCCCCTACAGGCTTGCAGCCTGTTTTTGCACCTCCCAACCTCGCTTATTTGTTTTTATCATATTTCCATATCTTCTTTATATCTTCAATTCTGTCACTTCATTTCATTGGTCTCTGTCTGTTCTTGATTCTCCTTCAATCAGGACTGAAGAGACATATTCCTTCTAATTAAAATACCTGTTTATATATTATGTATCTCATCCTTTAACAGTTGCATCTCTTCAATCTGAACTTGTGTCTTTTCACATAGTATTCTGATTGAAATTTTCTTTTAGATTTCTTATTTATTTTTTATGCTTTAAAAGCTACTTCCTTCTTTTGAGAAATTTCTTGCCCAATCCTCATTTCATAAGCTATAAGAATTCCATATAGCTCTTCCATGGCGAGTTTGTCAAGATTTTTTGTATCTTCTAGTGTGGAAATATTAGGATTGTAAATCATTGGAAGTGATCTTAGTACTTTTTCAACTATTTATTTTTCTTCCAATTCTTCTCCTAGCCCCTGAATTGCATTCACAATTTCATCAATTCTCTCAAAGTATTCTGAAATGTTTTCTTCTTCCTTCATTTTTAGACTTTCAAATTGGGTTTTAAAAGTCTGGATTTTTCCATTTTTACCTTAGTGTCTCCTTCATAGATGGTCTGCAATTTGTCTCAGATTTCCTTTACTGTCTTGCAATGAATTACTTTGGCAAAGACTATTCTGGCTAATCCAGCCAAGATTGCATTAACAGCTTTGGCATTTCTTCCAAATAGTTTTATTCCTTCAAGATTTGTGGGAGGGGATTTGGGATATGTGTACCCTGTTTATATAGACTCCAAACATCTAATCCAAGATACATTATATGGATTCTCATCCTGATGCTCCATAAATCATAATCTTATCCATTGAATATTGGAACCTTGGAGGACATTTTTACTTGATGATCCATAGTGATAAAATATTTCTCTTCAAGTGGTTAAAATTTTAGTGAAGAGCCTGCTCTGATACCAATTGTTGGAATATCAAGCAATACTGAGAGGGGGGGGTGAATCAGTATTAGGATATAGAACACACCATATTATCGTGGAAGCCCAATTGGGAAAACCACCAATACTTTCTATTACTGCAAAATTATATTTAAAAATAGTTTGCAAGCACCAACTTGTTGGACGCACCAACACCCAAATTTTCAGCTACAATTGAATGATGCACCAACACCTTGTTTACCAACAACAACTGGAAGGAAGATACAACCCCCTATAGGCGTGCAGCTTGTCCTTGCACCTCCCAACCTCCCTTATTTGTTTTTATCAGATTTCTGGATCTTCTTTATGTCTTCAATTATGTCACTTGATTTCATTGGTCTCTGTCTGTTCTTCTTGCTCCTTCAATATGGAATGCAGAGACGTCTTCCTTCCAATTCAAATACCTGTTTATATATTATGTATCTCATCCTTTAACAGTTGCATCTCTTCAATCTGAACTTGTGTCTTTTCACAATCGCGTCTCTTCAAATAGATTAAAACTTTGTTTATTAATTAAATAATAAACTTTGTTTTTTTAAGTCTCTATTTATTGAATCTTTGTTTAGTTAACTGGTTGGGAAATCACTATTTAAATATATAGCTTGTGCGGGCATCTGAAAAACTTGTTAGTATATATTTTTAAGCTATGTGTGGGCATACTCATACACTATGTGGACATGATTTTTCTTCAACTTGGAAGGTCAATTTTTCGCACGTGTGAGCACCAGAGGGAAAACTGAGAACATGAATGGATGGAAACTTCAACAAGGAATAGATCCATATCACTTTTTGAATTTATTGACACAAAAAGAGCATCTGGAGGGCATTTCAAAATGACCTCTTAAACCCTCGATTTAACACTTAGACAATTTTATTAAACCCTAAGTCAATCATGAGGTTATTTTTTCTTTTACCAATATTGGAAATATCAAGTATCCAAGGAATGGGGGGCAACATGTTGATTCCATCCATGCCAATTTCACCTCTGAAACCTCATCCTCTCTCCTTAGCGGGCATTTTACTGGAACAATGCAAATCAAGCCAGAAGGCACTTTTGGAAGACTGATAACTTGACCCTCAAAATATTTGGACAAACTAATGATATTTTCATATGCACCAATAAAAAATCTAGGTTCCTATGTCATAATCATTTCATCCATCAAATACAAATTATGGCAGGCATTTCCGTGAAGCCACTTAGGCAATTTTATCAACACTGGTGCAAAACAACTTGAAACTTTGTTTTGGCAAACCTATAACTTTGTCATCAATTACCTTTTTAGAGAACTGAGACCATGGTCAGATAACGTCTTCAAAAAGCTATAGCATGACACTTTTAGATAATATTTATCATTCACGTATGAGATATGGAGGGCATTTTCTTGAGGTAACTTAGACTATGTTTCCAACACCTAGTCAATTTCCACAGTTTCTCCAAAGTGTCAAATATTTATATAATTATGTCAAATTTTAACAATGACATCATGAAGGTACTAGAACACCATCAGGTGGATTTTCATACTCATTGTAGCTAGGGTTTTCACCCTAGCTTGTGCAAATGAGCACCTACTAAGGAGAAGGGCCTCCTTAGTAGCAGTTCAATAAACAGTAAATTTAAACAGTAAAACAGTATAAAATCTAAGTTAACATGTGCATCAACAGAAATAAAAAGACAATTACAATATAATGGAAAATTTTCTTTTTGTATTATGATATGACCAAAGTTACATTTACCTCATATGTTGAGGTTGGTGGAGCTCTTGCAATAGTCCAGGGGAGATACTTCCATGCTCCAATGGGTTCCTTCTCCTTCTCCAAGGTGCTTGGATGGTGGGCCAAAAGGGGCACTCAAATGGGAAAACTAGCTCAAATGGTGAGCTTGGGTTTCGCAAGTGATTTTGGCAGCATGAGGATAGGATAGATTGTGGATATGAAATGGGGAGCCTCCATCACCTTTTTATAGTTTTTTAAGTGGTGGAGTGTTGACCCATGGTTTTTGGCACCATATGGTTTAGGTCATTTGTTTTCAGGGTTTTTGCTTCCTTTTTCCCATCTTTTTTCCTCTTTTTTGTATTTTTTATTCCCTTTTACTTGATTTTTGGGAATTTAGGGCTTTTTAGAGGGTTTTTGCTATCTTTTGAGGATATTTAATTATTTGGAGGGTGAAAAAGGGGGGTTTTGGCATTTTGGTGAACAATTAATGGTTTTTTGAGGTTCTGGAGGCAAAGATGGTGGGAAAAAACGACAAATGAGCCATGTAGTGGGGGAGATGAGGTGGTGAGCATTTTTTGGGTGTTAATAGATTGCCCCCTCAATGTGTGAGGGAAGGAGCTCATTGTATGGCCGATGGACATCATAGGTCTTTTATGGTTTTCCTGGGGTGTGGAGAAGAGAAGAAACAGATTAGAGATCGGAACAACGGTCCCATACAAACTACAAAAACTAAAAAATACATGACCTCAATAATGAATGAGGAATAATCTTAATATATGGACGAGGCGGGCATATCCATGCTCGTATCAAGATATATAAATAACAATGAATCCCAAAAAGGGGATCTGAACAATACATGAGAAACTGTTGTGTACATCATAAGGGTCTAGAGGGGACACAAATCTAGGATATACTCCTGGTCAGACCATATCGAAGCTGAAGAACTGATATAATGTTGCTAAGTGTGGTACTAGAGGAACTGATGAGCTGTTGGATCTGAAGATATCGAATAACGGGGTGGGGACAATCACGAAGAGTCATAACCTCAATGATACACTGGACTGTAGTTGAACTTAGTACTCAAGGAAGGATACGAGTGGATGGCTTCTGAATACTGATGCCTGTTATGTAGAATTTTGTCCTACGGATAAGCCAACACTCTCTTAACTTTAAAGCAGACTTTAAACTAACTTTAAAGCAAGAAACAAGTCAAAACAAATGCTACCTTGAATCTCTAGATCTAACAAACACCTCAAGATTAAAATGCTAGAAAGAGTAGAAGAAGTTTAACTAACCTTCTATCCAGACGCTTGTTTTTGTAGTTGCTCCAATCTCCAAGCCCTCAAAAATGAACCTGTCAAAATGGAACCAAGACACAAGAATGCACTATTCTCTAGAAACCTGAAACATAAGTTAGAATCTAAATCTGTGAAAGATACAAATCATATCATTAAAACAAAATTAACACAAATGATTTGGGAAAACAAGACAAGTTATTCCATTACAACTTGAAGAATACTTACAAAAGGTGCTTGATGTCCAAGCCAATCCTCCAGCTCCAAGTGTCTTCTCCTCTAGCTATCTCCACAATGCTGCAAGACCATAAGTTTGGTACTCTCAAGAGTCCTCCCCTTTCCCAATGGAATGCCTCTCTTTTATAGTGAATGGTGAGGTTAACCAACAAGAGAGATGGGTGGATCTAGGGAGAGATAAGTGGATCAGGGTTTCTAATCAAAGGAAATGAGTTGAGATCGAATCAGGGACCCCAATCTTCCATTATCTTTGAAAATCCAAAATCCCACAAGCCAAGGGAAAAAAGCTAATAAAAGAGTACCGCGCTCTGCAGTCTTAGCACAACGCGGTACTGCCGCGTTTTGGGGGAAAATCATAGCGTGGTAGTGTCTAGTACCGCGTTTTGATAAATGAGCAAGGCACGGTAGTGTGTGTAGATAGAGTCTTAGGTGGGTCAGAACTTTTCAGGGTAGATTCACCTTCAAGGTTGACGCATCATCTGTCTCTTCTGGATGGTTTAAAACAGTAGGGAAAGTGTCGTCAACTCGTTTTGTGATGGAGATGCGACACTGTGAAACATAGAGGTATAACAGATGCCCCCTAAAGTGTGAGGTCAGAAGGGACTGATGGCCGAAAGACTTTACGAATATAGTGTGCAAAGATAACATCGAGGAGAGTGACACTGAGCTGAAATAGAAACAAAGTGTTAGATATACCACCGAGGCGGGCATTCCCATGCTCAGAAACAGATGATTCAAAGCATGGCTGCCGACCAATACATTGCAGATCCATGAGTACTGAGATGATGTAGACTGTGGACAGATCATGACTACTATGAACAATCGTAGATCCATGAGACAATAATGACACAGCCACGACCAATACAATAAGTGGATCTGTGTGACAATACAAGGGACATCTCCATCGCAGCCTGGACGCAGTCGAGATACAGCGATGCGCCCAGGGTCTTCTTCCCGATCGCAAAAGATACGAATCTAACCATGTGATTACAAGGTGTTGAAGTCGAACATGGTAGAAACCATTTGATTACTGGTCAATGATGTGGACCGTTAACAAATGCAAGGGAGATCACCAATGATGACGATGATTCCCAAGGTATCAATAGTACATCTCAACGAAATGCGAATGAATGAGTTGATGTCGAGCATCCGAGAGATTGCTTGATCAGAGGTCAATGATGTGAACCTACTGTCAAACACGAGTAAACCTGCCATTGAGGTATGCAGGTACCAAGGTACTAATGGTTGATCTCTGAGTCTAATTCCCGGATAGTGATTTGGTGTCGACAGGAATAGACTCGTCGAAGGTGGGCCATGATGATTCCCACATCATCGACACAAAATCGGCACAGATGATAAGATGACGAAGCAATGGAGTATGTACTGACACAGCAGAGGCCTGACACAATGAATGACTCGAAACAATGCAACCCTTTGAACATATAACGGCATGTAACAGGACTTGGCAGCAGGGATTATTGATAAATAGAGGATAGACACCGGATGAGTGGACTCGTGGCCAGGGAGACGACTCATGATGATGACCATAACTCAGTGAAAAATGGATACCCAAATATAGACAAGAGACGGACACATGCCATGCTCAAAGGTAACGACTGATAAGTTGCCATAAATAAACTTGACTTATCCCCCCATATTTCCCCGACATGATGGACGAGTACCTCTTTCTTGTTTTGTGAGCTTGAAGAGGATAACAGATGCTCGGTGTAGCTCATCTCATGGATGAGTCCAATCTCACATGTTTTACGAACCTGAGAAAGGAGGGGTTCATCCCAAAGTGGGTCCTTCGATGTTAACATTTTAACGAGTCCAAGGAAGGAAAACTCGGTAGTTTTTCATATTTAGAGAGCCTGAAAAACTTAAAGGAAGCTCCATAATGTACTTTTTTGTAAAATTTAGTCCCTCGATCCCGAAAAAGTGTAAAAAAATTCCCGAGAGAACTCTCCCAGCCGAGATTGACTGAGGTATACCTTTCTCGTAAATAGTCTAGACGGGCCGAAAAAGGGGTAACCTATCACCGAATAGACGACCTTTCAAATACTTTTACAAGTGTGAAAGAGTCAAGATCACTTGGCAATCTTTTCAATTTTAAGGAGTCTGAAAAGAGCTTAACTATGGACTCCTATGGTCTTTTTCGTAATTTTAAATTATTCTGGTCCGAAAAAAGAATAAAATACAACCAGGATAATACTTTCCTCATCGTTTAACGAGCGTGAGTAAAGCTGACCGTACTCGAAACCATTTACTTGAGGTTGACAAGCGCGACACGGGTGTAAAAGCGCTTGGAATCTTTTTCAAGTTTTAAATCCAGAGCACTAAAAAGATAAAGTGGGCTCGAAATGAAGGTCAAACCATGAATAAACACCAGTGTGAATGTATCGCATTTTTACCGAGGATCCTGTCAATAAATGCTCAAAAAATGGACATTAGCAATGTGAACAAGGGTTTATTTTAACTATTTAAAATAGTAATTAAAAAAAATGTGAAAAAATGCTATAGAAGGAATGGTAAAAAATAGAAATTACTATTCATTTGTGTTTTTTACCCAAAGGAGACATTTTCACCCATTTAGGAGCAAGATTTCAAGGATCCATACCGGGAGTTCTAGGACACCATTTCGACAGCCGTCTGCGCCAGGTAAGAGTGCTTGAGCCCCCCTTTCATTTTATGTAAGAAAATTTTGCTTTCACCAGGAAAAATTTGATTTTTGAGCGCGCACGTTTGGGAAAGAATCGCCCTTCACACTACCGCGTGGGGTCTCTATCGAAAAGTGCGGTACTGTCTAACAATACCGCGCTGGATCTCCAAACCGATGCACGGTAGTGTGGACTTCCGCGCGGTAGAATGTTCCTCAGGCACGGCAAAGGCGAATTTTTAGTTCAAAGAATCAAATTTTCTCCAATTTTCTGTTGGAACCAAGTTGCTAAATAGTTACTAACTGCTTTGCTTGATCTTTTGCAGGAGTTTGCAACTTGTTTGAAGCGAAATGGTAAGCTGGAAAGAAAGAGAGCACGAAGCGGATGACTTTGCAACTGAAAATGACTTACCAACCGTAACCGCATTGCGAGAATGTGGTTTGCTAAAGTTCTTTAAGACCAAGGGGATTCGTCAGCAACCCAGGCTTCTCACTCATCTCATTCAATTGTGGGACCCCGACATTCGAGCTTTCCGAGTGGGAGAGCATGTCCTTGAAATCCAACTTGAGGATATTTATTTCCTCACGGGCCTTTCAAAAAGAGGGGCCCGGGTGAACTTTACTGGATACTCAGCTTCAGAATCAAGCACCGACGACTTGATTGCTCGGTATTGCCACGCGGGTTTGAGTAAGAAAAGTGGGAAGGTGGCCATAAAGGAGGTCATAAATCTTCCTGTAAAAACCGTGCTATTCACTATCACGTGTGCAGTAGGAAGCGTGAGTCCACATCAGGCATCCCGCACACAAGTGAATCTCGTAGCAGAGTGCATGGGAGGAACAGTTTTCAACTGGTGTGAGGCAGTGTTGTCCAATCTGAAAGAACAAGTGCACAAGTGTAGGACTGGGAAAAATACCCAGTTTGGCTATGGGAGTATCCTGGTCACTTTCTTTTTGGCGAGGGTGCCACTACTGCGTCCACAGATATCTATGCGTTCTCGTCCACCTACCGATCCATGGATGGCTCGATGGAGTGACTATGCTGGACGCCTCGGGGGACCTCAGCGGCTAGCCTTTGGCAAGGACTTCTTCTCTTGGCTAGAGGAGCATATAGTTATGATTGATGACTATCCCTACTCAAGGGTAGATTTCTGTGAGGACATCGACTTGGCATAGCCATAGGATGATGACTGGGATGACTCTGGTATGACCTTCATGGATATGTATTTTTTCCTTTTTGAATATTTAATTTTTATTATTTTTTTAGAATGTGTAAAAGATGCCTAATGTATATTCGCATGCATGTTGCAGACCGTGGACCACAGAGACCAGCTGGGTACTCTCCACTACGTCATGGTGGTGTCGATCGTCAAGCTGTTCCTGACGAAGAGGAAGATGAAGACGAGGGGGGAGGCGTTCAAGATATTGAGAGGAAGTTGCAGGGATTGACTCATGGTATCCCTGCTATGCGGATGGATGACGTACCTTACCACCTGCAGCGGCATACTGTAGGTGTGTCGGGTCGTATCAGTCGACTTCTTCGCAGGGTGGTTCGGGCCGTAGTATGTTATCACCAGCAGTGGGAGGAGTCCGATGAGGGACATGATAGGTCTCCTAGATCTCCATAGATGGTCTTTTGATCTTTTTGCGGCATGTACACGATATGTAGGCTTTGAGGGCCAACTTTTGTATATGGGATTTGATCCCCAATTTTGTCTTTGACACAAACTTTATGTATTTTGGAAAAAACACTCTTATATACAGTGATATGGACCTATTTGTGATCTAAATATTTATAATGACTTGTGCATTCTATTTTTTATGATGTTTTTATGTATGGGAAAGATGCCAATCCAAAATGTAATTAGCCAATGAATCAGCGATACAATTGAATTCTCTCGGTATGTGTTGATATGTGATAAAATTAAATGACCGTTACAAGAGGCGTACTCTTCGAAATAAACGAAGTAGTGTAGGATCGCGAACTGTGTAAACATGGTTTAGATGAGAAACCACGAGTTGGGAGTCTAACAAGACTGATAAGGATTCAATCCCGAGTGAAGAAACCTCTGTCAAGAGACCAATGACTGCATGGTACTCCGCGATATTGTTGGTTGCAGGACCTAAACAATTGGCTCCTGAAGAAATCAACTCGCCAGTGGGGGAATAGATTACCCATGCTGCGGAAGCGAGATTCCGGGTATGTCGGCTTGCACCGTCGGCGAATCCAAAGTAGGCAGACATCTGCGCATAAAGTGACAAGTCAAAGTAAGAGTGGATACATGAGGTCCACGTGCACACCAAAAAGAAAGCAAAAGAAAACTAAGTACATTATGTACAACAAGTGACCCGCGTAGGGTAACCTCACGCGTAGAAACGTTTGAGGTATAGCCCGTTGCGGGGCCGTGCCAATGGCGTACCATCACAATCAATTAGTTCATAGGCTCCTTTTTCTAAGACACGTTTTACAATGAAGGGGCCGTACCACATAGATTCAAGTTTACCTTTTCCAAGTTTATCATGCATCTGATCATATGTAAGTACGAGGTCACCCTCATTGAATATCCGAGGTTGAACGGATTTGTCGCATTGAGATTTGACGCGTTTTTTGTGAGCTTCATTAGCCAAAGCAGCGTCGCGGCGGGTTTCATCTAGCTTAGCTAGGTATAGAAACTGTTCCTCTTCGGAGGTAGTGTGTGGAAGTAGCTCTATGGCTATCTTGAGTGATGGAATTTCACATTCAATCGGGAGAATGGCTTCTAAGCCGTACAACAGTTGAAATGGTGTAAACCCAGTAGCACTTTTCACTGAGGTTCGGTATGCCCACAGTGCTGAGAACAGAGCTGAGTGCCAATTGGATTTCTGGGTACCCACAATGCGCTGAATCATTTGTTCCAGGACTTTATTAATGGCTTCAACTTGGCCATTAGCTTGTGGGTAATACGGGGTTGAGTTTTCATGGCAAAAACCTAGTTTGGCACTTAGTTCTTTGATCATATGGTTCCTGAAATGGGAACCATGATCGGTCACAATAGACTGTGGTACACCGAATCTAGCTATAATATGATTGATTATGAACTGCGCTGTTGTTTTGCCGTCTTCAGCATATGTAGGCATCGCTTCAGCCCATTTTGTGAAATAGTCGATAGCTACTATGACATAGCTATGCCCCCCGGCTGAAGTGGGCTTACAGTGCATGAAATCGATGCCCCATTTGGAAAAAGGGCTGACGGCAATGACAGGATGGAGTGGAGCAGGGTGCGAGCGTGTTTTTCTATGAAAGAATTGACATGGCAGACACTTCTTGATTGTTTCAATGCAGTCTTTGAAAATTGAGGGCCAGAAGTATCCCGCTCGTAGTATTTTCTGGGCCGTAGCCATCCCAGAGAGATGACCACCACATGCTCCAGTGTGGCAGTCATTGAGAACGCGTTCCGCCTCATCTAAGGTCAAACAGCGTCGAAGGACAGTGTCGACACCACGTCGATACAGAGTATCGTTCACTATAAGGTAGTATTTTGCGTGATGTCTGATACGTCGCCGTTCATCGCGGGTGAGATCGGGACGGAAGCGTTGGGTTTGGAGATATAAGAGAATATCCCCATACCACGGATCAGACGTGCTAATGAGGAACAATGATTCATCGGGAAGAGAATCAATGGGCTCGGATTGCTCAGTAGCACGGGGCAGGTTACAAATTAACTCAGCGAAGACCATAGATTTCTTAGACTTGGATTTGACAAATTCCAAGTCAAAATCTTGAAGGATGATAATCCAACGAAAGTACTTGCCCCCAAGCACTTGTCATGTGAGGATATAGTACATTGGATTGAAATCGGCGATGACGGTGGTCCGGCGGAGTAAGATGTAGTGACGGAATCTCTGGACAGCAAATACTGTTGCCAGAGCCAGCTTTTCAACATGTGAGTAGCGAGTTTCAGAGTCAAGAAGACTCTTGCTGAGATAGTACACCACATGTTCTATACCGTTGTGGTCTTCCTGGACTAACACCATACCAATGGTGGAAATCGAGGCTGCGAGATAAAGGATGTAGTCCTGTGTGTAATTGGGGGGTTGAATCACAGGATCTTTCGTTAAGGCTGCCTTTAAATTGTCAAAGGAGCATTGGGATTCGTCATCCCATATGAAGGGAACATTATTCTTGAGAAGCCGCATGTAGCCTTTTGTTATCTCGGACAGATTGCAGATAAAACGGCGTAGAAAGTTTGCATGCCCTTGCAAACATTGAATTTCTGGAATATTGGTAGGTGAAGGAAGGGCTATGATAGCTGCTACCTTTGCGGGATCTAGACGTATCCCGTCTTTGGAGACTATGAAGCCCAACAGTTTTCCAGCTTCTACACAGAAGACGCACTTATGCGGTTTCAAACGTATATTGTAGCGCCGGCACCTTTCGAAAATGGCACTCAAGTGGTCTGGATGGTCTTCCCGAGTTTGAGAATGAGCGGGGAGATCGTCAAGATATGGCTCTACGATATGTTTGATGTCATGGAATGCATAGGACATCGCCCGTTGGAAAGTTGCCTCGGCATTTTTCAGGCCAAAAGGTAACTTTCGATATGCAAAGATCCCCCAAGGGCAGATAAAGGCCGTTTTGTGCTGGTCGTCTGGGAGGATATCAATCTGATTATAGCCAGAGAAGCCATCCATAAATGAAAAGATAACACTTCCGGCACAGTTATCGATGATTTGGTCGATAAACAGAGTTGGGTAGTTGTCCTTGGGACAAGCCTTGTTCAAATCACGGTAATCAACACAGACTCTAATCGTTCCTTATTTCTTGGCTACAGGAACGATGTTGGATACCCATTCTGTCAATGGGACAGGATAGATAAAACCAGCACGCAAAAGTTTTTCAACTTCTGCTTTAATGGCGGCTGCCTTACGAGGATGGACGGGTCGAAGCTTTTTTCGAACAGGTCGGGCGCCAGGGAAAGTTGGAATTTCGTGGACCACAATCGAGGGGTCTATCCCTGGCATTTCTTCGTAACTCCAAGCAAAAACATCGCGGAAAGTTTTAAAGTAGGCACTATAGAACTCCGTTTCGAGGGGAGTACATGTTTTTCCAATGTGTACGTTTTCCACGATACCAGGCTTCACTGAAATATTGATGGGAGTAGTTTCCATAAGATTGGCCAAGTTTCCTTCGAAAAATACCTCGTCGAGGGAAGTGGGGAACTTGGTTTGAACCATCCCAAGTGAAGCGCTGGGTCTGGTATCAGGCTCAAGTGGCTGAATGGTGGGGAATGAAGATCGATGATGAAAATATCCCCATGGTGGCTCATCACCGCACATAACCTCCATGATTGATTCGTCAGTAGGAAAAATCAAGTTGAGAGGATCAAAAAGTGGTGGGTGTGGATGAGTTTCAGCCGAGAGCTGTGCCACGGTGTGATCGGTAGAACAGTCGACCCAATCTGTGGTTGTTTGGATCGCATGATATGCTGCAAGGTTTCTGTTCAAAGGCATGGAATTTCCATAGCCTTGAATCTGAGTGGGACTTGGAATCACCCATGAATCATCGGAAGGGGTGACATGCGATGAAATCATGTTGACTGGTTGAAGATGGGTTGCCAGCTCTGGAAAAACTCCAATGAGGGAATAATCCTTCATGAGACCAACACCTATGTCTTGGAACCGGTACCCTTCATGAGGAAATTGTACAATCCGGAAGACTGTAGATGCTATGGTGGTCATGGCATAGAACCAGTTCCGAGCAAGTAGGAGATTGTAATCCAAAGGTGCATCTATGAATTCGATGTGTACGGATACTATTTTTCCCCCCAGTTCAACACCGATTGAGGGAATGAATCCATATGGTTGAAAACCATGTCCATCAAACGCCCTGAGAGTAGTGGGAGAAGTTGTGACCTCGGGTGAGCCTAAGGCTCTCCAGCAGTTCAGAGACATAATCGACGTGGAAGCACCCTCATCTAACACAGTGCGATGGATGACATTTCCATGGATTTTTGTATGCACCTGGAAGGCTAACTGGTGAGAAAGCCTAGGTTTAGCATGATCCAAGTTAAACATGATGGAGTTTGAAGTATCTGGGTCCATTGCCCCCAGTGCTGAAAGTAGGGTTCTATGCTGCGTGGGGCAGTGTTGGACAACCTCGAGAGTCGACATAGCGCAAGGTGCTTGAGCCAAATCCTCAACAATGTTGTAGTTTTGGGAAGCTCGCGCATTCGGATTAAATGTCGCCTTTCATATGGTGCCCTTGGGTAGGCGTAGCACTGTGTCCATGAGTGGTCTCTCGATATGGAGATGACCGTTAGGGGGGGATAGGGATCGGATCTTCAACAGGAGATTTGCCTTTAGCTATCTCCGATTGTTTGTTTGAACTTAGAGGGTTGTCATAAGTCTTTGAACGAGTGGTGATATTAATCTCCTCATTACTTGCCATTAGGATTTCGCGGTTTGTGGACGTCTCTCCGCGGGTGGGATTGGTCGGGTTGCCCCCTTGTGGGGATTCCTGGGAAACCATTTGCTGTTGCTGTTGGGGGAAAGGGTCAGTTAGCACTGCCGAGCGAGAGGATCCTTTAACGAACTTGTTGACCTCGTCCTTGTAGGGACAGTCACGCGTATAATGATCATCTTGACAAATCAAGCAGGGAAACTTAGCTTTCCGACGTGGTTTCTGGTCATTCTGGGTAGGTTGTGGCTTGGGGTTCTCCTGCTGGTTCTTTTTGGTTTTGCCACGATTGTTTTTCATCTTTCCTCCGGATGGTTGTGACGTAGATTGAACTGCATTCACTTCGGAGGAGACAGCAGGAGAGGTGGAAGCTTTTGAAGCGGCCTGGGTAAAAGCGGGGGAAGTAGAAGCTTGTTGTCCCGTCGAGTTGGTAGCAAGCTGAGCCTTGATTGAACCAACAATACCATCAATGGGTGGTTCAGTGGTAGGCTTTGTTGGATCAGTGTGAACGCGGGAGGCATGTGGAAGAAGTTCATGTAAAGTACCGGATTGAGTATATACCAAATCCATGTATTGTGCTGCCGAGATGGCTTGTTCTTCTGTAACCGGTCCGCGCATAGCAATATCTCTGGCTATGGGAGGCAAAAAGGATTTTGTAAACCAATCAGCAAGTAGCTGATTCGGAATAGGTGCCTTTATTAGCCTACGACGTCTTCGCCACTCGTGGATGTGATCCTAAATATGTGTAGAAGTGGTTTGACGCAGTGAAGTTAGCAGTTCTGTTCCAGTCTCATACCGGATGGGGAGCTGGAAATGCGTCAGAAACTGCATAGCCAAAGTGTTGAAATCATGAAAAGAGTGTTGTGGCAGCTCGATATACCATTTTGCTGCCGTTCCGGTGAGCGTGCGTTGGAAGTGCCGAAGTCGGATCGAATCATCCATCAAGGAGTTGGATGAACACCAAAGATGGAAGGTCATCACGTGGTTCTTGGGGTCTTCCTTGGGCTTGGCATCCAACTTAGGAATGTCCGATGGTAGTTTGGCTGGAATAGGTGGCCAGTGAGGTTCATGCCATATAGGATCGTTGATAAGCCTCGACAAATCAGGTAGATCAAGTGTGGCCAAAAAGGGAAGTTGACGGTTGGTCTGCGGGAATGAGTAATAACCATGTGGTGCCGAGAACCCTAGAGGGCCCTGCATAGCATACTACTATGTGTTATACCCATATGAGTTTCCCGCGGGATACTGCTGGAAATTCTGTGGATGGTAAGCCATCTGGTTAACCGGTTGATTGTAAGCAACCGGTTGGTGGGTATAGTACCTTGGGGTTGCTGGAACCCAGGAAATGTTGATGTTCCTTGTTGGGGAAAAGTTCCCTGGAATTGTTGTGTTTCGGGGATGTTACCACTATACTGTGTAAGTGGAGGGTTTCCCATAGCAGGGTTGGGGGGTGGCTGCGATGGTGGTGTCCATGGAAGGCTCGTTCCTGCTTGAGGAGCGAGTGGGAATTGGAGTGATGGGTTCCATGGAGTTGTAGCAGCTGAAGGGTAAGGGAAACCAGAATTCAAGTTGGGGGAATCTGAGATTGCCCCCCAGCTTGATTCCAGTTTCCAAAAAGTGAATACCCCCCACTCTGTGGGATTTGATTATCCCAAGAAGGAAGTATGCCTGACAGGGGTTGTTGATAGTAAGGCCCGGTTGGAACACCGGAATAGGTTTGCCCACTGCCAGGTGGATTGTACATACCGAACTAAGTAGACGCTGCTGGTTGGGAAGTTTGTTGGATCGAGCCAATAGGTTGTCCGCCAGCAGTTAGGTTGGATGGCCCTATATGAGGAGGCTGTTGACTGGGAACTGGGTTCCCAGCAAAAGGTTGTCCTCCAACTGGTTGGGTTGATGGCCCACCAGTTGGAGGTTGTTGACTCGGAACAGGGTTCCCAACAAAAGGTTGTCCACCAACTGGTTGGGTTGATGGCCCACCAGGGGGAATTTGGTAGTTAGAGTTGGGGACCACTGTAGTCGGTTGTCCACCTCCTGAGATAGTGTAAATGGTGGCTGAGGGTGATCCTCCGGTCCAACCGGAAGATCCAGCAATGTGACTAAGCGTTCTTCCACCGCTGGTCAAATATGATAACGTGGATTGGCCAACGGCACCAAAAGTGCCTATTTGCGGAGGGGGTCGTCCATATCGAACAGGTAAGGACGGGGAAAAAACTGGGTTATCCCTCATAGAATGTGCACCAAATATAGGTGATGACAGCAAATGCGGGGAATTTAGCCCAAGGGTATTAGCGTCGTCCATGACATGTTCAATGGTTGGAGGACCCTCGAAAACTGGGTCCGAGTTCATGTCCTAGAAAAGGTTTTGGGGATCCGGCAGGAACCTAGGTATGGTAACATCCGAAGGTCCTGCGCCATCTGCAAAGGAGTGTCGAAACTCCATGCTAGACGGGATGTTGGGATCCCTATAGTCAGAAGGACGAGTGTCAGGGGGATATCGAGAGACTGACGAGAGCATTTGCTCTGTGCTGCGTCTAAACCGTGCCGATGCTAACGGAGAGTTCGCTAGGATAACCATACTAGACTGGATGGAAGCCATGATTTCATGTCCCGGAGGGAGGTTGGGTAGAGCAATAGTACAAGGTACGTTGCTAGAAGAACTCGTTTCCTGCGGGTGAACACTGGGTGACGTAGTGATAACAGGCAGAAGATCCGCCTGGGAAGTGATGAAACCATAATCAGGTTCAAAGGGTGTGTCAGGAAGTCGAGTATCTTCAATGATTTCAACATACCCACCTGGGACTGAAATCAAGCCAGGTATGTCCTGGTCGGACCCTTCTATGGTGCCAACAGATTCGTCTGTATCATTGTGAAAAGTGTTTGATGGACGGGAAGTGCTGACATCCGGTAGAAGGATGACCTCTGGTCTAGTACTCTGGGATGTACTAGGTTCAGTTGCGGTAACTGTGTCCACTGTGATAGATAAATCTGGAATGACAGTGGGTGAAGTGACAGTGGAGGTCTCAGATATGCTAATGGTTGCAGAAACTGCAATAGATTCTGAGACTGTGCTGTGAGTGGCAGTTACGGGTGGAAATGAAGCCGTTGTACGTATCAGCGGTGGAATGTTCCCTCGACCAACACCGCGGCCAGGAGGAGCAGGAATGCGTGATGCAGGCGGACCAATAGTCCGTGGCGGTGGTGGTGGTGGAGGGCTTTGGCCCTGCTGTCTTCGTGATCTTCGTGGTAGATCTGACATGATGACAGGAAAATGAAAATCGGGGGCAGTGTCGTAAACAAAGAACTCAAAAACTCTAATGCAACCGAGTGTGCAGAAGAGGAGCTAGAAAAAGCAAGCCTCACAGGCCAAAAAAGCAAGCTCTAAAATCTATACTGAGACCGGTGTCTCAATAAGCGAGCTGATCAACAAAAATGGCCAGAATGCCAACAAGCAGTCCCTATAAAGAAAAAATGACCCTCTACAAAGATGAGATAGCAAGCAAACTCCTAACTAAGAGCTGGAGACCTCAACAGGTTGTATCCTTCGCAAGGTGATGAAATCCAAGTCGAACAATACAACATGAGAGACCGATATAAGAAGGATATCCCTCTACCGAAAGGGATCCTGGGTAAAAGAGCCCTAGTAGAATAGATACTAAGCCACCTCGTTCATGACACGTCGGAAAAGGTTTTGGGCACTTCAGCCTTCCGAAGAAGACATCGATCGATGTTTCCTTAGGGCTAAGTGGAGTGCGGTATTCCACAGAGTCCGTCCGGTTCTCAATCTCGCGGTCGTTTAACCCCTGAAAGTTGGAAACAGTCAGGAGGCCCCTCCACAAACTGGCTGTGACCGTGTCAATAAGTACTAGAGGATTTTAGTTCCCTAAAGACAACGACTATGTCTCATATGAAAGCGACAAGGGGGAATTATTTTGATGCCTATCCCCGGTGTCCTACCTAACTACCAAATTCTTTTGATTCCCTCAAGTGAGGTTAAAGTTGGTTTAATTAGGGTGATTAATTTTAGTGGCTGTCTTACTCAATCGGGTAGTGGACGTGAAACTTGATGGTGTTATGACGACTCAAACCATGCAAATGAGAATGAATCACAAATAAGCCTTTGTCTTTGATGAAATCTAGCTAGGGTAAAGATAGAGGTTCTTTGATCAAATATGCATGAAATTTTTCACATGCAAACATCAAAGCAAGAGATTTTTCCTTTTCGATTTACAAACAAAGCCAAACTGAGGTAAACACTCTTTTCAATGCACTGATTTTACAATCTACAATGCTTCTACAATGAGAATTTCTGTGGCAAAATCAATGATCTTTTTAATTTACTGAAAATGATAATGATAATATGACTGTAAAAGCTACAGTATTCAGTAACAGAGAACAGTGGTGTTGAGTTGGTTGTGGTGAAAAAATCAAGTCAATGCAATCAAACTAGAAAAATGACCCATATGTCAAAAGTGCCACTAATTCAATCAACAATCAAGCTAACAAACTAGGTAATAAGCACACCATGCAGACTGGAAATTGACCAGGATGCTAACAGGCAACAGTAAACACTATCTAAGGCAGAGAGAGACTCTAGAAACCAAGCAAAGATAAAAAAAAATTAAAAGCTTCCAGACACTACCGCGGGTAATGGTCTGACTGGAGCGCGGCACTGTGACAGTACCGCTCTGGTATTAAGGAAGAGAACGTGGTACTACCGCGCTGGAGGTAGTTCAGAGGGCGCGGGACTGTGGCAAGGTAAGGAAAAAGCGCAACTTGAGAAAATGAAATGAAGTTTTCAGGGTTGTTGCCAACCCAGGGGACTCAGTGATCAAACAGGGAGATAAATACAAGGAGGAGGAGTGAATAAAGGTAAAAAAGGACCAAGATTCAAACTGGTTTGAAGTGCGACAAAAACTCACAATGCAAAGATAAATGACTGTGAATTGAATCAATCAAGCAGTAATCAAAACCAGTGGAGTTGCCATTCTTGTTATGTAGAATTTTGTCCTACGGATAAGCCAAAACTCTCTTAACTTTAAAGCAGACTTTAAACTAACTTTAAAGCAAGAAACAAGTCAAAACAAATGCTACCTTGAATCCCTAGATCTAACAAACATCTCAAGATTAAAATACTAGAAAGAGTAGAAGAAGTTTAACTAACCTTCTATCCAGACGCTTGTTTTTGTAGTTGCTCCAATCTCCAAGCCCTCACAAATGAACTTGTCAAAATGGAACCAAGACACAAGAATGCACTATTCTCTAGCAACCTGAAACATAAGTTAGAATCTAAATCTGTGAAAGATACAAATCATATCATTAAAACAAAATTAACACAAATGATTTGGGAAAACAAGACAAGTTATTCCTTTACAACTTGAAGAATACTTACAAAAGGTGCTTGATGTCCAAGCCAATCCTCCAGCTCCAAGTGTCTTCTCCTCTAGCTATCTCCACAATGCTGCAAGACCATAAGTTTGGTACTCTCAAGAGTCCTCCCCTTTCCCAATGGAATGCCTCTCTTTTATAGTGAATGGTGAGGTTAACCAACAAGAGAGATGGGTGGATCTAGGGATAGATAAGTGGATCAGGGTTTCTAATCAAAGGAAATGAGTTGAGATCGAATCAGGGACCCCAATCTTCCATTATATTTGAAAATCCAAAATCCCACAAGCCAAGGGAAAAAAGCTAATAAAAGAGTATCGCGCTCTGCAGTCTTAGCACAACGCGGTACTGCCGCGTTTTGGGGGAAAATCATAGCGCGGTAGTGTCTAGTACCGCGTTTTGAAAAATGAGCAAGGCACGGTAGTGTGTGTAGATAGAGTCTTAGGTGGGTCAGAACTTGTCAGGGTAGATTCACCTTCAAGGTTGACTCATCATCTGTCTCTTCTGGATGGTTTAAAATAGTAGGGAAAGTGTCGTCAACTCGTTTTGTGATGGAGATGCGACACTGTGAAACATAGAGGTATAACAGATCTGAACAATCTTAATATATGGACGAGGCGGGCATACCCTTGCTCGTATCAAGATATATAAATAACAATGAATCCCAAAAAGGGGATCTGAACAATACATGAGAAACTGTTGTGTACATCATAAGGGTCTAGAGGGGACACAAATCTGGGATATACTCCTAGTCAGACCATATCGAAGCTGAAGAACTGATATAATGTTGCTAAGTGTGCTACCAGAGGAACTGATGAGCTGTTGGATCTAAAGATATCGAATAACGGGGTGGGGACAATCACGAAGAGTCATAACCTCAATGATACACTGGACTGTAGTTGAACTTAGTACTCAAGGAAGCATACGATTGGATGGCTTCTGAATACTGATGCCATCGCAACCCGGATATCCATGGGAACATATAACTGGGTGTTCTAAAGTGACTCACCAATGTGCTAGAGTCGGGGGAAGTCCAGGGTCTTCGACCAATAACTGAAGGGATGTATACCCTGCATGGATCTCAACGGTGCGATTAAGGTGTTGAAGTCAAGCACGTGAGACGCAACCATTCGGAGAGGCACTGAGGACTCCACTCAAAATGGTCCGTAGGAACTCACCACAGATGGTGATGAATCCAAGGCACAGGGATCTCTAGGTCTATCCTCTAGAATAGATGGGCTGGCGTCGAAAGGGAGAGACCTGCAACTAGCAAGGAAAAGATGTTTCCTTGATAGGAGCACGAGGTGGATAAACAAGAGGTGATAGGACTGGCTGGGTAACTGACATACTAGGAGGGTAGGAAACATGGGTCCTTGGGTGGGTGGACTCAAACTTCCTTTGTTCAGAGTATGGTGGCAGGGGTGGTCGGGAAGCATATGACACTGACTTGGGGAAAGGGGATCATAGATTTTAAGGGACCAGGGATTGTGACTGTAATGAGGGATACTCAAGTTGGTGTAGGATGACAAGAAACTCGAAGGATGGTATATCGCAGAATACTCTTGAATAAAGGCGACCTTATTGGGGTGTTGTGTTAATTTTTCAGAATTTACTTCAATCTAATATAGGATCTTAACTGAGAGAATAACATGTACATCATATCTACAACATATCAATCATGGACACAATAATGCAAGCACACAAGAGACACAGAGTTTCACTAGGGAAAACGAAGAAGGTGAAAAACCCCGCAACTTCCTCAGAGATAGAAAGAGCAATGATACAACCAAAGTACAAGAGATAGTCTTCTCCTAGCAGATGATGATCCTCCTCACAAGTGTGCCACTTTCTGAGAGAGATAGAAGTGAGTAATGAGTGATCAAATATAGATATACCGATCTCTATTTATAATTGTCCTGTCCTGCCCAATAAACCAGTGGGGCCGACTTGTCTAGCTTAGCCTACTAACCCATGGTTACATTAATCCGGGCCGACCCCACACTTGGTGGTCTAATACCCATTTACCCACATGACTCACACAGGGCTGACCCCATCAAGGTGGTCTAATAACCCATCAAGTATAAGTTACGACACTTACAATATAAATGACGGAACTTCCGTATAGAGGAATAATAACATATCTATAGGAATACAAACACTTCCGTATAGAGGAATAATAACATCTATGTAGGAATACAAACACTTATGTATAGAGGTATAATAACATCTCTATAGGAATACAATATACATGGGTAAAATACATTCCGAAGTTACACATACATCAACACTCCCTCTTAAGTAGGAAGGTATTTCTCGACATAGATCTGCTAGCACAAGTCTTCTTCTCTGGATCATCATCAACGAATCATCGTCCTCGAATCATCGACATCGTCACTGCTGCTGCTATCTCAATCAATCTTCGATCTACTCATCATAGGAAGTTCTACAAAGCTAGTGCTTTTTCATACTGGATGTAATCCCACCACCTGTAGGTCTTCATCATCACTAGACATACTGTGGAATCCTTAGGACTTACTACGTGAGTCAACAAAACCTCGAAAGAGCATCCGAGGACTGATTATGAGCACACAACTCAACCTATCAGATCTCCAAGGACCTTTTACATGCTACTGCACAACCTGTCCACGGCCACAGAGTATCATCCTAATACTCATGATCATCATTCACAAAGCACAACCCACATGCACATCACACAGCGCTTACATCTATGCCATGGGAGAACACATCTACAACCATGCGAGAATGGCACATCACTTATATTGCAGCCATGGGAGAACACATCTACAACCATGCTCAAATGGCACAGCACTTATATCGCAACCATGGGATAACACATCTACAACCATGCTCGAATGGCCCCAGCACTTATATCGCAACCATGGGAGAACACATCTACAACCATGCTCGAATGGCCCTGGAAATTATATCACGACCATGGGAGAACACATCTGCCACCATGTCGGAAAAGCACAGGAATTACATCATGACCATGGGAGAACACATCTACAACCATGTCCAAAAATATCATGTGCATCTGTGTCTTCAAAACTCATCACACATAATCCAACTGATTATGTAATGTATCCACCTGATACATGTCATCAAATATGATCATCCTGATCATCATCACTACATCGTCCTGATGCATGTCATCTGGAGCAAGATCCTGAAGCTTGTCATCCATGATCATCCTGATCATATAATGCATCCACCTAATGCATACCAAGTATCTACCTGATACGTATCATCATACATGATCCACCTGATCATACAATGTATCCTCCTGATATATATCAACATACATGATCTACCTGATCATACAACGTATCCACTTGATACAGATACATGGTCCAAGCATCCAACATGATGCATATACATATAAATGATCCAACTGATCATAACAAGCATCCAACATGATGCATATACATAACAAGCATCCAACATGATGCATATACAGAGCAGTAACTGGAGCATCATCCTGATGCTTATCATCCAACGCTTACATCCACAGCCATGGGAAGGATCCTCCTCTCACCATGCTTGGAATTGCTCCTGCAAATGTGTCCATCACTTCTTCCTCGAAGTGTCGTCGATCTGAAGAACACCAAGCCTCTCTCTGAAGTACTCGAACTTCACTCTAGCTAGTGGTTTCGTCAGCACATCTGCAATCTGCTCATCCGTCGCAATATACAGAAGTTTCACTGCTCCTCTCTGTACCATATCCCTAATATAGTGATATTTTATCTCAATGTGTTTCGACCTGTCATGGAACACCAGGTTTGCAGACAACTTCACACAACTCTGGTTGTCACAAAAGATACCAGTAGCCTCCAATGGGAGATCAAATAACTCAGACAGTGGCTTCCGGAGCCATACTTCCCCAAAACTAGCCGAACATTCTGCAACATACTCTGCTTCGGTTGTACTTAGTGCTACGCAAGATTGCTTCCTGCTAAACCAAGAGGTCACACCTGATCCCTTACTGAAGCAGCACCCAGAAGTGCTCTTCCTATCTGCAGCACTGCCTGCCCAATCTGAATCAACATACCCCTGTAGGTTAAACTTTTGATTCGCATCATACTTGAGCCCATAGTCAATTATACCCTTCAGGTACCTCAGAATATGCTTTACAGCAACTAGGTGAACACCTCTAGGATCCATCAGGAACTGGCTCAATAAGTTCATAGCAAAGCAAATATCTGGTCTCATGTTCGTCGGGTACATCAAGGACCCAATCATCTAATGATACACAGTGACATCAACCGGCTCAGATGAAGCATCACACGGAAGATTCAAGTTCAATGCCATAGGTGTGGTCATGGCCTTGCAGTCCATTATGTCGAACCTCTTCAGGAGCTCTACTACATACTTCCCTTGTCCAAGGAAGATTCCATCTGCACTCTGCCACACCTCCATGCCTAGAAAATAGTGCATCCAAGTCCTTCATCTCGAACTCAGCAGCAAGCTTCCTCTTGGTATCAGCAATCAAACCATCCCCACCTGTTACAAACAGGTCATCCACATACAAGAGTAGTATCACAGGATTGTCTTCCTCAACCTTGTAGTAAAGGTTGGAATCTGCTTTAATCTTAGTAAATCCCAAACCAGATAGAAATTTGTCTATCCTACCATACCATGTCCTGGGAGCTTGCTTCAAGCCATACAAGGCTTTCTTCAACCTGCACTAATATGAATCTCTGTCATGTGTCTCAAAACCAAGTGGCTGCTCCACATACACTTCCTCCTCGACTACACCATTCAAGAAAGTTGTCTTGACATCCATCTGGTGTATCTTCCATTTCATCACTGTAGCCAGAGCAAGTACTAATCTAATGGAAGTGTATCTGGATACAGGAGCAAAAGTCTCTTCATAGTCTATCCCCTCTTTCTGGGAGATTTCACAAGCTACAAATCTTGCTTTGTACTTTTCTATGTTGCCATCTGCAGCATGCTTGATGTTGTAGATCCACTTGGAAGTCACAACAGACTTCCCTTCAGGTCTTGGGACCACATCCCAAACATGATCAATTGGTACTTCTTGACCATGGCATCCTTTTATTGTATCTCGTATCCTGGGAAATCCAGATTCTTCAATATCTTCAATAGATAGTTTGAACTTCATTGCTAGAACAAATGTTGTAGTTCTTCTTTTGTAGGTGATGGTATACGATCTTTCCTACAAAACAAGTTAAATTGCATGATTAGAAAACATCTCATAGTTTTCAGAACAAATTCTTACACATAAATAAATATGTCATACATTCATGCAATTATTTTAGCCAACGCTTCAATACAACATTTATCCATATCCGTAACTTTCTAGTTGCCTTCCAATCTCTACTAGAACATTTTTAAGAGTGTGCACAACTCCCAACATGTCAGCAAAGAGGTTTCATTCTAGATAAGTAGCAATGGAATGTTGTATAGTGCCATAAGCCACTTACCCATCACATGCATATTAGTAGTATACTGTTCATTAATGCAATTATTCTAATATGCATAATACACACCCTAAGTCTAGGAACATAAGCATATACATCATTGACCAATATTATTTAAGCAAACAAGTATGCAAGAAATGACAATTCAAATACTTATCTTTGTTTGGTTGTAGTGTTGACTCCCTCTCAGTCTTTGCTTCCTTTATGCAACTCCATTCTGATGTGGATTGTGAGAAGTGGTCAAATCCCTCTGAATGTTTGCATCCTTGCATAAACTACTGGAGTGTGCTCCCTCTTAATATTTGCTTCCTGGATTACCTGTCCTTGAACTTATATCCATCCTCGATCACTATGCATGCTTACTAGTATCATCATTGTGTTATCCTCGAGGTCTCATACATAATCATATATTCATTAGTATAACCTTAATACTATCAAAACACAATAATCTTAAACATGTATAGTCATGATCATTTCAAATGCAGATAATAAGCATTAGTATTCAAGGTTTCAGGGAATACTTCTTTTACTCATGCATATTCTTATTTGACCAAAGGACTTTTCTAGTTAGTCATCTCATCAATCAAGGTAAGAGACATAATATGCATAAACCCTTGATTACTTGCATTTATAACTTAATGAATAATCATTATCAACGATACAACAGTATACGATCCTAACACAAGGTAGGATTCTAACTTGATATAGGAAAAACATACCTGGTTATCATATTTACTGGTTATGTCTAGCAATGTCTTTTTGTTCTCTTCAATGACTTGTTCTAGTAACCTGCATATCTCATAGGTTAATCATTATAGAACCAAGTTATACATACCTCGCAAGTAGATCTTGTATGTGATCCATGACAATGGATGAATCTTTGTCTTCATGTCAACATTGTCATATGTTCTTGAACTAGAACATGATTTGTCTTTGTTGATGTACCTTTCATGTTAGCGGACAACATCATCCTCATACAACACCATAATGCATTAGTACAATCATAAGTGTCAAAACCCTAATCAATGAATATCTGCATTCATAATTTTATTAAGGTGATAAGACAAGTCTAAAGTTAATCAAGATTGTACTAACCTTAATGAAGACAAACATACCATAAACTTAATCATGAATAGATCTCGAAACATACCTGGATAAGTCATACCTATCGAGATTGCTTGTAATCTTCTTATGTAAGGTCTTAGCCTCATGTCCCTCTGAAACGGGAACTTCTTCACTTATGCAGGTGACCAATCCATTCTCTTCTAGGATTAACCCAATCCACTTGATTTGCAGAAACTAGATCTCAAGTTGGATTAGGGTTTGTCAGGGAAACCCTAAAAATTCAAACTTTGAATTTCAAACTTCTGAAAGGATAGAAAGATGCGCCTTTCTAAGTTGGTCAAGCTAGTATACTCAGAATTTGAAAACTGCAAAGTTTCACCCCTCAAAATTGCCTTTTAGATTTCCATATTCACTAGGGAGGACCCTAAATTAGGGTTTGAGTTTCCTGGAGATTCACCTAACCAAATAGTTTGATTCAAAGCTCTAAACTTTGCTTTTTCCAAGGCGCTTCCAACTATGGTCACAGATTTCAAAAATTCCCATTTTTTTGCAGAAGCCCTAATTTTTCACTTTTCTGATCAAAGTCCCGAACTAGGGTTTGATCAAGCCCTGCCTTCTACCCAACCAAAAAATTTGATCTTGGTCTTTAAATTTCGATTTTGATGAGTAGCATTCATCCATGGTCTCCGATTACAAAAATACCAACTTTCTTTGAAACCCTAATTCCTAGAGCCATGAATGAAGGTGCTCAAAATCCAATTCTGTTTTGACAAAAATATGCACTCGATTGTTTCTATTGTAACTCCGAAATTGTGAATCCACAGGGTCTGAAACTTCTATCTATAGTATCCTGACCTGTCGTATTCCCAACCCCATAGTTCTTACCTCAATTGGATTCTCTAAGAGAGATTTATGCCAAGTGTCGCAACGTGACCTATTTATGGGATAAAATTGGAGAGTGAACTTGTACGGCATTCCACGTGTCCCTGGTTCACTTTCGGCCTCTGAACCTTCATCCTGTGAAATTAGAGTCTCTGCCCTACCTGTCACATTTTATGAAATTTCATTTAGAGCTTCCTATCCCAAGTTATGACCTTTGTTCCTAGGTCACCTGTTTATGACTGAGATCTGGAAGAGGCAGAAACCCTAGATTGTACAGATCATAAAACACAAAGTACAACGAATTAGAAGTTGTGCTTCAGACAAAAGGTACATGGGGATCTTATCTTCAACCTGTAATCGTTTCATATATTGAAACCTTGCCAAAATGTATTTATAGAGAAAGTGATACGATGACTAGTTTTTTCTATATCAAGCCCTAGCATCGCAAGTGCAACAAGTGTCATACATGCCATACCATGCCTTCTTTTAGGCTAGCTCTGATACCATGTTAATTTTTCAGAATTTAATTCAATATGATATAGGATCTTAACTGAGAGAATAATATGTACAGCATATCTACAGCATATCTATAGCATATCAATCATGGACACAATAATGAAAGCACACAAGAGACACAGAGTTTCACTGCGGAAAACCAAGAAGGTGAAAAACCCCGCAACTTCCTCAGAGATAGAAAGAGCAATGATACAACCAAAGTACAAGAGATAGTCTTCTCCTAGAAGATGATTCGCCTCCTCACAAGTGCACCACTTTCGGAGAGAGAAAGAAGTGAGTAATGAGTGATCAAATAGAGATCTCCCAATCTCTATTTATACTTGTCCTGTCCTACCCAACAAACTAGTGGGGCCAACTTGTCTAGCTTAGCCTAATAACCCATGGTTACATTAATCCGGTCCGACCCCAGACTTGCTGGTCTAATAACCCATTTACCCACATGACTCATAGAGAGCCGACCCCATCAAGGTGGTCTAATAACCCATCAAGTATAAGTTATGACACTTACAATATAAATGATGACACTTCTATATAGAGGAATAATAACATCTCTATAGGAATACAAACACTTCCATATAGAGGAATAATAACATCTCTATAGGAATACAATATACATGGGTAAAATACATTCCGAAGTTACATATACATCAACATGCTGTCGAGATGATTGATCATAGTGCCGAGAGGCACCAATGGGGCCTTCTTCATGGTTTAAGGAGTTAGAAGAAGGGATAGAAGTGTGCTCAAAATGGTACTGTCATGTGGATTTATACGAGCCCAGGACAATTCCTGCTCGTGATTGCTTTCAATTTTAAGGAGTCTGAAAGTGATAAGAAGACTCTAAAATAATGGAATGGTACCGTCGTGTGGATTTGTATGAGCCCAGGATGGTGCATGCTCATGGTTGCTTTCAATTTTAAGGAGTTTGAAAGCGATAAGAAGACTCTAAAATAATGGAATGGTACCGTCGTGTGGATTAGTACAAGCCTAGAATAGTGCATGCTCGTGGTTGCTTTCAATTTTAGAGAGTCTGAAAGCAATAAGAAGACTCCAGTGGGGTTCTTTTTCATATGTTAGTCTCCAAGGCTCGAAAAAGCATAAAAGGATGCAATGAAGAACTCTTCTAGTCGGTGTGACTAGAGTAATCATTTTTCGTAATTAGTCTACCGGGTCTGGAAAAGGGTTAAACTTATATGAGATAGATGCCCTTTTAGGTACTTTAATGAGCATGAAAGGAAGCAAGATTCCTCGGCGATATTTTCATTGTTTTAGAAGTTAGAAAAAGGGGTAAAAGTATACTGAACAAAAGGAAAGGTCAAGCAAGGAGGGAGTGTTCAATCAAAGGACATCAATGAGGGCCAAGAATGAGGGTTGGGGGGAACATTGGTGGTACCTTTTTGCAGGATGATGAATGGTGGAAAAATAACGAAATAATTGCAGTATGAATGGAGCGGAGGGCTCATGGATATGCTTGTACATTGATGGAATTCGATGTGGAATGCAAGAAATGATCTCGTGCATCATCACGAGCGCGAAAAACTGAATCCAGCCTTTTAAAAAACATCAAAAATGGATAACGGATGATGTGGCACATAAATCGAGGCAACGAGGGGTACCCTAAAAACTATTCCCAAAAAAGGGGCCAGGGAAATTGAGAAACTAACTCGACCATGGTGAGGGTCTCGTTGCTCTGATTCCAGCGGTACAAACGGTTTGGAAAACGGAGTCCGTATGGATCCGGAATGGACGAATCAAGAAAGGGTCAATTATCTATAAATAGTAAGTGGACCCATAGTGCCATGTGTCATTTGTGCGGTTGACTTTGACAGGAGAGTGTAGTGGGCCAGAGCTATTTTTTCATTTGTGGGCCATCCAACCAGTCGATTTCGTTTTCATGAGTTTCAGGTATTTCACTAAGCTTGTACCTTTTAATTTGTCTCGATTCGGGAAGGTAGTGGGTCCTCAGGGGGGATAGTACTGGTCACGAGGGGCATGGAACACAGATTTCTAGGAGATGGACACAATCACGGATCGCAGCTGTGGCCCCTATAGCCACAATCGGATATCGCAACTGTGGCCTTGACAGCCGCAATTCATGATTGCGATTGTAGCCCCCGCATCCGCAATCTAGGATCGCAGCTGTAGCCCTGATAGTCACGATTTGGGATCGCGACTATGGTCCCCACAACCGCGATCTGAAGCACGATTATGGAGTTTGTCGGGATACTGTTCTGGGGGGAATGTTTTCAAAATTTTGTTAATGGCTTCAACTTGGTCGTTCCCTTGGGGGTAATAAGCAGAGGCATAATTATGTTTGAACTTAAGGAGAGTGGACAACTCGCACCAAATGGAATTTTCGAAATGTGAGCCATGATCCGAGATAAGCTATTTAGGGACCCCGAACCGCGTGATGACATGGTTAAAAAAGAAACGGGCAGTAGTGTCGGCTTTACAGTTGAAGGTAGGCATGGCTTCAGCCCATTTGGTGAAGTAGTCAATGGAGACAATGATGTACTTATGGCCGTTGGTGGATGAGGGATTACACTCCATGAAGTCAATGACCCATTTGCAAAAAGGGCCAACTGTGAAAACTGGGTGGAGTGGGGCAAGTGGTGTCCGGGACTTAGGGGAAAAGAGTTGGAAATTATGACAATGCTTGAATGTTGTGATACAATCAGTGAATAGTGTGGGCTAGAAGTATATGGTGCGTATTACCTTCTGGGTTGTGGCCATCTCAGGAAAATGTCCACCGCAGGCACCGCTATGACAGTCGTAGAGAACTTGTTCTGCTTCCTCTCGCGTGAGACAATGACGTAGGATAGTATCGATGCCGCACCGGTAGAGGACATCGCCTAAGAGTAGGTACCGGGAGGCATGGTCATGGATACGGCAGCGTCCATCGCGATCGATGTCAGGTCAAAATTTCTACGTGCGAAGGCATACCAAAATGTCGTTGTACCACGGGTCATCTGACGAGATGATAAACAAATGGTCATCAGGAAACTCAGTGTAGGTTGGTGGGGACAGAAAAAGGGATGGTAGATCGGTTGGGAGCTGGGAAAGTGCAAGGGATTTAGTACTCTTAGGGGTTATGAAATTCAAGTCACACTCTTGTAGGATAATGACCCATTTAGCGACGTGGCCTTGCAGCAGGCGACGGGTCAAGAGGTAGACCATGGGGTTGGAGTCAATGACAACTGTAGCATGGATTAGGAGAATGTAATGTCGCAATTTCTGTATGGAAAAGACGACGACAAGGGCCAGCCTTTCCTCATATGGGGAATGTAGTGGTGGTCCTGACATAGTTTGGTTGACATAATAAATGACATGCTCCTGGCAAGCAGAATCTCCTTGAACAATCACCCCTGATACGGCATAATCGGATGCCAAAACGTAAAGGATGAAGTCCTTAGAGAAATCCAGAGGGGAGATCAATGGGGCCTATGTGAGAGCTTTTTTAAGGGCTTCGAAGGCAGTTTGCACCTGGTTATCCCAAACAAAGGGTATGTGGGTACAAAGCAATCGTAAGAAACCATGAACGGTGGTGGCATAATCAGGAACGACGCGGCGGAGGAAATTAGATTTCCCCTGTAAGCTTTGTAGCTGTTAGAGCGTACGTGGTGATGGAAGGTCTAATATGGCTTGAACTTTTAGGGGGTCAACAGTGATTCCTTTGTGGGAAATAATGAAACCTAACAACCGACCTGTTGGAACGTAAAAGACACACTTGAGTGGGTTCAAGCGGATCTGATACTTGCGACAATGCAGAAAAACTTGCCGGAGGTCGTTAAGGTGGTCGGATTGTTTCTTGGAGCGTGCTGTGAGATCAACAAGATAGACTAATAGGACATGAACCAAGTCGTGAAAACAATAGGTTATGGCCCACTGGAAGGTGGCACCAGCATTTTTAAGGCCAAAAGGCATGACACAATAAGCAAAGGTGCCCCATGGGGTGGTGAAGGCGATCTTGTATTGATCTTCCTTACGGATCGGAATCTGGTTATACCCAGAGAAACCATCCATGAAGGATAGGAATTCATGCCCTGCACACACATCGATGAGTTGGTCAATAAATGGCATGGGGAAGTTGTCTTTGGGACATGCTTGGTTTAAATCATGGAATTCCATACATACCCGGATGGTGCCTTGTTTTTTATTAGCGGGACGGGGTTAGAAACCCAAGTGGTGTATGCAATTGGATAAATAAAAACTGTTGTGCGATGTTTTTCAATTTCGGCCTTGACAGCGGGGAGCTTTGTTTTTGGCGAATGGGAGGCACGTCGGGCCAAATGTCAATGTGGTGCTCTATGATAGCGGGGTCAAGACCAGGCATTTCGGTGTAGGACCATGCAAAGACATTGCAGAAATCCTGAAAAGGTTTTATGTATTCGCCAATCTCGTACTCGGTGTAGGAGGCTCCCAACATAATGAGTTCGGAAGCACCGACTGGGGCAGAAATATCGATGTGGATTATGAGTGAGATGTTGGCCATGTTACCTTCCTCGAAGGCATCGGAAGTGGGAATGGGCTCTTTAAACCAGTCAACTTTGGTTGGGAGGAAATCTTTGGACTCAACAGATAATTGGGTGGGTGTGGCGGAGGAGGACGCCTCTGGGAGGAAACATGAGCGATGGTGCATATCATCCCATGGGTAATCAGGTGCAGTGAGAGCCTCGAGAATCTCCTCATCATTGGAGAAACATTTTTTCATAAAAGCGATTGACGAGGGATCACTAGTAGTATAGATAATATAAATGGTAATGATTTCTCCTATTGGGGGGGATTCTAGGGGGTGGATCTCTTCAATGGTGGGGGGAGATGTCTCGAGGTCTAGATTATTCATTTCGTAGAGGGCAGCTCTGTAATCCGGGAGACCAGGATAGTTATGTGAGTAATGGCCGTAAATACCGTATATTGCACAAGGGTGATTGGTACGCAGTTATTTATCGCGAGGCTTAGGAGTAAGGTCGAGTTGGACAATTGGGATGTTGGGGTCGTCATCAAGCATTTGAATGTGCTCCTGTAGTGCTGGTAATTGTGGACATTGATGGGTAGCATGGACTAACTCATCACACAAAGAGAATTTGGTAGGAGCGCGAAATGTTGAGGGATTTTTAATTTTTTTGGGTGCGGGCAAAGCGGTATAAGGTAGTGGGCCTCTGCCCCCAGTTTGTTTGGTAAGACTGGGTGGATTGGTGGATGAGGAAGGAGTGGTGACGCTAGGAGGTGGTCGACTAGTAGTAGTAATGGGTTGTACAGGCTGTAAGATGACGTTTGGTGTTGGAGGGGAACCGGGGGTGTGAGATACCACACAGGTATTCCTAAAGTTAACCCCGGAAGGTTGAGTGTGGCCATAACTGGGGTGCTTACGACTCCCGAAGGGGGGAATAGGAAGGGAATGGTATGAATGGGTGTAGCACCAACATGACTAGGTAGCTAGGGTGGTTGATAGTTGGGATTTTGTGTATTGTGGGACAAGGTACATAAGTCAAATATTTCGGTTTCCTATGATGGGGGTGGAATGGACTGGAATGTGGAAGTCATCGGCGTATCTAAGTAGATTCCCAAGTCTAGCTGAGGAAACCAATGAGGTACATGCACCGTGAATAGGTTGTTCAACCATGGGGAGAACATTTTCAGGTGCAGCTGGGGAACTAGGATCGTAATAGGTGAGTTGATCAATCTTGACCACTCGCCCTTCATGAGGGAACATCATGATACGGAAAACGGATGAAGCAACCACCTGCATGCCATACATATAACTACGGCCAAGTAAGAGGTTATAATAAAGTTGGGCGTTGATGACCTCTATGTAAATAAGTATTGTTTTACCAACCAATTAGACGGGGACATTGTCTAAGAGACCTTGGGGTTGAGCCGAACAGCCGTCGTAGGCTCGCAACGCAGTGGTGGATGGCTGGAGAGTGGGGGATTCTAAATTTTTCCAAACGAAAGTGGACATAACGCATGTGGAGGAACCCTCATCTGTAGTTAGGGTTTTCACCCTAGTTTGTGCAAATGAGCACCTACTAAGGAGAAGGGACTCCATAGTAGCAGTTCAATAAAAACAGTAAATAAAAGATAGTACAGTAAAATAGTAAACTACTCTAAGCATGTGCATAAAATAATAGAAAGATAATAAAAATGGTTTTTTTAATTGATTATACCTCCAATGTGAAGGTTGATGAAGCCTTTGCAGCAGTCCAAGAGGGTTGCTTCCAAGCTCCAGTGTTGTTCCTTTCTCTTTCTCCAAAGGGTTTTGGAAATGGGCCAAAGGGGCACTCAAGTGTGGAAGTATCTCAAGGGTGAGCTAGGTTTTCAGGAGTGATTTTCGCAAAGTAAGGATACAGATGATTGTGGATGTGAAATGAGGGGCCTCCATCACCTATTTATAGGATTTTAGTGGTGGATTGTTGGCCCATGGTTTTGGGCACCATATGGTTTAGGCTAGTTGTATAGGGTTTTTGCTTCCTTTTTACCTCTTTTTTGTATTTTTTATCGCCTTTTTAGAGGGGTTTTGCTATTTTGGAGTATTTTTGGGGGGAAAAGTGGTTTTTTGGCCTTTTGGAGGCTTTTTAATGGGATTTTAAGGTTTTGGAAGCAAATATGGTAGGAAATATGGACAAATGAGTTATGCAATGGGGTAGATGAGATAGTGAGCACTTTTTGGGTGTTAACGGATTGCCCCCTAATGTGTGAGGGCGGGAGCTCATCGTATGGCCGATAGACATCATAAGTCTTTTATGGTTTTGCTGGGATCTGGAGAAGAGAAGAAATGAACTAGAGCCCGGAACAACGGTCCCGAACAAACTGCAAAAACTAAAAGTACATGACCTCAATAGTGAATGAGGAATAATCTCAACATATGGACGAGGCGGGCATTCCCATGCTCGTATCAAGATCAATAATAATGACAATGGGTCCAAAAAATGGGGACCTGAAATATACATGGCCTCAAATAATGAATGAGGAAGAATCTCAATATATGGACAAGGCGGGCATACCCATGCTCGTATCAAGAGATATAAAACATAACAAGGAGGCCCAAAATTGGGGGCCTGAAGGATACATGGAGAACCACTGTGTACATCATAAGGGTCCAGAGGGGACACAGAATCGAGGACGTACTGCTAGGCTGACCATGTCTGAGCTGAAGAACTGATACACTGGAATAACAACAGTGTTGCTAAGTGTGGTACTAGAGGAACTGATGAGCTGCTGGATCATAGTGACGGGTGTTAAATTTTTTGAATTTACTTCAATATGATCTAGGATCTTAACTGAGAGAACAACATGTACAGCATATCTACATCATATCAATCATGGAGACAATAATGCAAGCACACAAGAGACACAAAGATTTACTTGGGGAAAACCATAAAGGTGAAAAACCCCAATAACTTCCTCAGAGATAGATAGAGCAATGATACAACCAAACAAGAGAGATAGCCATAACCTAGCAGCAGATCCTCCTCCTCCATAAGTGCGCCACTCCTCCTTGAGTGCATGTGTGAGAAGTGAGTGAGTAAATAGAGTGCCTCCCGCACTCTATTTATACTTGACTTGACTTGCCTTTTTACCTAACTCATGTAGGCTCGAACTTAACCACATAACATAATGCTTACTGGGCCGACCCCCAATAGGGTGGTCTAATAACCCTTTGACCCACATGACTTATACAGGGCCGACCCCAAACAAGGTGGTCTAATAACCCATCAAGTATAAGTTACGACACTTACAATATAAATAATGACACTTCCGTATAGAGGAATAATAACATCTCTATAGGAATACAATATACATATATGTGAAATACATTCCAAAGTTACATATACATCAACACTCCCTCTTAACTAGGAAGGTATTTCTCAGCACAGTTCTTCTAGCACAAGTCATCTTCTCTGGATCATCATCACTAGATAATCGTCATCGAGTCATCATCATCGTCACGGCTGCTGCTATCTCAATCAATCTCTGAATCTACTCGTCATAGGAAGTTCTACAGAGCTAGTCCTTTTTCATACTGGATGTATGCCCACCACCTACAGGTCTTCATCATCACTGGCCATACTGTGGAATCCTCAGGACTTATTACGTGCGTCACAAAACCTGGTTGCAGCATCCCAGGCTATTACGAGCACACAGCTCTACCTGTAGGATCTCCCAGGAGCACATTACATGTGACACATCACAAAACCTGGCTGAAGCATCTCAGGCTGTTACGAGCACGCGGCTCTACCTGTCGGATCTCCCAGGAGCACATTACATGTGATCTCACCACAAAACCTGGCTGAAGCATCCCAGGCTGTTACGAGCACACAGATCTACCTGTCGGATCTCCCAGGAGCACATTACATGTGGTCCATCACAAAACCTAGCTGAAGCATCTGAGGCCTTTTTCATCCTGTCCAGATCTCCCAGGAGAAAATTCCATGTGGTCATGGAAAAACCTCGCAAGAGCATTTTCCAGATGTCCCAGGGCACCGAATTACATGCCATAGGCAAAACCTCGAAAGACCATCTGCAAATCTCCCAGGGCACAAATTACATGCTTTCCTGCACAACCTGATCCACGACCACAAAGTATCATCTGATACTCATCAAACATCATCCTGATGTACACATGATCATCCTGATCATCATCACTGCAACATCCTGCTGCGTGTCATCTGGAGAAGCTCGTCATCCACGATCATCCTGATCATACAATGCATCCATCTGATGCACACATAGATACATGATCCACACAATGTATCCATCAATCATACATGATCTACCTGATCATACAAAGATACATGATCCACACAATGTACCCATCAACATACATGATCTACCTGATCATACAAGGATACATGATCCACACAATGTACCCATCAACATACATGATCTACCTGATCATACAAGGATACATGATCCACACAATGTATCCATCAACATCCATGATATACCTGATCATACAAAGATACATGATCCACACAATGTATCCATCAACATCCAACATGATGCGTTCGTACAAAATACATACACATGATCCAACCGATCATATCCAACATCCAACATGATGCGTACATATATACATATAATGATCCAACTGATCATATCCAAGCAGAAACCAGAACATCATCCTGATGCTCATCATCTAGCGCTTACATCCATAGCCATGTGAAGAGTTCCCCTTCCAACATGCTTGGAATGGCTTCAGCAAATGTGTCCATCACTTCTTCCTCGAAGTATCCTCGATATGAAGCACGCCAAGCCTCTCTCTGAAGTACTCGAACTTCACCCTGGCTAGTGGCTTCATTAGCACATCTGCAATCTGCTCGTCCGTCGCAACATACAAGAGCTTCACAGCTCCTCTCTGCACCATATCCCTGATATAATGATATTTGATCTCTATGTGTTTCGACCTGTCATGAAACACTGGGTTCTCGGAAAGCTTCACACAACTCTGGTTATCACAGAAGATACCAGTAGCATCCAACAGGAGATCAAATAACTCAGACAGTAGCTTCCGTAGCCATACTGCCTCACAACTAGATGAACAGGCTGCAACATACTCTACCCTAGCTGTACTCACTGCTACACAGGACTTCTTCCTGCTAAACCAAGAGATCACACCTGATCCCATACTGAAGCAACACCCAGATGTGCTCTTCCTGTCTGCAACACTGCCAGCACAATTTGAATCAACATAACCCTGCAGGTTAAACTTTTGATTCTCCTCATACCTGAGCCCATAATCCACTGTACCCTTCAGGTACCTCAGAATATGCTTTACAACAACCAGGTGAACACTCCTCGGATCCGTCAGGAACTGGCTCAATGTGTTCATAGCAAAGTAAATGTCTGGTCTCGTGTTCGTCAGGTACATCAAGGACCCAATCATTTGGCGATACATAGAGACATCAATCGGCTCAGATGAAGCATCGCATAGAAGCTTCAGATTCGATGCCATAGGTGTGGCCATGGACTTGCAATCCATCATCCTGAACTTCTTCAGGATCTCTACTGCATACTTCCCTTGTCCAAGGAAGATTCCATCACTCTGCCACACCTCCATGCCAAAAACAAATAGTGCATCATCCCCAAGTTCTTCATCTCGAACTCGGTAGTAAGCTTTCGCTGCGTGTCGGCAATCAATCTATCTTCACCATACCAAGTTCTGCACATATATGATTTCCTATCACGTGTCTCAAAACCAAGTGGCTGCTTCACATACACTTCTTCTTCAACTACACCATTCAAGGAAGCTGTCTTGAATCCATCTGGTGTATCTTCTATTTCATCACTTTTATATTTCTCAATGCTGCCATCTGCAACATGCTTGATCTGATAGTTCCATTTGGAAGTCATAGTAAACTTCCCTTCATATCTTGGGATTACATCCCAAACATCATTCTTCATGATCGACGGATCATGGCATTTCATTTCTTCATCCCAGATCCTGGGAACTTCAATATATTCAATATCTTCAATAGATATCTTTGTTGCTGGAACAAATGTTGTAGTTCTTCTTTTGTAGGAGATGGCATACAATCTTTCCTACACAACAAGTTAAATTGCATGATTAGAAAACATCTCATAGTTTTCAGAACAAATTCTTACACATAAAGAAATATGCCATACAGTCATGCAATTATCTTAGCCAATGCTTCAATACAACATTTATCCATATTCCGTAACTTTCTAAATGCCTTCCAATCTCTACCAGAACATTGTTAAGAGTGTGCACAACTCCCAACATGTCAGCAAAGAGGTTTCATTCTAGATAAGTAGCAATGGAATGTTGTACAGTGTCATAGGCCACTTACCCATGTATATTAGTAGTATACTGTTCATCAATGCAACTATTCTAATATGCACAATACATATCCTAAGTCTAGGAACATGAGCATATACATCATTGAACAATTTTATTTAAACAAACACATATGCAAGAAATGATAATTAAAATACTTATCTTAGTTTGTTCGTTGGGTGGACTCCCTCTGAGTCTTTGCTTTCTTGCAGGAGCTGCTGGAGTCCTAATCTGCAGTAGCTACACCTTTCTGTTGTGGAAAGATGGTCAACTCCTTCTGAATATCTGCATCCTTACAGAAACTACTGAAGTGTGTTCCTTTGCTTTCTTGCAGGAACAACTGGAGTGTGCTCCCTCTTGATCTTTGCTTCCTGGATTACCTGTTCTTGAACTCATATTCATCGTTGGTCCCTATGCATGCTTATTAGTATCATGATTGTGATATCCTTGTGAACTCATATAAAATCATACATTCATTAGTATGCTATTAAAACACAATAATCTCAAGCATGTATAGTCATGATCATTTCAAACATAAATAGTAAGCATTAGCATTCAAGGTTTATGTAGGATTCTTATGGTTAGTCAAATCATAAGAAACATAACATGTCTAAACCTGTAATTACTCAAACCTATGACTCTTCGGGTTAGTTGAATCATCAATCAAGATAAGAGATATAATATGCATAAAATCTGTGATTATTCAAAGCTATACCTTCATGATTCTTCTGGTTAGTCATATCATCAATTATGGTAAGAAACATAATATGCATACAACCATGATTATTCAAACCTATGACTTCATGAATAATCATTATCAACAACAGTATAAGATCCTAACACAAGGTAGGATTCTATCTTGATATAGGAAAAACATACCTGGATTAGCATGCTAGCTAGTTATGTCTAACATACTCACACGATGTCTTCTTGTTCTTCTTCAATGACTTGTGCTAGTAACCTGTATATCTCATAGGTCAACTATTACAAAGCCAAGTTATACATACCTCGTAAATGGATCTTTTATGAGATCCATGACAATGGATGAATCCTTGTCTTCATGCCACCATGATCCTACGTTCTTGAAGAAGAACATGATTTGTCTTTCTTGGTGTACCTTTCATGTTAGCACACAACATAAACCTCATACAACACCATAATGCATTAGTATAATCATAAGTGTCAACACCCTAACCAATGAATATCTTCTATCATGCATTCATAATTTTGTTAAGGTGATACGACAAATCTAAAATCAAAATTGTACTAACCGTAATAACATGAAGATAAACATACCATAAACTTAATCATGGACAAATATCGAAACATACCTCGATGATTCATACCTGTCGAGATCACTTGTAATCTTCTTATGTAAGGCCTTAGCTTCATCTCCCTCTGAAACAGGAACTTCTTCACTCATGCAGATGATCAATCCATCTTCTTCTAGGATTAACCCAATCCACTTGATTTGCAAGAACTGGACCTGGAGCTGGATATGGGTTTGTCAGAGAAACCCCAAAAATTCAAACTTTGAATTTCAAACTTCCGAAAGGATAGAAATATGCGCCTTGATGAGCTGATCAAACTGGTATATTCAGAATTTGAAAACTGCAAAGTTTCACTCCTCAATTTTGCCTTTGAAACTTCTGGATTCACTAGACGTGACCCTGAACTGGGGTTTGATGAAGCCCACTCTTATTCCCAATCAAAATGTTTGATCCAAATCTCTAAGCTTCTATTTTTCTGAGGAGCTTCCAGCCGTGGTCACAGATTTCAAAAATTCCCATTTTTACAGAAGCCCTAATTTTCCACTTTTCTGATCAAAGTCCCGAACTAGGGTCTAATCAAGCCCGGCCTTCTGCCCAACCAAAAATCCTGATCTTGGTCTCTAAATTTCTATTTTGATGAGTAGCATCCAGCTGTGGTCTCCGATTACAAAAATTCCAAATTTCTCCGAAGCCCTAAATTTCGGAAGCCATGAATGAAGGTACTCAAAAATAATTATGTTTTGACAGAAATATGTACCTGATTGTTTCTGGTGTAACTCCAAACTTTTTTATCCACAGGGTCTGAAATCATTTCCGGAGATATCCTGACCTGTTATCTTTCCATCCTGACAGGTCTGACCTCAATTGGATTCTCTGAGGGAGAGTTATGTCAAATGTCGCAACATGACCTGTTTTTGGGATAATACAGGAGAGCGAACTTGTACGGCGTGCCACGTGTCACTGTTTCAACTTCGGCCTCTAAAAACCTTTCCACAGATATCTCGGCCTGTTACCTTTCCATCCTGACAGGTCTGACCTCAATTGGACTCTCTGAGAGAGAGTTATGCCAAATGTCGTAACCTGACCCGTTTATGGGATAATACAGGAGAGCGCACTTGTACGGAGTGCCACGTGTCACTGGTTCACCTTCGGCCTCTGAAAATTTTTTATGAGATAGTACAGTCTGTGTACTACCTGTCACTTTTCACGAAATTTAATTTGGAGCTTCCTAGCCCAATTTATGACCTTTTTCCCAAGGTCACCTGATTTTGACTCAGATCTGGAAGAGGCAGAAACTCTATATTGTACAGATCATAAATCACAAAGTACAATGAATTAGAGGTTGTACTTTGGACACAAGGTACATGTGGATCTTAGCTTCGTCCTGTAACAATTTCAGATCCGAAAACGTTTCCAAAACGTATTTATAGCGAAAGTGCTACGATGACTGGTGTTTGCTATATCAAGCCCTAGCATCGTAAGTGCAACAAGTGTCATACATGCCATATCATGCCTTCTTTCAGGCTAGCTTTGATACCATGTTAAATTTTCTGAATTTACTTCAATATGATCTAGGATCTTAACTGAGAGAATAACATGTACAGCATATCTACAGCATATCAATCATGGAGACAATAATGCAAGCACACAAGAGACACAAAGATTTACTTGGGGAAAACCATAAAGGTGAAAAACCCCAATAACTTCCTCAGAGATAGATAGAGCAATGATACAACCAACCAGGAGAGATAGCCATAACCTAGCAGTAGATCCTCCTCCTCCATAAGTGCACCACTCCTCCTTGAGTGCACGTGTGAGAAGTGAGTGAGTAAATAGAGTGCCTCCCGCACTCTATTTATACTTGACTTGACTTGCCTTTTTACCTAACTCATGTAGGCTCGAACTTAACCACATAACATAATGCTGACTGGGCCGACCCCCAATAGGGTGGTCTAATAACCCTTTGACCCACATGACTTATACAGGGCCGACCCCAAACAAGGTGGTCTAATAACCCATCAAGTATAAGTTACGACACTTACAATATAAATAATGACACTTCCGTATAGAGGAATAATAACATCTCTATAGGAATACAATATACATATATGTGAAATACATTCCAAAGTTACATATACATCAACAACGGGGAGTCATACCCTCAATGGTACACTGAACTGGAACTAAACTGAGTACTCAAGGAAGCATATAACTGGATGGCTTTTGAATACAATCTCCAACGCAACCCAGATATCCACGGGAACATATAACTGGGCATTCCGAAGTGACTCAGCAATGTGCTAGAGTCGGGGGAAATCTGGGGTCTTCGACCAATAACTGAAGGGATATAAACCCTGTGCGATTCTCAATGATGCGATCAAGGTGTTGAAGTCGATCGTGTGAGAAACAAACACTCGGAGAGGCAATGATGACTCCCCTCAAAATGGTCCGTAGGAACGCACCACAGATGGTGATGAGTCCAAGGCGCAGGGACCTCTGGGTCTATCCTCTAGAATATAGGGGCTGTCATCGACAGAGGGAGACCTGCAACTAGCAAGGCAATGATGTTTCCTTGATAAGAGCATGAGGTGGAGAACCGAAGTGTGAGAGTACTGATGGTAGGACTGACATACTGTGGGGGATAACTGGGAAAGTAGAGTGGGTGGACTCGAACTTCCGTTGTTCAGAGTATGATGACGGGGGATGATTTGGCAGCATATGAAACTGACTGGTGGGAAAGGGATCATAGCTATAATGGATCAAGGATAGTGACCGGGGTGAGTGATACTCAAGTTGGTGTAAAATGGAAAGAGACTGCAGAATACTCTGAACAAAGGCGACCTAATTGGGGGTGTTGCCGAGATGATCGATCACGGTGCCGAGAGGCACGGGGGGAACTTCTTCATGGGTTTAATTAACTAGAAGAAGTGTGTTCAAAATGGTACTTTCGTGTTATCCAAACCATTTGGACTCAACCGCAAATTGGGAGGTTGTGGTGGAGGAGGACTCTTCTGGGAGGAAATAGGAATGATGGTGCATGTCTTCCCAGGGATAATCAGGGTCAGTGAGAGCCTCTAGAATATCCTCATAATTGCGGAAACTTTGAGTTTTCAAATCAGTTGACAAGGGAGTGGTAGTCGAAGAGATCATATAGATGGTATTAATCTCTCCGGATGAGGGTGATACTAGGGGGTGGATCTCCTCAATTGTGGGGGGTGCCATCTCAAGGTTCAAATTATTCATCTCATAGAGAGTTGATCTGTAATATGGGAGATTAGGACAGTGATGTGAGTAATGGCCGTAAATACCGCATATTCCACAAGGGTGGTTGGTACGCAGTGATTTATCACGAGGCTTAGTGGTTGGATCGAGTTCGAGAACCGGGATGTTGGGGTCGTCGTCAAGCATTTGCATGTGCTCTTGTAATGCAAGTAATTGTGGACATTGATGAGTCAAATGGCCTAACTCATCACACAATGAACATTTTGGAGGAGCATGAAACATGGGGGGCTTTTTAACTATTTTGGGTGGGGGTACAGCAGTGTATGATTGTGGGCCTCTAACCCTAGTGTGCTTGATAAGAGGGGGTGGATTCGTAGATGACGAAGTGGTAGTGACACCGGGAGGTGGTTGAATAGTAGTGGCAATGGGTTGCACCGGTTGTAGGACGACATTTGTTGTCGGCGGGTGAACAGGAGGTGAAATATACCACACAGGTAATCCTAAGGTTAACCCGGGGAGGCTGAGAGTATCCATAACCGGGGAACTTACTACTCCTGAGGGAGGGAATAGGAAGGGGATTGTGTGGATGGGTGTAACACCAATGTGATTAGGTACCAATGGTGGCTTGGGTAACAAGGGCGGTTGATTGTGGCCAAAAAACCCCTTTTTCCCCAAAAAATACTCCAAAATTTCTCCAAAATAGCAAAAACCCTCTAAAAAGGGAATACAAATACAAAAAAGAGGAAAAAGAGGGAAAAAGGAAGCAAAAACCCTATACAGCTGACCTAAACCATATGGTGCCCAAAACCATGGGCCAGCACTCCACCACTAAAAACCTATAAATAGGTGATGGAGGCAAATATGGTAGGAAATATGGACAAATGAGTCATGCAATGGGGTAGATGAGGTAATGAGCACTTTTTGGGTGTTAACATCATCGATGATGCACGGGTGGATTACAAGGTTTGAAATGGATACAGAAACTTGGAATGCTAATGTGGAAGGTAGGTGTGGTTCATATTGGCCCAAATCGGAGGTCATTAGTCGTGAGTCAGTGGGATCGATACCACCAATAGCGGATAGTAGGGTCTTACGCTGTGTAGGATAGGTTTTTAATACCTCTAATGCGGACATGGCCGTGGGTGACTAGGCTAAGTCGTCAACAATGTTGTAATTAGACGCGGCGCAGGCAATGGCGTTATTGTTGATGCGATGGAGTGGAAAACGAGGGGCTTTGGAGGCTCTGTCTAAAGGGACAGGAGGTATGCGTAATGGGTTATTGGTGGGAAGAGCGTTAGTGGTTTTGTCCGCGGGAGGGGCTTCAGGGGTGGACCCATATTGATTCCGACGGGTTTGAAGGTTAACATCTGTGGATGACATCATCAACAAGTAATGGGTAACTTAGTCTAGAATGGGGTGAGCAGGCGCAACATACATGATTTGTTGTTAGGGTGACGTGGTTCCTTAAGGGGGACCCAACGGTTGAGTGTTAACCACTCCTTGGGTTGGTAAAGGATTCTGTAATACCAATGGTTGAGTTTGAGGTGGTGGGGGGTTAGGTGGCGTTAGTGGGTTGTGTTCCCTTGGTAGTGGGCATCATTGGTCCAAAGATGTCTTGCCCACTCCAAATGTGGGCAGGTGTGTGTGTAATGGCCGTAGACCCCACAGATAGAAGAAGGATGGTTTGTTCATAAGTTGGGGTTTTTAGCTTGCTTTGGCAGCCTGTCATGGTTTTGGTTGGCAGGTGCAGCGTTATTATTGTGTGGGGGATTATGTGGCTGGTCGCCTTGGTCTCGAGGAGGGTTGTTTCTGCGGTTACGTCCCTTTCTGCAGTTTTGCTGGCCTTGTTGGTTACATTGCATATTTTGGTTTTGCTGTAGATTTCGTTGTGCGTATACTTTCCCTTGGGTAGAAGGTGGAATCTGGGGTTGTGCCAGTGTGGGAGAAGAATGTGGGGGTAATAAGTCAGTGGGGATTGAGGTGGTGTAGGTGCGGGACCTAGTGGGGGTTGTTGATATGTCTGTGTGACCGGTGGTTGAGTTTATACAGGTGCTACCAGTGGGGGCTAATAATTGGGTGGGGCTTTGGAAGGTACAGGAGCATGCGTGACCTGCTAGTTATAGTAGGTGTGAGGTGTAGCCGGGGGAACGTATGCAGGGGGTGGTTGTCTGAAACACTATGGTGGACATGAGGGTCCATGGGAATGGCGGTGGTGTGCCATGGGAGCATACGAATTGGTTTCTCCAGAGTGGGATGTAGCCCATGAAAGGTCGGGGCTAGTACTAGTACGTGTAATGGAAAAGGGGTGGTTATGTGACGCAACATGGCCAAGTATTCCATTGGCGGCATGGTATTCCCCCGGCGTGTCGTTTCGAGAGGAATCGCCGCGAGGAGCGTTGGGTATAATCGTATATAGGTAACCAGACTGGGCGTAGATAAGGTCAAACTGTTGGGATTTTAAGATGGCCTCTTCTTCGAACTGGGGTCATTCTGATGCCACATCCTTAGAAATGACGGGAAGGAGAGATTTGAGAAACCAATCTAGGAAGATACGGTCATCTAACTTTATTTTGCACACGCTTCAGTGTCGACGCCACTCATGAATGTGATCAGTGATGTGGGTGGTCGTGATTTGTCTGCAAGACAGTAGGATCTCCACTCCCACGTCGTAGCAGACAAGTAACTGAAAGAACTGTAGGAAGGTTGAGGCAAGGGAAGGTGGCATGGGTCCCATGAGGCTACTCGATATACCACTTGGCTGCAGAGCCAATAAGGGTCCGTTGTAATAGATAGAGTCAGATAGAGTCGTCTACTATGGAGTTAGAGGAACACCATAGGTGGAAGGAAATAATGTGATTTTGGGGGTCTTCACCTGCCTTTCCCTCAAACTTAGGGATGTATGATGGGAGATTGGTGGGAATGTGGAGCCATGTAGGATCGTTTCTGATGGGATCGTTGGTCAGTCTGGCCAAGTCAGGAAAGTTGAGACTAGCCATGAATGGAAAACTAGTAGAAGGATGTGACATGCTAGTGGTGGCGGCCACATTGGGGCCGATGCTCCCAAGTGTAGGGGTTGGGTTTGGGATAGGGATGTGACCTACAAACCGGGGGGTGGAGGTGGTATGGAGGGGTCCTGTGCCACTAAGCATAGTGTGAGTCACCAGTGGGGTTGGGTTGGGTATGCTAGCCACTAGAATTGGAACAGTGACTAGAATGGTGGGTGTGGGTCCCATTGAGGGCATACCCAAAGCAGGTGTGGTGGCTGGGTTTGTTGTGGACGTTCCACCGAGGGTCCCTACAAAGAAAGAGTTGGAAGTCATGCTAGCCATGGGGATGGTTGGTGCAATGTATGTGGGGTGTTTAGACTCTACCTCAGAATCAGATGTGAAATAAGGGGCGTCAGAGTCAGGGGACGGAGCTCTATGTCGTCGACGAGCAGAGTCAAGTGACGAAGCTCTAGGTCTATAACGAGTGGTATCAAATGATGAAGCTCTACGTCTATGATGGGTGATGTCAAGTTAACTGTGCTGCGGGGGCTCACTTCGAAGGCATCGAGAGTGTCTCGGGGACTCAATGGTGACAGATGGTGTCAAGTATCTGGGGGTTTTGTTGAGTAAAAAATAGCTCAAAAACCCTAATTCAGCCGAGTGTGCAGAAGGAGAGTGCAAAAAATACGGTACTCAGGCCAACAACCGGCTCAAGATGCTTACTGTAACAGTTGTGCTACAATAAGTGAAGTATCAGAAAAAATGGTCAGAATACCAACAAGCAGGTGGTTCCCTAAAAATAAAAATGGTGGACTCGCTAGACCAAAAGGGAGGTAAGGGAGCATGCAAACACCTAGCTAAATAGTATTCTGATTCAACCAGACATATCCTCTGCAAGGTGATGAAATCCAAGTCAGACAATATGGATAGTAGAACCAAGTGGCCAAGGGTATCCCCCTACTGGGAGGGACACCGGGTAAGACAATTCTAGAAGAAAGGAAACTAAGATACCCCATTCATGACACGTCCAGAAAGGTGAATCTGCAACTCCATTCCTACCATCGTGTACGCCTAAAAGGAATCACCACACGCAGACCAATGAGTAGGCAGCCTTCGGTTACTGGGTGGATTGCGGTATTCCACTTAGGCCTCTGGAACCAGTCTGGATAATTCAACCCTCCTAAGGGAGAGGCCCTCTGATAAACTAGTCGTGACCATGTCAAAACGTACTAGGGGATTTTGGTACCCTAAAGGACAACAACTATGTCTCAAGTGTAAGCGACCGAGGGGTGTTATTTGGATGCCTATCCCCTTTGTCCTACCTAACTACAATATTCTTATGTGTTCCCCAAGTGGGGTTAGAATGTTGGTTGAGTTAAGTAATTTTTTAAGGCTCACTTGAATTAGGTGATAGAGTGTGTGCATGTGAGGTGATGAACCCAACAAAAGTGCCACGTGTGGGCAAGTTTTTAACCAATAATGATGTAGAAATTTAACTTGTAATGCAGAATTTTCTTTTTCCAATGTAAATGCTTAAAATATTTTTTATAAAAATTATGTAAATGGGACAGAAAGCAAACTGCAGAAAAAAGCTATAGGAAACTGTGGCTACAGACAGGACAGGTGGCTGTGTAGGTGTAGAAAATGTTGCAGAAACATTCAGGGCTAAAAAGGAAAAAAATGTAGAAACCAAATCGCGGGTTTGTGACTGAAATGCACGGCCTGGGATGCGGCTGTCAAGATAGAACCTACGGTCTGAACCATGAGTATGGGACTTGGCTCTGCATCTGGACTGCGACTACAAGCTAGGGTTGTGCGGTCGGGAGCACGTCTAGGGTTTCGCAATGCACGGTCAGGACCGCGGATGATGGAGGGGTTTCGGGGAGCCAGGATGCGAAAAAAAATAGGGAAATCAGTTCAGGGCCATGGGAAGCAAAGGGTTTTCGGCGGGCCGGGTCACAAATTGCAGATAGGGGTATGCGTCCTGGGCCGTGGGATGGAGCGAAACAGCTGCGAACTGGATCGTGCTCAGGGGGCAATAAACCGCAGTAGGGCTGCGGAAAATGGGTCGGAAGCTGCGACCGAGGCCACGGATTAGGGCTGGGAACTTGCACTCTAGGACACGGCTGTGAGGAAAAGACCTTCGTTTAGCGATGAAAAGCCCAACTGCCGAAAACCACAGCCGAACAGGAAAAATAGAAAAATACTTGCAGAAAAGAAAGACATTTTAAAATTTTTACCAGACATTCAAAGGCCAATAGTGGAGTTGCCAAAACTATAGCTAGGGTTTTCTCCCTAGCTTGTGCGAATGAGCACCTACTAAGGAGAAGGGCTGCCTTAGTAGCAGTTCAATAAACAATAAATTTAAACAGTAAAACAGTATAAAATCTAAGCTAACATGTGCATGAATAGAAATAAAAAGACAATGACAATATAATGGAAAATTTTCTTTTGTATTATGATATGACCAAAGTTACATTTATCTTACATGTGGAGGTTGGTGGAGCTCTTGCAGTAATCCAGGAGAGATGCTTCGGTGCTCCAACGGGTTCCTTCTCCTTCTCCAAGGTGCGTGGACAGCGGGCCAAAAGGGGCACTCAAATGGTGAGCTTGGGTTTCATGAGTGATTTTGGTAGCATGAGGATAGGATAGATTATGGATATGAAATGGGGAGCCTCCATCACCTATTTATAGGTTTTTTAGTGGAGTGTTGACCCATGGTTTTTGGCACCATATGGTTTAGGTCAATTGTTTTAGGGTTTTTGCTTCTTTTTTGCCCTCTTTTTTCCTTTTTTTGTATTTTTTATTCCCTTTTACTTGATTTTTGGGAATTTAGGGCTTTTTAGAGGGTTTTTTCTATCTTTTGAGGAAATTTAATTATTTGGAGGGTGAAAAGGGTTTTTTTTTTCCTTTTAGCGACCAATTAATGGTTTTTTGAGGTTCTGGAGGCAAAGATGGTGGGAAAAATAGACAAATGAGCCATCTAGTAGGGGAGATGAGGTGGTGAGCATTTTTTGGGTGTCAACACTCATCACTCATGCCACAATATCATATATTCCATATCATCATATCCTTTGTCATTAATGAATACTTTTGGCATCAATGACAATTATACTCAACATGAAATTGGACATGAAATCGATTACTATGAAGACAGTAAGCCTGAATTGGAACAAGTTGAAACTCTTTACGCAGTACCACACCAAGAAGTTGATAATCTCCGAAGATATACTAAATCTTACGTAAGAAAACACAGAGGGTTTCCTATGATTCCATTGTTAACTAGGAGATGTACTCATCATGGAAAAACTAAAGATAACAAGGAGTCTATTTTGGTTGAATCCTTAAAAGAGTTGGTGGATTTATCTTCACAAGAAATACTAGAACCTATTGATCATATACGACCATGTTCACCTAATTCTACTTCTTCACATCAAACCCAGTCCCCTCCACATACACCTCCACATATTTTCAATATGGATCACAATGTAAATCAACCACTAGCTTGGAGGGGTCAAGGTCCTTTAAACTTACCTACTCCTCTTCATGATCTTCCCAAACATCCTGAGCGTGTTTTGCCCAAATTTGATCTAGGCAAGGGCATAATTGTAGATGATCATCTGAAATTTTTTTACTTGGATTTAAATATTATAAATGTAGATCACAAGGATGTGGTATGTCATTTGTTTCCTTATATTTTTTAGCCCAAGGCCTCATCATGGTATTTCAACTTGCAGCATGGATCTATTGTTGATTGGAACAATTTTGAAACATATTTTCTCAGTAAATTTGGTGAGAAAAGAACATTAGCCTCCCTAATGAAAGACTTGTTGTCTCTCAATATGGATAAGAGAGAAAAAGTGCAGGATTTAACTAAATATTTACAACCATTTAGAATAATTTCAACGCCACCTCTAAAAATGTTGAGGAATCATTAGTGGAATATTATACTACTTCCCTTCATCCATCCTTGGCCATGTTTGTTAAACGTTCTTGTAAGAACAATTCAGCAAACAATTTTGAAGAGGAAAAGATGGTTGGGATAGAAATGAATAGCATAGTCAAGCACCCTGTTGAAATAGAACCCAAACCTATCTCATCCAAGAAACCACAATTATTTTCAAGTCCCATTGAATAACAATCCACTGATTTGGAAGGCGTTGTTAAGATAGTCCAAAAAGTATCTAATAAGAATGTAGATCTGGAAAAGGAGAAAGTAGCAAGTTCTTATACGAAGAAACCATTTAAACCATTTTATAAAAGAAAAGAAGAAACTCCAAAACCTACAAAAAAACTAACCATCTGTACTGAGCCTAAATGAGGTAGGCATGGATCATTTTTGCACATTTCACCAAGAAGATCACTCAGAGAAAACCTGTCATCAGTGGATTAACTACATGACTTTGGTGATGAATCAACTATTAGATAAACAAGTTTTTGAAGAAGAGGAAGAGGTTGAAAAAAGTACAATTAAATGAGATAGAAGAAAGGACAAAGGAAACCACAATGGTATTATGGCATTGGGCACCGAATTTAGATTTTGAAGATGATGAAGAGGTTCCAGAGATACACAATGTACAGGCTTCCCCTATCAATTATGATTTAATAAGTAAAGGCCCTGTGGATACTCAAAATAATTCAATTCCAAGTAGTAAGATAGATAATATTATGAATAAAACCCAAAGTAAGGTGACTGTTGTAACAGAACCCCAAAGGACATGTGAAGCACCTGCAACAATTAATTAATAAGAATATGCGAAATAGCAGAAATGACAGAACTCAGAATCACTTTTATATTGATCACAGGCCACTTCGAGGGGGCAACCTCCTTTGAGCAAGCTCAATACAAATAACTTCATGGTGCCTTCAATGACCTCGACACACACTTATATACTAAGTCTATGCCCAATACTATGGGTCAAAACCATGGGACATGTAATACTACGAGACAACTTACAAACATATGCGTCCAATACTATGGGTCAATACTATGGGCTAATATAAACTATGGATCAACAAATACTACGGGACGACTTACAAAGCATATGCGTCCAACAACAATATACTAACATAGTAAAGAGAAGGGTTGACATGGGTTCCTAACATCCCCTCTCCCTTAGAAAAAGCTTTGTCCTCAAAGCTTTGGTTGGAGAAATTGCTGCAGAATCTGAAGGAGTGGTTCCCTGGTAGCATCCTCGGGTTGCATTTCGGGCCACTGATGCCTTTGGAGTGTCAGGGAGGATTGCTTGGAAGGATGTAGATGAAGAAGAACCCTATCAGTTGCGTGGAAAATGCGCTCAGAATGGTGCTGATTGGCTTGTTATTTCCGGTGAATTCTGGCCATGTGAAGATTGTCCTGTAGAATGAGAAGAATCTGATCGTTGTTGTGAAGAACCGAGTCAATTTCCTGAACTGGGGAGCTACTAAGGGTGTATGGAAGAAGAACTGGCGGTGTCTGTCCATAGACTGCTTCATATGGTGTCCTTTGAGATGTGGTATTGTACCACCAGAGCCCTGCTAGGAAATCCATAGAAATAGTTAGCCAAAGATGTGTAGGGATGGGCAAGGGTTTGAGCAATCCCGAAAGGAGTGTCGTTTCACCCTTGTTGACCTCGAAAGTATCACAGTCAGCCACCATCTGTTGAATTGTCAGTTTCAGTCCCTGCCAAAAGAAGTTACATTGTTCTCGGTCATACATTTTGAAGAACCTAGAGTGCCCTGCTGATGAAGAAGCATGGAGTTCATAGAAGAGATAGCCCTGTTGAACATATTGCAACCAATTTGGAACAAGCAGAGAAAGAGCTGTAAGAGAAACTAGGTCATCAATTGTGCGAGAAGGATCATCTACCACCATATTGTCCTTACCCTTCTTGTAAGTGATTGCATAGGGATAAACCCTGAGTTGGATAACCCATTTCAGGTGTGTTGGGTAGGAGACCCCTTGTTCCAAAATGTTTTCCAGACTCTGGAGATCAGTCTTGATGTAGAAATAATTCCCTAATAGGTATGGTTGCCACTTCTGTACTGCATGCAAAATAGCCATCAGTTCCTGCTGAGAGGTAGATGTGACTAAATTCTTACCGGAAAGGTCTCTTGAAGGCGGCAAGCTCATTGGATCAGCAAAGACACCTACATATCTATCCAAGGAAGTAGTGGAGACCATTGATGGGTGCATCTGAATGGAATGGAGCTGAGCGATGACACAATGTGAATTCTTCTTAAGGATTTTTTCCAGGCGATGTGAATTGATGATGCGGAGAGACCCTGGTTGTAAGCCCATTAATTTGTGTTGTGCCCTGTTGGGGCCAAGGTCGCAGCTATAGTAAAAGCTGCGAATTTTGGGAAAAAGCACGAGTATGGAAGGAAAGTGCTAATTTTGGGACAAGCACTAAGTTTTGGGTAAGAAGGAGACAGTGCGCAGTACGGTGCCAGATGGATGATCTCAGCGCAGATCACGGACCGGAAATTGCGGAGCTCGCACGCACGTCATCGAAGAATGAAGGTGGCTCAGCTACCATAATAAATAAGGCGATGGAGTAGAGGGATCAGCTACCCTCATTTAAAGGCTCAAGTACAGAAGTTATGGTTGCTCGGATCAAGGAGGAGCAACGGACCAGAGCATTGAAGGCGAAGGACGATCGCCCATACCCACAATCTGCGCCGGAATTCATGGAGCCTGCAGGAAGCGGCGACGTGACTGCAAGCGGCGCCTACAGTACACCTAGCCATGTGCGTGGTTAGGGTTTTTGGGAATCACTGTTGGGAAAGGCCCACAGTTTTGTAAAGGTGTGACCGTCATGGCCACCTATATATATGAATAATTGTAATGGATAGACGTTGGGTTAGAGAGTTAGAGAGAGCTAGATGTTAGACTGTTAGATATCCAGTCTAAAGGATAGATCATGTGTTGATTATCCTTCTGTATTTTCTACCCAGAGTGTAGAACTAGAGAGGAAATCGGATAGCCGAGGAGCTAATCCCTGAGTTGCCAGACAGTCTGTGTGACGTCTGCGCCTTTGTAATCTCCATAGAGAGGAGACGAGTTGAGAGAAGGGCTCCCAGCTGTGTGCGTGGAGTTTCCTGGAAAGATCTAAGGCTGCAGCTGTGTGCGCAGCATATTGTATAACTCTATCATTTTTCTGGTTAATATAACACTCCCGTGGACGTGGTTTTCCTCGAGGAGATGAGGTCACTTATATTTTCTTGTTATAATGTTTGCGTGAATGATAACTGTTTAGAGCTCATTATTTGTGTATGCAAGACTCCTGTCTTATCTTTGTGACTGTTTGAGTGAGTTGGGAAGATCCCTTGATAGCTATAAGTGTTTTAAGTACTAAAGAGGTAGTAACGCGCGGTCGTTGCTGCGAGAGCAGACTGCGTTACTGCGCTGGATGTGAAGGGTGAGGAAGTATTTAGCACGTCGACGCAAGGGATAGTTGCCTGCTGCGTTAGAGAGGAGAAACTGCGCAGTAGGCCTGCCAAGGAAGGAATCCACGCAGCTGCGCCGAGCGGCCTGCGGGAAGGTCCGACCGCCGATTTCGCAGGAACCATTAAAGGAAGAGCTATCTCCGCGTCACCCAGGTTAAGGAAACCTGATTCCTTAACCCCCCCATAGCCACTTCGGGTGAGACCTCGAGCTGCCGCGCAGCTCGTTGCCGAGAGGGCCAGTGCGCCAAGGGGTTTTGTTGCTGCGCTTCATTAAAACCCGGGTCTGCCCAGTAAAGCAGCCAACATGCCCCATTGACTAAAAACTGCATCCAAAGTTCCACAAAATCCCATAAGATGGGGCCAAGTGTGCGTAACCATTGAACACCCAAAACCACATTACATCCTCCTAAGGACAAGGAAAACATGTTAGAGCACATGTTATAATCTTCCATAGAGATACGCACATTGTGACACTTCCCCTTGCAAGGTAAGGTGCCCCCATTGGCAACCATGACTTCAAAGTTGGAGCAAGGATGGACAAAAAAATCAACCTGTTTGGCAATTCGAGGGTCAATGAAGTTATGAGTGCTACCAGAATCAATGAGTATGGTAAGAGGGAGCTTCTTGAAGTATCCCCTGACTCGCATTGTTTGTGGGGTGGTGGCGTCGGTTACAGCATGGAGAGAGATCTCGGTTGGGTCGTCCTGAGATGGGGTGTCAACAGGCGGGTGTTGAATGTCGACCTGATCATCTACTAAATTTAGAGCTTGTTCATCAAGTTCTGAGGCAGGAAGAGAATCCACATCCAAGAGATAGAGCTTTTGATGAACACATCTATGTCGCCGAGTGAATTTCTCATCACAATTATAACAAAGCCCTTTTTCTCGGCATGCCTGCATCTTTGTTTCAGACAAATGCTTGATAGGAGTTGGTTGAGGAGCAGGCGTGATGGGAGATCGTTGGGAACCCATATTTTTGAAGGGAACAAAGGTGGGTTTGGAGCATTGTTGAGATGCGATATTGTCCTCTGCCAACTTAGCCAACCCTAGGACTTCCATCATTGTGTTGGGACAGAACATTTTGACCTCTGAGCAGATTTCATCCTTGAGACCACTGATAAAACAACTCCCGTAGAATTCATCAGACAATCCTTCTGTGTGATTGGTTAGTTTCTCAAATTCTGTTCGATACTCTCTCACTGTGCCAATTTGGTGAAGTTTAGTGAGTCCTCCTGTGAGGTCATCAAAAGCACTAGGACCAAATCATGGCAAAAGGAGTTGGCAAAAATCTGTCCAGTTTGGTTCGGGATGAGCTTTGATGTACCAACGATACCATTGAAGGGCTTCTTGTTCCAAATGAAAGGATGCAAGTGGAACTTTCTGGACATCAAAAGTATTATGCAAACTAAAATATTTTTCTGCTCTATATATCCATCCAGTCGGATCAGTACCATTGAAGCAAGGAAAATCAAGCTTCAGCCCACGAAAATTGCTGGAAGAAGAGAACCCGGTGGCTACAAAAGATTCTGGCTGTCGATTATTGTTCATGGCTGAATGTTGAAGATGGAGGCTGAGAAATTTTTCATCCAGATCTTGGAGTTTGGTTTGGATGGTTGCAAGTGTTTCCTCCATGGTGTTTGCTCCTACGCGGGTGACAACCACAACCAATAGTTTTTTTTTTGTTTGGATGGCTGCAAGTGCTTCCTCCATGGTGTTTGCTCCTGCGCGGGTGACAACCACAACCAAGAGGTTTTTTTTTTTTTTTTTTTTTTGGAAATGGATAGAAAAACACAAACAAAATCTTATTTAGTAAAGGAAGATTTGGATTTGGGAAAAAATTAGATGGGTAATTGGCGTATGACTAGGTTTTGGACACTTTTTGATGGACAGGGAAGCAAAAAATGGGGATTTCAGAAGAGGGGTGAAAGAATGAGAAAATTATAAAAGAGAGACAAAGAAGCAAAATTAGGAAAGGAGCTCTGTGGTAAAATTGATTGGGTGAAATCCGAGGAAGTTATGGAAAACCCTAAAAATAGACAAATGTGGGATTTCGGGCTTTGGGAAGTGGAATTGGGGATAGGGTCCTCGGGAATGAAATATGAAGAATGGGATTACAGGGGTCCCTGGAATTTTTTATTTTTTTTTCCAGTATGGAGCGGATACGGCTCGGAAGGATTCTAAAACAGATAGATCTACAACATCCCAGAAGTGAGCGAAAACATAGGGATCTGAAACAACACCGAATGGATTGAAAACGGTTGGATCTGGAACAGCTTTCAGAATGGATCTGAAATGGCGCAGCAGTGATCGACAACAGTTCAACTGAAAGTAGATATGGACCCCATGTATGTGCGGCTTCCTAATAGTTCAGTGATTTCACTCGGCCACAAATGCTATCTAACGGCTTGCATATTGGGGCAGTACCCCTCACTCCACAGCTCAGGTAAAACTGATAACTGCTTTGCCACAAATGACAGCTCTTGGTTTACCTCATGGGTGGGAACTAGTCAATCAGGTAGGGGTTGTTGCCCTTTTCACTGGCAAGTCATCTCAATGGGATAGCTACTTCGGGGTTCCTGTGGTACTCCTCACAATGAGTTTTAGGGCTTATGCCCAAGTACTTCCCACACTTAAGTGGATAGGGATTATTCCCAAATCCAAACCTGCAACAGATGCAAAAAAAAAATGGCAGAAATTTCACCCAGCGAGCCCAAGAAAGTGCTCTGATACCAGATGTGAAGCACCTACAACAATTAATTAATAAGAATATGCGAAATTGCAGAAATGACAGAACTTAGAATCACTTTTATATTGATCACAGGCCACTTCCAGGGGGAAACCTCCTTTGAGCAAGCTCAATACAAATAACTTCATGGTGCCTTCAATGACCTCAACACACACTTATATACTAAGTCTATGCCCAATACTATGGGTCAAAACCATGGGACATATAATACTACGGGACGACTTACAAAGCATATGCGTCCAATACTATGAGTCAATAATATGGGCTAATATAAACTATGGATCAACAAATACTACGGGACAACTTACAAAGCATATGCGTCCAACAACAATATACTAACATAGTAAAGAGAAGGGTTGACATAGGTTCCTAACAGGACAACAGATAAGGGACCTATCAACCCTATAGAGACTTTAAAATTTTTACTCCTTGTTACCATTAAAGGATCAACCCCTTCATCAAACAACGCTGTAATAGTTGGAAATATTGGAGGAAACCATAACATGGGGTATGATGTGGTAAAATACATAGAAAATACCAAAGCCAACATATCTTTGTTTGAAATTTGCAATCTTCCTCAGCAGAGAAAACAATTAATTAAAGCTTTGGACCTAAACTCACAATAAAATGACTCTACTATTAAGGAAAAGGAGAAACAACAAGTTAATGCATAACAAGACATGGAAATCAATGAAGAAAGTATCGATGGTAAATCTAAATCTCAAACTCTGCCTTTTCTACTCTTTTTTGAAATTTTCAATTATAACATACATAATTGTTTGGTAGATTATGGACCATCTTCTAATGCTATGCCACTTTCTGTTTGCAAGAATATTAATGGAAAATCTATCCCTTCTCCTTCTAGGATTATTCAACTTGATAGATCTGATCTTAAAGTGGTTGGAGAAATGAAAAATGTCCTAATCAGGATAGCTTCAGATGAAAGAGTTTGTCAGTTTATTGATATTGTTGTAGTAGATATACCGGAAGCCTATGGCTTATTATGGAGTAGATATTGGTCAAGCAAGTTGAATGGGTATTTTTCTACGGATTGGTCTCACTTGTGGCTACCATATCAAAATAATAAAAATCAAATAAGGGTAAAAAGAGAACCAAACATGAAACTTAATGTTACTAAGTTTGAAGGAATAAATGAGCTCGTCAAATTTACACACTCAATATTGGGTAATTAATTTTTGGAAACTGAACAAGGTTGTTATCAAATGGAAACCACCAGTCAGGAATCAGACACACAGTATCATGTGTAGATTTCCAGAACATGAATAGGGCATCTGATAAAGATAATTATCATGTTCCTCCCATGGAGCAGATATTACAGCTTGTCTCCGGTTCAAAAATGTTTTCTTTATTGGACGGGTTTTCAGGTTACAACCAAGTACTTGTGGTTGAAGAAGATTGCCTCAAAACTAATTTTCACACCAAATGTGGTACTTTTTCTTATTGTAGAATGTCTTTTGATTTGATAAATGCTGGAGTCACATTTCAAGGGACATGGCATTTCGTGGTCTGGTTGGTCAGAGTGTGTTTGTGTACTTGGATGATGTCACAATGTTCTCTAAGAAAAGGGAAGATCATGTCTATCATTTGAAACATGTATTTGATCGATGTAGAAAATATGGTTTTCTCTTAACCCCAAGAAAAGCATATTTGTGTTTTTAGAAGGGATATTAATGGGACATATCATTTCGAAAAATGGGGTCTCAATTGATCCTAAGAGAATACAAGCTATTATGTAGATTCCCATACCCCATAACAAAAGAGACATGCAATCATTTATGGGAGAGATAAATTTTGTTCATAGGTTCGTATTTGATTTCGCTCAAATCATAAAACCCTTGCAACAAAAGATTAAACAAGATGTACAATTCAAGTGGAATGACTTAGAGAAGAATTCTTTTCACAACATCAAGATTGCAATTTTTCATGCACCATCTCTAAGTAGTCCTGATTTTGAAAAGGACATTATCATTTATACATTTGCATCTGATAATTCCTTTGCAGCTACGCTCAATAAGAAAGGAGAGCAAGGGGATGAGTATCGAATAACATTTATGAACATTGGGTTACAAGGGGATGAACTGAACTACCCAGATGTTGAAAACCAATCTTATGTAGTATTTAAAGCTGTGAGGCATTTCAGACCCTACATTTTGAAAAGCAAAATGAAAATAATAGTACCTCACCCAGTAGTTAGATCATTGTTTGTACATAAGGAGATGGGATAAAGGTGTGGAAATTGGGCTACTGTGCTACAAGAATATGATTTAGAATTCAATCCTGCTACCATTTTTAAAGGCCAAGGGTTGTGCAAACTGCTTACTGAAAGTTTATTTGAAGAAGCTAACGGATGGGATAATGAAGCAGAAATGAACTCACTAGATATTCATTGCATTAATACAACCCATGATTCTTGGTACCAAGACTTGTTACAATATATACAACATGGATATGCCCTTGAAAATTGGATTTGAAATCAAAGGAGAGATCTCCAATTGAAATCAACATCATACCAGATAATTGGTGGATTGTTATTCTGAAGAAATTATGATGGAGTATTTCTCAGGTTCTTAGAAACAGAAAATGCAGAAAAAAAGGTATTAAAAGAATTGCATGATGGGCCTGTTGGAGGACATTATTCTGGAGATACTACTGCTCATAATATCTTTAAAGCAGGTTATTATTTTCCCACTATTTTTAAGTATGCTTGTGCTTATGTCTGAAATTGATTTGTATGCCAAAAAAGGGTCAGTAGGGAAGCAAAACCAACAGTTACATTGCAACCAATAATAATTTCATAGCCATTTGAGCAGTGGGGCTTGGATGTTATTGGAGAAATTAGTCTGAATTCTTCATTAAGGCATCATTATATTCTTACAACTACATATTACTTCACATGTTGGACCGAGGTTAATGAAGATGTTGTTATCAAATTTCTTCAAGAAAACATTATAACCAGGTTTGGGGTTCCAATTTTCCTAGTGTTTGATAATGCTTCCTACTTCTCTTCTTTGAAATTAAGTGAATTTTCTATATAAAAGGGAAATAAATTGCATTATTCTTCAAATCATTATCCCTAAGGGATAGCAAAATCCATGAGCAAAAACCTCATCTGAATACTTAAGAAAACTGTTATTGAAAATCAAAGAAATTGGCATACAACTCTCCCAAACGCTTTGTGGGCTGATAGGGTCACACCAAAGAATGATTTATGGGTTTCACCTTACACCTTAATTTATGGAAAATAATCTATTCTCCCCCCTAACCTTCTATTTCCTTCACTTTAGTTATCTCAAGTCTCTAGAGGATCCAATAGTTGTGCTATACAAGAAAGAATTAACACCCTACTCAAACTCGAAGAGGAAAGAGAAAAGGAAAAAAATAAATTTACTGCCCATCAATTAACTGTTAAAATATGGTTTGATTACAGTCGGATAGGGAAGAAAGAGTTATAAATTGGTGTCTCGGTCCTAAAGTGGGATCAACCTCATGAAGAAAAAGGAAAGCATACAAAATTTCAACATTTATGGCTTGGTCCCTACACTATTGCTAAGAAACTTGACCCTGTGAATACCCAAGATTTAGAGCACTACTTCACCTAGATTAGGATTATCACTTTTGTACATAAATAAAACCTTTCCTTCGTTGTTTTTCTTTTTATCTTTGATTGCTTTGTTTTATTGAAATAAACCTTGTTATTTGATTCTTTGTTTTGAGATTTGAATAAAAATGAGTTCAACAATTAGAGTGTTGGGTGGGAAAGCTATGTTCTCATTAATTATGTAATATATATTTAAGCTGGTTGACTTCTTTAAAATATATGGTGTGTGAGAAACATTTTGAAGTTTAAAGTTTCTTCTTGCCGCAAGGAGTCAGTGATGCATTTTCAAGCACTATCATTTGAAAGGATTTCAACCTATCTGTCTTGTATCCTATTTATTCAGTTTCTCCGAAAATTATCACAGGATCAATTTATGATGAAAATGTATTAAGTCTTGTACATTATGCTAACATAAATATTTATGGGTTACTATCTTGAGGCTCCATCCACTAAAACACACAATAGTCCATGTCTTGAAATTGTTTACCTATGGCTAACCCATGGGAAATAAGCAAGATCATGTAGGTGTATAGCAAATCAAATTGATCCTATACCTGATATAATTCCCTAAAGTCCCAATAAAACTAGCTCTTCCTATTTTAATATATCCGCAACAAATTAAGATGAATATCTAGAGAATCAAAGGAAAACACAAACCTATGAAATGAAATGTTTCAAAGAATATCAATAGGCTATTCCAAATAGCATTCAAAAGGATTTTCTCCTTCAGTTAGCATGTTATATGCAATAAAATATTATTCATCACCCACACAAAAGGACACTATGGATGGAAGAGCCTATATTTCTACCTCTTATGAAACAGGGAAACCTATTATTAACACTGGTAAGCATAAGAAAAATGCTTATGCATCAAAGAAATGCATATGGTATAGGAATGAAGAGCACACATTTACACCTATCTAGGTTTTATACCCTACTTTGTGGTGTCTTACCTAGTCTATAGTGGAAGGAATGGTTGGTAATTGAACCTCGCAAATTGGCCTTGAGAAAGTGGCTATGAAATCCAAACTAATCATTCCCCTCCCTTGAAAACATATGCTAAATAATACTTGATCACTATGATATTTTTCCTAATCCAAAAAAAAAACTCAAATTGTGTTGAACATAAGACAGATAAGTGATATTGCATCTCTATCAATAAGAAGTTAGTTGAAGACAAAGTGGGGCCCTTGCCTAACTATCATTTTCATCAGCTATAGAGTATATTTTATTTTATCCAAAGATCCAAGTTCTCCCAATCTGTCGCCAATTGTTGCAAGTGCAACCACCCTTTATTATTTTCTTTGAAAATATTGGGGCCCCTCCTTGATTTTGGTCTATGTTGGCTTAAAGAATTTATGATTCCTTTCAAACTGATTCAAGTATTTGTCAAGGTTGGCTTGTTCACAAAAGGGGAAAAAACTTAGCCATTTTTTATTTTCCTTAATTAGCCTTTTCTCTAAGTTTTTACATTTCAACAAGTTTTCCAAAGTTAGCCGAAACATCAGTGATCTTTTCAAATCTCCCTGAAACATCGACACAACTCCCATTTTTTTCACTAAAACATTAGCATCACTCATTCTTTTTGATCGAAACATTGACAAGTTCTCGGAATTCGCTGAAGCATTGGAGTATGTTCTCAAGTATCCCAAAACGTCCTTTTCCCGACTAAAGTCACCAATGTGTTGCTCGAGTTCTTAAAAAAAAAGCCAAAATTTTTTGGCACCCATCCTTTATCCTCGCCAATCCAGCTCAAATTTTGACATCGAAACGTAAATTTGGTGGATTTCTCAACTTTCCACCTAAACGTGTCCAGAAAGTTTTTCGATTTTGCGCCGACACGGGTCGTAGCAACTTAGCATTTCACATTGAAATATAACATCATAGAAACTCAATCTTTTACAGCAAAACGAGTTGGGGAAACTTTTCTTTGTCCGTCGAAACGCATTGATAATCTTTAAAAGGAATGTTGATTTCATTGTTTTGATAAATTTAGGGTTTTCAAGACCTTTGTAGAGGGTGAAAACTCTGTTTACACCCAGGATTACCACACCAAACCATTTGATCTCGATCCATTTGGATAAATATTCTCTACTCGAGTACGGTCTTCACCAACTTCCAATCATCCTTGTACACTTGTCACTTGTTCGCCAGGTAAGTACCTTTCATCTTGTTTTGGTGGTTTCAAAACTATTGGGCTCCCCTTAGAATTTTATGGTTGGGGAAATGGCCCATGATTTGTATTATTACCCTTATAGTCTCATTCCTTGGTTGTTTCAACCCCTCTCCTTGGATTTATTAGTTGAATTTTTTCTCTTCTTGATCCCTAGGGCTTGGCCTACTAAACCGATACTGAATATCCTGTACACTAAATCCTTTTTCTTTTACTATGCCTATTTTTCCCAAATGAGTGTTCTCATGGTTTTTCTTCTCACTCTTGGTGGAGCCTAGTTTCTAATACTATCTTTAGAAATATATCGACCCTCTCCAAGCTCATCCCAACTGTACATATGTTGACACATTTTTCCCTTGCACACTACAGAACACGTCGATTTCAACCCTAGCAAACGGATGGGTGGGATTTTGTATTTAGCTTGATGGAAAATCTCATTTATTTGCATCTGTAAAAATCCATTATGAATATGCAGACCAATTCTTGAAGGAGAAAGAAGTGTATAGACGACTTCTGAGCTTCGTAGAATTAGAAAAAAGGATTTACAAAAGAAAAGGTGTTAAGGAGTCAAGCTCAAGCAAACTAGCGGACATCTCAATATATGAAACTTTGGAAGAAGATGCTAAAAATAAAGTTGTAGCAGAGGACCTCCTATCTAAAACAAATAAAATATTGCAAGAATAAGAGAAAGCCAAGAAGGTTGAAGAGGAAACAAAATCAAAGGAGGAAGTGAAAGAACTGTAGAAGAGGCTGGAGAAATAAAAACAAGGTAAGATCGCTATGGAGAAAGAAAGAAAAATGGTAGAGTTAATACAACAACAAGAAGAGACCCGCAAAAGAGAAGAACAAGCTGGACATGAATCTACTCAACAAGAAGAACTTGAAAAGAACAAAGATGAAGAATAAGCTCTCAAGAAAGATGTAGAAGATAAGATCCAACAAGAAGACGATGAACTGGGGAATGAATGTTAGGACATGGACATTGAGATTACAAAAAACACTAGCAAAGAGGTCCCACTCACCATAGGGAATCTTCCTTTTGTCGAATTAGACCTCACCCCATTTACCCCCTCCAAACAACATGTTGTGGTTAAGTTGGAAACCATTGTTTATGACCCAAAGAGAAAAAGAATTATGAAACTAATGGAGAAGAGGCTTAAAATTTCCTCACAAACTGATGTAGTTACAATACAAGAAGTCTCAATGGTCGAAGGTACCAATAAAGACCCAAGTTTCACAAAATTTTCTAGCATAGGTGCAGCCCTAGAAAGTTAAGATAACGTCCACAAATTGATAAAAAATGTGAAAAGCAGTAAAGCTAAAGTGATCAAGCTTAAAGAGAATCAGGTGCAGGCAGGAAGTGAAGGGATTGAACTAAGGTGCCAGTGGGATATCCTTGAAAATAAAAAAAAGGGAAGCCACAAGAACCATACAAAGTCTAGAATCAGAGAGAGACTCACTTAATGTTTAGGTAGTGATTTTGGAAGGAGATAAGCTAGAATTTGAATCCCAATTTGGTCCTAGCTTTCGCTTGATATTCCGCTATGATGAACCTGCAACACAAAGTAAAGCTTCCTCAGCGTATCTTGACTGTAATAAATATGATGGAATCATAAACAAATTAACATCAAATACAATCAAACATTAAACCAAATGAGAATTCAATCCAATAGACATTCAATTTGGGACGGGAAGGGTATTTCCACCTTTTATTGTCAAAGAAATGTAGATAAGTACATATATACCTGATCTGTCCAGACACTTCTGCAACCGAGTCCTGGGCTCCTGCTCTTCACAATGACTTGGGAATTCCTCCAGCGTAATAGCAGTTAAATCATTCCTTTTAGATCCCTCTCTCATGGATCCTCCTTGTATTTATAGGACAAGGTACGCAGTTTAATTCGAGAGGTGGTTGAATTGGGAGGTTGGGGAAGTTGCAGAACCAACTTCAACTAATCCCAATTCATAATCTTAATATATTTTTTATTTCATCTTAAGGTGTGCGTGGGTTTCATACAACCAGAGTAGCGTACAATATGCAACTTTAGTGCTTTACAAAAAGCATTTGCAACATTTTTGAGGTGTGCACTAGTTGTTCTTGAGAAAAGTAGCATTTAGAAAGTTGGTTTACTATACCGATAGTAGCTCACATGTCATGAAATTAGTAGATAAAGTAATATTTTCATCTAAAGAGTGTAGTTCTAGCAATAACTCATCCATGCCAACCTAGCTCTTCAATCCATGGTTTCCTTTTGTGTGATCAATAGAGCAATGTGATCACAGACGGAGAAGTACAGATTTGACCTATAACAGATACCCCCTAATGTGTGAGGTCAGAGGGAAACGATAGCCAGAATACATTATAATTCCAAGTCAGAGGAGGAGCAAGAAACCACAAAACCAAGTCACAAAAGTACTTGAAACAACGATCAAGGTCAGCGAGCAATTACAATCTTGACATCATATAGATGTGTAGTAGGATACAACATGATCTCTGATACATAACTAGGAGATGTATATATAGCATGGCCACTGAAATACGAGCGTGGATCCATGTCAAAATGATAGATCATAGCCATAAGAACAAACTGGATCTATGTCTCATGAAGAGCCAAAATGAGTGAGGCTCAGTCTTGCGCAGCTTGGGTGATAACATAAATATGGTGATGCTATGAAAATCCCAAGGTCTTCATCCAAACAACCCAAGGTACAAACCCTAACCATGTGAATAAATGAGCTGGAGTCGAATATGGGGGGTATCGTTTGATTACCGGTCATTGATGTACACTATTAACAAACACGAGGACTTCCATCGATAATGATAATGGGGTCTAAGGTACCTAGTACGTTCCAACAAGTGTGAATAAGTGGACTTGAAGTCGAACACCTAAGGAACCTGTTCGATAAGAGACATTGATGTATTCCCATTATCCAATAGTGAGGGAAACTGCCAAGGTACTAACCGAAACTCTAAAATTCGTTCCTAGAGCATAATGAGTTGAATTCAATGGGAAGAAGTCCGTTGGAAGGGAAGCCTTAATTCATCCTCCATCATCCAACACGAGGAACACTCACAAGTTTGAGCTAAGGTAGAGTAGGACAAGTAACAAGATGAAACAAACTGACACCAGGATGTATGACACATGAAGTCAAGGTAAAATGCAGAATGTCCGACACAGGCTGTATCCTTGAACAGTGAGCACGACGCAAAGTGACTAAGGCAGCTTTTAACATGAGGGGGGAGTGATATAAGCCTGCAATGTAGGATACATTAATAGACCCTCCATATGATTGGAAGAATAACCAACCGGGGGAGTGAAAACTCGGAGATCAGGTTCACCCTAAGGTCAAAAACTAAAACCCAACTGAAATGATAGACTCAAATAGTTGTTGTGTTCAAGGACATAATTGACTTAACTTCCTTCGAAGCTAAAAAGATGTGGAATACCCTTCTCATCCCTTATTCTTTTTTTGGTAAAATAATGTCATTCTTGTTGTTTTAATGAGTCCAAGAAAGAAAACTCCATAATCCCAACCATGTAAAATTTTAATGAGCCCATGGGAGGAAGACTTGGGACCTTCTTCATTGTTTACATAGTTCGAAGAAGAGATAGAAGAATAATCTATAATACTGATCTCTGGATTTTAATATCGAGCCAAGATCTGTTCTTGCTCGCCGGTGTTTTCAATTTTAAGGAGTTTGAAAAACTTAAACAATAACTCCATACACCTACTCATGGATTTTAGTATCGAGCCCGAGTTGGTATATGCTCGTCGGTGTTTTCCTGTTTATAGAGTCTGGAAAACTTAAACAATCCTCTATATACCCTCTCGTGGATTTCACATCGAGACCGAGTAGGTGAGTGCTCGCTTGGTGTTTTCATGTTTTGAGAACCTAAAAACCCTAAAGAAGGCTCCAAAAGTAATTTTTCGTACAGTAAGTCTCCTCCCCCGAAAAAGTCTAAAACGATGAGAGAAGAACTATTCTAGCCATGGATGACTAGAGTATTCATTTTTCGTAAGTAATCCGCAAAAGTCCAGAAAAGGGTTAAACTTATACCTAAGCGGATGTCGCTTCAAATTCTTTAATGAGTTTGAAATGACAATTATACTCAGAAATCTTGTCATATTTAAAGAGTCTAACAAGAGCGTGAAAGAACTCTATAACAATATTTTTTGTAAAGGTTTAACGATCCTGAAAAAATAAACTCGTGACCCCCTTACTGTTTTTAACGAGCTCAAAGGAGATATGGAAGAATTCTCAGAGCTTACTTACTATTTTTAACGAGCTTGAAGTGAAGGTTGAAGAATGCCCGTAGCCTCCTTACTGTTTTTAACGAGCTCGAAGTGAAGGTAGAAGAATGCTTGTAGGTGGATCAATGTCCAAATGAATGGAAGACTGCATTATAGAATCTAGGAAAACTTCATTAGATGGAAGTATATCATACCAAATAGAACGCATGTATAAACATTTATATGGAGTTATCGCTTGGTAAATTGCCGAGACCCAGTCCCAACAAGGTAAGCATGAATTCAGAGGCTTCTTCTCAATAGCAATTGGACTCAAGGAACAATATGCCACATAATTTGATTGTGACATGGTAGTTCCTACTGACGGGGGACATACTTGTTCTATAGTTGAGTAATAAGAGGGATCAACAAATGTAAGATGATCGATAGTGACAATGATTTCGTTGTGAGGAAAATGCATCACACGAAAAAGCGTAGACACCACAGCCTGCATAGAATATATTTAATCACACCCGAGGATCATATCAAAATCCATAGGGTCCTTTAAAAACATAAAATCAACTAAGACTATTTGTCCACCCAAAGTGACAGGTACATGAGGGAGGAATCCCACCGGTTCACTAGGTCTTCTATCGAAGGTCAATAGCCAATTAACTGCTGGATCAATGTTGGGAAAACCTAAATCTCTCCAAGCATAAGGGGATAAGATACTAACATAGGATCCTTCATCTACAATGCATTGATGAACCGCATGGTTGCCGATATCAACCCTTATCTGGAAAGGTGTAGAAGAAGGAAGGCGAGGCCCAGTTAGACTATTCCAATCAAAGGAAATGATCCCAAATCTTGGTAGGGGTTCACTCGGAACAGATGAAGTGCTCCCCATTTCAGAAACATCCGAACTGGTAATGCAGAAGACTTCAGAGACAGGTGCATCAGTCTCCAAAGGAATGATGAGATCGGTCGAAGATTGCATCGATTCGTTCACTTCACTCTCCGAAGAAAGAGTGGGGTTGACCAAATATTGCATTGGTTCAACCGCTTTATCAACCAAAGGTTGATCAGGCTGTTGGGAATCTATAGATAATTCAGGAGTAGAGGATCCTTTATACATGGACCACACTCTCTGCACCTCTGGAATAGCAGGGCACAGGTGAGTAAGGTGATCTCCCTTACAAATTTTACAAGGTAAATTTGGCATGCGTCCTATAAGCTTAGACTCCTTTACAAAAAAATTACTCTCAGCATGACTAGCATTGGCTAACAGCTTGCCCCTAGCATGACTTGCATTGGATGGTTGCTCAGAAGCAAAATACTTTTGAACTAAGGACCACACTCTTTACACTTCTGGAATTATAGGGCACAAATAGGTCAGGTGGTCTCCCTCACAAAACTTACAAGGGAACTTAAGATTCAGTTTATTAGGTTTGTCGACAATGTCAACTTTCTCAGCATGACTTGCAGTGGCTGATTCAGTGTCTCCAGTATGACTCACAGTAACTGGTGACTTGTCATTAATATGAACAATAGTGATCAATGACGTGTCCTCAACATGACTAACAGTGGTTGAAGACATGCTTTCAGTGTGATTTGTAGTGATTGAAAGTTTGCTCCGAGCATGACCTCCAGAGGCTGGGTAGGTGCCCCCAGCATGACTTTCATAGGCTATATGGGTGCCCCCAGCATGGATTTCAGAGGCTGGGTGGGTTCCCCCAGCATGAATTCCAAAGGCTAGGTGGATAGGTTAAGTATGATTTAGAGTGACTGAGTGATTTCTCCCAACATGACCACCAAAGGTTGGGTAGGTGACCCCAGCATGACTTCAAGAGGCTGGATGGGTTCACCCAACATGACTTCCAGAGGCTAGGTGGGTGCCCCCAGCATGACCTTCATAGGCTGGGTGTGTAGGTTTAGTATGATTTGCAGTGACTGAGAGAGTTCTCCCAACATGACCACCATAGGTTGGGTAGGTGCCCCCAGCATGACTTCCAAAGGCTGGGTGGCTTCCCCCTTGCTTTGGCATCTTCTTCCGTCTATTCCTGTTAGACTGTTGGTTATTAGTATTACTACTTTCGCCACATGAGGTAGAAGGAGGGGGAGAATATGTTACTGGAGAAGAAGGCATAGGGTTTTGATGCTCTTGATGTGAGGTGCTTACTTGAGAAGCAGCAGGAGCATGCAAGGCATTCAGAGTGGAAAACAACCAAACCGGTAGCCCCATAGTGAATCCTGGAAGATTCAAGGTAGCCATTAAGGGAGTACCAATGTTCCCAATTAATGGAAAACGACAAGGAGCCCCTTGAATAGGGGTCCCTTAATTGGTGCTCACCAGGAAGCTATCCATAGTTTCTAACTCAACGGGCCAGAAATATCTAAGGCCAACTAAAAATAAGCGGCACAAAGAGCACACCACTAAAAATGTCCTACAGGTGATCAAGACCAGACAACCAAAGCTGATACTCTCAGAAACTAGTCTAGGATGATGAGGGACTAGAACCAGCTAAAAGAGTATAGACGATCAGTTTTGCGGCGTCGAATGGAGGTCCTCTGGGTGCAAGCATTTGAATCACCAAACCGCCCTCCCGGGATTACCGCCAAAGGGTTACCTTCTACATCTGTCCGAGGTGAAGTGGAAATAGCCTTCCACTCTACCTATGAAGAGTCCTAAATGGTCAAGATAATAAGGCTACCACAAGTACAAAAATTCTTGGGGGGACAGTCGTCAGTCTAGCCGCAACGCATGGGTAGGGTAACAAAGCCCGAAGTCCAAAAGGACCCCAGTAGGCGAGATAGCTCCGGTTTATGCTTGAAAGGAAAGTGAGGGGTTATCCTCAACAATTCCAGTCTCACACGACCTCGTGCGTAGCTCCAGATTCAGTGGAGTTTCCCAAGAAATTTTGATACAAATGGATTTACCTAAAGAATGTCTTACTACGATTGTTGAGTAATGAAAAATGATTCTGGATAGTTTAAGTGTGTTCTGATCCGAAACTCTAGCCTAAGCTAGTTGGTGAAGTGACAACCTTAAAAGAGAAAAAGTTGCTAATAAATTTTATTAAGTGTTCTTTTTAAATGGTTTTTTTACTCAAAGGTTGTAGTGAAGTGTGTGGCGTGGTTGTGACTGAAATGGAGAGTGCATAAAAGTAAACAACTTTCACAAAAAAAAATCGATTATATACCTTTCAAAACTAAAGATAAGCAAACCTAAGATTATTTTTTGGTTTTTCTTTTAAATTTTCAAAGCAAGACAAATTACGCTACCTTAAAAAGAAATGATAAATCTTACAGTTATGCTACCAAATTTCAATTTTTACCTTTTTCTCTTTTTCAAAGAAACTAAATCGGAAAATGGAACAAGTAAGATCTAACACCGGTGTAGGTAAAGATAAAAGACTTGTTAGGATATTTAGACACTTAGGAGTTAGTTAAGATCAACTTGTGTAATATATCCGTTATGAAAAGTGTGTTTCTTTACTATGCATTTGTAAATACTCAATCTGACGGTCACGATATGTTCCCAACATAGAGTGATCCGACGGCTCAAGTTCTCTTAGATCATACCTACCCTTGATTTGTGGCTTAACAACCGATTGGTCCATGATCTCTATTTAAAGAGCATGGAGGGTCATTGGAAATGATCGATTATAAGAAGCTCATTTGTAACTTTCTTTCTTTGCATAATAAATTGTCCCATAAAAGCTATTTGGTCGGGGCCGTGAAGTGTTTCTATTACACCATAATCTTCCACCCTGTGAGCATCAACATTCTTTGGCCTATAGGATCCATTTCACTAACTCGGATTCACGTTATATCCTTCAGACACATTTTTCCTCATTTTTCCTCTAACCTGCATGTTGCATCACTATAGCATGCGTACCCGCGAGTTGCATCACTATAGCCCGCGAGTAACAAGTAAAATGTTAAAAATCACTAATTTATTACTTTTTACTCCCAAAAAGCAGTCATTGGGTGACCTTTGGCTCTCCATCTCCCCAAGTAATGTCTCGATGTGTCCTTTCACTTACCTTTGAAAGGACTATATATTGAGCACATATTGCTTATGGATGGGAGGAGAAAGAAGAGCAAGAGAACTCTAGTGGATTTTTTCCCTATCTTGAGTCTACACTCATTGATCCTTGTAGTTGTGAATCCTTTATGTTCACCTTCCAAACTCCTATCTAGTTTGAGTTTGCCATTCATGGAGGATTGAAGTGGTGGAGGCACAAGTGGATTGATCCAGATCTTGGTTCATATTGGTTGCCGGCAAGAGGTCGTATCACTTTGTACTTCTTCTTGTTTATTAATAGAAATACTCATATTCTCGTCCATTAATGTTGGAAATGTTGTTTATCTTACATTCGGTTGCATTTACTTGTTATATCATGGGCCATTGCTATTGATGATGTTAATGCCATTTATATATTATATGTACTTCTTGTATATTGGTTTTCAAGACTAATTTGTAGATTCAAGTGCATGGATTGAAAAGCTCGAACGGGGATCTACATCAAACGTTTGGATCGAGGTTGGTTGTCTTCTTCCTTATCTTAGCATTGTCATTTATATAGCATAGTTCTGAGAATTGAGTTGATTTCTGGTAGTCATCTATCTGTTGTGGTACACCCCAAGCCATAGTGAGTTTTCTCCAACACAGAAATGGTGACTCTGTTGGGGAAAACATCCATATTGGGGATTGTTTGAGCATTAGTCCATAATTAGAGTTGTTGTTTGTCGAAGCTCTGTGTCACTTATCTGCCATTGAGATACAGTATAGAAAATTTGCTTTTTCTGAGCCATTGGACTCTCTATTTTCCATTTTACCTTTCCTCACCCGCGGGCTAGCTTAGCTCTTCCCGCGTACACCTGCCTTTGTTTACTCTACTACTCACGGGTACCCGTAGGTATTCTTTCAATAGTAGCGTACAACTCTGGCTTTTGTTGGTTTATGACCTTTGGTTGTTGCTGGGTTGGTTTTGGTTGATCCTGAGTCTTTTTTGGCCTGTTTCTTGACTGTTCGATGCCTTGGTTGTGACCAGAACTCTTCGTTTCTCTTGGTTGATGTATCTAGGGTTTTCACCTTAGCTTGTGCAAATGAGCACCTACTAAGGAGAAGGGATTCCTTAGTAGCAGTTCAGAAAAACAGTAAATGAAAGACAGTACAGTAAAATAGTAACTACTCTAAGCATGTGCATAAACAGAAAAGACAAGATAATAAAAATGGTTTTTGTATTGATTATACCTCCAATGTGAAGGTTGGTGAAGCCTTTGTAGCAGTCCAAGAGGGTTGCTTCCAAGCTCCAGTTTTGTTCCTTTTTCTTTCTCCAAAGGGTTTTGGAAATGGGCCAAAGGGGCACTCAAATGTGAAAGTAGCTCAAGGGTGAGCTAGGGTTTCAGGAGTGATTTTGGCAGAGTAAGGGTGTGGTTGACTGTGGATATGAAATGAGGGGCCTCCATCACCTATTTATAGGTTTTTAGTGGTGGAGTGTTGGCCCATGGTTTTGGGAACCATATGGTTTAGGTCAGCTGTATAGGGTTTCTGCTTCCTTTTTCCCTCTTTTTCCTCTTTTTTGTATTTGTTATTCCCTTTTTAGAGGGTTTTTGCTATTTTGGAATATTTTGGGGGGAAAAGGGGTTTTTTTGCCTTTTGGAGGCTTTTTTGGCCTATTGGAGGCTTTTTAATGGGGTTTTAAGGTTTTGGAGGCAAATATGGTAGGAAATATGGACAAATGAGACATGCAATGGGGTAGATGAGGTAGTGAGCACTTTTTGGGTGTTAATAGATTGCCCCCTAATGGGTGAGGGCAGGAGCTCATCATATGGCCGATAGACATCATAAGTCTTTTATGGTTTCCTTGGGGTGTGGAGAGGAGAAGAAATGAACTAGATCCGGGAACAACAGTCCTAAACAAACTACAAAAACTGAAAGTACATGACCTCAATAATGAATGAGGAATAATCTGAACATATGGACGAGGTGGGCATTCCCATGCTCGTATCAAGATATAGGAAAACAATAACAATGGGGACCTGAAATATACATGGCCTCAAATAATGAATGAGAAAAATCTCAATATATGGACCAGGCGGGCATACCCATGCTCGTATCAAGATACATAAAAAATAACTGCGATGCCAAAAAAAGGGGGACCTGAAAGATACATAGAGAACCAATGTGTACATAATAAGGGTCCAGAGGGGACACAAATCGAGGACATACTGCTGGGCTAACCATGTCTGAGCTGAAGAAATGATATACTAGAATAACAACAGTGCTGCTGAGTGTGGTCCTAGAGGAACTGATGAGCTGCTTGATCATAGTGACGAGAAGTCATACCCTCAATGGTACACTAAACTGGAATTGGACTGGGTACTCAAGGAAGCATAAAACTGGATGGCTTCCGAATACAATTTCCAACACAAACCGGACATCCACAGGAACATATAACTGGGCATTCCGAAGTGACTCACCAATGTGCTAGAGTCGGCGGAAATCCGAGGTCTTCGACCAATAACTGAAGGGATATATACCCTGAGCGATTCTCAACGATGCGATCAAGGTGTTGAAGTCGATCATGTGAGAAACAACCACTCGGAGAGGCAATGATGACTCCTCTCAAAATGGTTCGTAGGCACTCACCCCAGATGGTGATGGGTCCAAGGCACAGGGACCTCTGGGTCTATCCTCTGGAATATGGGGGCTTTTGTCGACAGAGGGAGACCTGCAACTAGCAAGGCAATGATGTTTCCATGATAGGAAAACGAGGTGAAGAACCGAAGTGTGAGAGTACTGATGGTAGGACTGTCAGACTGTGGGGGATAACTGGGCAAGTAGAGTGGGTGGACTCAAACTTCCTTTGTTCATAGTATGATGATGGGGGATGATCGGGCAGCATGTAATGTCCCTTATTAGGAATTTTATTAAAATTGCAATTTTCCACTTTTTTCCTTGGTTCGACCTTTGACTAGTTTTGATCTCTAGGTCCCAAATTTGCCCCAAATGATCCCAAATCTTCTGAGAAGGTATATGAATGATATTAGAACATAAATATGTGTTTCAGGGATGCCTTTGTACCTTTAAAACACTTCTGCAAATACTCTTTCAATTCTGTTCAATGTAGGTAACTTTACTAGTGATTTCCCTTTGACTAGTATTGGTCTCTAGGTCTCAAATTGACTCCAAATGCCATCAAAAGGAGAGGTAGGAGTTTCATACCCCTCATGTGGCACCACTAGGAAAAAAAATTTCACCCAATTTTCATCCCAAAGTGATGTGGCTGGAAAAGAAGTGTGGGGTGAGGAATTATGAACCAACGTTAATTCTTTACAACTCTTACCCATTGAAATATTTAATTCATCTTCTCCATAATTGGCTGGTCCAACTATTGTGAGATCATGTACCTCTTCCAAGGCTTTGCAACTCTCTCCATGAGGCAACTCATAATCCCTTTGAACAAGGACAAGTGCTTGTCCTTCTTCTTCTTTTAGTGTAGTATCTTCAAGAACCTACATATCAACATGTACCTCATGTTCCACAATTACATTAGGTTCATCTTTTGTGGCAAAAATTGTTTCATCCTTTTCCTTGAAAAGAGAACCATTGCTCATTACGTTTTCCGAGTTGCTTCCAATTTCACTAAGAAACAATATGAACTCTTGAAATTATTGTCTCTGCTTGTCTTCAAAGGATGGTTCAAGTAATTTCCTAAACTCCTCATTCTCCTTTAAGGTTCCTTTCTCATCCTTACTCACGGTGACCAATGAATGCACTTCTTCTCCTACTTCTTCCCTTTCACCAAAGTACATCCAGTTTCAGTTTCTAAGGGTGGTGGATTATTTCTTTGACTCCTGGTCTTCATTAATGTTCTACCACATCAGGTGCCAAGACCATGCTCTGATACCACTGTAATGTCCCTTATTAGGAATTTTATTAAAATTGCAATTTTCCACTTTTTTCCTTAGTTCGACCTTTGACTAGTTTCGATCTCTAGGTCCCAAATTTGCCCCAAATGATCCCAAATATTCTGAGAAATTATATGAATGATATTAGAACATAAATATGTGTTTCAGGTATTCCTTTGTACCTTTAAAACACTTCTGCAAATACTCTTTCAATTCTGGTCAATGTAGGTAACTTTACTAGTGATTTCCCTTTGACTAGTATTGGTCTCTAGGTCTCAAATTGACTCCAAATGCCTTCAAATATTCAAGGAAGGTTTATGAATGATATTAGGAATTGAATATGATGTTCAGGGATAACATATGTCCACCAAAATACCTCTGCAAACTCTCTTAAGATTCTCGACCAAGTATGCAATTTTACAAGTAATTTGGGGTTCAAATCCCCCTAAGGTAAGTACTGAAAATGGCTTCCCAAATGCCTCCAAACCCACTCAAATTTATGAAACGAGGTAAGTAATGTGTTAAGTATGTTATTAATGTCTCATATGAACCATTAATGGTTTATTACAACTGTTCTCACCCTCTCCCATTCAACTGCAAAAATCCCCAATTCGACCCTTGGGGAAATGGCACTATTTCTTCTCCCAATGCAATTAAACTGAGTAAAAATGCTTCAAATGCTCAAGTACAGTACATGAAACTTGTATAATACATCCATGACAGTATATGTATCACAAATATATCATATAATCATCCATTCATTCGAAATCGTCATCAATACATTGGCTCACAACAAGGTAGTGGGGAAATGGCATTGTTCTTCCATTAAAAATGAGATTTATACATTTCTACTTGGAATTTCGACCTAAAACTTTTTGGAGATGAAGAAAAGAGTATTTAATTCATATTAAAAAAGAAATGGGGCATTATAAGCTCCCCCAAAGAGTACAATAGCTCATCAAAAACGCCCTCCCTCAAGGATCAAGAATATGCCATCAAAACTAGAAATGGTTGAAGGAGCGAGCTGCAATAGAAGAAACCATGAGATTCCCTGTAGCTTATTCCTACAAATAAAGACTCCATTAAAGCTCCAAATGAAAGGTCTGAATGGCCTTTCCAATTGCCAACTTGGATGGGAATCTTTCACCCTCGAAATTGGCTAAGGCAAGAAACTAGTCATCCACTAGCTCTCCCTCTTCACAATTGCAATTGCAAATTCTACAAATGATAAAAAGCTGGTTTCATTCTTTGTTATTGACATTTATAAAGTTCTAATGTCCTCCATGGGTCGAATTCCTTCCAAGAGACTCATGCCAACTCAAGTTGGGAAGAGATTCCAAAGAACGCCACTTGTACAACAATTCCTAGTTTCCCACTTCCACCAAATCACATGTGGAAGCATCTTAGATGCCCGAACACCCTTGAGCGCCCTCTTGGAGTCTATTTTTAGCCTTGACATGTCATATATGTCATATGTCAGCCTTCAGGTCTGATTTGTGTCATAGGTGTCATAGAATCTTCATCATTGTTGTCATAGAGGTAGGGAATCTAGCCCAAGTGTCTCACTAACTCCAAATTGCCTCTTCCTCTTCCATGGGAGTTACTCTCCCTCTATATTTCGACCTTGGATGAGTCATTCCATGAATAATACCTTTTGTACTCCCCCAAGTATGTTACCATTCACCTTGAATTCAAATTGGTGAGAGAATGATGCCAAGTGTAGTGGGGAAATCTAGCCATATGTGGGTCCCACTTCCTCCATGTGTCTTCATGATCAAATGCCACTTTGATTTTCACTTGTATATATTTATTTAGATCCTTTATTAAATATTTATGCCACTCTAGTGTTCAAACATCATTTATTATCCCCATTATTCCAAATCCCAAAGCTTCCACCCCAAACGTAGGAAACTAGTAATTTTCCTCCTTGGCAATTATTTGACCTTTAACATCAATTTTACAAACTCTAATGAATATGACCAATGTGATTAGGCCATTGTGACCCAATTCCAATTTTGGGACATGACAAATCCTCCCTTCCCAATATTGCTTGTCCTCAAGCAATTTCAAACATGGGTGTTGAAGAACCTGCTTCCTGTATAATTCTTTGAAGTTGCCATTGAATTGCCCAACCTTGAGTCTTTGAGTTTCCATGAAGATTTTAGAGAGGAACCACCATGCTTGCTGCTGCACTAATCTGATTAAAATCACTTTATTAAGGGGGGAATCCATCTCCCATACGGCTTTCTTCCCCAAAAAATATGAAACCAATGAGATAAAAATTATTCCAGGGTCCCATTGCTTGTATTGCACCCCAACAATTAAAAGTGCTCTCCAACCCATACCATCAGATAAGAGGATTCCTAGATCCCATTTTCTTGTATGCATTCTTCCAAACATCATGAGTACAAAATATATATCATCAAAGTACATAACAACATAATGAAAATGTACATAAAGGAGATGCTTCATCAAAGAGTCATGAAAGTGCTTATACCTCCAAGCATGTAGACCACCATTTTCCAAGTGCATACAACCTTCAAGTGACCCATCAAATCTGCTCCAATCACATAGGTGAGGATCCCATGTCCAATAGTGCTGCTCCAAGAGAATGTAATATGCATCAAAATATTCAGCCATGCATTCTTTCATCCAAGAAGTGAATGAAGAACCTCCACTAAAATCTGAACCAAATAATGTGCAGGAAAAACAAGGAGAATTCAAAGGACTCAAAGAAGTCTCATCCATACATCCATGAGGATATGTATCATCATAAGGTAAAGCAATATGCTGCTGCAATTCTAAATAATGAGGTGCTCTATTCATGTCATCATCAAAAGGAGAGGTAGGAGTTTCATACCCCTCATGTGGCACCACTAGGAAAAAACCTTTCACCCAATTTTCATCCCAAAGTGATGTGGCTAGAAAAGAAGTGTGGGGTGAGGAATTATGAACCAACTTTAATTCTTTACAACTCTTACCCATTGAAATATTTAATTCATCTTCTCCATAATTAGCTGGTCCAACTATTGTGAGATCATGTACCTCTTCCAAGGCTTTGAAACTCTCTCCATGAGGAAAATCATAATCCCTTTGAACAAGGACAAGTGCTTGTCCTTCTTCTTGTTTTAGTGTAGTATCTTCAAGAACCTGCATATCAACATGTACCTCATGTTCCACAATTACATTAGGTTCCTCTTTTGTGGCATAAATTGTTTCATCCTTTTCCTTGAAAAGAGAACCATTGCTCATTACTTTTTCCGAGTTGCTTCCAATTTCACTAAGCAACAATCCGAACTCTTGAAAGTATTGTCTCCGCTTGTCTTCAAAGGATGGTTCAAGTAATTTCCTAAACTCCTAATTCTCCTTTAAGGTTCCTTTCTCATCCTTACTCATGGTGACCAATGAATGCACTTCTTCTCCTACTTCTTCCCTTTCACCAAAGTACATCCAGTTTCAGTTTCTAAGGGTGGTGGCTTATTTCTTTGACTCCTGGTCTTCATTAATGTTATACCACATTAGGTGCCAAGACCATGCTCTGATACCACTGTAATGTCCCTTATTAGGAATTTTATTAAAATTGCAATTTTCCACTTTTTTCCTTGGTTCGACCTTTGACTAGTTTCGATCTCTAGGTCCCAAATTTGCCCCAAATGATACCAAATATTCTGAGAAGGTATATGAATGATATTAGAACATAAATATGTGTTTCAAGGATTCCTTTGTACCTTTAAAACACTTCTGCAAATACTCTTTCAATTCTGGTCAATGTAGGTAACTTTACAAGTGATTTCCCTTTGACTAGTATTGGTCTCTAGGTCTCAAATTGACTCCAAATGCCTTCAAATATTCAAGGAAGGTTTATGAATGATATTAGGAATTGAATATGATGTTCAGGGATAAAATATGTCCACCAAAAGACCTCTGCAAACTCTCTTAAGATTCTGGACCAAGTATGCAATTTTACAAGTAATTTGGGGTTCAAATCCCCCTAAGGTAAGTACTGAAAATGGCTTCCCAAATGCCTCCAAACCCACTCAAATTTATGAACAGAGGTAAGTAATGTGTTAATTATGTTATTAAGTTCTCATATGCACCATTAATGGTTTATTACAACTGTTCTCACCCTCTCCCATTCAACTGCAAAAATCCCCAATTCGATCCTTGGGGAAATGGCACTATTTCTTCTCCCAATGCAATTAAACTAAGTAAAAATGCTTCAAATACTCAAGTACAGTAAATTAAACTTGTATAAGACATACATGGAAGTATATTTATCACAAATATATCATATAATCATCCATTCATTCGAAATCATCATCAATACATTGGCTCACAACAAGGTAGTGGGGAAATGGCATTGTTCTTCCATTAAAAATGAGATTTATACATTTCTACTTGGAATTTCGACCTGAAACTTTTTGTAGATGAAGAAAAAAGTATTTAATTCATATTAAAAAATAAATGGGGCATTATAAGCTCCCCAAAAGAGTACAATAGCTCATCAAAAATGCCATCCCTCAAGGATCAAGAATATGCCATCAAAACTAGAAATGGTTGAAGGAGCGAGCTGCAATAGAAGAAACCATGAGATGCCCTGTAACTTACACCTGCAAATAAAGACTCCATTAAAGCTCCAAATGAAAGGTCTGAATGGCCTTTCCAATTGCCAACTTGGATGGGAATCTTTCACCCTCGAAATTGGCTAAGGCAAGAAACTAGTCATCCACTAGCTCTCCCTCTTCACAATTGCAATTGCAAATTCTACAAATGATCAAAAGCTGGTTTCATTCTTTGTTATCGAAATTTATAAAGTTCTAATGTCCTCCATGGGTCGAATTCCTTCCAAGAGACTCATGCCAACTCAAGTTGGGAAGAGATTCCAAAGAATGCCACTTGTACAACAATTCCTAGTTTCCCATTTCCACCAAATCACATGTGGAAGCATCTTAGCTGCCCTAACACCCTTGAGCGCCCTCTTGGAGTCTATTTTTAGCCCTGACATGTCATATATGTCATATTTCAGCCTTCAGGTCTGATTTGTGTCATAGGTGTCATAGCATCTTCATCATTGTTGTCATAGAGCTAGGGAATCTAGCCCAAGTGTCTCACTAACTCCAAATTGCCTCTTCCTCTTCCATGGGAGTTACTCTCCCTCTATATTTCGACCTTGGATGAGCCATGCCATGAATAATACCTTTTGGACTCCCCCAAGTATGTTACCATTCACCTTGAATTCAAATTGGTGAGAGAATGATGCCAATTGTAGTGGGGAAATCTAGCCATATGTGGGTCCCACTTCCTCCATGTGTCTTCATGATCAAATGCCACTTTGATTTCCACTTGTATATATTTATTTAGATCCTTTATTAAATATTTATGCCACTCTAATGTTCAAATATCATTTATTATCCCCATTATTCCAAATCCCAAAGCTTCCACCCCGAACCTAGGAAACTAGTAATTTTCCTCCTTGGCAATTATTTGACCTTTAACATCAATTTTACAAACTCTAATGAATATGACCAATGTGATTAGGCCATTGTGACCCAATTCCAATTTTGGGACATGACACAGCATATGAAACTATTTGGTGGGAAAGGGATCATAGCTGTAATGGATCAAGGATAGTGACTGGGATGAGTGATACTTGAGGTTGTGTAAAATGGCAGGAGACTGCAGAATACTCTGAACAAAGGCGACCTGATTGGGGGTGTTGCCAAGATGATCGATCATAGTGTCAAGAGTCACGGGGGGACTTCTTCATGGGTTAAGGAACTGGAAGAAGTGTGTTTAAAATGGTACTGTCGTGTGGATTTATACTAGCCCAGGACAGTTCATGCTCATGATTGCTTTCAATTTTAAGGAGTCTGAAAGCGATAAGAAGACTCTAAAATAATGGAATGGTACCATCGTGTGGATTTGTACGAGCCCAGGATGGTGCATGCTCATCGTTTCTTTCAATTTTAGAGAGTCTGAAAACGATAATAAGACTCCAGGGGGTTGCTTTTTCGTGTGTTAGTCTCCAAGGCCCGAAGAAGCATAAAAGGATGCAATGAAGAACTCTTCTAGCCGCTATGACTAAAGTATTCATTTTTCGTAATTAGTGTACCAGGTACAGAAAAAGGTTAAACTGATACCAGATAGACACCCTTTCAAGTACTTTAATGAGCATGAAAGGAAGCAAGATTTCTCAGTGATCTTTTCATTATTTTAGGAGTCAGAAAAGAGCTTAACAGAAACTCCCTAAGTGCCCTTTTCGTAAAGGACTTGTCCGACCCGAAAAAGGGATAAAATTATACCGAACAAAAGGAATGGCCAAGCAAGGAGGAAGTGCTCAATCAAGGAACATTGATGATGACCAAGAACAAGGGAGGGAGGGAACACTGGTGGGCCTCCTTGCGGGATAATGAATGGTGGAAAAATAATGAAATAATTGCAATATGAAAGGAGTGAATGGCTCATGTAAAAATGTGGAACAATCCAATGGCGGCCAATGTGGCGCGCAAACCGAGGCAGCAAGGTGTCGGGACACAATGTTGAAACTGTACCTGGTGAGAGAAAAGAAATGATGTCAAGCATCATCACGAGCTCGGAAAAATGAATCCGACGATATAAAAAGTGTCAAAAATGGATAACGGCCGATGTGCCACGCAAACCGAGGCGACGGGGGGCATTTTGGAAAAAATACCCAAAAAATATGGGGGTGAGAGCAAGAAATGATCTCAAGCATCATCACAGGCTCGAAAAAATGAATCTGATGATATAAAATATATCAAAAATGGATAGCAGCCTAAGTGGCACGCAAAATGAGGCGACTAGTGGTGTCTAGAAAAATGCTCAAAAAGTTTTTGGTGAGAACGAGAAATGATCTCAGGCATCATCACAGGGACGGAAATATGAATTCGGTGGTGCAAATGGTGCAAAAAATAGAGGTCATAAGGACTCCGGAATGGTCAAAGGAAATAACTAGGTTAAAAAATGGTTGCAAATAAAGGTGAGCCCACCAAGCCAAGGATGTAGTGGTGGGGAGAAATGATGACCCACGGGGGGAAGAATACTAGGTGTATCAAATCAAATCAAATCTACAAGTGATATGTGACCTCAAAAATGGTTGAGATCACAAATGTGAAAAAGTGAGCAGGGTTAATGACCTGCCCCCATGCTATGTGCATGGGGTTTGTGATTGTGGATCACATATGTGTTGGTTTGAACAATGGGCTCATTGACGTGATGAGATAGATGTGATGGGGTAGGTTCAAAATGATTGATCATGCCCCCCTATCCCAGGATCGAGGTAATCTATTATGCCCCCTAACTCAGAGGTGCCAACATGGTGCTCGATGATAGCGGGGTCAAGACCAGGCGTTTCAGTGTAGGACCAGGCAAAGACATCGCAGAACTCCTGGAAAAGTTTTTTGTACGCTCTAATCTCATATTCACTGTAGGAGGCTCCTAAAGTGATGAGTTCAGGGGCACCCCCTGGGGTAGCGATATCAATTTGGATTGTGGGTGAGATGTTGGCCATGTTACCTTCCTCAAAGGCATCAGGAGCGAGAATGGGATCCTTAAACCAGTCAACTTTAGTGGGAAGGAAATCTTTGGACTCAACCACAAATTGGGTGGCTATGGTGGAGGAGGACTCTTCTGGGAGGAAATAGGAACGATGGTGCATGTCTTCCCAGGGATAATCCGAGGCAGTGAGAGCCTCTAGAATCTCCTCATCATTGCTGAAACTTTGAGTTGTCAAATCGGTTGACGAGGGAGTGGTAGTCGAAGAGATCATATAGATGGTGTTAATCTCTCCAGATGAGGGTGATACTGGGGGGTGGATCTCCTCAATTGTGGGGGGTGTCATCTCAAGGTCCAAATTATTCATCTCGTAGAGAGCTGCTCTGTAATCTGGGAGATCAGGACAGTGATGTGCGTAATGGCCATAAATACCGCATATTGCACAAGGGTGGTTGGTACGCAGTGATTTATCACAAGGCTTAGGGGTTGGATCGAGTTCAACAACCGAGATGTTGGGGTTGTCGTCAAGCATTTGCATGTGTTTTTGTAATGCAGGTAATTGTGGACATTGATGAGTTGGATGGCCTAACTCATCACACAAGGAGGATTTGGGAGGAGCACGAAACATGGGGGGGTTTTTAACTATTTTGGGCGGGGGAATGGCAATGTATGGTTGTGGGCCTCTGTCCCCAGTGTTATTGACAAGAGGGGGGGGGATTCGTAGATGACGAAGGGGGTAGTGACACCGGGTGGTGGTTGACTAGTAGTGGCAATGGGTTGCACTGGTTGTAGGATGACATTTGGCGTCAGCGGGGGAACAGGAGGCGAAATATACCACATAAGTAATCCTAAGGTTAACCCGGGGAGGCTAAGATTAGCCATAACCAGGCTGCTTACTACTCTCGAGGGAGGGAATAGGAAGGGGATTGTGTGGATGGGTGTAAGACCAATGTGGCCTAGGTACCAACGGTGGTTTGGGTAATAAGGGCGATTGATTGTTTAGTGTTTGTGTGTTGTGGGAAAGGGTACATAGGTCAGATACTTCGAACGTGGGTGATGGGGGTGGAATGGATTGGAATGTTGATGTCATCGGCATATCTGAGTAAACTCCAGGTCCCACGAAGGAAACAAACAAGGTAGTTGAACCACAAACAAGTTGTTCAACCATGGGGAGAACATTCTCTAGTGCAATGGGGGCATTGGGATCGTAATAGGTGAGTTGATCGACTTTGACCACGCGTCCGTCATGGGGGAACATCATGGTACGAAAAAAGGATGAGGCAACCGCCCGCATGGCATACATGTAGTTGCGGCCAAGTAAGAGGTTATAATCAAGTTGGGAATTGATGACCTCTATGTCAATGAGCACGATTTTACCAGCTAACTCGATGGGGACGTTAGCTAAGAGACCTTGGGGTTCAGCCGAACGGCCATCATAGGCACGCAACACAATGGTGGACTGCTGGAGAGTAGGGGATCCTAACTTCTGCCAAAGGAATGTGGACATAACGCATGTAGAGGCACCTTTATCGATAATGCACCGATAGATGACAAGATTCCGAACAGAAACAGAAACTTGGAACGCTAAAGTGGAAGGCAGGCGTGGTTCGAACTGGTCCATATCGAAGGCCATCAGTCGTGAATCATTTGGGTCAATAGCAGCAATGGCAGAGAGCAAAATCTTGCACTGTGAAGGACAGTTTTTTAAGACTTCTAATGCAGACATGGTTGCAGGAGACTGGGCTAAGTCATCTACAATGTTGTAATTTGACGCAGCGTGAGCTTTGGGATTATTGTTGATGCGACGAAGTTAGAAGCGAGGTGCTTTGGAGGTGCCATCTAGTGGAGCCGAGGTATACGTAACGTCTGATCAGTGGGATGAGCATTAGTGTTTTGGTCGGCGGGAGGGGCTTCAGGGGTGGATCCATATTAGTTCCGACAGGTTTGGAGGTTGACATCAACGGATGACATCATTAACAAGTGGTGGGTACCTGAGTCTAACATGGGTTGATCAGGAGCAGCATAAGTGATCTGCTGTTGTGATGGCGCGTTTCCTTGAGGGGGAGCCAACGGCTGAGTGTTCACTACACCTTGGGTTGGTAAGGGGTTTTGTAGCACCAAAGGTTGATGCTGAGGTGGTGGGGGGTTGGGTGGCACCTGAGGAGTTGCGTGCCCTTGGCGATGGGCATCATCAGTCCATAGTTTCCAAGCTCGCTCCAAATGTGGGAAAGAATGTGTGTAGTGTCCATAGACCCCGCAAATAGAACAAGGATGGTTTGTTTGCAAATTAGGATTTTTGGCCTACTTGGGCAGCTGATCAGGGTTCTGGTTGGAAGGTGTCGCGTTATTGTTGTTTGGGGGATTGGGAGGTTGATCGCCTTGGTCTGGAGGGGGGTTATTCCCACGGTTACGACCTTTTCCACGGTTTTGCTGGCCCTGTTAGCGCTGGTTATTTTGGTTCTGTTGTGGATTCTGTTGGGCATACACTTTCCCATGGGCAGCAGGTCAATTATGGGATTGTGCAGGTGCGGGAGCAGGCTACGGTGGATAATAATTAGGTGGAGGTTGAGCAGGTGCTGAACCTTGTGGGGGTTGTTGATACATCTATGGAAAGGGTTGTGGGTTTACTGCAAGGGCTTCCTGTGGAGGGTAATAAGCAAGTTGGGTTTGAAAGGACACAGGAGCTGGTGCAGCCTGTGGGTGGTAATATGGCTGAGGTGCGATCGGGGGGCGTAAGCGGGGGATGCATGACCAAAGCACTGAGGTGGACATGAGGGTCCATGGGAATGGTGGTGATGTGCCATGGGAACATACGAATTGGTTGCTCCGGACTAAGATGTAGCCCGTGAAAAATTGGGGCCATGGTTAGGACATGCTATGGAAAAGGGTTGAGGATGCGAGGCAATATGGCCAATGATGCCATCTACGGCATGGGATGCCCCTGGCGCATCATGTCGGGAGGAATCACCATGAGGGGCGTCAGGTATGATGGAATACAGATAACCCAACTGGGCGTAAATAAGGTCAAATTGTTAGGCTTTAAGGATGGCCTCTTCTTCGGACTGGGGTCGTTCGGATGCCACATCCTTGGCAATGACAGGAAGGAGGGATTTTATAAACCAATCTAAGAAGATACGGTCATCTAACTTGATTTTGCAGAGGCTGCGGCGTCGATGCCACTCATGAATGTGGTCAGTGATGTGGGTAGTCGTGTTCTATCTGCAAGACAGTAGGATCTCAACTCCCATGTCATAGCAGATAGGTAACTGAAACAACTGCAGGAAAGTCGAGGTAAGGGAAGTAATGGTGGTATGGGTCCCATGAGGCTGCTCAATGTACCACATAGCTGTAGAGCCAGTGAGGGTGCGCTGTAACAGACGGAGGCGGACAGAATCGTCCACTATGGAGTTGGAGGAACACCATAGATGGAAGGACATAATATGGTTCTGGGGGTCTTCACCTGCCTTGCCTTCAAACTTAGGGATGTCGAAGGGGAGCTTGGTGGGCATGTGAGGCCACGCAGGGTCGTGTCTGATGGGATCGTTAGTTAGTCTAACTAGGTCAGGAAGGTTGAGACTAGCCATGAATGGAAAACCAGTATAAGGATGTGACATACTAGCGGTTGTGACCATGTTTTGGCCAATGCCCCTAAGTGGAGGGGCTGGGTTTGGGATGTTTCCCCTAAGTAGAGGAACGAAAGTGGTATGGGACGGTCCTACACTGCCAAGGGTAGTGTGAGTCACTGATGGAGTGGGGATAGGTATGCCAGCTACTTGAATGGGTACAGTGACCGGAATGGTAGATGTGGGCCTTATTGAGGGCATACCCAAAGCAGGTGTGGTAGCTGGTGTGGTGGTGGATGCTCCACCAATGGTCCCTAAAAAGAAAGGGGTGGAATTCACGCTAGCCATGGGGCTGGTTGGTGCAGTGTAAGTGGGGTTCTCGGACTCTGCCTCAGAATCAGAGGTAAAATAAGGGGCGTCGAGATCGAGTGACGGGGTTCTATGTCGTTGACGAGTGGAGTCAAGTGACAAAGCTCGAGATCTATGATGAGTGGTACCAAGTGATGAAGATCTATGTCTATGACGGGTGATGTCAAGTGAACTATGCTGTGGGGGCTCACCCCGGAGGCGTCGAGAATGTCTCGGGGACTCAATGGTGACAGATGGTGTCAAGTAGCTGGGGGTTTTGTTGAGTGAAAAACATCTCAAAAACCCTAATTCAACCAAGTGTGCAGAAGGAGAGCTCAAAAAATATGGCACTCAGGCCAACAACCAACTCAAAACACTTACTGTAACAGCTGTGCTACAATAAGTGGAGTATCAACAGAAATGGTCAGAATACCAACAAGCAGCAGGTTTCCTAAAAAATAAAAATAGTGGACTCGCTAGACCAAAAGGAGGTAAGGGAGCATGCAAACACCTAGCTAAATAGTATTCTGACTCAACTAGACATATCCTCTGCAAGGTGATGAAATCCAAGTCAGACAATATGGATAGTAGAGCCAAGTGGCTAAAGATATCCCCCAACCGGGAGGGACACCGGGTAGTCAGTCCTAGAAGAAAAGCAACTAAGATACCCCGTTCATGACACGTTCAGTTGGGTGAATCTGTCGTTTGGTTCTATCGCCGCTGTATCCCCATACGGGTGATACACCAAGAACTATGAAAGGTATCCTTCGGTTACTGAATGGATTGCGGTATTCCACTCAGGCTTCCAGAACCAGTCTAGCGACTTCAACCCTTCTAGGGGAGAGGCCTTCCCGATAAATTGGTTTTAAACCATGTCAAAAAATACTACGGGATTTTGGTTCCCTTATGGACAATAGCTATGTCTCAAGTGTAAGCAACTGAGGGGTTTTATTTGGATGCCTATCCCCCTGATCCTACCTAACTACAAAAATTCTTATGTGTTCCCCAAGTGGGATTAGAATGTTGGTTGTGTTAAGTAGTATTTTAGGGCTCACTTGAATTAGGTGACAGAGTGTGTGCGTGTGAGATGATGAACCCAAGTAAAAGTGCCACAGCGTGGGAAACCTTCTAACTAAAAATAACAATACAGAATTAAACTTTGAAATGCAAAATTTTCTCTTTTCAATTAAAATGCTGAAAGTTTTTTTTTAAAATTTTCTATAAATGGAACAGAAATTATACTGCAAAAAAAAGGTTGTAGGGAAGTATGGCTGCAGATAGGACAGATGGCTGTGTAGGTGCAGAAAATATTGCAGCAAAGTGTTGGGTTCAAAACAGTGAAAAAAGTGTAGAAAATAGACCGCGAGTCTGCAGCAAATCTGAGCGGTTGGACCGCGGGAAACAGCGCGACAGTCATGGACGGGTTTGAGATTTTGGCCGAAAGACGCAAGCGGACCATGGGAAAAAGGTCGAAAGTCGCAGGCGGGTTGCAGGAAAATGGTTGAAAACCGCAGGCGGGACACGTGAAGAAGGCCGAAAGACACAGGCGGGTTGCAGGAAAATGGCTGAAAGCCGCAAGCGGGACGCGGGAAAAAGGCCAAAAGACGCAGGAGGGTTGTAGAAAAATGGCTAAAAGCCGCAAGTGGGACGCGGGAAAGAGGCCAAAAGATGCAGGCGGGTTGCAGGAAAATGGCAGAAAGCCGCAAGTGGGACACGGGAAAAAGGCTGAAAGACGCAGGCGGGTTGCAGAAAAATGGCTGAAAGCCACAAGCGGGACGCGGAAAAATGACCGAACGACGCAAATGGGTTGTAGTAAACTGGCTGAAAGCCACAAGTTGCCAGCGAAAAAATGGGTTAACAGCCGCGGTCGGACCGCACGAAACAAGCTAATAGCCATGGTCAAATCGTGGGTAACATATTGGAAATCGCCAATAGATCGCGGGAAACAGTCTGAGAGCCGTGGTCGGATCATAGGTAAATGCCTGAAAGACGCGGTCAAAACACAACTACGGGGGGCAAAAGATGCGATTTACAGCAGTCGAAAGGAAAAAACAAAAAAACATTGCAGAAAATTAAAAACGTTTAAAACTTTAAAACTATAACCAGAAATTCAAAGGAACACAAGGGAAGTCGCCAAAACTGTAGCTAGGGTTTTCACCCTAGCTTGTGCAAATGAGCACCTACTAAGGAGAAGGGACTCCTTAGTAGCATTTCAGAAAAACAGCAAATGAAAGACAGTATAGTAAAATATTAACTACTCTAAGCATGTGCATAAACAGAAAAGACAAGATAATAAAAATGGTTTTTGTATTGATTATACCTCCAATGTGAAAGTTGGTGAAGCCTTTGCAGCAGTCCAATAGGGTTGCTTCCAAGCTCCAGTTTTGTTCCTTTCTCTTTCTCCAAAGGGTTTTGGAAATGGGCCAAAGGGGCACTTAAGGGTGAAAGTAGCTCAAGGGTGAGCTAGGGTTTCAGGAGTGATTTTGGCAGAGTAAGGGTGTGGTTGACTGTGGATATGAAATGAGGGGCCTCCATCACCTATTTATAGGTTTTTAGTGGTGGAGTGTTGGCCCATGGTTTTGGGCACCATATGGTTTAGGTTAGCTGTATAGGTTTTTTGCTTCTTTTTTCCCTCTTTTTCCTCTTTTTTGTATTTTTTATTCCCTTTTTAGAGGGTTTTTGCTATTTTGGAGGAATTTTGGAATATTTTGGGGGGGAAAGGGGTTTTTTGGCCTTTTGGAGGCTTTTTAATGAGGTTTTAAGGTTTTGGAGGCAAATATGTTAAGGAAATATGGACAAATGAGTCATGCAATGCGGTAGATGAGGTAGTGAGCACTTTTTGGGTGTTAACAGTTGAGCCTTGTTTGTTTTTTACCCATCTTTGGATTTAGCCTTGTTGGTTTTTTCCTTTTGAGCTCATTCTTTTGGCTGAGTCTTACTGTTTGGTATCTTCCTGGTTGTCTTAGTGATCTCCTTGGAATATCGGTGACTAGATAGTAGGATTTTGCTTGCATTTTTCATTTCCATATATTGAAAAATACAAACAAAATACATAGTTTTTGCATTTTCCTTTCATTTATAAGAGAAAATACAAAAAAAATTGCTTTTATGTATTGCATCTTGCATTGAGTGCTTTCTGCCTTCATTTAGATTCTTATTGTGCATTGAAAGAAATATAAAAGGATTGCATATTTATTTCGGAATCGTTGGTTTGATTGTGCATATTAGGGGCATTGTTTTCATTGGATAGATGAGTCTAGGATTTGATGATTTTTCATACCATTGAGTCTTACACATCACTAGTTTCACAATCATATTCCTTGAGTAATCACAGCCATTAAAATTAATGCTTAATCTTAAAATTGATTAGACTAATTTTATTTATAGGGTACACCAACTAGCATAGGTTTAGAGTCTTGGAATAGATCATTGTGAGTTAACAATCCAAGACTACTAGACGAAACATTAGTTGTCTCACCAAGGAGTGGAGGAATCCATGGTATAGATCGGTGTTCTCGGGAAGCTCTACTCAAGCCAGAGTTGAGCACGAGGTCACAGGAAGTTGGTTGAAGGGATATCCCTCTGATACTGGCTGAACGTGGGAGATATTTCCAGGATTTGTTCGTATCTGGGGGTACCGTACGTTCGTCCTCTTGTGCTTCGGCCTTATCTACCCTTCCCATACAACGGATCCCACCTACGATTTTCCCCCTGAGCATTGGTTATATTGCGGTGACCATAGTTTCCTTACCTAGGTATCGCACAGGGTACTTGCAGTGGTTATACTGTTTGTGTCCTGAGTCAGATAGGGATTGGACAGCACAGTTGTGTTTGTGTAGTGGACTTGAACCTGTACATGCAGTGAAGCTTGGGTGTCTCTATAACTGATTCTATTACCTCCGGCTATAGTTTGGGAGTCTCAAGCCACTCCTAGGCGAGACATACCGGCTCTAGTGTCGGGAGCTCATTTAGCGACTCTGTTTGTCTGCTTTTGGCTCTAGTTTCTTTAGGTGTGTGCTTTTGATTTACTGTTTTTGATCGATAGTTGGCCTTTAGGGGACGTTTTGATTATATATTCTCTCCGGAGATATCGTGGTGCAGAGCCCTACTCTCCACCAGTCCCGTCGGTTGGCTGGTTTAAAGCTGGTCGAGCTTTCACATCATGTTGCTAGAGGACGCCGAAGGGATCCCTCTGAGTCTTCGGATTCTTACGAGACTTACATACAAGACATCATGATTGCTCCACATTCCGATACTCAGGAAAAACCTTTAACTCCATCGGGTAGAGTTGACCACACTTTCGATCCCCATACTCCTCGTGAGGAGTGGGGAGGTGATCCACCTGAGACTCAACCTGGTTCTATTTGTCCTAATCAACTTGAACAAGATCCATTCGATCCTTCGAATCCGGAAAATTATCTTTACGGAATTCCAACCTTACCTGAGGACGAAGAATAGGACGACACGTTCATTCCTTCATTTCCATGCAGTTATAGACACGGGATGCCAGAGTTACATGATGACACTAGCCCTACGATCAACCCGACAGCACTCTCTTTCGGTATGTCTAATCATAGTATAGTTGAACCTTCCACTATGTTTGGTAGTCATGCTGGCACTAGTCATGGTGTTAGCCATACTATACCCACTGGGGGCACTACCCTCACTGGGGGCACTACATTGTCCATCCACACACATAGTATGGAGACTAGTCATGTTCCTCCTAACGATGTTAATATTGGAAGAAGACCAGCTCCTAGGATTTCCCAACCTCATAGGAACGTTGTTCGAAACACGACTCGCCATCCACCACCTAATACACATGCCGCTACTCATTAACCCAGGACTACTTTTACGGATGTTAATGCTCCTCCCAACCACGGGGGTGGACACATACCACATACTTTTGCGTCCACTGCCTCCACTAGTAATGCTAATGTAGGGGGTGGGAATATCTCCTATCCACATGGACATCACACCACCATCCCTGCTACTAGTCACACCAATATTGGAGTTGGGAATACTTCTCATGCTTCTGGTCACCACGCGACTGCTCAAGCTAATCCTAATTCTAGGGGTGGGAACATACCATACCATTGTGGTCATTACAACACAGTTCCCGCTATGAATAGTACATATATGCCCCATACTCATGGTGGCAACCCTTACTACAACACAGTCGGTGTTGGCCACCAGTATAACCCACCACCCCAATATGGTACCCAAAACATGCACATACCTACTTACTCTCAAATGGGTCAGGCAGGAGGAGGTTATCAATCCTATGGCCATGGGAAAGCTTATGGTCTGTCAAGTCCTTATTATTAGCAATTTAATCCTCATGGTCAAGCTTTTGGTCCATCTTATAACATGGTTCCGTTTAACCAACCTTTTATGGGGGCTTATAATCAAGCTTTCCAGCCTCATCTCCCATTCCTTGCACGCTTGAATCTTCTGTATCTTTCGAAGCTCACAAATGATCCGGTGTGTCACAACCCTACTTGGCCCCTGGTCCCTACCAATCTCCCTTCGGACATTCCTAAGTTTGAGGGGAAAGGTGGTGAGGACCCGGGAGATCATGTCACGACATTCCACCTTTGGTGCTCCTCCAACTCATTGAATCACGATTCCGTTAGATTGCAACTATTTCAATGCACCCTCACAGGGGTAGTCGCGAAGTGGTACGTCGAGTTTCCTGGAAACAACTATAGGGGTTTTAAAGAGATCGCTTTGGTTTTCTTAGATCATTTCCATCTACCAGTTCGCTATGATACTAGCACTGAACTTTTATCTACCTTCCGTCAGAATAAGGCCACACATATTTCTAACCACGTTCAAGAGTGACGTTGGAGAAAGAGGTTAGTGAAAGCCAACATTCCTCTAGAGTTCCTATTGGAATGGTTCCTCAAGTCTCTACTCCCATACATTTCTAAGGATGTTTCGATGTCCGGCATTGTGACTGAGGAACAAGCTATCTTGAAATTCCAGCAGTTAGACTTATTATACTCTTAGTCTGGAATTTTGTATGACATCATCCCTAACGCACCGCGTACACGTCATGAGCCCATGTCAGTTCCTAGACCACATGCCGATGGCATCGTTGGATCTGCAAGCACTCACCCCATAGATTTGGTATCTAATCAAATGCAGAATTTGTCGCTAAACCAGTCTACCCCCGAATAGGTTCACACCTTATTTGCTTCAACCCCATCGTCCGATGTACACAGTGTGCAAACAACAAACCATTCAGGTAACCAGCAACCTGGTGGTAAGAAAAAGGGGAGAAATAGTCATAAGGATGGAAATAATGGGAATAATAATAGCAATCGCAATACCCCCCCCCCCCCCCGTAAGGATAATGCCAACCCTCCTCGAGAAGGCAGAAATGCTAGTGAGGATCGTAAACCTAGGCGTAAGGTGAAGTTTCCTTGCAAGCTCTGTGGGGAAGACCACCTTACTCACTTATGTCCTCGTATTCAAGAAGCATCAAAGCACTTGGCACATAGCCCAGCTGTGTTGAAGGATCCCCTACCTCATCACCAAAACATGGCTTCACATGCTCCCACCACCAGTTATGGACCTACTGAGATGGCAACGTCTTCTTCCAATACTAGTGGTTGTGGATGTGTGAACATGGTTCAGTCAAAGGTTAGTTTTGCCACTCGTCAACGCAATTATGATGCACCACAACCCAATTTGGGGAGTGAGCCTCCCGCTCTTCCTGACAATTCCTTGCATATCGAGAATCCCTCTATTATGCCATGGATACCGAAAGGTGTTCTTAAGCGCTCTATGCATAATCCTAATGCTCGAGCTGCCCACAACTACTCCATCGTAGAAGATTTGGGCCAAATTCCGTGTGCCATGTCGGCTCTTGAGGTTTTGCAAGCATGTCCTTCTCAGAAGCATGCTCTTTTGAGTGCGTTAGGAGCTTAGGATAGGGGAAGTCCCACTGTTATCAAGTTCGATACTACTGATGTTCAACCTCGCTTACCCTACCACATGGCTTTTCAAATCCAGGTGGTGTGCCTTCAGAGTTTTTTCAAATGTACTATGGTTGACGAAGGTGCTTCTACGTCAGTAATGTCGTTAGCTTGTTGGAAAGCTCTTGGCTCTCCTCCCCTACTCGCGTCTAGAACCACGCTCACTGCATTTGATGGTCGTTCATTTAAGCCACATGGAATTATCCCTTCCCTTGTTGTCTCCTTGGGAGGTAATTCTGTGCCTATTGAAGTCGAGGTGGTTGATGCGCCCATCGACTACAACCTTTTACTGGGTTGGAATTGGATGTATGCCATGAAAGCTGTCGCATCCATTGTATTCAAAGTTATCTGCTTTCCTCACGAAGGCAAGATTGTGACCATCAATCAGCTGGATTACGTTAATTCCTCTTCCACAACATCCACATGATCCATAGTCCCACAGGTTACTCATTCTCAGCCGGCAACTAGAAACATGGGTGTTGGCATGTACCCTTCATTGATGGGAACTTATGATTTTTCCGCACCTGTGAATTTTATTAGAACCATTACCGACGATGCATCTCCTCCTTCGCGTAATATTTCATTCCGTACTTCTTATTTTGATGATCCATGGACTTTACCGTCCATGAGTTCCATGTCTGGAAACATTTCGCATGTCGGGATGTCTATGCCACTGTCAGTAGCTGAGCTTTCTTACCAGCATATTCAACAAGCCACTCGTCTTGTTCCCATGATTTCCTCGATGATACTTTGCCTTCCGATGAAGCTATTATGGAGGCCATGTGTGGTAGTGAGAGACCTTGGGAAGATATGCACCATCGCTCTTATTTCCTTCTCAAACTCAAGCTCGCTGAAAGAGAAGAGTTTAGGATGACTCTAGAAGAGATGGTTGCTCAACCTGTGGCTCTTTTGGAGTCACATGATGTTTTCGTGGAAGGGAATATGGCTAACATTTCCCCAACTATGTTGATCAATATCTCTCGTACTCCCAGAATAGTTGAGAATGTTTACATCGGTGACGATTGCACTCATGAGGAGATTGTTATTTAGACTGAATTGTTTATAGAACTCTGGGAAGCTTTTTCCTGGTCATATGAGGAGATGCCAGGAATAGACCCCCGCATTGTCGAACATGAGATTAGAACGTATCCCAATGCTAAACCGGTCGGACAACGCTTACATGCTGTGAACCCTAGAAAAGCAGCCTCTATCAAGGCAGAGGTGGAGAAACTGCTCAAAGATGGTTTCATCTACCCCGTTCCCCTTACCGAATGGATGTCAAACCTTGTTCCTGTGGATAAGCAGAAGGGAATGATCCATGTATGCACCTACTTTAGGGATTTTAACCATGCATGTCCGAAAGACAACTTCCCCACACCATTCATAGATCAAATCTTGGATGCTTGTTGGCAGGCGGTTTGATGAGGAAATGTCGTAGTACCACCGATGCTGCGACACATCGGATGAGGGTGCGGAAGGAGTATTTTGTGCTAAAGAATACCATAGTTGGCGGGTTTTTGGGTCATTTGGACCACATATTATAGTGAGTTAGTTGTACCATGGTATGCAGGTTTTTGGGGACATTTGGACCAAGTCAGTTAGATAGTGGATCAATTGTCCATAGTGTCGGTTAGAAAGTCGTTTGTAAGTGGACAAATCTTGCAATGACAGAAGCCTATAAATAGATGAGAGTTGTAGATGTTAGAGGAAAGAAACGGAATTTGAAGTCAGAGTAAGCAAGATATGCATGTAAGCGGATCTATGTTTGGCTTTCTGGTTTATGACTGCGACCATAATATAATGATGATGTTCCGGTACAACCTTGGTGCAATATTGCGATATTGGAATGTTGTTATATTTTCTTAATGCAATGTCTGTTTACTATTGCTGAGATGATAAATGTTGTGATTAAATATGCTCTATGTTGAACTTAATGGTAAATTTTGCAATTATAACTCCTTGCCGAATGTTTAAAGTTTCTGGTTAAATACTGCAATAGAGTTAGTCTGCATAGCCACAACTTTCCTCCTCCCTCGGCAGAAACATGGTTCCGTCTGCTCTTCCTAGACGCCTTGGGTGAGACCTCATCCACTTTATGGGTGTTGCTAGGTGGGCTCAAACCTGCCCGGGCTAGTGCCCAGGGAGACTACGGTGTGTGTTGACAGTAAGGTGAACCCCTGTCGACTGAGGTCACGTTGGGTTTGGTCAACAAATGGTTCCGTTGCCGACACTGTGTGCAGAGTAGAAGGAGGTCATGTTGTGGCACCCGATGAAGTTGGAGATACAGAAATGGTTCGATTAGAAGCTGTGGGATTTTGCTGAAGAAGAAAGCCAAAACATGTGACTGACAGTAGATCACTGGCTGGGAAGATATATTCACGACGGTCCGCATGAATGGTTTTTTTGTGAATTCCCGGTTATTCTGTATGAATGGTTGTCGAAGCTGACCTTCCAGAAGAGGAACTTCCAGGGTGGTGAGCCAACGGCTTGGACCTCGGAGTTGATTCGGGAGCTGCAGGAAGTCGATAATAAGGCATCACGGGTTGTTGAAGTTTGGCTTGATAGTATCTTAGAAGGATATATCACTGAATTTGTGATCAACATGAAGAAATTCTATAGTGAAGATGAAAGATACTTCTTTCAAGGACCGAGGGGAAGGTTTCTATTGTTGCTTCAACTATCGATTAAGATGATAATCTACAAAAAAGGTATATTAAAGATGCACCCTGATCAGTAGACATCCTGGTGGGCGAAGGCCATGGATACCGCGACTGCCGGGGAATGGTACATGGAATGGTAAGGGGTATATGGGTGCATACCATGAGGAGACTGTGATCGAAGACGAGGAGGAAATTGGTCTTACAAGAGGAGGAGCGAGGTTCTGAAAGGAGAAGAGGCAGAGGACAGGAGAAGGTCCTGCTGCGATCGGACTGCAAGACCACAAAGGAAGACCACACAGGATGAAGCGACCTCATAGTCCTGATAGGGACGACCAGGCTACACCCAGAATGGAGGCAGGACCAACCCCCGTCACCAATGTACCCACACCTCCACTCACTGACTCTCAAACAGCAAGGAATACTACTTCGACACTGCCAAGTTCGTCAATTCCACAGAAGTTAATTAGTAATAGTAGCACAGCAATAGGAGGAAGGAATCCCAGGATGGCGGGCGATGATGCTAAATTATCGTTGTTCCATGGAAGTACGACAGACAACCCAGAACAGTATTGGATTTTGTGTGAAGCTGTTTGGACTATGAAACAGATCACTGATACGGATGCTAAGAAAGGACAGTTAGCCACGACTCTGTGGGGTCGTGCATTAGATTGGTTCATGAAGTTTATTCTAGTCCCTACGGGGGGCCCATAGAAGTCACTAGATGAGATTCGGGATGGATTGATTGTTGAATTTAGATGGCCTAAGTCGAAGGCCCAGTACATTACTGAATTGAAGAAAATCAAGCAGTATCCCAATGAGACGGTATGGGATTTCGACCAATGATTCAATATGCTGATGGCAAAGGTTAGTTTCAATATGAGTGTTGTCCAACATAAAGAATGGTTCATTGCAGCACTGCTACCCCACATTCATCTACCACTAATGCAGCAAAACATATCGATGCCTAGCGAAGCCCTAGAAATTGCAATGTGCTTGGAGGCATCATCGATTGGAGATAATGTAGCCGGGAAGTCGCAGATATAGACACAGCTCACCAACCTGATTATACAGTTACAATATTTGAAGAAGAACAAGGAACAGTGCGATGAAGTATGGTGTATGCGATGCCGAGGAGAAGGGCATACGAAGGATAATTGCTCGAATTTCCGTAATTATTTGGTGTCAGGTGCGCCAAACCCGCTGAGTGGTGGCAATATGCCGTGGTGTCGCCTTTTCCAGGTTTATGGGCACAATCATGATAATTTCTCTTATATGCAGAAAATGGTCACAACCCCGCGAAATATTTATTACACATTCTGTAAATCGGTGGGTCATGATGACAAGGATTGTCGTGCATATGGGTTGCTCCAAGAGAGAATGTGTGATGCATTCCATGTTAAGGACGATCAGCGTGCTATAGCCCAGCCACTACCTCAACCATAGATGCAGTTTGTACCATAGCAACAACCGCAGCAGTTCGTTCCACAATATGCTCTTATGCACGTGGCTCCATAGCCAAGTATGTCTAGCAACCACAGTATGCACCGCAAGGGCAAGGTATGCAATAGAATCCCATGCAGCCACAATACCAACCACGGGGCGGATTCCGAGGAGGATACCAGGGTGGACGTGGTGGAGGATTTGGTCACGGAGGAGGAGGCCGAGGTGGTCATGGACCTGTTCAGTGTTACCACTGTGCGGTATGGGGGCATTATTAGTGAGACTGTCCACTGCTACAAAATCAGTGTACGTTCTGTTTCGTTAATGATCATACGGTTGAGAATTTTCCACAGTTGATTGCACGATGGAAGGCTAGGAACGCTCCATAGCTACGGAATCAAGCCTAGCCACAACAACCAGTACAGAATCTGGTACTGCAACCAGTGCAGAACCAACCCTAGCAACCACCGTCGAAAATCAATCTGAATTTCAATCACCCATGGAATCTGCAGCAGAACCAAACGCAAGGTGCAAATATTGTGACTATTTCTATAGAACCACGACCGCAAGATGCTTCGGTGGCTATTGTGACTTTTGGAGGAAAAATGACTGGCGAAGATAGCTCGTGACCAATGATTCGGTTGGCAGGTTAGAAGACAGTATCATTCGACATCGATGCGGAACGGGAGGCATTCCTCTAGGCGCGTCGCGCTCTAGAGGAAGACTACGGGAAGGCTGTTGTTTGCAATATGCCACTTGTCTTTGATACTACATCAGAAGGCGGTCCGTCAACACCATTGGGAGCATTGAAAAAGTTTCTTGAAAACTGTCTTTTATTAGCCCAAGACCCGGCTGCCCTGGTTGAGATTGAGGGATTGTTGAAGCAGTTTCTAAAAGGATGGCAGGAGTCGGCAGTAAACTCTCTGCAGCGATGGAAGACTGGCAAGGAGATGCAAATGAATATTCATATTGGTGAATATGATGTTGACTATGTGATTCTTGACCTTGGTTTGGATTTTAGCATCTTAACCAAGCAGGCGTGGCAGAAGATGGGGAGTCCCCCATTGAGCTGGTCTGCTGTGCAGCTCTGGTTGGCTAACCATGCGAAGGTAACACCCATTGGACGAGTTCCACGGCTCATGATCGATCTTGAGGGTATGAAGAATTACACTGACTTCGATGTCATTGAAGTAGTTGAGGGAGGAAGCTCCTATCCCGCTCTATTGGGGATTGGATGGACCAACGATAGTGGAGCTGTAATCAACTTCAAGAACCGCATTATGACCTTTGAGAACCACGATTTCAGAGTCATTGCCCCGTTAGATCCGGCTGAAGGACACCGATATGTTGAGCCTCTGAAAGATGATGATCCTGCTAGATGGGACCATGCGTTCAATATTTCTGAAGATTATATTCATCCTACCGCCTACGATGAGTTGGAGTGGCGTAGTGAGAGCTCTACGTCATTTGAATCTGACGATGCATTGGAACATTGGCAGAATCGAATGCATGAAGTACCATTTTAGAAATGTGGTTTAGTTACGCAATATTTATGTCGGGTTGTGATAGAGACAATTACATTGCCTGTCTATGAGGGGTTTCCTCGCATAAACACCTTTTTAGCAGAATTTGAAGACCGTGTCCTAGAACCATAGCAATTGCTGGCATTGGAGGAAGCACTGAAGGCTGCTCCAGCATGATGGTGGGCGACACATAAGAAATTCATTAAAGGTTGGTCACAGTGTCGAATGTTGATGATGGTTTGGTTTGGTGATACTAAGGTTTATCATGTTGGCAAGTATGATGGCTGGACTAATCCCAGTGATCATGTGATGGAGTACCAACGCTTATGGGTAGCGCGACCCAGAGATGAGTGGGTCCATGATTTTTTCCACACTTTGGATGATATACCACGCTCGTGGTACACTACAGCCGAGTTGCATCGAGACATTACGACATGGGGAGAGTTGACGATCTATTTCACTCATACGTTCACTTTTGCGGATGCCAACCCTGATGTCCATACCACCATGCAGCTTATCCGCGATGTGATATTTCAAGTTGTTCCAATGGCCTACCCTTTTGATCCACACACACACTGTCAGATGTAGTCTCTCATGGAGTGCTTCAACATCAGTGGCAGTCCAGAGGACGAGGATGATCCCCGAAATGTTAACATTCTAGAATTTGAAGGAAGTCGCAATGTGGTCCCACCTACTGCGCCAAGTAATCCATTCATTCAACCGTTGCAGCTTCGCAAGATGAATATCGGCACCAAGATTACTCCAAAGTTTGCTAATGTTGCGGATTATTGGGATGATGAAATGATGAGTAAGGTTACTGAGTTTCAAGATGTGTTTCCCACAAAGTTTTCCGAAATGAAGGGAATCCTAGGTGATTTAGGAGAAATGAGGATTCCATTGAAACCAGATGCTAAGCCGGTCCGACAGTGGCCTTATCGGTTGAACCCATGACATAAAGAAAACTTCAAGGCGGAACTTGATCTCATGTTGGATGCTGGCATTATCGAACCTGTGGAGGAGTCTGAATGGATCAGTCCTATGGTAGTGCAGGACAAGAAAACTGGTGAAGTGCGCATTTGTGTCGACTTGCGCAAGTTGAACGATGCCTACTTGCATGACCCTTTTCTGACCCCGTTTACTGATGAAGTACTTGAAGGAGTGGGTGGCCAGGAGATGTAGTCTTTCACTGATGGATTATCTGGATACCATCAGATTCACATTGCTAAGGAAGATCTCCATAAGACAACTTTCGTTACTGAATGGCGTTGCTTTTAGTACACGGTAATGTCGTTTGGTTTGAAGAATGCACCCGCGATATTCTCTTGGATCGTTGTTGCTGCATTCAAAGATTTTATTCAGAAGTTTTTGCGGGTATATATGGATGATTGGACATTTTATGGGTTTATTCATGATCATTTGGCCAATCTGCGGTTAATGCTTGAGCGATGCCGACAGCACCAGCTATCGATGAACTTGAAGAAATGTATTTTCTATGCACCATTTGGGATCTTGCTGGGTCATATCGTGTGTAAGCAGGGATTTCTGGTTGATCCAACCAAAATTGTGCTCATTTTAGGGTTGCAACCGCCAACCACTGTTAAGCAATTGCGCGCGACTTTGGGTCATACGGGATATTCCCGCAAATTTATCAGGGGTTATGCTACGATTACTGCCCCTATGGAAAATTTGTTGAAGAAGGACGCGACATTCCAATGGAGCCCAGAATGTCAGGATAGCTTCGAAATGTTCAAAGCAAAGATGGCATCAGTCCCGATCTTGGTCTTTCCGGACTGGATTAAGGAATTCCATGTCCATGTTGATGCTTCATTGATTGCATTGGGTGTGGTATTGGCTCAACCTTTACAAGGCAACATTGATCATCCTATTGCTTTTGCCAGTCGGAAGCTATCCTCTGTAGAACGCAATTACACTACCACAGAACGAGAAGGTCTGGCCATGGTTTACGTGTTGTAGAAATTCAGGCATTATTTGTTGGGTGGACACTTTAAAATGTTCACTGATCATTCTGCATTAAAATACTTGGTCAATAAGCCTGTGTTGGGGGGGAAGATCTATCGTTGGCTACTTTTGTTTCAGGAATTTGATTTTGAATTCATTGTGAAACCAAGGCAGTTGAATGCTCGACCAGATCATTTGTTACGAATTGACATAGGGGAGGAACCGACTAATATCGACGACGGGTTGCACGATGCCCAACTATTTCAGGTTGTTGCTGCTGAGCAGTATTTCGATGATATCCTTCAGTTTCTGACAATGGGTACTGCACCAGAGGAGTTCACCATCAATTAGAAGAAGCAGTTGGTTGTCAAGGTTGTTGACTTTCAACTCATTGCAGGAGAGTTGTATAAATCGGGTGCTGATGAGATATTGCGTAGATGTGTCTTTCCACATGAGCAAGCATAGATACTAGCTGAGGCACATGGTGGAGTAGCGGGAGGACACTATGGCAATCGGGTGACTTCCAGGAAGGTACTGCGTGCAGGGCTTTTGTGGCCCACACTACATAATGATGTGACGGACTATGTGCGGTCTTGCGATGTTTGTTAGCGAACTAGAAAACCATCGAGACGTGATGAGATGTCGTTGCTACCTCAAGTGACATTGCAACCATTTGATAAATGGGTTGTGGATTTCGTAGGACCGATAAATCCACCAGGGAAACGCACAGGTGTGCGGTACATCATCACGGCGACAAAGTATTTGACCTGATTGGCCAAGGCGGCACCTGTAACGGATTGTTCTGCTGCCACAGCTGCTCGATTTCTATTTGATCACATTATCACTCATTTTGGTTTCCCCAAGATATTGCTGAGTGATCAAAGCAGGCACTTTCTTAATTGCACCATCAGCGCATTGACAGAGGAGTTGCAGATACAACATAAGAAAAGTACACCCTATCACCCACAGGAAAATGGAACGGTGGAGGCATTTAACAAGATATTGGAGCATGTGTTGACAAAGCTGTGCAATGCGAACCATGACGATTGGGATCTGAAAATCCTAGCAGTATTGTGGGCCTATCGCACCACCTGTAAAAGGTTGACTGGTCAGACACCTTTGAGGCTGGTATATGGGACAGAAGCAATTATGCCAATGGAATACATTGTTTCGAGTCTACGAATTGCAGCTGTTACAGGCATGGATGATGTTGCAGCATTAGATGAATGTCTAGCACAATTAGTACAGCTGGAAGAAGATCGATTTATCGTTGTCTTTCACCAAGGGGTGGAGAAGGATCGTCAGAAGGCATGGCACGATCGCCACATCACAAATAAGCAGTTTCAGCAAGGCGACTGTTGGCTTGGTTTTGCAACCAAGCTTAGTGCTATGGGCACCTGCTAACTAGTAGCAGCAGTCTCAAATATTAAAGCAAAAACAAATGTAAATCTAAAACTAAAACTAAACTAGCAAGTGCATATCATAATAAACTTTTGAATTGAAAACAAGAACAAGAAATAGAAAAAATAACTTTGTATTGAAAATAGGGGCAAGCAAGTGCTTGCAATGATAATACCTCCAAATGATGAAGGTTGTTGAGTAGCTCCAAGGGTGAGCAGCTCCAAACTCCAAAGGGTCCCTTCTCCAAGGTAGCTACAATGGCCAAAATCTCATGGGAGATTTTGGCAGCATGAGGATAGGAAGATGGATGGATGGAAAGTGAGGAGCCCCTACCACCTTTTTATAGTTTTTGGTGGTGGGGAATACCATTATGGTTTTGTGGAAACCAATGGTATTGACCAACATGGTTTAGGTACTTTTTCCTCCTTTTTCCTTTTTTGAATATTTTGAATATTTTTATTCCCTTTTTAATATTTTTGGGAATTTTGGTCCCTTTTTGAGAGTTTTTTATGCTTTTTTAGGAAAAATACTCATTTTGAGTGGAAAAAGGGGTGTATTAAGGTCTTTTGGTGACCTTTTGGTGGCTTTAGAGGCTCAAATGGTGGAAAAGTGGACAAATGGGTTATGTGAATAAGGGAATGAGCTAGTGAGCACTTTTTAGGTGTTAACAGATTGCCCCCTGATGTGTGAGGGCAGGAGCTCATCGTATGGCCGATAGACATCATAGTTCTTTTGTCTTTTTCTGGGGTTTTAGGGAGGAGAAGAGACCGATTGGAGACTGGATCCACGGCCCTTGGAAGCTGCAAAAAATAAACAATATTACATGGCCTCAATATGAATGAGGGATAATCTCTGATAATGGATGAGGCGGGCATACCCATGCTCGTATCAATACATAACAATTAGTCCCAAGAAGGGGGACCTGAAAAATATAAAAAATCTGTTGGTACATCATAATGGTCCAAAGGGGACATCATTTTGGGATGTACTCATGATCATAACATGACTGATCTTGATAACTGATACACTGGAATAAAGCAACAACCGTTCTGAATAAGGTCTCAAAAGGGTTGATGAACTGCTGAAACTGAAGGTGTCCAACATCTGTAGGGACTCAATGACTATGAGCCATCTCTGAGAAGTACATGTACATGTAACTATATACTCGAGGTAGTATAAAACTGGGGTACATCTTAATACTGTCGCCATGCGCAACCCGGATATCTATAGAAAAAATGTAACTGGTTGTATCCATAGGTAGACTCTTAAATGTGGAGGAGTCAGATGGTATCCGGGGTCTTCGACTAATAACTGAAAGGACCAATACTTTGTGCGAGTCTCAACGATGTGATCAAGGTGTTGAAGTCGAGCATGTGAGAAACAACCATTTGGAGAGGCACTAAGGACTCTTCTCGAAATGATTCGTAGGCACTCATCATAAATGGTGATGAGTCCAAGACCCAGGGACCTCTAGGTATATCCTCTGAAATAAATTTGGTTGTCGTCGATAGAGGGAGACCATCAACTAACAAGGCAATGATGTTTCCTTGATAAGAGCACAAGGTGTAGAACTGAAGTGTGGTAGTACTGATGGTAGGACTGACATACTTGTGGGGATGGGAAGTAACTGGGGTCATAGAGTGGGTAGACTCAAACTTCATTTGTTCAGAGCATGATGACATGGTTGACCTAGTAGCGTAGGGAACTGACTTGTAGGTGTGGGGATCATAGCTTTTAGGGACTGACTTTGGGGGGTCAAGCTGATGGGTGCTGTCGAGGGATTCTCAGGGTGGCATACTGCAGAATACTCTGAACAAAGGCGACCAAAATGGGGAAGCTGCCATATGAGTAGACGTGATCTGTTGTGGCACTGAGAAGCACCATTGGGTCCTTCTTCGTAGTTTTAATGAGCTCCAAGAAGGGATAAAAGTGTGCTCTAAAATGGTACTGTCCTGTGGATTTTGTGAGCCCAGGACTGTTCGTTCTCATTGGTGCTTTCATTTTTAAGGAGTCTGAAAACGATAAGAAGACTCTGAAGTGGTTATGATTACTATCCTGTTGGTTTTATGAGCCCAGGATGGTGATTGCTCATGGTCGCTTTCATGTTTAGAGAGTCTGAAAGCGGTAAGTGGACTCCATTGGTGTTCTTTTTCGTAAGTTAGTCTCCAAGGCCCGAAAAAGCATAAAATGATGCAGATGGAGAAATCTTCTAGCCGATGTGACTAGAGTATTCCTTTTTCGTAATTAGTCTACAAGGTCCGGAAAAGGGGTAAACTTATACCAGGTAGATGCCCTTTTAGATACGTTTAGCGAGCATGAAAGGAAGCAAGGTTGCTCGGCGATCTTTTCATTGTTTTTAGGAGTCAGAAAAGAGCTTAACAGAAACTCCCTAAGTGCCTTTTTCGTAAAAGGGATTGCTCGGCCCGAAAAAGGGGTAAATTTATACCGAACAAAAAGGGATTGATGAGAGCGAGAAAAGGTCTCAAGTATCATCATGAGTGCGGAAAACTGAATCCGGTGACATAAAGACTATCAAAAAGGGGCAACGGCCAATGTGGCACGCAAACCAAGGTGATGAGTGGCACTTTTGGAAAAAATTACCTAAAAATCTGGTCGCGAGAGCGAGAAATGATCTCAAGCATCATCACAAGCGCGGAAAACTGAATCCGGCTATATAAGACTTGTCAAAAACAGATGACGGTCGATGTGGCACACAAATCGAGGCGACGAAGGGGGCATGGAAAAAATGCCCGAAAAATCTGGAGGTGAGAGCAAGAAATGATCTCAAGCATCATCACGAGCGCAGAAAATTGAATTCGGCTATATAAGACTTGTCAAAAATGGACGACGGCCGATGTGGAACGCGAACCGAGGCGACAAGGGAGGCATGGAAAAAATGCCCAAAAAATCTGGGCGTGAGAGCGAGAAATGATCTCAAGCATCATCACGAGCACGGAAAATTGAATCCGACGATATAAGGTTCATAAAAAACAGACGAAGGCCGATGTGGCACGCAAATCGAGGCAACGAGGGCATGAAAAAATGGTCAAAAAATGGACCTAGTGAAAACAGGAAAAGGAAAGAACTGTCATGAAGTTCTCGCTGTTCTGATTCCAATGGTACCAACGGTTTGAGAAATGGACGTCGTATGACACCGGAATGGTTGTTTGAAAAATGGTGGAATCTCTATAAATAGGGCGTGGGGCCCATATGACGTGTCATTGTTACGTGTGAGTTTGGCAAAGCAGTCAGAGCTCTTTCTTGATTTTCGGGAGATTTCACCGTTGGTTTTTGATTCGGCAAGTTTCAGGTAACTCTATTCGCCTTAGCCTTTTCAATTATGTCTTTTTTGGTTAGCGGCGGCCCCCGAAGGCCGCAAAATTCCATGTTGGCCTTCCAATGTGGAATATCGCGGGTTTTGGCTCATTTACCGCGATGGACATCGCGGGTTTGAGGCTAATAGTCGCGATGTTCATCGCGACTAGCAGTTTGAAAGTCGCGATGTTCATCGCGGGTATGGGGGAGACAGTCGCGATGTTCATCGCGACTGTCTAGCCAATACCCGCGATGTTCATCGCGGGTTCTTGTATAGAAGCCGCGATGATCATCGCAGCTTTTGATGGAAAAGTCGCAATGGCATTTTTGAAAAAAAATTCTATGGTGTTTAAAAGTTTCTTTGTTTTTTGGCAAGATGCTGAGGAGGCCATTGACATCGTGGCGAGAGTGAGAGATGGAGGAAGACTTGATGATCTGGATTCAGACTGATCAGCATGTCCGGCATGTTTTGGCAGAGGGTGGACTGTTAAAGTTTGCCCAGATTCCCCCAAAGCATTCAGTAGGACCCCTACTGAACAAGTTGGTGAGTTGGTGGGTACCTACAGAGGGTGCCTTTGTTGTTGGGGGTGAGAGGTTGGAGATCACCCTCACAGATTTCTATTTTCTTATTGGGTTGCCTTGCTTAGGGGAGGTGGGGGATCTTCTGCCGAGGATCCCGGCAGGTGTTGACATGGAGGATCTCTTGGAGACTTCCTGTGTCACAGGGGCGATTATACAGAACAACGTGCTGAGTCTGAGATCACTGCGAGAGTGGGACATGCGCGCTGTTGGGGCTTGTGTACTATGGGTGTTGGGTGCCGCGGCGCCACATCGTTTGTCAGGGGGGAAAACGATGATGGTAGATTCTTTGCTGAGGGGGACTTATTACGCATGGGGTCAGATGTTCTTAGCTGGTGTCCGGAGAGATCTGGACAAGGTCAACCAGGAGGGGGGAGAGCTCTGTTATGCCTCCTTTCTGTGTTCATTTTTCTTTGAGCGGGTACCGACTTTGCGACCACGGGCACCCATTTGTGATGGTTTGGTGAGCGAGCCGCGGATGGTGCGGTGGGGGCAGATGATGCGTCGCGGAGGTGGTGGTATCCGCGGGTTCTTCTCGCAGCAGTTTTACGAGCAGTGGGAGCAGATCCCTTTACTGATTGAGGACTATCCATATGCTGGTATGGATTACCAAGGAGATCCTGAGATGCCTCGAGCCCAGGGACAGGCCTGGGGTTTAGATGGTATGTTTTTTTCTCTACTATATCATGTGTTTTTAGATTTATTGGCTATGATTATAGTTAGATATGTATATGATGGTTTATTTTGCATTGTGCAGATGTTGGTCCTGTTCCACTGGCTGACTATGTGGCACGCAGGGGATGGGCGATGGTGGTTGCTCCACCTCCGGCAGATGTACCACCTCCGCCTGGTCGAGGGGCTGGCCCTCGAGATGATGCTGTCACTGGTGTCCGAGAGACACTCGATATGATTGTAGCAGGATTCCCAGAGGATGGGTGGAGGGATCTATATCGGGACATCGTCGAGCGATGTTTCTAGGCGCTCGATGTTGTTGAGAGCGGCAATGATGCCGGTCGAGTTGAGGGATACGGATTGGCGGGATCAGGAAGGGCCGGCGGAGGGCAGGATTCGTTTATGGGATGATCCAGCGGGGCCGTCAGAGAGGCAAGTCCAGGCTCGGCATGATCCGGCGGGACCGGCGGAGGAGGCACCAGAGGAGCCTAGAGACCGTGATGATTAGATGATATGTATTTGCCCCCAAATGCTGATGAGCATATGGGGAAGCTATTTTTTGTACGGCTGATGTATTTTTGTATATTTGTATATGCCCGTGGAGGCACTCATTATGCACGTGGATGCACATTTTGTTTTGGTATATGCCCGTGGAGGCACATGTTATGCACGTGGGTGCATTTTCTTTATGAAATGATTTGATTGGTGTGCCAATCAAGTACATTGTTGGCCATATGGTCTGCTACACTATTGAGGTTTCTTGGGACATGTGTGAATGAAATGGATTCAAACTGTCGAATCATTTGTTTAGTGTGCAAAAAATTTCTGAAAAGACAGGGATCGCGTACCTTGTAATCATTGTTGAGTTGGGAAACAAGAAGTTGTGAGTCCAGGAAGACGTTAAGGAAACGTATGCTCATTTGGAGAGTTGCGGCCAGGAGAACGGTCACGGCATCATACTCAGCTTGGTTGTTGGTGGCAGCACCTAAACACACTCCGTCGATGTGGATCAACTCATGTGAAGGGGAATATATTACCCAAGCTGTGGAGGCCAGATTGGGGGACCAGCAGCTTGCACCATCAACAAAACCGACGTGGCAGAGTGGAACATGTTTGTGAAAGGAATAAATGGCAGGGGCCGATCGGATAGAGGGGTATCCAGTGGAAATCGTGTAAATGGTGTTACTTTCTTCTGAGGAGGAAGATGGTGGGGGATGACTGGGTTGCTGTTGCTGATGAACGGGGGGTACATCAGGCCATGTGTCAATGTGGTGCTCTATAATGGCGGGGTCAAGACAAGGCATTTTGGTATAGGACCAAGCAAAGACATCACGGAATTTTTGGAACAGTTTTTTGTATTCCTCAATTTCATGCTCACTCCAGGAGGCTCCTAATGTAATGATTTCAAGGGCACCCGGTGGGTCAGAGATATCGATGTGGATGACGGGTGAGATATTGGCCATGTTACCTTCCTCAACGGCATTAGGAGTAGGAATAAGATCCTTAAACCAGTCGACTGTAGTAGGAGGGAGATCTTTGGACTCAACCGTGAATTGGGTAGCAGTGGTGGATGAGGTCACTTATGGGAGGAAATGTGAATGATGGTGCATATCTTCCCAGGGGTAATCAGGGGTAGTAAGAGCCTCTAGAAGCTCCTCATCATTGTGGAAACTTTGAGTGGTCGAATCGGTTGACGAGGTAGTAGTAGTCGAAGAGATCATGTAAACGGTGTTAATCTCTCCGGATGAGGACGATACGGGAGGGTATATTTCCTCGATTGTGGGGGGTGTTGTCTCAAGGTCAAAATTATTCATCTCGTAGAGAGCTGCTCTATAATCTGGGATATTAGGACAGTGATGTGAGTAGTGGCTGTAAATACCGCATATCGCACAAGGGTGGTTGGTACACAGTGATTTGTCACGAGGCATGGAGTTTGAGTCGATTTTGAGAACCAGGATGTTGGGTTCATCGTCAAGCATTTGCATGTGTTCCTGTAATGCAGGTAACTGTGGACATTGATGGGTTGGATGGCCTAACTCATCACACAACGAGCATTTAGGAGGAGCACGAAACACGGGGGGAGGTTTAACTGCTTTGGGAGGAGGTACCGCAGTGTATGGTTGTGGGCCTCTGCCCCCAGTGGGCCTGATGAGAGGAAGGGGATTCATAGATGACGAAGGAGTAGTGATACCGGGAGGTGGTTGAGTAGAAGTGACAATGGGTTGCACCGGTTGCAGGATGACATTTGGTGTCGGCGGGGCAACGGGAGGCGGAATGTACCACATGGGTAATCCCAATGTTAACCCGGGGAGACTAAGGGTAGCCATAACCGGAGCGCTTACTACGCCCGAGGGAGGGAATAGAAAGGGGATGGTGTGGATGGGTGTAACACCAATGTGACTAGGGACCAATGGTGGTTTAGGTAACAAAGATGGTTGATTGTTGGGTGTTTGTGTATTGTGGGAAAGAGTACAGAGGTTAGTGACGTGTGTCTCCGGTGACGGTGGTGGAATACATTGGAATGTAGAAGTCATCGGCGCGTCGGAGTAAAGTCCGGGTCCCACGGAGGAAACAAACGAGGTAGTTGCACCACAAATAGGTTGTTCAACCATGGGGAGAACATTTTCAGGTGCGGCGGAGGCCTTGGGATCGTAATAAGTAAGCTGGTCGACCTTGACCACATGTCCCTCATGGGGGAACATCATAGTACGGAAAACGGATGAGGCAACCGCCCGCATGGCATACATGTAGCTGTGACCAAGTAAGAGGTTATAATTGAGTTAGGCATTGATGACCTCAATGTCAATGAGCACGGTTTTACCAGCCAGCTGGATGGGGACATTAGCTAAGAGACCTTGGGGTTGAGCCGAATGGCCGTCGTAGGCTCCCAATGCAGTGGTGGACTGTTGGAGAGTAGGGGATCCCAACTTCTGCCAAACGAATGTGGACATAATGCATGTAGAGGCCCCTTCATCGATAATGCACCGATGGATGACAAGATTCCGAACGGAAACGAAAACTTGGAATGCTAAAGTGGAAGGCAAGCGAGGTTCAGACTGGTCTGAATCGAATGCCATCAGTTGTGAATCATTGGGGTCAATAGCGCCAATGGTAGAGAGAAAAGTCTTGCACTGTGAAGGACATTTTTTTAAGACTTCTAAAGCAGACATGGCTGCAGGAGACTGGGCTAAGTCATATACAATGTTGTAATTCGACGCAGCACGAGCATTGGGATTATTGTTGATGCGGCGAAGTGGGAAGCGAGGTGCTTTAGAAGCGCCATCGAGTGGAGCCGAAGGTATACGTAACATTTGATCTATGGGATGGACGTTAGTGTTCTTTTTGGCTGGAGGGGCTTCAGGGGTGGAGCCATATTGGTTCCGGTGGTTTTGGAGGTTGGCATCTACGGATGACATCATCAACAAGTGGTGGGTATCTGAATCGAACATGGGTTGATCAGGAGCGGCATAAGTGATTTGTTGTGGTGGCGCGTTGCCCTGAGGGGGAGCTAACAGCTGAGTGTTCACTACGCCTTGGGTTGGAAAGGGGTTTTGCAGCACCAAGGGTTGATGTTGAGGTGGTGGAGGGTTGGGTGGCGGCTGAGGAGCTGCTTGTCCTTGACGATGGGCATCGTCAGTCCAGAGTTGCCGAGCTCGCTCCAAATGTGGGAAAGCATGTTTGTAATGGCCATAGACCCCGCAAATAAAACAAGGATGGTTTGTTCTAAGGTTATTGTTTTTTGGCTTCCTAGGATTACGATCCAGATTCTGGTTGGGAGGAGCAACGTTGTTATTTTTCGGAGGATTGGGAGGTGGAGGACCTTGATGTTGTTGTTGGTTGTTTCCGCGGTTACGTCCTTTTCCACGGTTTTGTTGCCCACCCTGGTTGCGCTGGTTGTTTTGGTGCTAGGGCTGATTGTGTTGTGTGTACACTTGCCCTTGAGCAGTGGGAGGATTTTGGTTTTCCGCAGGTGCGGGAGTAGGTTGCGGTGCATAATAAGCTGGCGGGGCTGGAGGTGGTCCAGTTACCTGCTGGGGTTGTTGATAACCCTGAGCTATTGGAGGCGTTGGGTTAGCTGTCACAGATTGCTGCGGGTAATACATTGGTTTAGGTGTGGCTGGGGGGGTGTATGCGGGTGGTGCATGACCAAAGCACTGAGGTGGAAATGAGGGTCCATGGGTATGGTGGTGATGTGCCATGGGAGCATATGAATTGGTTGCTCCAGATTGAGATGTATCCCACGAAAGGTCGGGACCATGGCTAGGATGTGCAATGGAAAAGGGTTGGGGATGCGAGGCCATACGACCGATGATGCCATCTGCGGCATGGGATGCCCCCGGTGCATCGTGTTGGGATGACTCGCCCCGAGGGGCATCTGGTATAATGGTATACAGATAACCCGACTGGGCGTAAATGAGGTCAAACTGTTGGGCTTTGAGGATGGCCTCTTCTTCGTACTGGGGTCATTCGGATGCCACATCCTTGGCAATGAGAGGGAGGAGGGATTTGAGAAACCAATCTAAGAAGATACGATCATCTAACTTGATTTTGCAGAGGCTTTTGCATCGACCCCATTCATGAATGTGGTCAGTGATATGGGTGGCCTTGTTCTGTCTGCAAGACAGTAGGATCTCGCCTCCTGCATCATAGCGGACAAGTAACTGAAAGAATTGCAGGAAGGTCGAGGCAAGGGAGGTAAAGGTGGCATGGGTCCCATGGGGCTGCTTGATATACCACTTAGCTGCAGAGCCAGTGAAGGTGTGTTGTAACAGACGGAGGCGGACAGAGTTGTCCACTATGGAGTTGGAGGAACACCATAAATGGAAGGACATGATATGGTTCTAGGGGTCCTCACCTGCGTTGCCCTCAAACTTAGGGATGTCAGAGGAGAGTTTGGTGGGCATGTGAGGCCACGCAGGGTCGTGTCTGATAGGATCATTGGTTAACCTGGCTAATTCTGGTATGTTTAGACTCGCCATGTACGGTAAGCTAGCAGATGGATGTGGCGTAGTGACAGGGACATGACTAGTCATGGTGGTATGATGCAGGGGTCCAGTAGCGCCTAAGGGTATGCTAGGTATTGAAGGTATGTGTCCTCCAATAGATGTGGTCTGGTATGGGCCAGCGTTTCCAAGTGCAACATGGGTTACACCGGGGTTAGGAATAGTTGTAGGGATTCCTGGGATATGGGTTGTGGAAATGAGAGGGGGTGTGACCCCTATGTTTGGCATACCCGTAATAGGAGGTGGGCCTGTGTTGGGCATTCCTAAAAGTGGAGTGTCCTCCATATTAGGCATACCTAGGGGTTTGGTTGTTGCCATGGATGTCACCGCAGTAGAAGGGTTTGTGGATGTATCTCCTATGGTGCTGGTAAAAAGTGGGTCGAATTGTGTCCCAGCCATGAGGTTGGTTGGTAATAACTCGGTAGGGTTTTCGGATTCTGCCTCAAAATCAGATGTGAAGTGAGGCATGTCAGAATCAGATGACTGTCTATTTGACTGACGATGTGTCGAGTCAAGGGATAAGGCTCGATGTCGGTGACGTGGAGATCCAAGTAGACTGAACTCTGGGAGTGTTAGGATATTTAGACACTTAGGAGTTAGTTAAGATCAACTTGTGTAATATATCCGTTAGGGATAGTGTGTTTCTTTAGTATGCATTAGTATGCATTTGTAAATACTTAATCCGACGGTCACGATATGTTTCCGACATAGAGTGATCCGACGGCTCAACTTCTCTTAGATCAAACCTAACCTTGATCCGTGGCTTAACACCCGATTGGTCCATGATCTCTATTTAAAGAGCATGGAGGGTCATTGTTTAGTTGATCGATTATGAGAAGCTCATTTGTAACTTTCTTTCTTTGCATAATAAATTGTCCCGTAGAAGCTATTTGGCCGGGGCCGTGGAGTGTTTCCCTCAAGAGGGTTTAAACCACGTCAAAACATCGGTGTGTTGATCTGTGATCTGTTTGTGTGAAGTGGTTGCTCTTGGTGTTCGGTCCTTTGGTAGTACCCTGTGTACCCGAACATGGTATCAGAGCTTTTATGAAGTGCCGCTTCCGGTTATGATCTAGATCTTGAACTGCTGTTGCCGAAACTCGAAAGGGTTTCTAGTTCTGGTATTTCTGTGCATTTCTGGGCTGTGGGAGGTGTTCCATTGTGTCCGGAGCGTCGTTTCCATTGGGAAATAGTTTTCGTTTGATCGAAAACGGTTCCCGGTTGCTCCAGAAACGCGTTTTTCATCAGATCTGAAGGTATAATGTTACAGTGACGCATTTTTTTATTTCGTTTTTGAAAAGAAAAAAAACTCATATTTCATTTTTTGTTACTGTTAGATTTTTTTTGGTTTCGGATTGTTGCTTTCCCGTCTGCGTATGCTCTTTGCCGTGCACCTTGAGCGATCTCGGCAAATCAGAAACAGAAAGGGAAAGGGTTTTTCTCGGCTGCGTATGCTCTTTGCCGTGCACTTTGCGCGATCTCGGCAAATCAGAAACAGAGAGAGAACGTAGACTTTCCGGGCAAGCTAACAAGATCTAACTCCACAAGTGTGGAAAAGTTTTTTTTGTTTCGTTTTGTGGTTTGTTTTGCAGGAAAAAGGGCAAGCACGCAAACCGAGCAAGAAGAGTAAAATAAAAAAAAAATAAAAAAAAAAAAAAAAAAAAAAAGCCCCCTTCCTCATTTCCATATTTTACATACCTTTTAAACTAGCTCACTTGGTCCAAAGTTGCTTTATTCCTTAATAGGTCTTGAGTTCAAGTCTTAGGAAGTTACTTTTAAAAAGAAAAGTGCATGCAATTTCTATTTTGAAGTTACTTTATTGTAAAAGTGCATCTCACTTAAATAATAAAAAATAAAAATACAAGTGAGTCACTTAAGCTTTTTATTTATTGTTGCACTATTTAAAAGTAATATCATTGTAAAAGTGAAATCACTTATTTTACAAAAGTGATTCACTTAAAAGCAACTTTTTTGTAAAGTGATTGTCAAAAGGTTCATCTTGGGAAGAGGGGGGTTCTTTTTTTTGCTGGACATTCTCTAGCTGCCACGTCACTATTGGGGACATCTTCAACAGTTTCTTTGTTCAAGCATAACTTCATCATACAGAGTCCGTTTTCAGTGCCGTTTTTTTTGAAACCGCCTATTTTTTCGAGCTCTTCACATCCAGACTATTGGTTTCTGCTTTTACAGCCATTAATTTATAAATATGGCCGCCCCTTGTGATATTCTACTTAACAGTTCCAACTATTTCTCATGGAAATCTCGTATGGAGGATGTTCTACGAAGTAGGGGACTTTTCAGAATTACAACAGGGAAAGAAAAAGAACCCACTGATGATGATAAGAAAATAAAATGGGCAAATAGATGTGATGAAGCTCGTGGATTGATTGGGATGTCAATCTCTACTGATTTGCGATTCCACATATCTGGAATTGATGAACCTAATGCTGCTTGGGACAAGTTGGAAACTGTGTTTGGTAAACACAATGAAATTCGAGGTCACCAACTCGAAAATGAGTTGATTTCTTTAAATCCAAGTGACTTTTCATGCATTCAAGATTATTTATCTAAGTACAAAACTCTCAAGCTCTTATGTGCAGAATGTAAGATTGAGAGGGAAGACAAACAATGCATTTATCATATTCTTTCCAAACTTGGACCTGCATATTCTGTTTTTGTATCTACATTTTACTCCATGAAAGCGTCATTGAATGCAGCTAGCTATCAAGAGCCTAGTCTTGAATCCTTTTGTGATTCCTTGATTAGAGAACAAGATAAACTCATTCATCTTGGAATAATCAACAATGCAGATACATCTGGGAAAGCCTTATTGTCCCAACAGAAAGAAAAGTCCAAGCCTCCCAAGAAACAAAATTTTCGCAATAATAAGTCAAACAAGGGTCCAAAACCCTCTCAGTCAGCTCCTTCTTTAAAAAATGACAAAGGATCCAAGCCAAAAGGAAAGAAGACTGAGCGTCATTGCAACTATTGCGGGAAAGATAATCATGATGAATCTAAGTGTTTCAAGAAGATGGCAGCCTTAGAAGCAGCAATGAAGAAGCACCACATCAGCCTAGATTCGTCTTCAGAATCTACCTCTCATGGACATGCACTTTGTGCTTCTGGTTATTCTTATAATGCATCTTCTTCTTCTACTTCAAATGAATGGCTCATTGATTCTGGAGCATCTTATCATATGGCTAAGGATCAAGCCATCTTTTCTACTATGCATGAATGTAACACCAAACAAATATTTGTTGGTGATGATAGATCTCTAAGTGTTGTAGGAGCTGGAACAGTTCCAGTAGATAATGGTCATTTTAGTGATGTACTATGTGTTCCAAGAATTTCCTGCAATTTGTTATCAGTCTATCAGATCACTCATTCTGGTGAAGGTAAAACTGTGACCTTTACACCTCACCAAGTTGTAATCAAGGATTTTAAAGATCCTCAACAGGTCCTAGCTACCGGAATTGTTGATGATATTACCAGGTTGTACAAGTTTAACAACTTTGGGTCATCACCTTTCCCTTCAGTTTTTGTTGCTCATAGTGATAACTTGAGCAAACTTTGGCATGAGCGATTTGGTCACTTAAATTATCGCTCATTGCAACAACTATGTAAAGAAAATATGGTGACAGGTCTTCCGATGGTATCTTGCAGAGATGGTGTTTGTTCCGGTTGTGTACTCGGAAAACATCATCGGGCCAGTTTTGACAAACGTGCCTCTTGGCACGCCTCGGTTCCCTTGGAGCTTGTGCATAGTGACTTGTGTGGTCCTCTTCCATCTGCTTCCTTTTCTGGTTTCAAATATTTCTTAACTTTCATTGATGACTACACCAGACGCACTTGGGTTTATTTCCTAAAACTTAAGAGCGAAGTATTTAACATGTTCTTGGCCTACAAGGCCCTTGTTGAAAAACAATCTGGTCATCAAATTATTAAGTTAAGATCTGACAATGGAGGAGAATATGTTAACAAACAGTTCACTACTTTCTGCACTGAACAAGGCATCCAACAACAGCACACTGTTCCATATACACCACAACAAAATGGCGTAGCTGAGCGGAAGAACCGCACTTTAAAAGAAATGGCTAATTGTATGATCCAATCTAAGGGACTAAGTCTTCAATTTTGGGCTGAAGCCATTAATTGTGCAAATTACATAGTTAATCGCACCCCCACAAAAGCATTACAAGGTATAACACCGGAAGAAGCATGGAGTAAAATTAAACCTGATGTAAGTCACTTTCGTGTGTTTGGTAGTGAAGCATGGGCTCACATTCCGGATGAAAAACGGAAAGCATTGCAGCCTAAAAGTGAAAAGTGCATATTTGTTGGATATTCTGAAGATGTAAAAGGTTATAGACTTCTTCAACCACCTTCTCATGCTATAATCATTAGAAGAGATGTTAAATTTGATGAAAATATCTTGGCCTGCGAGCCTAACTCGGCGAGTGTGCCATCTTTGGCCTGCGAGCCTGATTCGGCGTTTGTGCCTTCTTCTTCTTCTTCCAACTTCCTTGACAGGTTTCCAACTCCAGTTTCTGATGATGACAGTGAGGATGAAAATCCACCTCCGCCTGCTCATGTTCCTCCAGTTGCACCAGCACAAGTGCTTCCTCGATGGGTCCGTTCAACATGTGAAGCAGCTGGTGATCTTGCCGGTGATCCTAGAGATCAACGTCGAACACGTTCTCAGTTTCAGCGAGCCTCTTCTCTTTTGGCTCAAGTTTCCGAGAATCATGATCCAGAAACTTTTTCAGAAGCTTCAGGGAATCCAGATTGGGATGCAGCCATGGATGAAGAATATCGTTCCTTAATGGCGAACGATACTTGGGATCTTGTACCTCTTCCAAAAGGAAGAAAACTTGTCAGATGTAAATGGGTCTACAGAACTAAGTATGCATCAGATGGAAGTGTTGAAAGACTTAAGGCAAGGTTAGTTGCCAAAGGTTTTTCCCAAGTTGAAGGGATTGACTACAATGAAACCTTTGCTCCCGTCGCCAAAATGAACTCCATCCGCCTTGTTCTTTCCCTTGCAGCCTTACACAACTGGGAAGTCCATCAAATGGATGTCAAGTCTGCCTTCTTACATGGTGATTTACAGGAGGAAATTTACATGGAACAACCTCCTGGCTATGTTCAGAATAACTCTAGCCTTGTCTGCCGCCTTAAGAAATCCTTATATGGCCTTAAGCAAGCTCCTAGAGCTTGGTATGCCAAAATGGATAGCTTTCTCCTTGACACTGGTTTTTCTAGATGCCATTCTGACCCCAATGTCTATACCAAGAAAGTAGGAAACCATCTCATCATACTTGTTCTATATGTTGATGACCTTATTCTTACTGGTAGTGACCCTAAGCTTATAACCCATGTGAAATCCAGTCTTAAACAAACTTTTGAAATGTCAGACTTAGGACATTTGCATTATTTTCTTGGTCTCCAAGTTCTGCAAACCAAAGAAGGAATCTTTCTTTCTCAGTCTAAGTATGCTTGTGACCTTCTTCGTCGCTTTCACATGGAAGATTGTAAACCAGCCCCTTCTCCCTTCCAGTCTGGAGTCAAACTTTCTGCCACTTGTACTTCACCTGAAGTAGATGCCACCTTGTATCGTCAGCTTGTTGGTTGTCTCTTATACTTGACTCATTCCCGTCCTGACCTTTCCTTTGCCGTTGGTAGAGTTGCCCGTTATATGCAGACACCTCATGAAAGTCACTGGAAAGCAGCTAAAAGAATACTTCGATATATTCGAAGTACAGTTCAGTTTGGGATTCATTACAGTACAGGGGGGAAACCTTTGTTGGTTGGTTTCACTGATTCAGATTGGGCCGGCGATCCTGATGATCGAAAGTCTACTGTAGGTTATGTTTTCAGTCTGGGCTCTGGACCTATTACTTGGGCTTGTAAGAAACAACAAGCTCTTGCTCTTTCTTCAGCAGAGGCAGAATATCGAGCAGCAGTTAATGCCAGTCAGGAAGCTTTATGGCTTCGACAGATTCTTTCAGAGTTTGGATTCGAGCAGCAGCAGCCTACTCCACTTTGGTGCGACAATCAAAGTGCCATCAAGCTTGCCAAAGATCCAGTTCTACATCAACGCAGCAAACACATTGAGCTACATATGCACTTCATCAGAAATCTTGTTCATGATCGTGTTCTTGAAGTGCTCTTTTGCCCTACAGATGATCAAGTTGCAGACATCTTCACCAAGTCTCTTACAGAAGCGAAGTTTTCTAAACTTCGATCTATGTTAGGAGTTCAGGAACTTGTCATTAAGGGGGGATAGGCTCTAATGCCTCCTTCCTTCTCCTAATAGTGTCACTTTTGTAAATCCTTCAATCCTATCCCAAGTTGTTCTTAAGGGGGGATGTTAGGATATTTAGACACTTAGGAGTTAGTTAAGATCAACTTGTGTAATATATCCGTTAGGGATAGTGTGTTTCTTTAGTATGCATTAGTATGCATTTGTAAATACTTAATCCGACGGTCACGATATGTTTCCGACATAGAGTGATCCGACGGCTCAACTTCTCTTAGATCAAACCTAACCTTGATCCGTGGCTTAACACCCGATTGGTCCATGATCTCTATTTAAAGAGCATGGAGGGTCATTGTTTAGTTGATCGATTATGAGAAGCTCATTTGTAACTTTCTTTCTTTGCATAATAAATTGTCCCGTAGAAGCTATTTGGCCGGGGCCGTGGAGTGTTTCCCTCAAGAGGGTTTAAACCACGTCAAAACATCGGTGTGTTGATCTGTGATCTGTTTGTGTGAAGTGGTTGCTCTTGGTGTTCGGTCCTTTGGTAGTACCCTGTGTACCCGAACAGGGAGTTCGCCCTGAAGACGACAAGAGCGTCTAAAATTCTCAATGGTGAGAAATAAGTTTTTTGTGTAAAAATCTTCTGTGTAAAATGGTAATGTATAAAAAACTCAAAACCCTAATGCAACCAAGGGTGCAAGAAGGGGAGTGAAAATGAAGGCTCTCAGGCCAAAAAATCAACCTCAAAAAGCACTTATTATAGCAGCTGTGCTATAATAAGTGGAGGGATGCAAAAAATGGTCAGAATACCAACATGCAAACAGCTTCTAGAAAAAAGAGGTGCTACTAGACCAAAGGTGGATTGTATCATGCAAACACCTAACTAAAAGTATTGTGAATCAACAAACGATATTCTCTGCAAGGTGATGAAATCCAAGTCAGACAATATTGAGTGTTGAATCAATGGCTAGATATCCCCCTACCGGGAGGGACACCGGGTAATCAATCCTAAAGAATGGAAACTAGGATACTCCGTTCATGACACGTCCAGAAAAGGTAAATCTATCGTTTGGTCCTTTTACCGCAATACCCCCCATACAGGGATATCCCGAGAATTGCGAATGGTAGCCTTCAGTTACTGAATGGATTTCGGTATTCCACTCAGGCTTCTAGAACCATCCTCATGACTTCAATCCTCCTAGGGGAGAGGCCTTCCGATAAACTGGTTATGACCGTGCCAAAAAATACTAGGAGATTTTGGTTCCCTAATGGACAACAGCTATGTCTCAAATGTAATAACTGAGGGGTGTTATTGGAACACCTATCCCCTCAATACTACCTAGCTACAAAGTTCTTTTAAGTGTTCCCCAAGTGGGGTTAAAAGTTGGTTGAAGTTAGGGTAAATTTTAAGGCTCAGTTTAAATTATGTGTTTGAGTGGGTGCACATGTGGTATTTTAAACTGAAATTGAAAAAGTAAATGCTTTGCAGAAAATATTCAAAAAACAAAGGATCTTTTGAAATAGTAAAGCAAATAATATGACTTTTTCAAGAAATAAATGGATTTCTTTTTCAAAAATTGCTATGGGAAAAATATGAAGGAAGCAAACAGTAAAAAATTTTAATCTAGATAAAATGCAAAACAAATCCTTCTTTCAATTTCTGAAAATTTTTAAAAAGACTTTTTCAAAGGTGCATTTTAAATAGTAAAATTTTTATATGGCTGTAAACAATGCAGGAATTTTAATACTGTAAAATGTGCTATGTAGGCAGAAAATACAGTAAAAAATTAATTTTTTAAACGGATTGTCCGAATGGAAAAAAATTGGCATCGCGGGTTTTGACAGAATAGCCGCAATGGACCGCGCGGGTTTTCAGTCGCACAGTCGCGATGGGCAGCGCGGTTTTCATCCGCGATGGATCGCGCGGGATTTCGTCACACAGTCGTGATGTGCAGCGCAGAAAATGTCCGTGAAGCCGCGATGCGCAGCGCGCTAATTGGCCGCGAAGCCGCGATGCGCAGCGCGCTAATTGGCCGCGAAGCCACGGTGAACCGCGCGGAAAAGAGTCGCGCAGTCGCGATGAGTCGCGCAGTCGCGATGAGTCGCGCAGTCGCGATGAGTCGCGCGACTGTCGGGCAAAAAGCCGTGAGGCGAAAGCCGTACGCGAATGCCGAAAAATGAACCCGAAAATTTAAAATTTTGGGCTGTTAATGGCAATAAAATGGGCCAAGATCTAGAACATCAATGGATCTGTTGTCTAGGGTGGAAGATCTATGAATTAAACTAACTAATACTAACAAAAACTAAGATCTAAAGCAAAAGTGAGATCTAAAAATTCGAAAGCAGCGAAGTCGCCAAAAACTGTTGGCTTGGTTTTGCAACCAAGCTTAGTGCTATGGGCACCTGCTAACTAGTAGCAGCAGTCTCAAATATTAAAGCAAAAACAAATGTAAATCTATAACTAAAACTAAACTAGCATGTGTTTATCATAATAAACTTTTGAATTGAAAACAAGAAGAAGAAATAGAAAAAATAACTTTGTATTGCAAATGGGGGCAAGCAAGTGCTTGCAATGATAATACCTCCAAATGATGAAGGTTGTTGAGTAGCTCCAAGGGTGAGTAGCTCGAAACTCCAAAGGGTCCCTTCTCCAAGGTAGCTACAATGGCCAAAAACTCATGGGATATTTTGGCAGCATGAGGATAGGAAGATGGATGGATGGAAAGTGAGGAGCCCCTACCACCTTTTTATAGTTTTTGGTGGTGGGGAATACCATTATGGTTTTGTGGAAACCAATGGTATTGACCAACATGGTTTAGGTACTTTTCCCTCCTTTTTCCTTTTTTGAATATTTTTAATATTTTTATTCCCTTTTTAATATTTTTGGGAATTTTAGACCCTTTTTGAGGGTTTTTTATGTTTTTTTTAGGAGAAATACTCATTTTGAGTGGAAAAAGGGGTGTATTAAGGTCTTTTGGTGACCTTTTGGTGGCTTTAGAGGCTCAAATGGTGGAAAAGTGGACAAATGGGTCATGTGAATAAGGGAATGAGCTAGTGAGCACTTTTTAGGTGTTAACAGCGACTTGGTGCTATTATATGACAGCAAGTTTATGAAACATCCAAGGAAGTTGTGGATGCATTCGCTGGGTCCATATTGCATCAATAATATTACTTCAAGAGGAGTGGTTCAGTTGCAGCAGTTGGATGGGGTGATACTCACCAAGTTGGTAAATGGCCACAGATTAAAGCCCTATTGCTCAGGCTTGGAGCAGTGCGATGTCTGAGTCGCATCGAAAAAAAAAATGAATGAAATGAGTGTGTTGCAGGTTGCTTGGTGACAAATGGTGCACCAACAGAAGAAGGTATGCAAAAGCAGGGAGACTTGTACCGCATGTTTGAAGCAGTCGGAGACTCATGGCAGTATTGCAACTAGGACCCATGGCAGACTTTGTTCAAGGATTGTGTGATGATTATGAAGGATTTGGGGGGTACGAGACAGTGTAGTGACTACCATTGTCACTATTGTCTATCATCCCTACACATGATTGCACTTAACAGACTCGGTCGGATTACCATAAAACGATGGTATGTTTTACACATGGCACGCTGTGCCGGTACAATCAGAATGACGTGAGGAGATTGTTCACATGATGGCCACATGGGATCTTTGTTGGCAGCATGGTCGCCACCTATTGCGTCAGTCGATGGGATCACACACACAGATGAAACATAGTGGGACATCATTCCCACCGTCGCGGCCCGGGAACAGTCTGGCTATAAGTAGCCGAGGCAACTGGTTGTTCATTACAACGACGATTGTTCTTGCATAGAGTGGTTATGCTAGTTGATTAGTTTTTGAGTTGAGTTGTGAGGAATTCCAAGTAGGCTATCGAAATGCTTCACTTCGTTTCTCGTGGCAGCACCCCCAGGGGCGCTTGCGAGCCCGAACGACTAGTGTCCTTGAGCGCCTTGATACGGGCGGGTGCACTAACACTGTGTTATGCCCGAGCCGAGGGCCGGTCCAGCATGGTTAAGTACGCAGTAGTTGTTCGAAGTTTTGTGCTCTGCTTACCCGATAAGATGGTTGGGGGTGGTCACTTCCCGACCAAAGTAGGGACCTGGCAGTCGGGTGCGAAACAGATGTACCAAAAGTCATCTGCTAATTTCACACCTTGGTACTGTTCGTCCTCTTTTCTTCCCATCAATACCCATTCCAAGAGACTAGAGGATGACTTTGAGAAGTACATGACAACAAGTTGGGCGGTTGACCATTTTTGGGTTACAAGTACATGGAAATCAGTCGCTGATCAGTATAGCCGAAGAAGTAGTACAAACACCGCGTGATCCAAACAGCAAGAACAGTTACCAGAACACTCTATCCAGCAGTTGACGTGGCTCGAGGGGTGAGCCACAAGATTGTGTTGGGGGCCTATTGGTAGGGCGGTTTTCATGAGGAAATGTCACAGTACCGTCGACGCTGCGACACATTAGATGAGGGCACGGAAGGCATATTTTGTGCTAAAGAATACCGTAGTTAGCGGGTTTTTTGGGTCATTTGGACCACATATTATAGTGAGTCAGTTATACCACGGTATGCGGGTTTTTTAGGGTCATTTGGACCAAGTCAGTTAGATAGTGGGGTCAATTGTCCATAGTGTCGATTAGGAAGTCATTTGTAAGTGGACAAATATTGTAATGGTAGAAGCCTATAAATAGATGAGAGTTGTAGATGTTAGAGGGAAAGAAACGGAAGTTGAAGTCGGAGTAAGCAAGATATGCATGTAAGCGGAGATCTATGTTTTTCTTTCTAGTTTATGACTGCGGTCGTACTATAATGATGATGTTCTGGTACAACCTTTGTGCAATACTGCGATATTGGAATGTTGTTATATTTTCTTAATGCAATGTCTGTTTACTGTTTTCGAGATGATAAATGCTGTGATTAAATATGCTCTGTGTTGAACGTAATGGTAAATGCTACGATTATAACTCCTTGCCGAATGTTTAAAGTTTCTGGTTAAATACTACAATAGAGTTAGTCTGCGTAAGCCACAAATTTCCTCTTCCCCTCAGCAGAAACATGGTTCCGTCTGCTCTTCCTAGATGCCTTGGGTGAGACCTCATCCGCTTTGCGGGTGTTGCTGGGTGGGCTCAAACCTGCCCGGGGCCGGTGCCCAGGGGAGACTACGGTGTGTTGTCAAACAATGAGGTGAACCCTTGTCGACTGGAGGGTCGCGTTGGGTTTGGTCAACAATGCTTGCACCGGGGGAGTGAGATTTTTTCCTTCATGGACAGATTTTCTGGATGTAACCAAATTCAAATCAAACCCAAGGATCAAACATAAGACAGCTTTTATTTGTCCTTGGGGAACATTTGCATATCGGAAAATTCCCCTTCGGCCTTAAAAACGCTGGAGCTACGTTTGAGCGTGCCATGACCTATTCCTTTCACGATCTTAAAAATATTATGGAGGTTTTCTTGCATGATCTTGCCGGCCATTCTCGCAAGAGAATGGACCACCACAAGCACCTCTGCATGATTCTCGAATGATGTATACAATACAAGATTCGATTGAATCCTAACAAATGCATCTTTGTTGTCAGGACGGGTCGCCTTCTAGGCTTCATATTTTCGAAAGAGGGTATTAGAGTCGATCCTCTAAAAGTTGACGCAATGCTTCAGTTGCCTCCTCCGCGTAATTTGTTACAACTTCAGAGCCTCCAAGGGAAAGCCACTTTTCTACGTCGTTTCATAGTCAATTATGCTAATCTTACCAAAGGTTTCGCGCGCTTATTGAAGAAGGACACACCTTTTATCTGGGATGAGCGATCCCAACAGTATTTCAACGCCCTTAAGAAAGCTTTGGTATCAGCCTCTGTGCTTAGTCCACCATACTTCGCACGAGACTTTATCCTTTATGTGGCCGCATCTTAAGAGACGATTGGCATGGTCTTGGTTCAGGTGGATGATGCGCTTGTCGAGCATGTCATCTATTACCTTAGTCGAAATCTAGTAGACACTGAGCTAAGATATACTCATGTGGAAAAGCTAGTGCTTGTGACTATTCATTCAGTCCAGTAGTTACGACATTCCATTTTTCTTAGGACCACCATAGTTGTTGTGCATATCAGTCTGTTTCAGTTCGTACTATCACGATGCCTTATCGTGGGGGAGTGTAATAAACGGATTGTTATCCTTCAGGAATTTGATCTCGATTTTGCTTTGGCAAAGTCAGTGAAATCGTTGGTATTTGCTGAGCTTATGTCAGACCTTCCGATACTTGATGAGGATGTCATTCATGAAGATTCCTTTGTGGATGAGCATTTATTTTTTATCTCGTCAGAGGACCCTTGGTATGAGGATGTCATTGTATATCTCCAAACTTTGAAGTTTCCTCCGCACTATTCATGAGATGAGCGACGGCGTGCAAAACATCACGCTAAAGATTATACTATCGTCGGTGACACTTTGTATCGCTGAGGAAAGGATTTTATCCTCCATCGTTGCTTAACTCACAAAGAAGCAGAGCGGGTGCTTAATGATTGTCATGCTGGGGCGTGTGGCAGTCACTTATCCAAGCTTGCTACAACCCAACGTATTATGCGAGCTAGTTATTTCTAGCCTTCCATATTTAAAGATTGTGTTAATGCTGTGAAGAGATGTCACCCTTGCCAGGTGTTTTCTCGGAACATACACTCGCATCCAATGCCCCTTCATCCGGTCATCACCGTCAGTCCCTTCACCAAGTGGGGGGTGGATTTCATGGATTGCAAACTAGCTTTGGATGGGGGGCATCACCATATCAAAGTGGCCATGGACTATTTTTCCAAATGGGCTGAGGCCATGCCTACCGTTAAAGCCGATGGTGCTACAACAGCCCACTTCGTATTCAATCAAATTATAACTCGGTTCGGTATTCCGAAAGAGATTGTCACTGACCATGGCAGTCCCTTTCAGAACAAGATGATGGAGGATTTGTCTCTTAAGCTTGGTTTTCTTCAAGAACTCTCATCTTCTTATTATCCCCAAGCGAATGGTCAAGTAGAAGCAGTCAATAAGTCTTTGAAGACCATTCTCCAATATACCATCCAACAAAGAAAGACCAATTGGCACATCATGTTATATCCTACTTTGTGGGCGTATCGAACCGCAGTAAAGACTGCCACCGGGTTCTCACCATTTCAGCTAGTTCACAGTGTGGAGTCACTTTTATTGATTGAATGTGAAATCCCTTCGCTTAAACTAGCCATAGAGCTCCTCCCTGATACGACAGGTCTTAAGCAACATTTAATCCACCTTGAGCAACTTGACAAGCAGCGTCGAGATGCCACTATGGCCATAGATGCCAACAAATGTCATGTTAAGGTTCAATATGATAGGTCTGTTCGTCCCCGGCAGTATGCTGAAGGTGACTTGGTCCTCTTATATGACCAAGCTAAAGAACCCTTGGGGGCAGGAAAGTTCAACCCCATGTGGCACGGTCCTTACATCGTGAGGCGTGTCCTGGAAAAATGAGCCTATGAATTAGAAGACTATGAGGGGACTGTCTTAAAGAAGCCTAGAAATGGGCTCTACCTCAAGCGGTATTGCGCTTGAACCTCTGGTTTAGGCTGATACTTTTGTATACTATAGTATAGTTGCTTCTGTACATAGTTTAGATTTCTTTTGGTTTTCGAGTCTACTGATTAGCTTCCGTTTGATTGACAGATGTCAGCAGAGTTTCCTACGTTCTTAAGATTCGTGGATGGTGTTAGCCATCATGCGCAGTAGCTTGCTTCTGCTACCTAGGTTATTTTCTCACCTGACCACCTAGTTGTGTCCTCGGGAGGTGCTTGTCTTGGTCCTAAATCTAACAATGTGGCTGAGTATAGTGTCGTCATTGAGCTACTTGGGGATTCCATTTCCCATGGCATCCAGTCTTTAGAAGTCCACCTAGATTCACAACTAGTTGTGTCTCAGCTGAATGGGCGGTACTGTGTGCAAGATCATACGCTATTACAGAAATTCCAAAGGGTAAGACTCTTGGAATGATATTTTGTTTCAATTACATACATACATGTTCCGAGAAGTGTTAATCATATATCTGATGCATATGCTAACTATGTATTAGATTGGCGTTTGTCACATTCATCATGAAGCACACAAATATAAGAAGACATTCATACATTTGTACATACACAAACATAGTAGAACTGGAGAACCAAAGTTTTATATATATAAATATGTCCAAAATGGTAGTGTCATACAAAACTGGAGCCCGTATCCCTCAAAAATATACATATCGATACAAAAATGAGATCCTGAGATATCTAATCTCTACGAGGAGGCCTATCTGCCGCCCCGACAGGATGTGTCTCGTAGAAATACTGTATTGCATTGGCTACCCACTGCAGTAGCCGCACCCAGTCACTCGGAACCCCCCACTACTTAGCGCCGCATGGCCTCAGGTAGTCTCTCCACCTCTATCTGTGGAACTCTAGAACCCATCCGTGTGAGGTTGCACTGTAAGGTTTGTAGTGTGCATCCTACTGTAGCATCACCTGCCTCCTCACCCCTGCCCCAACGACCATGTCTCGGGAATCCATCAGGTCTCACTGGGCCTTTATCGGGGAGCAAAACGTCAACCATTAGCACATGATACTACCACCAAAAATATTTTTGCATTTGCATCTATAATCAAAAATCCATAAAAATTTAATACACAAAAAACCAAAAAGAGTACTCACCAATGTCTTCGAACGGGGCTTCTAGTGGGAGTGGCATGTCCCTATCCTGGCGGAAGTATATCCCTGCATAGGGGTAGTCCTCTATGGAAATGACCTGCCGGTCCCACCAGCGGAAGAACTCCTCGGTATATGGTGATGCCTGATGGCCACCACCCTGTCGTTTCAAGACTTCATCCCACCGGGTAAGGGCTAGATCTTGGAGACTATGAGGAGGGACATCCACCCTCGGACTAAGCCCTGGAACCCTCTCAAAGAAGAGGCTGCATAGGATGCTCCCATACCCGAAGTTCTTAGCCTTCCCTTCTTTGCATTCTATCAGTTGGGTCTTCATAGACCCCAGCAGTGTGGTACACCAATCAAACACTATAGGCTGCATGCATTGTGATGCATAAAACATCACCGGCCTGGATGCCTGGGGCAGAGCTTTGGATCCAGTGATCCGCACTAAGGTAGCCACAATGATCTTCATGCTCAGATTCACTATGGCATTGATGGGCACCTGACTTCCCATCGGGCATGTGTTTGCAGGGAAATACCGCGCTATGTAGTCAAGGACGATGATCCAACCACCCACAGTGCAAGACCGAAGACTAGCTTCCTCACCCCGACGAGACAAACCGGTAATGAAGTGGATGTCGTCCACTTCCAGTGTGAGGATTTTCCCATTGAGATTGAATTTTTGTGCATCCAAATCCCAATAGTCGATCAAGCGCCGGAGTAATAGGTTTTGGGCCCTCAAACCCCTTATACTCCAGAATTTGTACAACCCACATGCTTTCAATGCCTATTGTGCTTGCACATCGTTTCCCACGGCCTCATCAACTTGGTCATGCTCCCTCTCCCTCCACTCTAGAACCATATTGGAGTGAAGAAAAACAAGCATTTTAGTCAAATTCTTTTAAAAATCCAACTACACGGCCGTACCCGCGGGCTAATTTGTATACAGGTGCGGGTACCCGCGGTCAACCTTTACGTTGACTGCACGTTTTGTGCCATACCCGCGACCCGCATAGCTATATCCCACGGGTAGCGCCGAAGCCATTTAGGGCTTGGCCAAACAAAAAATCCCAACGCTGAAAATCAAAATGAAAGCATTGAAATGAAAGGTATGGATGAGACTACCAACCTACTCCAGACGGTTCGATGAACGGTCGCTCCTAGCTCCCAGAATCGACAACTGAACTTTCAGGTGAAAACTAACCAAAAGCTCCAAATGGGTGAATAGTAAAAATGAATTGTGAATTGTAATTTTTTATTACTATTTATAATTTTCAGGACCCACTTGTCTATAGTTTTTACTGTTTTGTGTCGTTATGGACTAATATAATGTCTTGGAGTAGTACTTTTTAATCCGATTTCTTCGGCGAAAGTTGTTCTGAACCATTTCACACCTACGGCAGGTACGTTTCACACCTGGCATATAGGTTAGATGCCATTTACATGTGCATTATGCATTTGACCTATTGACCACTTTCGTAAACCCTAGGTGTGACCCCGCTTCGTAACTGACACAGAACCTTCACACTACTATAGAAGTGTCCGTTATGTGGAGGTAGGGCTTTTCCGAACATGGGTACCCTAGTTAGAACCCCTTTGTGCATTTTGGTGCCCATGCCATTGTTTTTCCTGGGAGTCCTTTGTAGGTACACCATGACATTGCGATAAATACTCATACTCTACTTTGTCTTATGTTGGCCATCTCCCTTAAGGACTCCCCTCAATTATATCATGTTGTGATTGCATTGCATCATCCTCCTTACCGCTTGAGCCTTGTGTTGGCTCCCGCTTACTCAGTTGTTATCCTGGTGCTTGAGCACTTTCCCCTATCGAGCATTGCAGAGCTTATATATTTGACCTTCACAATTTTATCACCTTTTGAACCTGAGGGAAAATCCCCCCCCCCAAGTGTCCACATCCTGCATGCACTTCCTTGCATTGATCATAGGTATGTTCCACTGCTTGGGACTAGTCTGCTCGTTATTTGACACCCGTTCCCTCACTTGTTGTACTATAAGCAATTTTATTCTTTTTCAAGCTTTTCCCAAATATGAAAAATACCAAAAAAATAAAATATTCCAAAAAGCCGGATGGGATTATGGTCACCACTTCTTGTTGGCAGCTCTTGTGTCACCTTTGAACAAAGTATTCATTCCATTCCATACATTATGAGTCGAGACTATAGTTGGACCCCAGGAGCTATATTTGTTTCTCAGTTTTCTCCACCGATTGGTTAAGCTTCCAATCATTATGGATCCCTTTGTAATGCCTCCTGCATTGCACAGTTTATGTCAAGTCTATGCTGCCTGAGTCTATCCATCTGCTCATGCTCTTGTTCAAAGGAATTCATGAACCAGTGTCGGCCACTCCTCAAATATCTTGACTATTGCATGTTGGCCATCCTTATTGAGTCAGTCCATTTTACTTGAGTTCTTCCAAATATTTCAGCGTAGCTAGTACCTCGTGCTAGTTGATGGGAGATGCCTTAATGCCCTCCTTCCAGCGAGTCTTGTTCCGTCAACTTCAACCCATTTATTTCAGGACTTGAGGCTTAGAGTTCGGTTGAGTACCTTGAGGCTTGCAATCATTAGTGGCAGGTTCTCTTGCCATCGACATTTTTGGGAATACATCAATGTCCCATGTTCGATGGATTCATCCTAGTGTTCGACTTCAACTCATTTATTCACACTTCGATGATTGTGCTATGTGCCTTGTGTATTGGAGAAAACTCACTATGGCTTGAGAATACCACAATAGACAGATGACTACTAGAAATCTACTCAATCCTCAAAACAATGCTATTATAAATGACAATGTTAAACAATAGAGAAATGTAACCAACCTCGATCCAACGTTTGATGTAGATCCCCGTTGGAGCTTTCAATCCGCGCACATCCAAGCACTTGTAATCTGCAAATTAGTCTCGACAACCAATATCTAACAAGTACATGTGATATATAAATGACATTAACATTATCAATAACAATGGTCCATAATATCAAAAGCAAATGTAACCCAATGTATAATAAACGACATTCACACCATGAATGGACGAGAATATGAGTATTTCTATTAATGAACAAGAAGAAGTACAAAGTGATACAACCTCTTATCGACAACCAATCTGAACCAAGATCTAGATCAATCCACTTGTGCCTCCACCACTTCAATCCTCCATGAAAGGCAAACTCAAACTTGCAAGGAGTTTGGAAGGTGAACATAACTAGTTCACAACTACAAGGATCAATGAGTGCAGACTCAAGATAGGGAAAAAATCCACTAGAGTGCCTTTACTCTTCTCTTCTTCCTCCTGTCCAAAAAGCCATATGTGCTCAATATATAGTCCTCTCAAAGGTAGGTGAAAGGACTCATCAAGACGTTACTTGGGCAGATAGAGAGCCAAACGTCACCCAATGACCGATTTTTGGGGAGTAAAAAGTAATAAGATAGTGTTTTTTACCATTTTACTTGATACCCGCAGGCTATAGGGATGAAACTCGCGGGTACGGATGCTATAGTGATGCGACACGTGGGTAGGAACAAAAATAGGATAGACTGGTATCACTGAAGGATGAAAATGGATCTGAGTCACTGAAATGGATCCTACAGGCCAAAGAATGCTGATGCTCACAGGGTGGAATATTTATGTGTAACAGATGCCCCCTAATGTGTGAGGTCAAAGACTGAAATGTGCTATAATGTCCGAAATACATTATAAAACTCAGAAGTGGAGTGATGGAGACACAAGTGGAAAGAACGGTTCACTCGTCATAATACAATAGTATCTTTGAATACATGTTGGTATAGTACAACAATCTGATACAATGGCCATGAATAGGCAGTACATAATGGATATATGTCATAAGTGATCGTAGCCATGATCCCTCTACAGTAAGATATGGTCTTCTGCTGAAAAGAAGACAACTGGTGCAAACTAGAGGTACAAACTGCTGAAATATGAGAGGTAATATCTCAGATGTAAAGTCAAAGTCATATGTAGCATACTAAATGCCACAATCGCCTGGTGTCTTCTACACAAGTCTTCGACGGTGCATGTCCCATCAAGTCAATAAAGGAGTTGGGGTCGAACCTAATGAGACATCGTCTGATTACCGGTCATTAATGTATACCGTTAACATATGCGAGATGACCCACCGATAATGAAAATTGGCATCAAGGCACAAAGTAAAATCATCAGAGTGTGAATAAATGGGTTGAAGTTGAACACTAGGATGAATCCATCGATCAGGGGACATTGATGTATTCCCAAAACTGTCGATGGCGAGAGTACCTGCCACTAATGATTGCAAGCCTCAAGGTACTCAACCGAACTCTAAGCCTCAAGTCCCGGAATAAATGAGTTGAAGTCGATGGAACGAGACTCGCTGAAAGGAGGGCATTAAGGCATCCCCCATCAACCAGCACGAGGGTACTAGCAATGCTGAAAGATTTGGAAGATCTCAGGTGAAACGGACTGACTCAATAAGGATGGCCGACATGCAATAGTCAATATATCTGAGGAGTGGCTGACACTAGTTTCAGGACTTCCTTTGAACAAGAGCATGAGCAGATGGATAGACTTAGGCAGCATAGACTTGACATAAACTGTGCAATTCAGGAGGCATTACAGAGGGATCCATAATGACTGTAAGCTTAACCAATCGGTGGAGAAAACTGAGAAACAAGTACAGCTCCTAAGGCCCAACTATAGTCCTGACTCATAATGTACGGATTGGAATGATTGCTCTGTTCAAAGGAGACACAACAGCTGCCAACAAGAAATAGTGACCATAATCCCATCCAACTTTTTGGAATATTTGATTTTTTTGTCTTTTTCATATTTGGGAAAAGCTTGAAAAAGAATAAAATTGATTATAGTACAACAAGTGAGGGAACAAGTGTCAAATAGCTAGCATACTAGTCCCAAGCAGTGGAACATACCTATGCTCAATGCAAGTAAGTGCATGTAGGATGTGGACACTCGGGGGTGTGTTCCCTCAGGGTCAAAGGATCATCAAATTGTGAAGGAAAAATATATAAGCTCTGTAGGGCTCGACAGGGAAAGTGCTCAAGCACTAGGCTATCAACTGAGTAAGCAGGAGCCGGCACAAGGCTCAAGCGGCAAGCAGGATGATGCAATGCAATCACAACACGATATAACTAAGAAGTCCTTTTTTGTAAAGTTAGTCTCCTCACCCGAAAAAGTGTAAAACAATGAGAGAAGAACTCTTCTAGTCACGTATGACTAGAGTATACCTTTTTTGTAATTAATCCACAAAGGTCCGGAAAAGGGGTAAACTTATACCTAAGTGAATATCGCTTCAAATCCTTTAACGAGTCTGAAATGACAAGTATACTCGGCAATCTTGTTTGATTTTGAAAAAGTCTAACAAGAGATTAAAAAATACTTTATAAAAATCTTTTCCGTAAAGGTTTAACGAGCCCGAAAAAGTAAACTCGTGACCTCCTTACTGTTTTTAACCAGCTCAAAGGGGATATGGAAGAATTCTTGTAATGGGGGCAGACGAGTGTCAGGGACATGCAAGACTAGTTCCAAGCGCATGGAACAAAGCCATCCATAATGCAAGGAACATGAGCAAGATAAGCACACTCAAGGGGTGTCTGCGAATTTGGATGGCACAAGGTTTAAATGCATCATAATAATGGGGAGGCCTAAACCTATATGCAAGGTTCCGAATATTCCTACAATGGCCGAAGCAAATGTCAAAAAGGACCAGTAAACAAGTATAAGTCCAGCTAAGAATCCTGTCTCCAAGAAACATAAGTACCAAGATCATCTCTACAGCGTATGTAAAGAAAAATCCAATACAAGTCACTGCGGTAGAAACATTTTCAACTTCACTATTGTTAACCTCAGACATAACGCATGTAGAGCTAACCATTGAAGGTTCCATAGTACCAATACCTGAGGGATCAAAATGATCATCTTCAAAATGAAGAGCAAAGCTGAAGGATGTGAAGGAATATGCAGTGGAAAATTCATCATCATAGGAGTTGGAAATTCTAGAAGTAGAATCGAACTCATCAGGATCACCGATTTGCGGATCCATAGGAGAGTCTAAAGACTCGTCACTAGTGAAATAAGACTTTAATGTCAAACCAGGGCTAGACAAAACTATTCCTGGATCAAAATGTATGGTAGTTTGTATTCCATACCCATCTTGTTCAATAAGATCAATGGTAGGAGGGGAATGATATCTATGATAAAGATCCCCCCACGGATTGTCATCACCACTCATGGCCTCAATCAAAACTTCATATGAAGGTAAAATACCATTGAGGAAACCATGAAAAAGATAGGTCGACTGCACACGTGGGCAGCATAACAGGATCTTCCTCTACTATTTGGGAAGAAGAGAGATCTGGATCTACAGTGGTTTGTTGGATGTGATTGTAAGTGAGCTCCGCTACAGATAAGGGCATAGACATCCCGACGTGCGCAAAGTCTCCAGACATAGAATCCGCGGATGGAAAAATCCATGGATCACCACAATAGGAAGTCCGGAATGGCATAGTATTCGAAGGAGGAGGCGCACTGTCGGAAATGGTTCCAATAAAATTCACAGGTGCAGAATGGTTAAAAGTTCCCATCAACGAGGGGTACATTCCAACACCTATGTTCCCAGTTGCCGACTGAGAATCAGAAACTTGCGGGACTACTGATCCCATGGATGTTGTGGAAGGAGTTCCAACATAATCCAGCTGATCGATCATCACAATCTTGCCTTCATGGGGAAAGTAAATAACTCAAAATACAGTAGATGCGGCAACCTTCATAGCGTACATCTAGTTTCAACCCAGTAAAAGGTTATAGTCGATGGGCGCATCAACCACTTCAACTTCAATAGGCACGAACTTAACTCCCAAGGAGACAACAAGGGAAGGGATAATTCCGTGCAGCGTAAAAGATCTACCGTCGAATGCAGTGAGTGTAGTTCTAGATGCGAGTAAGGGAGGAGATCCGAGAGCTTTCCAACAAGTTAGCGACATTACTGACGCAAAGGAACCTTCATCAACCATAGTACGTTTGATGAAGCTCTTAAGGAAAACCACATGGATTTGAAAAGCCACATGGTAAGGCAAGAGAGGCTGGACATCAGTAGTATCGAACTTGATGACACTAGGACTTCCCCCATCCTGAACTCCTAATGCACTCAAAAGGGCATGCTTCTGAGAAGGTCGAGCTTGCAAAACTTCAAGAGCCGACATGGAACACAGAGTTTGGCCCAAATCTTCTACGATGGAGTAGTTCTGGGCGGCTCGAGCATTAGGATTATGCATGGAGCACTTGAGAACACCTTTCGGTATCCGTGGCATAATAGAAGGCTTCTCGATATGCAAGGAATTATCAGGAGGAGGGGGAGGCTCATTCCCCAAATTTGGTTTTGGTGCACCATAATTACTTTGACAAGTAGCAACACAAACCTCTGACTGAACCATATTCACATCCATAACCACTAGTATTGGAAGAAGACGTTGTCGTTTCGTTAGTACCATAACCAGTGGTGGGAGCATGCGAAGCCATATTTTGATGATGAGGAAGGGGATCCTTCAACACAGTTGGGCTCTATGCCAAATGCTTCGATGCTTCTTCAATACGAGGACATAAGTGAGTAAGATGATCCTCCCCACAAAGCTTGCAAGGGAATTTCACCTTACACCTAGGTTTATGACCCTCGCCAGCACTACCGCCTTCCCGAGGAGGGTTGGCATTCTCTTTACGATGAGTATTACAATTGCTATTGTTGTTACTTCCATTTTTTCCACCCCTACGATTATTTCTCCCATTTTTCTTACCACCAGGTTGTTGGTTACCCGACGGTTTCGTTGATTGCACATTGTGTACATCAGACGACGGAGTGGAAGTGGACAAGGTGTGAACCTGTCCGGGTGCAAACAGGTTAAGCGACAAATTTTGCATTTGATTAGCTACCAAGTCTATAGGGTGAGTGCATGCGGACCCCACGATGCCATCGGCATGTGGTCCAGGAACTGACGTGGGCTCATGTCTTGTTCTCAGTGCATCAGGGATAATGTCATACAAAATGCCAGACTGAGAATAAAGTAGACCTAACTGCTGGACTTTCAAGATAGCTTGTTCCTCAGTCATAATGTCGGACATCTAAAAATCCTTAGAAATGTATAGAAGTAAAGACTTAGGGACCATTCCAACAAGAACTCTGGAGGAATTTTGGCTTTCACTAATCTCTTCCGCCGACGCCACTCTTGAACGTGGTCAGAAATATGTGTGGCCTTATTCTAACGGAAGGTGGACAACAACTCAGTACCAGTATCATAACGAACCGACAACTGGAAATGGTCTAAGAAAACCAAATCAATCTCATTGAATCCCCTATAGGTGTTTCTGAGGAACTCCACATACCACTTCGCGGCTGCCCCCGTGAGAGTGCGTTGAAATAGTCGTAATCGGATGGAATCATGATTCAAAGAGTTGGAGGAGCACCAAAGGTGAAACATCGTGACATGATCTCCCAGGTCCTCACCACCTTTCCCCTCAAACTTTGGAATGTCCGAAGGGAGCTTGGTAGGGACCGGGGGCTAAGTAGGGTCGTGACACACCAGATCATTCATGAGATTCGAAAGATCGGGGAGATTCAAGCATGCAAGGAACGGGAGTTGGGGCTAGAAAGCTTGATTATAAGCTCCCATAAAAGGTTAATTGAACGAAACTGTGTTATACGATGGACCAAAAGCTTGACCATGAGGGTTAAACTACTGATAATGAGGACCTGACGGCCCGTAAGCTTTCCCATGGCCATAATATGGGTAACCTCCCCCTTCCTGACCCATTTGAGAGTAAGCAAGTATATGTGCATTTTGAGCACCATATTGGGGTGGTGGGTGATACTGGTGACCAGCACCGACTGTGTTGTAGTAAGGGTTTCCACCATGGGTATGGGGCATGTATGTACTATTCATATTGGGAATCGTGTTGTATTGACCGTAATGGTATGGTATGTTCCCACCCCCAATATTAGGATTAGCTTGAGCAGTCGTGTGATGACCATAAACATGAGAAGTATTCCCAGGTCCAATATGGGTGTGACCAGTAGCAGGGTTGGTGGTGTGATGTCCATGTGGATAGGAAATATTTCCACCACCTACATTACTATTACTAGCCGCGGCAGTGGACGCAAAAGTGTGCGGTATGTGTCCACCCCCATGGTTGGGAGGAACGGTATCATGTGCGAAAGTGGTCCTAGGTTAACAAGTAGCGACATGTGTATTAGGTGGTGGATGGCGAGTCGTGTTTCGGATAGTATTTCGACTAGGTTGGGTATTCCTAGGAGGTGGTCACATTCCAACATTAGCATGGTTAGGAATCTGACCAGTCCCCATACTATGTGAGTGGGTGGATAAATTAGTGCCCCCAGCTACGGTAGTGCCCCCAGTGGGTATAGTATGGCTAACACTTTGACTAGTGCCAGCATGAGTACCAACCATAATGGAAGGTTCGACAGTATTGTGACTAGGCATACCAAAAGAGAGTGCAGTGGGATTGACCATAGGGCTGGAATCATCATGAGTCTCAGGCCTTCTATATCTAGAATCACGTGGAAATGAAGGAACGAAAGGCTCATCCTGTTCTTCCTCCTCGGGTAAGTCGGGCATCCCGTAAAGATAATTGTCCGGATTCGAAGGATCAAACGGATCCCTATCAAGTGGATTAGGCCAAATAGAACCGGGTTGAGTCGCAGGTGGATCACCTCCCCAATCCTCATGAGGAGTCTGGGGATCGGAAGTATGTTCAACTCTACCTGAAGGAGTAGAAAGGTCTTTCTCGATATCGGGATGTGTATCCATGTAATCCTTAACGTAAGTCGCGTAAGAATCTGAAGACTCAGAGGGAGTCCTTCGGCGTCCTCTAGTAATGCATTGTGTAACCAAAGCTGGCTTTAAACTAGCCAAACGATGGGACCGGTGGAGAGTAGGGCTCCGCGCTATGTTCTCTCTAGAGAGAGACACGACATCTCCTAAAGGACAACTATCGATCAAAAAACAGTAAATCAAAAGCACACAACTAGACAATCTACAGCCAAGAGCAGACATACAGAGTGGCTAAATGAGCTCCCGACACTAGAGCCAGTATGTCTCTCCTAAGAGAGGCTTGAGACTCCCAAACTATAGCCAGAGGTAACAGAATCAGTTACAGAGACACCCAGGCTTCACTATGTCGACAGGTTCAAGTCCACTGCACGAACACAACTGTGTTTTCTAATCCCTATCTGACTCAGACACAAACAGCATAACCACTGCAAGTACCCTGTGCGGTACCTAGGTAAGGCAACTATGTCTACCGCAATATAACCAATGCTCAGGGGGACAGTCGCGAGTGGGATCCGTCATATGGGCAGGGTAGCTAAGCCCGAAGCACAAGAGGACGAACCTTCGGTACCCCTAGATATGAACAAATCCTATATATATCTCTCATGTTCAGCCGGTATCAGAGGGATATCTCCTCAACCAACCTCCCATGACCTCATGCTTAACTCTAGTTTGAGTAGGGCTTTCCTGAGAACACTGATCTATACCATGGATTCCTCCACTCCCTGGTCAAACACCTAATGTTTCGTTCAGTAGTCTTGGATTTTTAACTCACAATGATCTATTCCAAGACTCTAAACCTATGCTAGTTGGTGTACCCTATAAATAAAATAATTCTAATCAATTTTATGATTAAGCGTAAATTTTAGCGGCTGTGATTACTCAAGGGATATGATCGTGAAACTAGTGATGTGTAGACTCAATAGTATGCAACATCGTCCAATCCTAGACTCATCTATCCAATAAAACAATGTCACTAATATGCAAAGTCAATCAACAATTCTGAAATAAATATGCAAATTTTTATCTTTTCAATGCACAAGCAGAACCTAAAATGAAGGCAACAAGCACTCAATGCAAAATGCAGTACATGGAAATAAAATATTTTTGTATTTTCTCTTATAAACAGAAAGGAAAATGCAAAAACTAAATGAATATTTTTGTATCTTTTTCAATATATATGGAATGAAAAAATGCAAGCAAAATCCTACTATTCAGTCACTGAAGTTCCAAGAAAATCACTAAGACAACCCAGCAGATCCTAAACAGCAAGACTCGGCCAAAAGAAAGAGCTCAAAAGGAAAAAACCAAGAGGTTAAAACCAAAGATTGGTAAAAAACCAAGAAGGCTCAACCAAGAGAAACGAATAGATCTAGTCACAACCAAGGCATGAAACAGTCAAGAAAGAGGCCAACAAAGACTCAGGAACCAACCAAACTCACCCAGCAACAAGCAATAGCCATAAACCAACAAAAGCCGGAGTTACACGCTATTGTCGAAGGAATACCTGTGGGTACCCGCGAGCAGTAGTGTAAACAGAGGCGGGTGTACGTGGGAAGAACTAAGCTAGCCCGTGGGTGAGGAAAAGCAAATCGTCAAATAAAGAGTCCAGAGGATCAGAAAAAGCAGGTTTTCTACAGTGTATCTTAACGGCCAATCAGTGACACAAAGCTTCGATAAACAGCAACTCTAATTATGGACTAATGCTCAAAAAAAATTCCAAACATGGATGTTTTCCCTAGCCGAGTCGCCATTTTTGTATTGGAGAAAACTCACTATGGCTTGGGAATACCACAACAGATGGATGACTACCAAAAATATACTCAATCCTCAAAACAATGCTATTATAAATGACAATGTTAAACAATGGAGAAATGTAACCAACCTCGATCCAATGTTTGATGTAGATCCCCGTTGGAGCTTTCAATCCGCGCACATCCAAGCACTTGTAATCTGCAAATTAGTCTTGACAACCAATATCTAACAAGTACATGTGATATATAAATGACATTAACATTATCAATAACAATAGTCCATAATATCATAAGCAAATGTAACCCAATGTATAATAAACGACATTCACACCATGAATGGACGAGAATATGAGTATTTCTATTGATGAACAAGAAGAAGTACAAAGTGATACAACCTCTTGTTGGAAACCAATCTAAACCAAGATCTAGATCAATCCACTTGTGCCTCCACCACTTCAATCCTCCATGAAAGGCAAACTCAAACTAGCAAGGAGTTTGGAAGGTGAACATAACTGATTCACAACTACAAGGATCAATGAGTGCAGACTCAAGATAGGGCAAAAATCCACTAGAGTGCCTTTACTCTTCTCTTCTTCCTCCCATCCATAAGCCATATGTGCTCAATATATAGTCCTCTCAAAGGTAGGTGAAAGGACTCATTGAGACGTTACTTGGGCAGATGGAGAGCCAAAAGTCACCCAATGACCGCTTTTTGGGAGTAAAAAGTAATATAGTGGTTTTTACCATTTTACTTGATACCCGCGGGCTATATGGATGAAACGCGCGGGTACGCATGCTATAGTGATGCGACACATGGGTAGGAACAAAAATAGGATAGACTGGTATCACTAAAGGATGAAAATGGATCTGAGTCGCTAAAATGGATCCTACAAGCCAAAGAATGATGATGCTCACAGGGTGGAAAATTTCTGTGTAACACCTTGATGCCCATTTTCATTATTGGTGGTTTATCTCGCGGCTATTAATGGTATGCATCATTGACCAGTAATCAGACGATGTCACATCAGGTTCGACCCCAACTCCTTTATTCACTTGATGGGACTTGCACCATCGAAGACTTGTGTAGAAGACCCCAGGCGATAGTGGCATTCAGTATGCTACTTATGACTTTGACTTTACATTTGAGATATCACCTCTCAAATATCAGCAGTTTGTACCTCTAGTTTGCACCAGTTGTTTCATTTTCAACAGGAGACCATATCTTACTGTAGAGGGATCATGGCTATGATCACTTATGACATATATCCATTATGTACTTCTTATTCATGGCCATTGTATCATATTATTGTACTACCGACATGTATTCAGGGATATTATTGTATTACGATGAGTGAGCTGCTCTTTCCACTTGTGTCTCCATCACTCCACTTCTGAGTTTTATAATGTATTTCGGCCATCATAGCATCAGTCTATGACCTCACACATTAGGGGGCATCCGTTACACCGTAATCTTCCACCCTGTGAGCATCAACATTCTTTGGCCTGTAGGATCCATTTCACTACTCAAATTCACTTTATATCCTTCAGACACATTTTTCCTCATTTTTCCTCTGACCCGCATGTTGCATCACTATAGCATGCGTACCCGTGAGTTGCATAACTATAGCCTGCGGGTATCAAGTAAAATGGTAAAAATCACTAGTTTATTACTTTTTACTCCCAAAAAGCGGTCATTGGGTGACCTTTGGCTCTCCATCTACCCAAGTAACGTCTCTATGTGTCCTTTCACTTACCTTTGAGAGGACTATATATTGAGCACATATGGCTTATGGATAGGAGGAGAAAGAAGAGCAAGGGAACTCTAGTGGATTTTTGCCCTATCATGAATCTACACTCATTGATCCTTGTAGTTTTGAACCGTTTATGTTCACCTTCCAAACTCCTATCTAGTTTGAGTTTTCCATTCATGGAGTATTGAAGTGGTGGAGACACAAGTGGATTGATCCAGATCTTGGTTCAGATTGGTTGCTGGCAAGAGGTCGTATCACTTTGTACTTCTTCTTGTTTATTAATAGAAATACTCATATTCTCATCCATTAATGTTGTAAATGTTGTTTATCTTACATTGGGTTGCATTTACTTGTTATATCATGGGCCATTGCTATTGATGATGTTACTGCCGTTTATATATAATATGTACTTGTTGTATATTGGTTGTCAAGACTAATTTGCAGATTCAAGTGCATGGATTGAAAAGCTCCAACGGGGATCTACATCAAACGTTTGGATCAAAGTTGGTTATCTTCTTCCTTATCTTGGCATTGTCATTTATATAGCATAGTTCTTAGAATTGAGTTGATTTCTGGTAGTCATTTGTCTCTATTGTGGTACACCCCAATCCATAGTGAGTTTTCTCCAACACAGTTTCCCTCACGAGGGTTTAAACCACGTCAAAACATTGGTGTATCAATCTATGATCTATTTGTATGAAGTGGTTTCTCTAGGTGTTCGGTCTTTTGGGAGTACCCTATGTACCCGAACATGGTATCAGATCTTTTATGAAGAGTCGCTTCCGATTATGATCTAGATCTTGAACTGTTGTTGTCGAAACTTGAAAGGGTTTCTGGTTCTGGTATTTTTGTGCATTTTTAGGCTGTGGGAGGTGTTCCATTGTGTCTGGAGCGTCGTTTCCATTGGTAAATAGTTTTCGTTTGATCGAAAACAGTTCCCGGTTGCTTCAGAAACGCATATTTTATCAGTTTATCTCATATTTTATCAGTTTTACTATTAGATTTTTTTTAGTTTCAGATTGTTGCTTTCCCTATCTGTGTATGTTCTTTGTCATGCACCTTGTGCGATCTCGGCGAATCAGAAACAGAAAAGGAAATGGTTTTTCTCAGCTGCGTATGCTCTTTGTTGTGCACCTTGTGCGATCTCGACAAATCAAAAACAGTGAGAAAACGTAGACTTTCTAGGCAATCTAACGAGATCTAACCCCACAAGCGTGGAATTTTTTTTTTGTTTTGGTTTATTGTGTGATTTACAGGAAAAAAAGGCAAGCATAGAAACCGAGCAAGAAGAGTTAAAAAAAAAAAAAACCCTTCCTCCTTTCCATATTTTACATATATTTTAATCTAGCTCACTTGGTTCAAAGTTGTTTTATTCCTTAATAGGTTTTGAGTTCAAGTCTTAGGAAGTTACTTTTAAAAGAAAAAGTGTATGCAATTTATATTTTCAAGTTACTTTATTGTAAAAGTGTATCTCACTTAAATAATAAAAAATAAAAATAAAAAATGAGTTACTTAAGTTCATTTTTATTCTTGCACTATTTAAAGTAACATCATTGTAAAAGTGAAATCACTTATTTTATAAAAGTGGTTCACTTAAAGCAACTTTCTTGTAAAATGATTGTCGAAGGTTCATCTTGGGAAGAGGGGGGTCCTTTTTTTTTTAGCTGGTCATTCTCTATCTGCCACGTCACTATTGGGGACATCTTCAACTTTTTCTTTGTTCAAGCATAACTTCATCATATGGAGTCATTTTTCAGTGCCGTTTTTTTTAAACTATTTTTTTTTCGAGCTCTTCGCATCCAGATTATTGATTTCTGTTTTTATAACCATTAATTTGTAGTATACTGCCCCTTGTGATATTCTACGAAGTAGGGAACTTTTCAAAATTACCTCAGGGAAAGAAACAGAACCCACTAATGATGACAAGAAAATAAATTGGGCAAATAGATGTGTTGAAAGTCATGGATTGATTGGGATGTCAATCTCTACTGATTTGCGATTCCACATATCTGGAATTGGTGAACCTGATGTTGCTTGGGACAAGTTGGAATCTGTGTTTGGTAAACACAATGAAATTTGAGGTCACCAACTCGAAAATGAGTTGATTTCTTTAAATCCAAGTGATTTTTCATGCATACAAGATTATTTATCTAAGTACAAAACTCTTAAACTCTTATGTGAAGAATGCAAGATTAAGAGGAAAGACAAATAATGCATTTATCATATTCTTTCCAAACTTGGACCTGCACATTCTGTTTTTGTATCTACATTTTACTCCATGAAAGAATCATTGAATGCAACTAGCTATCAAGAGCATAGTCTTGAATCATTTTGTGATTCCTTGATTAGAGAGCAAGATAAGCTAATCCATCTTGGAATAATTAACAATGCAGATACATCTGGGAAAGCCTTATTGTCCCAACAGAAAGAAAAGTCCAAACCTCCCAAGAAACAAAATTTTCACAATAATAAGTCAAACAAGGGTCCCAAACCCTCTCAGTCAGCTCCTTCTTTAAAAAATGACAAAGGATCCAAGCCAAAAGGCAAGAAGACTGAGCATCATTTCAACTATTGCGGGAAAGATAATCATGATGAAGGGTGAAAACATGAAGTCGGGAAACAATTTTGGTTTGTTTTTTACAAACAAAACTGCTAAATTTTATGTTTTTCAACTTCGACCTCTTCAAACCCATATCTCCCTTAGGAATTTCAACTTGAAGTAAAAATAAAGGTTTTAGAGAATTGAATTAGCTTTCTACTCGTATTTTTTTTAATTTTTTTTATGGACATATCATGGGACAAATTTGTTGTCAACAGACGGCATATACTTGAAAATTTTAGGTATGGATAATGAGTGACCTGTGTTGATGACAATGTTTTGATAGATGGTTATTATTTTAGGGAAAACAATTGTCAGCTCATAATATACACACACTACACTGGATCCTGGACTATATTTTGAGTTTTTTAAGACTTGGGAACTATTTTTTATTATTTATCGAAACAACGTATGTTCAGAAAATGGTGCATTATCGACACATGTTTTCGTCTTCACATTTTATTTCAAATGTGACTCTTAATGGAAAAACTAAAAGTACCATTTTGAAGAGGATGGGCCAATTATGATCTCTGTGAAATTTCAATTTTTTTGGTGTTGTCTTTGTTATGATATTGAATTTTCATTTCGGGTGATTTTCAAAGTAATAAAATTCTTAAGGGATAAGGTTTAGAAAAAAAATATTAATAAATAGAAATTCAAGTCGAAATGAAACAATTATTATATCATTGGAAACTAGATTTGTATATGAATCCATTTCTATCAAGTCCGACAAATAATATTTAGAATTTGCAGGGATTCAAGCTTGCTAAATTTGCAGGTTCCGGAAAGATGCCATATATTTTCGTAGGTTTGTTGACCATAAACTCTCGGGCAAAAAAATATTTTCCAAACTCGCAACCGAGAGTTTAGTTCAAACTCTCATCCGAGAGTTTTTTTAAAAATACAGCACGGCGATTGGTTCAAACTCTCATCCTAGAGTTTTTTTAAACTCTCAGGCAAGAGTTTGAAATCTCAAAACTCTCAACCTAGAGTTTGAGGTTGACTTATTTTCGCATGATCATCCACTCACGTTCCGTTGTTTTCACTCCATTTGTCACAAAAGTGTTTCCCATATTCGTGACTTCACCCCGAATCTAAGTGTTTTAAGAAGATGGCAGCCTTAGAAGCAGCAATGAAGAAGCACCACATCAGCCTAGATTTGCCTTCAGAATCTACCTCTCATGGACATGCACTTTGTGCTTTTGGTTATTCTTATAATGCATCTTCTCCTTCTACTTCAAATGAATGGCTCATTGATTATGGAGCATCTTATCATATGGCTAAGGATCAAGCCATCTTTTCTACTATGCATGACTGTAACACCAAACAAATATTTGTTGGTGATGATAGATCTCTAAGTGTTGTAGGAGCTGGAATAGTTCCAGTAGATAATGGTCATTTCAGTGATGTACTATGTGTTCCAAGAATTTCCTGCAATTTGTTATCAGTCTATCAAATCACTCATTCTGGTGAAGGTAAAACTGTGACGTTTACACCTCACCAAGTTGTAATCAAGGATTTTAAAAATCCTCAAGAGGTCCTAGCTACCGGAATTGTTGATGATATTACCAGGTTGTACAAGTTTAACAACTTTGAGTCATCACATTTTCCTTTAGTTTTTGTTGCTCATACTGATAACTTGAGCAAACTTTGGCATGAGCGATTTGGTCACTTAAATTATCGCTCATTGCAACAACTATGTAAAGACAATATGGTGACAGGTCTTCCGATGGTATCTTACAGGGATGGTGTTTGTTCCGGTTGTGTACTCGGAAAACATCATCGAGATAGTTTTGACAAATGTGCCTCTTGGCACGCCTCGGTTCCCTTGGAGCTTGTGCATAATGACTTGTGTGGTCCTCTTCCATCTGCTTCCTTTTTTGGTTTCAAATATTTCTTAACTTTCATTGATAATTACACCAGACACACTTGGGTTTTTTTCCTAAAACTTAAGAGTGAAGTATTTAACATGTTCTTGGCCTACAAGGCCCTTGTTGAAAAACAATCTGGTCATCAAATTATTAAGTTAAGATCTGACAATGGAGGAGAATGTGTTAACAAAAATTTCACTACTTTCTGCACTGAACAAGGAATCCAACAACACACTATTCCATATACACCACAACAAAATGGTGTAGCTAAATGGAAGAACCACACTTTAAAATAAATGGCTAATTGTATGATCCAATCTAAGGGACTAAGTCTTCAATATTGGGCTGAAGCCATTAATTGTGCAAATTACATAGTTAATCGCACCCCCACTAAAGCATTACAAGGTATCACACCGGAAGAAGCATGGAGTAAAATTAAACCAGATGTAAGTCACTTCCGTGTGTTTGGTAGTGAAGCATGGGCTCACATTCCGGATGAAAAACAGAAAGCATTGCAGCCTAAAAGTGAAAAGTGCATATTTGTTGGCTATTCTGAAGATGTAAAAGGTTATAGACTTCTTCAACCACATTCTCATGATGTAATCATTAGAAGAGATGTTAAATTTGATGAAAATATATTGGCTTGTGATATTAACTCGATGATTGTGCCATCTTTGGCCTGCGAGCCTGATTTAGCGATTATGTCTTCTTCTTCTTCTTCCAACTTGCTTGACAGGTTTCCAACTCCAATTTCTGATGATGACAATGAGGATGAAAATCCACCTCCATCTGCTCATGTTCCTCCAGTTGCACCAGCACAAGTGCTTCCTCGATGGGTCCGTTCAACATGTGAAGCAGTTGGTGATCTTGCCGGTGATCCTAGAGATCAACGTCGAACACGTTCTCAGTTTCAGCGAGCCTCTTATATTTTGGCTCAAGTTTTCGAGAATCATGATCTAGAAACCTTTGTAGAAGATTCAGGAAATCCAGATTGGGATTGTAATATCCCTTTTTCAAATTTTATTAAAATGCCAATTTTTCAACTTTTTCCCCAATTTCGACCTTTGACTAGTTTAACTGTTTTGACCTCCAAATCATCCCAAATGCTCCCAAATATTCTGTATGAGTGTATTAATGGTATTTAGACTTGAATATCAGGTTCAGGGATGTTTTATGGACTTCCAAATACTGCTGCAAACTTGATTTGTATTCTGATCAATATAGGTAATTTTGACTAGTAATTTGTGCATCAAATCCCCCCGGGTAACACTGAAAATGGCCTTCCAAATGCCTCCAAACTCCCCCAAATTTATGAACAGAGGTATATAATGTGTTAAGTATGTTATTGAGGTCTCATATGCACCATTAATTGATTTTTACTACTGTTATAACTCTCTCACATTCAACAGCAAAAACCCCCAATTCGACCCTTGGGGAAATGGCACTATTTCATCTCCCAATACAACTAAACTGAGTAAAAATGCTTCAAATGCTCAAGTACAGTACATGAAACTTGTATAAGACATCCATGGAATTATATTGATCACAAATATATCATAGAATCATCCATCCATTCGAAATAATCAACATTATAGTGTCATACATCAATGCATTGGGGAAATGGACATTGTTTGCTCATTAATCAATAGTTTTGCATACAACCAGTGGGTATTTCGACCTGATACTTTCTGAATATGAATAACAGAGGATATGAAGCTATTACAATCATAAATATATAATGATAAGCTCTCTCAAGAAGCACAAGTGCTCACCAAAAACGCCCTCCCTCAAGGAGCATGAATATGCCTTCAAAACTGGAAACGGTGGAGAGAAAGTGCTGCACTAAACCAAACCATGAAACTTCCTGTAGCTGATACCTGCAAATACAAAATCCATTAAATCACCATGAAAGATCTGAGTGGCCTCTCCAAACACCAACTTGGATGGGAATCTTTCACCCTCGAAATTGGCTAAGGCAAGAAACTAGTCATCCACTAGCTCTCTCTTCACAAATGCAATTTTTCTCAAATCATCAAAAGCCATTCTCATACTTGATTTCTACATTTTATAACCAACATTAGCCTTCAAGGGGTCGAAATCCTCTCAATAGATTCAATAATTTTCCATTTAGGAAATATTCCTCATTTGCCACTTGTCTCCTAGTTCCAACCTTCCATCTTCTCCCAAATTCGAATTTGAGTCTCTTTGGATTCCTCCAACTCCATGAGCGCCTTCCTTGAGCCTATTTTTGGGGCTGACATGTCATAATGGTCAGGTGTAAGAATTCAGGTCTGAATTTTGTCATAAATGTCATAGATGCTTCATTATTGTTGTCATAAAACTAGGGAATCTAGCCCAAGTGTCCACTAGTCTCCAATTTGACTCTTCCTCTCCCATGGAGGTTACTATTCCATCCCATTTCGACCTAAGATTCTCAATGCCATGTGTTATGACTTACCAACTCACCCAAGAGTGTTCACCTTCCCATGAATTCGAATTGGCAAGAGAGAGCTGCCATGTGTCATTGAAAAATCAAGCTAGTGTGGGTCCCACCACCTCCATATGTCTCCAAAACCACTTGCCACCTAGAATTTCTCTTGAATTTATTTATTCATCATATTTATTAAATACTTGAACCCTTCTAATGTCTAAATATCATTTATTAGCTTCCTTATTACCATCCCACATGTTCCCATCCAACCTAGGAAACTAGTAGGATTGATGGGATTGTCTTACTATGCACTTATTTGAATGGGGACATTACAGTCCTCCCCACCCAAGATTGCTTGTCCTCAAGCAATTTCAAATTTGGATGCTGCAAAATCTTCTCCTCTTCCCATGTGGCATCTTCATTTGGTAAGTCCTTCCATTGCACTAAATATTCTTTGATGATTCTACTCCTCAACCTTCTTTCCCGTGTCTTCAAAATCTTTTCCGGAACAAGTGTGAGCTGACCTTCATCATCCAAAGGAGGAAGTATTTCTGAAGTGATGATTTGCTGACCAAGAGCTTTCTTAAGACAAGAAACATGAAATACATTGTGGATTTTACTCCCTTCCGGAAGTTCTAATTCATATGCTACTTCTCCAACCTTCCGCACTACCTTGTATGGCCCATAGTACCTTGGTTTTAATTTTTCTGCTCCATTCTTTTTGAGAGATGTTTGTTTATAGGGCTGCAACCTTAAATACACTAAATCATTGACTTGAAAGTTTCTCTCTTCTCTATGTCTATCAGCATATTGTTTTTGCTGATTTTGAGCAACCTGCAAATTGTCTTTCAAGAGCTTTAAAATTTCTTGGCTCTCTTCCACCCAACCTTTAGCCTTTGGGGCTCTACTATCACCAAATATAATGTCAGAAAATGTAAGTGCATCATAACCATATAATGCTTTGAAAGGAGACATTCCTATTGACATATGATAAGTGGTGTTGTAGCAAAACTCACCCAAGTGTAGCCATTTTGCCCATGCTTTTTGCTGCCCTCCCACATAGTTTCTTAGGTATCCTTCTAACCATTGGTTTACCCTCTCTGTTTGTCCATCAGTTTGTGGATGATAGCTGGTACTTGGAGTCAATTGAGTGCCTACCAATCTAAAAATTTCTTTCCAAAAAGCACCCATGAATCTACTATCTCTATCACTGACAATGCTCTTGGGAAGCCCATGCAATCTGAAGATTTCTTTGAAAAAAATATCAGCCACTTGTGCAGCACTAAAAGATGATGTAACAGCAAAAAAATGAGCAAATTTTGTCAACCTATCAACTACCACATAGATACAATCCTTACCCAAGGATTTAGGCAATCCGGTGATGAAATCCATGGAAATACTGTCCCATTTTTGCTCCGGAATGGGCAATGGTTGTAATAGGCCGGCTGGACATGTAAGTTCTGATTTGTTTTGTTGACATGCTTTACATTCATTCACATACTTCTGAACATCTTCCTTCAACCCCTTCCAAAAAAATCTTTGCCTCAACTGTCTATAAGTTTTGAAGATCCCCGGATGGCCCGCCAGTGGGGAATCATGTGCTTCTTGCAAAATTCGATACTTGAGCTTGGAGTTATGAACTAAATAAATTCTTCCCTTATAATATATCAGCCCATTCAAAATCCTATAATTATCATCCCCTTTGATTCCATTCAACACATCACAAGCAAATTTGTCTTTGGCATATTCAACTAGTAGCATGTTTTTCCAATCCTTGGCAATATCCATGAGAGAAAAAGAAGGCCTTCTTGACAAAGCATCTGCTACTATATTATTCTTTCCTTTGACATATTCAATATCAAAATCATAAGCTTGAATCTTGCTTACCCACTTTTGTTGCCTTTCATTTAGATCTTTTTGGGTGAGAAAGTGTCTTGGACTATTGTGGTCAGTTTTCACCACAAACTTGCTGCCCACCAAGTATTGTCTGAATTTGGCCAATGCATGCATAATGGCCAGCATTTCTTTATCATAAATGGAGTAAAGTTTTTCATGAGGCTGCAACTTTCTGCTCTCAAAGGCTATAGGGTGTTGGCCTTGCTTTAGGACAGCCCCTATTCCTCCACCTGAAGCATCACATTCCACAACAAAAGGTTTAGTAAAATCAGGAAGTGCAAGTATGGGACAACTACTCATTACCTCTTTCATTTTTTGGAAGGCCTTTTCAGCCTCTTCATCCCACTTGAAAGCATCCTTCTTAGTCAAATCAGTGAGTGGAGAAGTCAACTTGGAGAATCCTTTCACAAATTTTCTGTAGTAGGTGCATATGCCAATAAAGCCTCTCAATTCGGTAATATTTTTTGGTGATGGCCATTCCAAGATAGCCCTGATTTTTTCCATGTGTACCTTCACTCCTTCTTGCCCAATAATGTGCCCAAGATACAGTAGTTCTTTCATTCCAAATTCACATTTTGATAATTTAGCAAATAAGGACTCTTCTTGCAAGATTTTCAACACAATCTCTAACTGCTGCAAATGCTCTTCCCATGTTTTACTGTAAATGAGAATATCATCAAAGAAAACCAAAACAAACCTTCTTAGTTGCTTGCAAAATATCCTATTCATACATGCTTGAAAGGTGGCTGGAGCATTTGTTAACCCAAAAGGCATGACAAGAAATTCAAAGTGGCCAAAATGACATCGAAAAGCGGTCTTTTGCACATCTTCATCTTTCATTCGAATTTGGTGATACCCTGATCTAAGGTCAATTTTTGAGAAGTATTTGGCCCCATGCAGCTCATCCATGAGCTCATCAATCCTAGGAATAGGATACCTATTCTTTATAGTCTTTTTGTTCAAGGCTCTAAAATCTATGCACATTCTCAATGTTCCATCTTTTTTCTTCACTAGCACAACTGAAGAAGCATAAGGGCTAGAGCTTGGTCTAATGAGTCCCAACTCTAGGAGTTCTTGGATAGCTTTTTCAATCTCATCTCTAAACCTTTTAGGATGTCTATAAGTTGGTATCTGAATGGGTGAAGTACCCTCCTCCAAAACAATACTGTGCTCAACCCCCCTATCCGGTGGCCTACCATGTGGAAGGTCTCTAAAAACCTTTTCATATTTTTGCAAGAGTCTCTCTATCTCCTTTGGGTGTTTGACAATATTTATAGTTGGCTTGGGAGATGTAATATGACATTCAGCAGCCCATTCTATATCCCCATGCCTCAATATAGATCTCATGCTATTGCAAGTCACTACTTGATTTGGATAAGTGTGTTGCCCTCTCACAACTCTTTGTACTCCTTTTGAATCTTGGAATTTCATTTCGGGAATTTGATAATTTACTGTATGCTCTCCTATTGAATACAACCATTGCACTCCCAAAACCACATTAGTATCAGCAACATCAACCACATAAAAACTATCAACAAAAGTATAGTTACCTACGGTGACTTGCAGCTTTGGAACCCATGTTTTGCATTGCATTGTGTTGTGACCGAGAATGACAACTGTGAAGCCATCAAATGGTTCAATAGGTATCTTTCTTTTCTCTACCATCTCTGCATCAATGAAGTTATGAGTGGCTCCTCCATCTACCAAAACTGAAGTTCTTTGTCCTTGTACCACACCTTTGCAGCGGATAGTATGATAGCGAGGTACTGCTGAAAGCACTGCCATTCTTGCTTTGTCCGGTGAAGGCTGATTTTCTTCTTGTCTTTCCTCTTCTACTGCTGTCTCATATGCCTCTTCTTGATCTGAAATATGTCCATCTTCATCCATGCCCCCATCATACCCCTCATTATCAGAAAATACTTCTATGTATTGAGCCTTTCCTTTGGTACATTTGTGCCCCGGTGTCCATGGTTGGAAGCATGTGAAGCATAGTTTCTTTTTTCTAAGTTCATCCCTGTTTAGTCCCTCTTTTTTATTCCTCTCAAATGACTCTCTTTGCCAAGGTTTCTTATCATATCCATCCCTTTGCCAAGGTTTCTTTTCAAATTTATAGCTAGGCTTAGGAGGAAATCTCGTTCTAGGAAGCACATTCTGGAGATCCCTAGTCAAGCTCATTGCATCTTTTAATGTAGTTGGCTTGTGGGCTTTGACCAAACCTCTTAAGGGTTCAGCCAAACCTTCAGTGAACAGCAATACTAATCTTCCCATAGATACATCAACCACCTTGACTGATAATTTTTGAAAGTCCAACATATATTCAGTAGGGGACCCAGTTTGCTTCAATTGAGCTAGTTCTTTGAAAGGCAATTCTGGATCTTTTTGTTCAAATCTTTCTAGTACCCTGTCAACAAATTCTCCATATGTTTTAACCTGATTATGACCCAAGGTTTTCATCCCATGAAACCACCATTCATTGGCATCTCCTTCCAAATGCAAAATGGCCATTTTTAATGCATCCTCTTCCAACATAGGATTCAGCTGAAAATATACATCCAATTTTTGCACCCAAGTGTTAGCAGAATTTTGAGAAGAACCATCAAAAGTAGGAAGTGACATTTTTCCAATAGCACTATTTAATTCTTTGTTTTGGAATGGACTCCTATTGTCTCCCTTCCTATTAATCTTTTGCATAGCATCAATGTAGTCACTGAGTGGTACACCTCTTTTACACTCTTCATTCAAATCATTCCAATCATTTACTAGTTTCTTGTAATCCAATGCAAGATTGGGCTCTTCTTTGGGTGTGAGAAATTTAGGTGCAGTATGCCTTTGTGTGCTTTGAAATTCATCAGGTCTATTATGAGGTCCTGTACTTGAGAAAATATGCTCATTCCCTTTCATCTTTTCCCCTGAGTGTGAACCGCTATTATCTCCTATTATCCCTTTGCTTTGAAGCTGGCTAATCAACAATTCAAATCCTTGCAACAATTTATCACCTATCCTATCCATGTTTGCTGAAAGTTTAGAGAAACATGGATCTAAGGTTGCAATAAGTTCCTCCTTATGTTTTAATTTGTCATCCTCGTCTCTACCCATGGTTTCAGCAAAAGACTCCTCTTCTTCTACTACCTCTTCTTCAACAAAAACCTCTTCAACTACAGGTTCAAAGGGTGGTGGATTATTATTTTGACTTCTTGTTAGGACCATCAGGTGCCAAGAACATGCTCTGATACCACTTGTAATATCCCTTTTTCAAATTTTATTAAAATGCCAATTTTTCAACTTTTTCCCCAATTTCGACCTTTGACTAGTTTAACTGTTTTGACCTCCAAATCATCCCAAATGCTCCCAAATATTCTGTATGAGTGTATTAATGGTATTTAGACTTGAATATCAGGTTCAGGGATGTTTTATGGACTTCCAAATACTGCTGCAAACTTGATTTGTATTCTGATCAATATAGGTAATTTTGACTAGTAATTTGTGCATCAAATCCCCCCCGGGTAACACTGAAAATGGCGTTCCAAATGCCTCCAAACTCCCCCAAATTTATGAACAGAGGTATATAATGTGTTAAGTATGTTATTGAGGTCTCATATGCACCATTAATTGATTTTTACTACTGTTATAACTCTCTCACATTCAACAGCAAAAACCCCCAATTCGACCCTTGGGGAAATGGCACTATTTCATCTCCCAATACAACTAAACTGAGTAAAAATGCTTCAAATGCTCAAGTACAGTACATGAAACTTGTAGAAGACATCCATGGCATTATATTGATCACAAATATATCATAGAATCATCCATCCATTCGAAATAATCAACATTATAGTGTCATACATCAATGCATTGGGGAAATGGACATTGTTTGCTCATTAATCAATAGTTTTGCATACAACCAGTGGGTATTTCGACCTGAGACTTTCTGAATATGAATAACAGAGTATATGAAGCTATTACAATCATAAATATATAATGAGAAGCTCTCTCAAGAAGCACAAGTGCTCACCAAAAACGCCCTCCCTCAAGGAGCATGAATATGCCTTCAAAACTGGAAACGGTGGAGAGAAAGTGCTGCACTAAACCAAACCATGAAACTTCCTGTAGCTGATACCTGCAAATACAAACTCCATTAAAGCACCATGAAATACCTAAGTGGCCTCTCCAAACACCAACTTGGATGGGAATCTTTCACCCTCGAAATTGGCTAAGGCAAGAAACTAGTCATCCACTAGCTCTCTCTTCACAAATGCAATTTTTCTCAAATCATCAAAAGCCATTCTCATACTTGATTTCTACATTTTATAACCAACATTAGCCTTCAAGGGGTCGAAATCCTCTCAATAGATTCAATAATTTTCCATTTAGGAAATATTCCTCATTTGCCACTTGTCTCCTAGTTCCAACCTTCCATCTTCTCCCAAATTCGAATTTGAGTCTCTTTGGATTCCTCCAACTCCATGAGCGCCTTCCTTGAGCCTATTTTTGGGGCTGACATGTCATAATGGTCAGGTGTAAGAAGTCAGGTCTGAATTTTGTCATAAATGTCATAGATGCTTCATTATTGTTGTCATAAAACTAGGGAATCTAGCCCAAGTGTCCACTAGTCTCCAATTTGACTCTTCCTCTCCCATGGAGGTTACTATTCCATCCCATTTCGACCTAAGATGCTCAATGCCATGTGTTATGACTTACCAACTCACCCAAGAGTGTTCACCTTCCCATGAATTCGAATTGGCAAGAGAGAGCTGCCATGTGTCATTGAAAAATCAAGCTAGTGTGGGTCCCACCACCTCCATATGTCTCCAAAACCACTTGCCACCTAGAATTTCTCTTGAATTTATTTATTCATCATATTTATTAAATACTTGAACCCTTCTAATGTCTAAATATCATTTATTAGCTTCCTTATTACCATCCCACATGTTCCCATCCAACCTAGGAAACTAGTAGGATTGATGGGATTGTCTTACTATGCACTTATTTGAATGGGGACATTACACGGATGCAGCTATGGATGAAGAATATCATTCCTTAATGGCGAACGATACTTGGGATCTTGTACGTCTTCCAAAAGGAAGAAAACTTGTCATATGTAAATGGGTCTACAGAACTAAGTATGCATCAGATGGAAGTGTTGAAAGACTTAAGGCAAGGTTAGTTTCCAAAGGTTTTTCCCAAGTTGAAGGGATTGACTACAATGAAACCTTTACTCCTGTCGCAAAAATGAACTCCATCCGCCTTTTTCTTTCCCTTGTAGCCTTACAGACCTGGAAAGTCCATCAAATGGATGTCAAGTCTGCCTTCTTACATGGTGATCTACAGCAGGAAATTTACATGGAACAACCTCCTAAATATGTTCAGAATAAATCTAGCCTTGTCTGTCGCCTTAAGAAATCCTTATATGGCCTTAAGCAAGCTCCTAGAGCTTGGTATGCCAAAATGGATAGCTTTCTCCTTGAAACTGGTTTTTCTAGATGTCATTCTGACCCCAATGTCTATACCAAGAAAGTAGGAAACCATCTCATCATACTTGTTCTATATGTTGATGACCTTATTCTTACTGGTAGTGACCCTAAGCTTATAACCCATGTGAAATCCAGTCTTAAGCAAAATTTTGAAATGTCAAACTTAGGACATTTGCATTATTTTCTTGGTCTCCAAGTCCTGCAAACCAAAGAAGGAATCTTTCTTTCTCAGTCTAAGTATGCTTGTGACCTTCTTCGTTGATTTCACATGTAAGATTGTACACCAGCCCCTTCTCCCTTCCAGTCCGGAGTCAAACTTTATGCCACTTGTCCTTCACCTGAAGTAGATGCCACCTTGTATCATCAACTTGTTGGTAGTCTCTTATACTTGACTTATTCTCGTCCTGACCTTTCCTTTGTTGTTGGTCATGTTGCCCGTTATATGCAAACACCTCATAAAAGTCACTAGAAAGTAGCTAAAATAATACTTCAATATATTCGAGGCACTATTCAGTTCGGGATTCATTACAGTACAGGGGAGGAACCTTTGTTGGTTGGTTTCACTAATTCATATTGGGTCGGCGATCCTGATGATCGAAATTCTACTGCAGGTTATGTTTTCAGTCTGGGATCTAGACCTATCACTTGGGATTGTAAGAAACAACAAGCTCTTTCTCTTTCTTCGGTAGAGGCAGAATATCAAGCCGCAATTAATGCTAGTCAGGAATCTTTATGGCTTCGACATATCCTTTCAGAGTTTGGATTCGAGTAGCAGCAACCTACTCCACTTTGGTACAACAATCAAAGTGCCATCAAGCTTGCCAAAGATCCAATCCTACATCAACGCAGCAAACACATGGAGCTACATATGAACTTCATCAAAAATCTTGTTCATGATCATGTTCTTGAAGTGCTCTTTTGTCCTACAGATGATCAAGTTGCAGACATCTTCACCAAGTCTCTTACAGAAGCGAAGTTTTCTAAACTTCGATCTATTTTAGGAGTTCAGGAACTTGTCACTAAGGGGGGATAGGCTCTAATGCCTCCTTCCTTCTCCTAATAGTGTCACTTTCGTAAATCCTTCAATCCTATCCCAAGTTGTTCTTAAGGGGGGATGTTAGGATATTTAGACACTTATGAGTTAGTTAAGATCAACTTGTGTAATATATCTGTTAGGAAAAGTGTGTTTCTTTAGTATGTATTAGTATGCATTTGTAAATACTTAATTCGACGGTCATGATATGTTCCCGACATAGAGTGATCCGACGGCTTAACTTCTCTTAGATCATACCTACCCTTGATCCATGGGTTAACACCCGATTGGTCCATGATCTCTATTTAAAGAGCATGGAGGGTCATTGGAAAGTTGATCGATTATGAGAAGCTTATTTGTAACTTTCTTTCTTTGCATAATAAATTGTCCCGTAGAAGCTATTTGGTCGGGGCTGTGGAGTGTTTCCCTCACGAGGGTTTATACCACATCAAAACATCGGTGTATCGATCTGTGATCTATTTGTGTGAAGTGGTTGCTCTAGGTTTTCGGTCTTTTGGGAGTACCTTGTGTACCCGAACAAGACTAATGGCTTAAACGATCAAAACAAAAACTGAGAAAGACTCGACCTACCGAATTGTTTCGAAACGAAAAAAAACTCTAGACTTGGAACTGAATGTAAATGAAAAAGGGGAAAAAGATGCGGGTAACGGAAAGACAAACCGATGAGGCTGCTCCAAAGCATCAAAACCCAGTAAAAATACCATCCAAGTAAACGGAGTAGGAAAGCAAACCAAAAATCACTTTACACTACACAAACTCAAAATAAAAGCTAAGAAGGCTTCAAGCAAATCAAACTAATATGAACAGAAGTTCAGAAGGCATCAAATCATCAAAACTTTCCAAAATCACCCAAGAGATTTCAAATTGGGGTCAAACCCTAGTAGAAAGGTCAAACACAGTAAATGTGCGTGGGTATTGCAACAGACAACATGCGTTCTGTGCGTAGGTCTGCAAAAGTGCAACATGCGTCTAGGGCACACAGTGCACTGCTGTAACTAGCAGGGAGTAGCGCACAGGTTCAAAAAGGAATAAAAGCAGAAAGACACCTAAAATGCACTGAAGCAATCTAAAAGGACTCTCAATAGGTTACACAAGAGCAATAAAATACACAAGCGTGTCTCAACATCAGCAGAGAGGAAAAGCAAAAGAAGGAACGGACCCAACATCCAAAAATCAAACCCTACAGAAAAAAGGTTCAAACTTACAGGGATGTGCGCTACTATATACACTAACAACCCACACACATATCAGAAAGTATGCAAGTTTCAATACTAGAAACCCGCACACACATCAGAAAGTATGCAGGTTTTAATATTAGAAACCCGCACACACATCAGAAAGTATGCATGTTTTAATACTAGCAACCTGTGCACACATCAGAAAGTATATAGGAAAAGTGCGCTACTATGTGGTACAAAAACCAGCACATGCTAGGAAAGATGCGCTACTGTGCATAAGACAAAGCAGCATTCATGAAATAAAATGCGCTACTGTAAGTAGGGTAAACCAGCACACAGGAACCTGAAGAAAATAGAAAGGCTTTGAAATAGTAGATTGAGATGAATCAAGATAGAAAGAACAGGCAAAAATGACCTATAAGACCTCTAAGAGAAAAAAGAACTGAAATAGACTAGAAGAAAACCCAATAAGGTCTCCTAGAGCAGAAAAACAACCAGTTACTCCCCAGTAGAGTCGCCAATCTGTTATGCAAGAAAAAAACCTTATAGTGAGGAGATGACACTACCAACTTGGGTGGGGTGATAGGTAAATACATTCATTGTATTGCATTAGTTATTACAAATGGAAAGAGATCAAAATATCGAAAGAAGTACCTTTTTATCGACGGTTGGTCCTAGCTTTCGCTTGATCTTCTGCTATGATGAACCTGCAACACAAAGTAAACCTTCCTCAGCGTATCTTGACTGTAATAAATATGATGAAATCAGAAACAACTTAACATCAGATACAATCAGACATTAAACCAAATTAACATTCAATCCAATAGACATTCAATTTGGGACGGGAAGGGTATTTCCACTTTTTATTGTCAAAGAAATGTAGATAAGTACAGATATACCTGATCTGTTCAGACACTTCTACAACCAAGTCCTTGGCTCCTGCTCTTCACAATGACTTGGGAATTCCTCCAGTGTAACAACAATAAAAGCATTTCTTCTAGGTCCCTCTCTCATGGATCCTCCTCATATTTATGGGACAAGGTAGGTAGTTTAATTGTAGAGGTGGTTGAATTGGGAGGTTGGGGAAGTTGTAGAACCAACTTCAACTAATCCCAATTCATAATCTTAATATATTTTTGATTTCATCTTAATGTGTGCGCGGGTTTCATACAACTAGAGTAGCGCACAGTATGCAACTTTTGTGCTTTACAACAAGCGTTTGGAACATTTTTAAGGTGTGCATTGGTTGTCCTTGAGCAAAGTAGCGTTTAGAATGTTGGTTTACTATACCAATAGTAGCGCACATGTCATGAAATCAATATACAAAGTAAGATTTTCAGCTGAAGAGTGTAGTTCCAGTAATAACTCATCCATGCCAACCTAGCTCTTCAATCCATGGTGTCATTTTGTGTGATCAACAGAGCAATGTGATCACAGACGGAGAAGTGCAGATTTGACCTATAATAGGTAGAAAGGATAAAAGGGGAGAGGGATTTAGGATTTTGGAGGGGGACTTTTGCTAAACTCATATGTAAGAACTATTTTGGAGAATGAACAAGGCAATTTTCTGGGTGGAAGCTTGCAGTAGACATTGTGTCAAAACATGTGGATGAATGCTTGGAATTGATTTCCTCTTTTTTGTCTATGAAATGTAGTAAGATCATTCTTATTTCTTTTGGATTACTCTAATGGTTTATGATCTATTTGTTGTATATACAAATCAACACAGTTTGCTTTTCTTTCTATGAGAAATGGATGCGATGGATATTAATAATCAAGTTATCTAATGTGTTAATTCTATATTGTAGATGTTAAATACATTTCATATTCAGTGGTTATATCCTATAGAAGTGCATTATATAGTTTCCATAAGTTGATCTATTTTAATATCGCTCCTCGTGTTGGCTTATATACTGATCTAGAGGTTTCCAATGTAGACCCAGGTTCTTCACGGTTTCAAGGAACCAACAAAACCCCTTCTCACCTACCCTTTTGGAAACAGCCTGCGAATAGGATGAGGTCTCACTCGAGGTGTAGCTATGGGGGTACTGCGGAATCAAGTTTTTACAATGATGTGATTAGTTGCTCGGATAAATCTACTGTGCAGCATGTTGCATGGCTCGCACTATGGACTGAAGACGGCATGATGATAGACTGCGTCGCAGTCCTCGCGTCTACAAGCTAAGATACTTACGCAACCAGTACATCCAAGGAATGCGCGGTTCGCATAGGCTGCAAATAATAGGACAACGCAACTGACTTATACACTTCCTCTATGGACTTAACCACTATGAAGACTTCAATTAACACTTATTCATTCATCCACTGCCTTATATTATTTCGCCTTAGACTGATGCAAACAGATGAGATAAACAATACTGCACACACCCGGTGCTGCGCGTCGAAGAGTTATACAACCCGAACTTTACATACCCATGTGATTATTCAATGAACCGATACTTTCATAGACTTAGACTACTGCGCATTCATCATTCATCCATACATGTAATACTTAACATATTATTCCCATCTTTCGCCTATGGTGAATACATATAAAAGCATTAACATAACAACTGATAAATGAGAATCCAAACATCCAATGTAAGCAAACATACAAGTGTAAAACACAAAAAATCAAACTACAAAGGATTTAACATGGTTCACCCCTAGGATGGAAGATATGTCCACAATAATTGTTGTTGTATTAGTCTTTGGGAAGGGTACAACAGTTCTTTATCTACGCACTCAGCTGCAAACCCTCTTCTCTCTCAATAGGCCTCTGCGCACATAGCTTGTAAAGCGTTTATAATGGCAATCAAAACAGGTCTTGCTCAAAATGTTACAATAAGATACAATCCCAACTCTAGAGATTAACTCTTTCCCATACAAAATATGCCTTATTTATAGATCATGCCCATAGGTCATGTCTTTACAATTCGAAGGCAAAAACCCTTAGGTTTACAAAATTGTCATGGTTTTCCGCTTAACCGGACTTACTGGGCTCTGGTAGAGAATCTTCCATCATGGTCGTCATCCATGCATGCTTCACATTGCTATCAACCTTCTTGTCGCGCGCATGCCAACAAGTCGCTTTCACCGAGCCGTTCTTCCTCTAACGGTTGTGTGTGACTGGTTCAGGTAGTGGTTCTTTCGCATGTGCAACTAGTCGCTTTCTTTCGCTTTGCTCCTTACCCATCGCCTGGAAATCATGGAGCATCTTTACCCCAGATAGACCACCGATGGTCTAACCGGAATCTATGTCGTCTTCCGTCCAACACTCTGCTTTGTCGGATCTCCATAGACCAGCCACATCGCAGCGCTATACTCCTTGCAGCGCTAAACTTCGTAGATCTTCCGATGCTGCGCTGCACGCAACTTCACAGCATCCAAAATAGACTTGTCCAAAAATCCTTTAGCCGAACTGTGCTTAGCTCTGCAATTCCAAAATCTAACTTACACAAAAATTTCCCACTTGGGCCAAGCCCAATAGGACCCTAACACTTACATGTGGCTCATCCCTGAGCCACCTTCAACTTCGACTTCTCCTAGTTGTTCCTTCGGCTGTGGAGCTAGCTTCGCAGCGAACTCATTGTATGTGACAACCAACTTTTCGACTACTTCCTTCGTGTCTTGATCAACTTGTTTCATGGTTTCTAACATCTCAGGTGTTATTTCATCATCCTCGGCTTGTACTTCCACCTGTTCTTGAATTTCGCGCAACTCCTGTGACTTTTCCTCGATCTCCTGCAAGATCATGTGGGCTTCCTCCAGCAAGGGCTGGGATTTATTTCCCATTTCATTCTCTTTTTCTCTTAAGGCCTGAACTTCCTTCTTCAGTGCGCTAACTTCCCGGTACCTCTGAAGTCTTTCTCTTGGTAGCAGGGCTTTAACTTCTGCATCCAACTATTCTAATGTTGCTTGCTTCTCTTTCATAGCGTTCTTTACTTCCAGCAACCCTGGATCCTCTTTGAGGGCCATGAATTCCTTCGACGCCTCATCTAATAAACTTTGGCACTTAGCCACCTCGGTGGCTATACTTTCTGTTGCGGCCTTCACTTCCTTTTCTCTCAACTATTGCTAATCTGGTGGATTCTGTGGGTTAATCTGTGCCTCTAAAGCAGCAACCTTAGCTTCATGGTTGATCTCCATATCTCGCATATTCATCTTAATATCGTTAACCAGCTCACCGATCTTAACAACAATGTCCACGGGGTCTACCTGTACTTCACATTCTGATATATCATCTGCAACCGCAGTGATTGTGGATTCTATCCTTTTCTGTCGATCATGCTCATCTTGCAGTTCCATATCTCTCCATGAGATAGCTTCCTCCAACTGCCTATTAGCTGCTTGCATCTCAGCTTGTTGTTTCAGCGCGTCAGTAGTTCTCTCATGCATTTCTTCGACAACCTGCAGATGCAAATAGTGTAGACCAAGGAGTGGTATCTTCGCAATATCAAGCTCCACACACTCGACGTCCTTTGTGTCCAACATTATTTGTTCTGGCAGTGGAAATATCACAGTTAATGGATCAAGATGGACAATGTGGAACTTCGCAGGCACGGTCATGGCTAGCTGCGATGTCTGATGTTGTGAAGTTCCTCCTAACTTCTCTTCAGACTCTGAGTCTCACAGCAAGGGTAATATTTTTTGTACTTCTTCAATTTTTTCTCACCAAGGATAGTGTTACACCAATATCTCATCATCATGAGTCATGTGTCATCTCCATTCCTTAATCCCTGAAGTTCCCTTGGCTAAAACATCAAAAAGAAGGTTTTTTTTTTCCCTTTACCTTTTGTAGTCACCCCGATGCACCCTACCTTCATGCAAGGAGCATCGAACTTAAGCTGATTCCCTATGCACCTTAGAAGAGCACGTTGCTGATGCAGTGTGCCTTTGTAAAGAGCCTGGTGATCTACTTCTGGCACAAGTTGAATTCATGCAAGGTGTGTCGTATTTGGTTAAAGTGGATAAAAGTAATCTTCAAGCGATTTCTCGAATCTTGGTGATGTGGAGGTTTATCCCTAGATGCTTGGATAGGTGGCTCTCGATCCCCTAACCTAGTGGGATGATCCCTTATACCTCTCCCCTAAATATTCAACCTATTCTATCCCTTTAACCCTATATATACAACCCGCCTCTCCATTGTTAATGGAGCAAGGATTATGCACCCTCATGTTGGTTGAATTCACCCATGATCATCTTCTTCATCCATGAGAAGTTAGGAGGATTTGGACCTTTGAGTCAATATCATTCATGTTGGACTCGTTTTGTAAAAAAATTGGTTGTAACTCCTCTCACTTTGTATCTAATGCAAATTACATTAATATAAACATATTTCCATAAATGTGTTATGTCTTGTAATATCATTTATGATTTTCTTCTTTAACCACTTATATAGTTAGATTCATAGATATATGCTTTCATGTCATTTGCTTGTTTCCATCTCTTCTATCTTTTTTTACAGCTGGAGATCGAAAGATCGAAAGTAAATCAAGCAAAGAGAAAGGGACTGAGATCACAAGGTAATTCATCTATCCTACAATCTAATCTAACTAGGAAGGATTTTATGTTATGTACTCTTTTGTGTTGGATCTATATCATTTAGGTCTAGAGAGATCCTTTTCCATCCACATTAATAGATTGTCTGCACAGAGATAGTTTAGATTGATATATAATGCATTTAATTAGGGAATCCACTTGTTTGACCTAGAGTAAGAGAAGTATTGAGACGAGAGGTAAGATACTATGTATCACTGTGTGAGGACTCTCTCTATCGTTTAAACTAGTGTGTCTTGTTAGAATAAACATGTGTGTTGGTTTGATACCTTGCATCTCATTTAACATCAATTAAAATCCTAAATGGTGGGTCAGGATGCAATTGGAAAACTCATTCCAATATTATCTTAAACGGTAGTCGGACCATAAATTGGACAGGATCCCTATTCCAAACAGTGAATGGTCTAATTGGGACCTTTCATTGGGGAGAAATCCTATTGTTGATGGAAGGATTTTTCCAAGCGTCAACATATCCTTATTAGGATTTTGTTTGAAGACTCAGCTAATAAATTTCCTTTATTATATTATGGGGTGGAGTGTCCCAACTCAATGTTATATTTATGACAAAATTCTATCATCTTGACTGACTAGAAAGCTTGGGCATTGTCAATTATGATATTCCTTGGGCATCCAAATATTGATAGAATATTTTCATCTACGAATTCATGATCACCGTATCATTGATGTCCTTGTTGGGTTTGCTTCAACCCATCTAGTGAAGTAATCAGTTGCTTTCAGGATCCATTTATGTTGACCTCTAGAGTTGGGATTTATTTCTCCAATAAAATCCAAGCCCTACTGCTGAAAAGGAGATGATGTTTTTATTGGATTTATAGGTAATGGTTTCAAATTTTTCTTACCTACAAACATCTGGCATTCAAAAAATTCCCTTACCATCATATTTGATTCAATAAAAAAAAAATTCCAATAGTAACTAGCTCTCAATACCTTATACAAAGTGGCTCTCCAGGCATGATTCCTTCCACATATAACTTTATGAAATTCAGTAACTATCCCATCTGTCTCTTCTTCTATGGAATATTTTAGAAAGATACCTTAGGGATCCTTCCAATAAAGGTATCCATAAAGGATACAATATTTTACTTCATGCAACTTTAGGGATCTAGCTTGTGACCTTGTCATATAATCTGGATATCCAAGGTTCAACAGATAGAAAAAATATCCCTATACCAATCATAATATTCAAACTTGGGGTTTACCTTGGATTTATTATTATGAAAATCCTCCAAAGTTTTCAACTTTTCTTCGTATGAAATCAGATTATAGGATGATCATAATATTGAAAACACTTCTCACACAAATTGCTAGTTTAGAATTGACAAGAACACTCACAATTAGATTCAGAATTATGAAACATATTAAATTGTATTATCATAAATGTATATCAGCCAACAATGTACCATAAATTGGCTACAATTATATAGAGTTACATCATAAATTCGAATTTCTATGGAGGCATTCGAATTGGTCACAAAAGCAAGCTTACTAAACTAGCTAAAACCCCCAAGGTAGAAACATCTCTCTCCAACTCACTCAAGATGCCCACAAATTGGATAAAAATATTTTGGAATGTGAAGTAGACTAAAAATGGGAAAATATGATAGATTTTTGAGCGAAAAACAGACAAGATGTGTTGGCCACAAAATCTAGCAGCTACCAAAAGCATTGGAGCACCTAGCTTTATTCTTATCCATCCAAAAGTGGGGAAAAGATGTGAAAGAAATGAAAAAGAAGGATATGAACCCTTTCCGTTCTTGATCTCCCATAAATAAGGTAGTATGACCAAGGATTTTCTCAAGTGAAAAGGGATGTCAAGTGGTGGACCAAGGAAGTCAACTAGTGGCAAAAAACATTGTAAAACTACCGAGGAAAGTAATAAAAGATTAAATAAATTATATCCTAAGTAATAAATGGGTTTTAATTCTCTAACACTCTCCCTTAATCCTGAATGTAAGTGAAAAAACATATCAGAAATATTAGGGCCCAACAACAAGACTTGGTTAGCCTTTACATATTGTTGTCCAAAAAACAAGGAAATAGGGAAAACCTCATGGGACAAAACCCTCCCTCAAAATGGACAAGAACAAAATTTTGAAGTTGATAATCAATCGGCCTTCAAATCATGTTCATACACTCCAAGAAGCAACTTAAGATGACTGG